>CM070823.1:17787014-18394578 GCA_036326025.1 Chrosomus eos
GTATACAAAGGCTTAAGGGACAGGTGAGCATATAGCGTATAACTGAACATGTATATTGAGTATATCTTCTGCTATGGAGAGAGTACAGTACATGTAGATATATTTTATATATTAATGCTGACAAAAAAAATCTTAATTTCTCAATAGCCCATTAGCTCCAACCGCCGATTTTTATGCAGCTGGCCCAAGGCTTGTCTGTTTGTGCAAAGGTCTGTTTGTCCACTCGTGTTGGTGTTATGTGTGCATTTAACTGGCGCTGTCCAGGCGGTGTTTCTATATGTCCCACTCTGATCTTCCAGGAAGCGGTAGCGGGAGCATCTATTCTTGGGGCGATGGCTGGGGGTACGGGCTTGAACCTGCCCCAGATGCCACAGGCTGTCATGGCTGCTCAGGCCCCAGGGGTCATTACAGGTAGGTGCAATCAGAAGTGGTTTGTAGTATTTTGTCAGTATTGTGGCCCTCTACAATCAGTGTTTTCACTTGTGTGCCTTAATTGTGCTGTACGTCTTCAGTATTTTGATTCTGCATGTAGTTGAATTGTGTACGAGTGGGGCCCTTTACTTGGATGTCTTTTGCATGAATGATAGCATTACATGTATTTTTTAAACCGGGATTGATAGGAACATTTACAGGAGTCCGACCAAAGATAATTAAACAAACAAGCTTTATTTTTCTTTCAAAGCCTTAATTTGACAGGCATGACCGCCCACACATTTCTTAAGACTACATAATTTAGATAGGATCACTAATTTTAAGTGGTTGTGCTCAGACCTGTTTGTTTTACTTGCAAAGCTCATTCTGAACGCCCACCATGTTTTCCCATTTCCACTTTAGCTTATATGTGCACAATCTCTCTCTCCCTCAGGTTTCAGTTGTCCTACACAGTACTCAGTTTAACGTGGCCTGTCGTGGATCGTGTCCACTAATAGATTTCTCTTTTATTTTCTCTTCTCTCCTTGTCTCTTTCTTTCTCCTTTTCTCTCTCCTCTCTTCCCCTCCCTGTCTTTATTCTCCAAATTCGCCATGACCCTTCCCTTTTGCTGCACACTGATCAACCAAGTTTGAAGAGGACTGTTTCTAACCCCTCCCCTCATAAACAAATCTCTCATTCCTATTGGCCAGTGAGTCTCTCAGATCTCAGATGTTTTTTTTTGTGGAATTGATCATGAAGCCAAGCCAAGAGGACGGATGGGGTTTCAAAAAAAAAGGGGAAAAGTCACCCCAATCTTAAATCTTCTTTTTTTGTTTCAAACTAAAAAAAAGTACAGTCACCGAGGCAAGAAGCGAGCAGGTACAGAGGCGGAATGCTTAAGCAATGCCAGAACTGTCTGATTTCTATATGTTTTTTCCCTTTCTTTTTTAATTAATCATTTACATGAAAGATAAGAATGTGTCCTGTTACTGATAAGATAAATATTTTTTTTAAGGAATAGATAATTCAAATTTAAGACATTATTCAGTGAAAGTCTTTATCCGCTCTAGCACTCCTTGGCACTTTCATAATCGAAGTAGCAATGCTGGATTCATGTACAAATCATATATTTTTCTTATAAGTCAGATTTTTTTTCACTTAATTGATCCGTTTCATTCACTAACTGAATGTATCACTAGCTGCATTTACATGGACCCTTATCAGATTCACGGCTCAATCGGACTAAAAAACCTTAATGTAAACACCTTAATAGATCTAATTGAGCTCGATTGGAATTTAGATCAGATTGAAAGGGTGGTTTATTCCTTTTGTAATCCGATCGAGGGAACGCGTAAACACTTGATCAGATTGAAAACTGAAAGGATTGCACATGTGCAATGACATTGAACCCGCATGATAAATATAAGCAGCACGGCAAAACGGTTCATATGCTCATTGTCTCCAAATCATGACCAGAGACGGATAAATATTAAGTCTGCTGTTTAAAACAAATAACCAGTAGAGGAGAATAGTTATGCAAGAACAGCGGTAGTATATTCGTGTACGCATGTCAAAAAATCGATTCCGATTTTAAGCTTGTGACATAAACGCACACATCAACCTGATTGCTTTATTTATCGTTCATGTAAACTGTGTTCGGATTCATCAATCGGATTGATTTCATTCCGATTGAACTAAAAGGGTGTCCATGTAAACGTAGCTACTGACATTCTCAAGTTTATCTCCCTGATGCTGGGATCCAGCCATTAGTTAACGTCTCAATGGAGGGGAAGATGATCAGTGAATAACTTTTATTTTGATTTGTATCATTCTGAACATTAATTGTCATGCAAACTAGTGTTTTTCAACCTTTTTTATTTAAAGGCCCCTTGTCATGAAAAATATTCTAAAAAAATAATATATTTTTTAAATATTTGTAATGATTTATTGTGCCCTGCCCCCCTATTATCTCCATCCAACTAATACACTGCTCATGTAGTTTTAAGATTTCCTTTTTTGTTTCATATAAAAAGATTTGAAATGGGTTTGAAATGTCAGCCTAGATGACGATTTTTGGGTGAAGTTTTTCTTAATGGCTTTCATTTTTTTTTGTGTGTTGTGTGTGTTTTCAGGGAGCAGTCCTGTAATGGCTGTGTAGTCTGGTAATAGTCCATTTCGCTTGCATAGAGAGGGATTTATAGGTGTCTAGAAGAGGTTCAGTGTCAGACCACGGTTAATAATATACTGACTCCTGTGTTTTTGTGCAGGAGTGACACCAGCCCGGCCCACGATGCCTGTTGTGCCTCAGGTGGGCCTTGTGAACCCGGTGTTGTCCTCTCCGCCATCACTCTCAGCAGCTGTGGCTGCAGCCCAAGAGGCAAAGAAGGAAAAAGAAAAAGAGGAGGAAGAATCCGCTCAAGACGGCACGGGCCAGGAGATGCTCAGTGAACAGGAGCACATGAGCATCTCGGGCAGCAGCGCAAGGCATATGGTCATGCAGAAACTGCTGAGAAAACAAGAGGTTAGTTCTCAATCAATAATGTTTGGGGTTGACCAGAAATGGTTTGAAAAGTCTCATGATCAAAAAAACGTAAAAACAGTAATATTATGAAATTTCTATATAAATGAACTTCTTACCATTTTAATACATTTTTAAAGTTGTTTTTATTATTTATGTCAGAGGTGAATTTTCAGCAGTCATTACTCCAGTCTTAAGTGTCACATTGTCCTGATCCTGTGTTATCTTTACTGAATAAAAGTATTAATTTCTTTAGAATAAATCAATCTTACAGACCCCAAACTTTTGAATGGTAGTGTATGCAAGTTGATAATTTTGCAATGTTATAATAGAGAGAGGTGAGTTTTAAACACTTTTCTGTATGCTCTTTCCTCAGTCTACGGTTATGGTGCTCAGGAACATGGTTGGACCTGAAGACATAGATGATGATCTGGAAGGAGAAGTAACAGAGGAATGTGGGAAGTTCGGAGCCGTTAATAGAGTGATCATTTACCAGGAGAAGCAGGGTGAGGAGGAGGATGCCGAAGTCATTGTAAAGATCTTTGTAGAGTTTTCAGCAGCATCAGAGATGAACAAGGCCATTCAGGCGCTCAACAACCGCTGGTTCGGAGGTCGCAAGGTGGCTGCTGAGGTGTACGATCAGGAACGGTTTGACAACAGTGACCTCTCTGCATAGACTGTCAAATACATCCTGCCCTACATAACCTTTTCTTCTCTCTCTCTCTCTCTCTCTCCATCTCTCCTTTTCCTCTTTCTCACTTACACAGAAGCAGCCGCCAGCCACTCTTCTCAGTGGTACTGGCTTCTCTTTATAACTTGTAATTATTTTTTATCGATGTTGATATTAATATTATTAATGATCCCTTCTTGGGACAGTCAAGGAAATGCTCATGAATATTTTTTTTATTGTTGCTGTACTTTAATGTGAATGACTGGATGCCCCCTCCCTGCTTTTTTTGGTCCATTGGTTTACTCCCAATTCCACCAATCAGATGTTGTTCAAATTCAGTTTTTGTTGTTCCCCCCTCCCTCCCTTTATTGTTTAAAATATTTTCAATAGCCTGTTATGATGCTCTTGGATTCAAATGCCAGAACAATAAATTCTTCAAATATGAGACTAGGGTCTTTTCTCTTTATGAAATTGTATGGAAGCTTGTTTTGTTGAAATAAACCAAAACAAAGTTGTTGTTTTTTAGTGGTGGTTTTCTTGTGCTTTGTCCTCTGTTTAAAAGAAGAGCAGGGGCCTGTACCATGAAGGTAGCTGAACAAACTCAGAGTTACAGGATTAGTTTTGAGTTGACAAAACCAAACCGATGCAATCAGGCTTTATTGGTACCATGAAGCAGCTCATCAACTTTCTCTGTCAACTCAGGCTTTGATCTTAAGCTATGATTACTCCACGAGCGCGTGCACATACCAAAGTGACGTTGGCACCGAACAACCAATCGCGTTCGATATGGATAGAGCGAGAGCGATACTTTCTTTCCGCGGAGGAGCAAGAGATAATCATTCAGAATTACGATGAATTTAAATATGTATTACAAGCTCGAAACAATACGGTCTCTGCTGCCAAAGCAAGAGAAGACTGTTGGAGAAAGATTGCTGATTGCGTTAATGTGTAAGCTAAATAAATACGTTCTTTATTCATGTGAAATGATGTATATATAGGCTATGAATGTATGTGTGTGTAAAATATAGCCTATATTTTTATAATATAGTAAAAAAATTGCATGTATATACCTGTAAGGATTAATATTCATTGATTTTTAGATGCAACTCCAAATGTTTTTGGCAGCTGATAAAGACAAAATATAAAAATATAATTAAAAGTAGCCTAGTAAGTATTTATTTACACAACCTTTTATTATTTTTTTATTTGTTTGAGGCAAACCGAAAAAAGAGTGAAATTCAGAAAACCAGTGGAGGGCCACTCCTCCAGAATACACTGAGTTGGCTCTGATAGGAGTAAGGGGCGGCCGATTATGGATGGGATTACAGGTGCTGTACAATCTGACCCTGGTGCTGGCTCCTCTAAGCAAGTAACACTGGATACGCGATACATTACTATTTTAAGTTTTAAATATGGCTGACTGTATGTTCTGGAGTAGAGGGAAAAGCAGTGTCCCTGTTGAAGCCAGCACACACACACAGTATCCCACACAGAGGTCAGTATGCAGCAGATAGAACACCAGAAACATATGGGCCTACTTTTATTTATCAGGGAGGAGGAAATGATGAAGAGACACTCTGTCTGTGTTCTGGGACAGTTGCTGAGGTGAATGCACTGGGCTTTTTATTAAGGCAAACATTTGAAAGTGTGGCATGGCCCAAAGTCCCCTAAAACAGGGACTGGCCCAAGTTACACATCTATTTTATTGTAGGATTTTTCACAACCTGTCCCAGAAACTAAAGCCTACCTCAACAGGCTTCAAAAGAAATGTGAACAAGGTAAGGATTTAAAACCCTTGACATACATTACAGGTGTTTGTCAAGGACCTTTTTGTGAGTTGATTAGCCTCCCAAAAACTTGTAATGATCATGTTTGTGGTGGAATTATGTTTCAGGTGGAAACAGACTCAGTCAGGGCCCTTTACAAAAGGAGCCTATGGAGCTATCTGCACACTAAAGGAGCCTATAGAGCTAGACTGCACACTAAAGGAGCCTATAGAGCTAGACTGCACACTAAATGAGCCTGACTGTGAGCTGAGGAGGCTCCACATTTAAAAAATAAATGCAACAGCTAGATTAAACTGATCTCAGTGAACTTATTAAACCAAGTAACACTTTAGCATGAATATTTATTAATGCAACTTTCTATTGCTTTCTTTCTCCTCCCCATCCCACAAAACCAATAAAACAGTTTGAGACCTATCTGCAGTTCCAATGTGCTTTTATTAAGTGTAATATTGTATGGTGATTGCAACTACATTTGCACCAGCTGGGTGGTCAAGTGTGTTCGGGTCAGTTTCATCGGGGAGAAGCTTTCTGTGGTGGTTCTGGCTCCTTTCTATGGTGGCTATATTGTGCAGAATGGCACATGCAGACACTATCTGTGATGCTCACTCTGGCGACTCTTAAGCGCCGAAGACAGTTGAAACGTGCCTTTAGGATGCCAAAGATCATCTCTAATTTTGACTATGGTTTTACTGACACATGAGGGTCATGATAGGGGGTTATTGTGTAGGTTTTGCTGTCCCAATTCAAATTAACAGTGTTTTGTACTGTACCAAATTTAACTAGCTTTCCTCAAAGCGCTGACACAACATACTCACGGAAAGTAGATTGTTATCTGTTAATTTTACTATTAATTTAAAGATTCATCTCACAGAAAATAATAATTTCACATGTTCACATAATCTCTACCTGAACATTAAGGCTGTGAAAGGACTTTCTATTAATATAATCTGCCTCATGTTCTCCTAGAGAAGTGGACATTGCAACATGTGTGCAGGATATTGCTTCAATGACTCTATAGGGAATCCTATCATAAGATTAACCGAATAAAAAAATATTAAAATAATGCTTAACAAGTACTGTATTGTATAGTACATTTGTGAAATTTGCTTTTTGGAAGAAAAAAAAAAACGTGATGTCACCCTATCAATATTACCGACAATTTTATAAAAGCCTCTCTTATGGACATGGTCAATAAATGAACACTATTAAACTATTAATGTACTCCTGCAGAGCGAGGACCACCTTGCGAATGGTTCGACAAACCGTGTTTTCTCCTAGATTCTGTGCATCACCGCAAGTATGTTTGCGTGTTGCGATTGCGTGCAAGTATGCAAGCACTTGCAAAAAAACCGCAACGCAATACCATTTATCGTAAGTGCATGAATTCGACGTGTTAAATTATTTATGAACGGCTCAATAAGTTCGCAAAGATAAGATATTCCTTCCGCAGAAAATCTGTATCTTTGATACAAGTAGCCTAACTATCAGGAAAGGCAAGGGGATTTTGTCCGGCTAAAAACTCTTTCTCTACGATGTGCTCGTCTTACAATTTGCGCTGAGATGTCCACAGGATTTGAAAGAAAATGTAAAGCAATTGCAACCAACACTGGGAATTAGTTACGTCACCTATATGTTTCTTTGCTCACAGCTGATTGGTCAAACTTCAGTCTGAGATCTCGAATCCAGAACTTAACCTGCCCCGGAGCAGGTTAGCCGTGCAGCGTAAGATACCATGGCAACGAACACCGATTAAAGCCGAGCTACTTTCATAGTACCTAAAACCCAGGGTTGGCGGAAACTAAGCTGAAACATAGCTGGCTAGCCACCTAAACCGGCTTCATGGTACAGGCCCCAGGTGCTGGAATTATGGTTAAAGTGCAAACAAGGTATGGAGTGGATCTAAATGCAGCCATGAACCAAAGTTTATATTTGCATAACGCTGTTTTGAGTTCAAATCAAATAGATTGTTTTATCAGGAGATGTGTAAACTTTCCATTTGTATTTTAAAAGCAGAAAAACAAATGGTGAACATGAGCATTAAGTAGCATAAATCTGAGGTCTGAATGTTTTTCTTCACCTTTTTGTGAATTAAACCCTTTAAAAGGTCTTATATCAGAGCAGAAAGTCTTAAATATTTAGCCATTGCATTAAATCTTGCGTGAGGGATTTTCATGTTTCATTTTAAAATGTCTGCACCACGTGGCTTAGATTTAATAACTCCGTAACCCGGCGTAGAGGAACTCGATAAACATGCATCAATAAAGTTGCATATTTTCTGAACATTGCAGCTTTGAGATGTTAAATTTGGTGAAATGCTTGTCCCAAAGAGTATTTGCAATGCTAGTTTTGTCAGTTGTGTTGACGTGCATAATGGTTCACCACCTTATAAATTGAGGTTGTCATGCTGGTCTTTATATTATATTGGCTAATCTAAAGACATTTAGATAGACAAATCCAAATGTTATAAGAAAATAAAGGGGGTTTTATTGAGCTTCCAGTTTTTATGACCAAAGTATGTTAACTTACTGATAGTGTGTCCTTAGATTTATTCTTTAAAATGCCCTGACTTTGTCTTAAAAGGGTCTTTTAAAAAGGGATCTTAAATGTATCTTCATAAAACCAGCAGAAACCCTGTCTTATTTCATCATCTTGGGGAGGGCCTCTGGTTACAAAGTAGACCAATCAAAACTGTTGTGGTCTGTGTAGACGTGACACCAGTGACTGGTTCTGACTAAGATCAGTCTAACAGCGCAGAACATCAGTTACTGTACAAGATGAGAGGTTTACTGTTACTGCTCAGCGCTCTGTTACTGCTGGAGTCAACAGACGGAAACAAAGAATATAATCAACTAAGCAAACATGATACAGACATTATTGACAAGGCAATACAAGAAGCCAATGAGAAATATGGAACCAAACACCTTGATTTTGACTTCATTTTCGATTCTGTAAGTTATTTAACTCAAATTTGATAATTTTACTGTAAATGTATGATTTTACTGTAATTTGCCTGTTTTGATTGTTTGTTTTCTGCAGTGCTTATGCATCTGCCTTAAAGTGCTTGATAAAATATTTAAACATCTAAATGTAAGGTTGTCATCTTTATGCTTTACCTGCATATTTCCCCATATGACAGAATTATGACAAGCGCATGCTTCGTGTGATGTTAAAACCCACCTTATGTGACAAGAAGAAACCACATGTCCATCGGCAAGACTGTAAAATCCAAGATAAGGCAATAGTAAGTAGCTCACTCTAACAGAAGGATTTTGATGGTCGAAATGCCTATAGTAGTCATTGTAGAGTACACTTTAAACAAAAAGCTTACAGTTTTACACAGCTCTATTGTATTTTTCTCAGCCTCGAATTTCTTGTGTTGACTGTCGCGGATCCATGACCTGTTTCCTTCTCAGAGAAACAGAAAAGGTACATCACATATTAGTCACATATTTGGGACAAAGACCCATTCATCATCGTGATCAACCTATTTGTTGTCAATACGTTTCTGCACTAAAAGGTTTTAACTGTTCTCATTGCAGATTAAACGAGCTGTATCCGCATGTTTGTCTAGGACTCATCTTATTGGGTCAGGATATCCGACCGCCCGGAAAGCAGAAAATGAGCAACAAACTGGATGTCTGGGATGCATCTAAGAAATAAAAACGATCGAGGATCTTTGCAACTGGCCATATGAATTTAAAATATATATATATAATACTAGGCCTACTAATGAAATGTAACCTATAAAATTGACCTCTCATGGCAAGTTTCTTTATCTAGAATTAAATTATGAAGATTAATGTGTATTGTCCAATTGTTAGTTTTCTCAATATGTTTCAATTTAATGATGTAAATTTGAGAGAAATGGAAAATACAGTAGCCTTTATTAGTACGTATAGGCTTTATGAAATTGTATGGAAGTTTGTTTTGTTGAAATACAACTAAACATGGATATCTTTTTAGTGGTGGTTTTCTTGTGCTTTGTCCTCTGTTTAAAAGAAGAGCAGGTGCTGGAATTTTGGTTAAAGTACAAACAAGGTATGGAGTGGATCTAAATGCAGCCATGAACCAAAGTTTATATTTGCATAACGCTGTTTTGAGTTCAAATCAAACATTGATTGTTTTATCAGGAGATGTGTAAACTTTCCATTTGTACTTTAAAAGCAGAAAAAAAAAATGGTGAACATGAGCATTGAGTGGCATAAATCTGAGGTCTGAATGTTTTTCTTCACCTTTTTGTGAATCAAAGCCTTTAAAAGGTCTTAAATCAGAGCAGAAAGTCTAATATACTTAGCCATTGCATTAAATATTGCATGAGGGATTTTTATGTTTAATTTTAAAAATTCTACACCATTTAAGAACTCAGTAACCTGGCGTAGAGGAACTCGATAAACATGCATATTTTCTGAATATTGCAGCTTTGAGATGTTAAATAGGTGAAATGCTTGTCCCAAAGAGTATTTGCAATGCTAGTTTTGTCAGTTGTGTTGACATGCATTTAGTTGATAATGGTTCACCACCTTATAAATTGAGTTTGAGTCATGCTGGTCTTTATATTATATTGGCTAATCTAAAGACATTAAGATTGATGAATTCGAATGTTCTAATAAGAAAATAAAAGGGTTTTTTTTGAGCGTCCAGTTTTTATGACCAAAGTATGTTTGTTAACTTACTGGTTTTATGAAGATAAATTTAAGACCCCTTTTTAAAAGACCCTTTTAAGACAAAGTCAGGACATTTTAAAGAATAAATCTAAGGACGCACTATTCCTTAGATGTATTCATTTATTCAATGTATCTTCATAAAACCAGCAGAAACCCTGTCTTATTTCATCATCTTGGGGAGGGCCTCTGGTTACAAAGTAGACCAATCGCAACTGTTGTGGTCTGTGTAGACGTGACACCAGTGACTGGTTTTGACTAAGATCAGTCTAACAGCGCAGAACATCAGTTACTGTACAAGATGAGAGGTTTACTGTTACTGCTCAGCGCTCTGTTACTGCTGGAATCAACAGACGGAAACAAAGAATATAATCAACTAAGCAAACATGATACAGACATTATTGACCAGGCAATACAAGAAGCCAATAAGAAATATGGAGGAACCAAACACCTTGATTTTGACTTCATTTTAGATGCTGTGAGTTATTTAGCTCAAATTTGATCATTTTACTGTAAATGCATTATTTTACTGTAATTTGCCTGTTTTAATTGTTTGTTTTCTGTGCTTATGCATCTGCCTTAAAGTGCTTGATAAAATATTTAAACATCTCCTACATGTAAGGTTGTCATCTTTATGCTTCACATGTATCTTTCCCCATTTGACAGAATTATGACAAGCGCATGCTTCATGTGATGTTAAAACCCACCTTATGTGACAAGAAGAAACCACATGTCCATCGGCAAGACTGTAAAATCCAAGATAAGGCAATAGTAAGTAGCTCACTCTAACAGAAGGATTTTGATGGTCGAAATGCCTATAGTAGTCATTGTAGAGTACACTTAAAAAAAAAAGCTTACAGTTTTACACAGCTCTATTGTATTTTTCTCAGCCTCGAATTTCTTGTGTTGCCTGTCGTGGAGCCATGACCTGTTTCCTTCTCAGAGAAATAGAAAAGGTACATCACATATTAGTCACATATTGGGGACAAAGACCTCCTTCATTCACCATCATGGTCCAACCTTTTTGTTGTATAAGATATTCCTGCACTAATAGGTTTAACCTGTTCTCATTGCAGATTAAAGAAAATAAATCTGAATGTCTAAAAAGGATCCATCGTACTGGGGAAGGACATCTGTTGTCACTTCAAACAGAAAATGAGCAACAAACTGGATGTCTGGGATGCATCTGAGAAATAAAAACGATCAAGGATCTTTGCAACTGGCCATATAAAAAAAAAAACTGGCCATTTTCAAAACAAAACAAAACTACTAATAAAATGTACAAGTTCAAGAACATACAAGAATAATTGTTTAAAAATGCCTAAATATTCTTCATAGAAGACCTTGTAAAATTGTCCCTAAAGTTTACATGAATGAAATGTTACAAATCTTGATCTTTAAACGATTTATTGGCACCGAATTTGAGAGGCCCAATTTAATCTTGAAAAGATCTGTAAAGAGATGTCCTGCAGTGTGACGCTGTTATTTGGTTTGTTTTAATTTGTGTTTTAAATCAATACAAATGGGACTTGAAGGTCAAATGCTAACTGTTGGCTTTGTTAAGGATTTTTTTTTTAATTAAATTAATCACAACTTAATTATTTCATAATTAACACACATATATATATATATATATATATATATGCTTTTTAAAAACTAAATATCCCCAACACTAAAGTGTGTCTGAATGTAACAAAAGGGGAAACAAAACTTGACAGCTGTCTAAATATATAACCTCATGGCTTGAGTAACAAGCTAGTCAAAGAATCCAGATTTGCTTTTACATAGTAACAGAGGTGTTTGCTGAATTATACAAAGAACTAATATTGTAGAAAAATGATTTAATGAATCATGTCACTTTTTTCATGCTCCTATTCTATAAAAACTGTTGTACACTTTTTGGTGGGGGGATTCTCCCAGCCATGATTAAAGCATATTCGAAGGCATTGTCTGGAGTCTGTCTGATTACTGTTGCACAGCAGGCTGAACACCAGAGACCTTATTCCCAAATGATAATTTTCATAAGGGCCGGAGACGGCTAGAGTGTGTATTTGTCAAATTAAGGTGTATGTAAAATTTCTACCACAGCTTTAAAGCTATGAAATAGCATCCCAATGTCACATTTGAATAACAATGTCTGATACTACAGTATCATATGAAACTATTTAAAGCTACTTTTCAAACAATTTAAATAAAGTAACATTTTTCACACTATAATTATACGTACATTATTTTCATATATTAACTGAGAAGTTATAAAGAATTTACCCCTTTTCCAAAAATGTAGTTATCACACTACATCAGTTAAAATGAACTAGTAAAATCAAGAAGGTTATTAAAAGTAAAAAAACAACAACGGAATTGGTTATAGCGTACCTTTTACAACCATAATATGTAACTACGGTATGTCTCTGAAGTTTCTTGTTCACATCAGATTTAGATTTCTTATTGATTTAAGCAAATTGCATGTGTTTTGGCACATGTGTGCAAAAGAATTAGTACAATTGTCTCCTATTTGCACAACATAAATGCACAGGGCTTGTTGATCAAAACGAATGAGTTGATTCTCAGTGAAACTTATAAACTCTTCACAACTTCTAAACATTCTTTCATCGTGTGAGCCTTCACATGCAAAATGATCCATTCAATTATCAAAATCTGTCAGACATGCATGTATATTCCATAAATACAGTGCTTAGCATAAGTGAATACACCCATGCTAAAGTTGACTAAAAAGAGTAATAAAAAGAGAAATTGATCTTAATGCCTTAATTGGAAAATCCAACCTTTAAGGACACCAATTTTCTTAGAGATTGGCATTGGGTACTTTCCATAAGATCATCTCTCAATGCAAATCAAACCAGCTATAGGCTAACTAAAATAAAACCATGCCAATCTCTAGGTATGGTGAAGGGTATGTGAGGATGTGGGGCTATTTTAATTCCAAAGGCCAAGGGAACTTTATCAGGATGCATAGTATCCTGAATCCATGAGATAACTGGCCTTTAAAAATATAAATCTGCCTGCCTCTATGGGAATTTAACATAGGGGTGTACTGACTTATGCACTCTGTATTTTAAGGAAGAACATTTATTTATATATGATACATTATTCATTCACAAAGAAAATTGGTCTCCTTAAAGGTTGGATTTGTCCTAATTTTCAATTAAGGCATTAAGATCAATTTCCAGAAGATTCTTTTGTATTCCTCTTTTTAGTCAACTTTAGCATGGGTGTATTCACTTATGCTAAGGACTCTACCTATGACATGGAATATTTGTAATGTCTGCTGAAATGGCAAATGGCCTGGCATTGTAATGAAATAGGAATAACAATATTAACAATCAAGTTTGGAAGCATTCAGTTTACATGTACCACATTTCTACAAATATGTGCTGTATAAATACAAATGTTCAGTCCCACTTTATATTAGTATTAAATTACTATGTACTAACATTTAAATTAATAAATTGACACAATGCACTTATTGTGTACATGTTTTTACATTGTACATTTACAAAACTGCATGTTATATTACAGCTATTCTGCAGCTTTTTCTCAGTCGCTTTGGTGCATTTCTCAGATCAGAAATGAAATTCTCAAAACTACTTGTTCAACCTCTACACCATCTAGTCACTTGTGCACATCATAAAAGCAGTTTATTATTCTTTTGAACAAGTTGCGATTGCTTTGGTACATTCATGCAATTGATTATGTACAATTGTCTGCTGTTTCATTATCAGTTGCTAATGCCATGTTTCTCAAAATATCTTACCCTAATAGTCTTACCCCTCAAAACATCTAGTCATTAGTTCATTGTATAAGTCATTAAATGCAAAATGGTTGATCTTTGTCATAAACTGTCATATTTTCTACACATTTCTGTTAGACTTTTTGTAAATGTGCCATGAATTGATGAATTGTGCAGGTGAATCTTGACTTTCACTAATGAAGAGAATGTAGATCAAACAGTGAGAAACCAGTTCTCTGAAATAGCTCAAAGTTGCATCTCATGAACCTTCAATTAGCAAGCATATATACAGTGCTGCATGCAAAAGCAAAGTTCTGCCTTTCTAATGTTGTATTTTCGCCTTTGTGCCCTTATTTCTTTTCTATAACACAATAATATTGTAATGTTTTTTTTGTCAGACCACTAGTTAAAGTGTAACTGAATCCTATCCAGTCTTTTTCAATCAATAACTCACGTACATATTGTGTAAATTTGTACTTTTGAAATCGATATATGGCATACAGAAGCGGCACAGCTTTGTACATTTCAATACAGTAACTGTCATCCAAACTGTTTCCATATTTTACATCAGGTAATACTAACAGAGTGCTGTGTTTTATTGACAATGACTAAGCATTTTGACTATTTTGTTTGTAAACAATGACACAAGGACTGTTGCTTTTGAGAGATGAACTAAAGATTTTGAGGAAATTACAGGCTTTTGCAGGTAATCCAATGTGTGGTGCTGTTTGTACAAATTGTTTTGAAAATGCACATACTTCTTTGCAAATATTAAGGATGATTTGAGAAATGCACCATAGCGACTGAGAAAAACTGTAAATGTTTTGGGTGAGCACATTTTGTAGACATGCAATAGAGTTCTGATGTTCCAGCAAACATTTGTGACAATTGAGCTTACAGTTTTAAAACTGTTTCGAAAAAGGTGCCAAAGCAATTGAGAAAAACTGTAAACAACTATAAGTAACCATTTATAATATAATTTAACTATAACCCTTTTACAAGTAACAAGAACGATTCAAGTCCACTGGTCGTCAAAGTAATTCTTATTAAGTTTTTATTTATGTGTTCACTTGATAAATGATTCACAGGATCAACAATGGAGAGACTTTGGCTTTAAAGACCATTTGTTTCAGTAATGCCATGTCTTTACAAAATGTCCCAGAATGCACCCTAAAAATGAAATAATAAAGGCCTCTGCTCATGTTAGTCTTTTCTTTTTTGCAGCCTTGGA
Organism: Chrosomus eos; assembly: GCA_036326025.1. Lineage (NCBI taxonomy): Eukaryota > Metazoa > Chordata > Actinopteri > Cypriniformes > Leuciscidae > Chrosomus > Chrosomus eos. The sequence continues at coordinate 17,802,045 of CM070823.1, forward strand.
TTTCTTGTATGGCAAACTTTAGAGAATGTGGAAAGTTATCATATTTTGAATGAATATAAAAAGTGTGACAGAGAACATCTGTGATGCTAATGATATAACAAATGAGAAGAAACGTGGATCTTTGCAACTTATTGAACAAAATTGAAGTAGTGAAATAAGAGATAAAAATAATACCAGTGAATAGTGTCATATCTGACTAAATCTTCATAGATAGATAGATAGATAGCTTTGCATTTGCAGATAGCATTGATACTTCAGCTGCCTAGTTTTATTTCCCCTTTTGTTATACACTGTCATGCAAAAAATCTAGGAGTCTATTTTGATCCTCTTCTCCAATTTGACAAGCATGTAAATGCAGTTGTAAACAACTGCTTCTTCCCACTCAGATCTGTAGCAAAAGTGAAACACTTTCTTTCTAGGAAAGACCTCGAAATGTGTGATTTGTGACCACGAATTTCCTCTCGACTGGATTGCTGTGATTCTCTGTACGTTGGCCTACCTCAATCTACACTGTCCCGGTTACAGATGGTTCAAAATTTAGAAGCCATGCTAACAGGAAATAAGAAAAGGGATCATATCTTCCCTGTCCTGTTCTCATTGCATTAGTTCCCTATAAAATTTAGAGTCGCCTTTAAGATTCCTCTTTTTTGTTTTAAGATTCCTCTTTTTTGTTTTAAGATTCCTCTTTTTGCATACTGCGACTTTGCATACTCTTTGTGCACTGCTCAATTCGGACCCGGATTATATTTGTGATCTTATTAGGCCAAACACAGCCTAAGATCTTGTGAACAGAACTGCCTCTCATTCGTAAATCAAAAGGTGATCAAGCTTTCTCTGTAGTCTCCTCAAAGCTTTGGAACAGTCAGTCTACCTTTGAACATCAGGGCGTCTCCATCACTGGATGCTTTTAAATTTATTTTTACTTTCTAGCGTTCAAATGATGCTGTGTGTGTATTTTTAATAGCTGGTGTTCTACATTATGCGTGTATGTATTGTACATACATTTTGATTGGTTTTGATTCTTGATTTTTATCTCCATTTCTTTTTTTTTTTTTCCTTTTTTTTTTGCAAAACGTGGCTTGGACAGTGATATTAAAAAACGCTTAACGTGGCTTACTGTATAGGCCTACCAAGACAGTGATACCAAAATACCAAACTCAGCACACATCACATTAACAAACCATACCATATGTATTAAAAAAAAATAAGATGAGCCCAGAATATGAACGCAATGCGTTTAATTATTTTCTTACCATATAGAAAATGCTATGTGGCTGGACACCCATTGATAAATGTGTATAAGTAACAAGAGTTAAAGCAATATTTTGGAATCATCTTATTTTTTTATACATAGTATGGTTTACTAACATGATGTGTATTGAGCTTGGTCCTCCAACATCACTGTCCCAGTGCAGCAAGCCACGCTAAGTGTTTTCCCATAACGGTTTTCTTTATCATTTTATTTATAATTTTTTACATTATTACAAAACAAAAACAAGAAACACACACAAAAAAAAAAAAAAAAAAAAAACAGCCCTCTTTTTTTTTTTTATCTCCATTTCTGTCTCCTTTTTTCTTTTCCCTCTTAAATTCTGATTTATTTTTTTGTAAAGCACATTGGATCAACTACAGTTGTGTTAAACTTGTGCTCTATAAAAAAAAGAAACTGGACTAATATAACACTTTCAGACACACTGACTTTGACCCTGACATTTTTGTGCTGGGGACATTTAGTATTCAAAAGCATATGTTGATCCCTAAAGAAAAAAATGCTAGTATGATTAATTAAAAAGTCCTTAATGATAACGACAGAATAGATGGCTTCAGGGCACTGTAACTGCCCCTTTGTGTGTGTGTGTGTGTGTGTGTGTGTGTGTGTGTGTGTGTGTGTGTGTGTGTGTGTGTGTGTGTTTATCAGGAAACCCTGTAGGGAAGTGGTCCCTACAGGGTGTCCTGATAAACACACACACACACACACACACACACACACACACACACACACACACACACACACACACACACACACACACACACACACACACACACACACACACACACACACACACACACACACACACACACACACACACACACACACACACACACACACACACACACACAGAGAGAGAGAGACAGACAGACAGACAGACAGACAGACAGACAGACAGACAGACAGACAGATAGATAGATAGATAGATAGATAAAGAAAGAAAGATAGAAAAGCCTTTCGAGACTTTAATTGGATGATAAAAACAAATTATGAAATAACTCAGAAAAAAACTAATATTATGGAAGAAAAAACGGTCCGTCTGACAAACACGTGTTTCCGGGCTGTCTCTGTTGACTTCCGGGAACATGGCGAACACCGGGGCGGCGGACGACCACTGGCGGAGTGCAAGGGGAGTGTAGCGGAAGACTGGGCACCCCGAGGTTACCAGGCCCTGACAGACGAGTCCGCCGCGGCGACATGAGATCATGAGTCTGTATCGTGATCATACAGAGAAATAGTTCAGAGCAGGCAGCGTTACCTTCACCTACACTGATAATCACTGACTTTAGCTGCTGGGGAAGGAGTCGTGCATGTTGATCAAGCCATGTCCTACCGGATCGCACCAGATTCACGCACTGTATTTTTAGCCATATTTTAGTACATCTCTCAGCGTTTCGCGACACGGAGCAAAACAACCGCAGCTTCAACACGCAGATACTGTGCAATCATCGGTGTTGCAGCTCGTTAGCAGCGCTCAGCTCTGCTCTTCTTCCGGGGCCTCAGCAGATCCTCCATAAATCCAGCTTTTACAACATGTCAGTCCCCTTATAACGTTTATTAAAGATCAGTTTTTGAATCCATACCGCTGTGCAACACAGTCAACCGTCGAATCGGCAATAATCTTGCCAATGCCACCGACTCCTGCGGGCAAATTCATCCTCCTGACCCTACACATCCATCCACGCGCCATCCTCTGAGATAAACATGTAAGCCTGCTTTAACCATCACGCGAGGTCGTATGGCAGCAATTTTAATGTTTAATCTGTTGTATAGTGGTGTATTTTTCAAGACAAATCAAGCTTTTCTGACACGAAACTACTAACAAGCGACAAAGGGAGTGCTAGAAGTTTAGGTCAAACGTCATTATTTACTCCTCGTCATGTTTTAAAACCTTGAATGACAGAAGATAGCGAATGTGAATGGGAGCTGTCAAGCTCAAAAAAGCATAAAGCAGTTCATATAACTATATTGCAAGTCTGTAACCATTATAGTCTTCATTATCAAATGATCCTTTAGAAATCATTTTAATATGGTGCTCAATATATATTTCTTATTATTAATGTTGAAAACAATTATGTTGCTGCTCATTAGCCTATTTTTTGTGTGAACCATGATACATTATTTCGATTAAAAAGCATTGTTATAGTGCTTCATATGCCTATTTCCCAATTCCTGTCTCTTAAAAGGGGACGCATGCTGTGGAAATGGCATATAGTTTTGACTAGTTCACCATTGACACACCAACTTGAGGCAATTACAGCAGATGCATTTAATGTAACTCATAATGAAATTTGCAATATCCAATATTTGGATTAGGGCTTTGTTTGATGCATTTTTCAGTGCTTTAGTATATGGTCTCTCTGAATCTCTGATCCTAAATATATGTGATTACACAATAGGGGTGTGCTAAAAAATCGATACAGCAATATATCGCGATTTTTATATTCGTGATATACAATATCGATTTCCAGCTCAAAAAATCGATGTAAAAAAAAAATTTTTTTTCCGTTTCAAACGGGGTGTGACCTGGTGAACTACAACCTCCGTTCCTGTAGATGTTGCACCCAGACACCGGTCTCACTCATGCGCAGACACCGGTCATCAGTGCTATGTGTGGGTGTGTGTGTGCGCGCGCGTGTGTGTGTGTGTGTGTGTACGTGTGCTAGGGGTTTGTAACGGTACATGTATTCGTATTGAACCGTTTCGGTTTGAGGCTGACAAAATCCGCGCTGGCGCGAGCGGGACCACCACAACGTTGTGCAACATCACATGGCAAACGTAATGAAAGCGGAACGAAACTGCGCTACTCATTATATTGTGCTTCACGTTTATCAGTTCGGGACCAGCAACATAGATCTGTGCAGCACGAGCTCTATGAGCGCGAGCCGATCTCGATCAAGGGACACTGTTACTACACAGCGCTAAGAGATCCAGTAAAGAAAGCATTTGAATTCGCCACTGAAGTAATAACGCTGCGAGATCTAGAGAAGCATTCACATTTCTCCGTTATTAACCGTAGATCTCTATTAGATCAAACAGCGCTGTCGTGGAAACCAGGAGAAACATTGTGCCGTGAATGAACTATATAGTCCACAGTCCACAGATCAGCAACATTCACCATAGTAACACTAATTGTAACCAGTTTGGCTGGCCTGGAATAGTGAAATGCTTTCAAGTACTTCACACATCTTTTGCCAGCACTTCAAAACTCAAATATTAAATAAATATTATATAAATAAATATATATTTAAATGTCATTTTTAATGTGATGACCAAAACATTATTTATTCATCCTTCAAAAATTACCCCCATTTAAACCTGAGTTTCAAGATGTAGGAAAACTCACACTTATATAAACAAATATTTTTTCTTTTAATAAATAGGAAATTTCTCTGGCATTTCTTTTCTTTTTGCTGTATCGAAAACGTACCGAACCGCGACTTTAAAACCGAGGTACATACCGAACCGTGATTACCGAATCGGTAACGACGAGTGGAAGCACTTTGGTTTTAAAAGTAAGTCGGGCAGTAGCCTAAATGATGTACTTGATGCACTTTATTTTTATGTAATTTTTGTGGCATCTACATTTTTAGTTTTTAGTGATCTGCACTTCATACATTTCAGTGTGTTCACTGTTCAGTGACTGTACAACGCATATACCTTTGCGAATATATTAGAATATAAGTTTTTTGTCTGCTGTCACATACCAGGTGGAACATAGCAAGTTGTATATTCATTTACATTTTTTTTTTATTATTGCAATATATCGCAATATGTATCGTATTGTATCGTATCGTGATATATCGTATCGTGACCCATGTATCGTGATGCGTATCGTATCGTGAGGCCCTTGCCAATACCCAGCCCTATTACACAACTGTTAAAACTGTTGAAAGTTTAGGTGTTGGTAAGGCTTTTTAAAAGATGATGTCGGAAGTCTCTTATGCTCACCAAGGCTGCATATTGTTACAATTTAAAATAGCTGTTTTCTATATTAATGGATTTTGTTCTCCAGTCTTCAGTGTCATTTGATCCTTCAGAAATTATTTTAATATGCTGATTTGGTGCTCAAGTAACTTTTCTTTTTCTTAGTAATATGAAGACTAATCTAAATGTATTAATCTTAACTAAAGTTCCATATAACAGTTTTTAGTTAAATACATGCATTTTTTGTAACATTATAAATGTCTTTAATACCTTTGATTAATTTAATGCATCCTTGCTGAATAAAAGTATTATTTATTTTTTAAATAATCTTACTGACCCCAGGCTTTGGTGTACATCCAAGTCTAGATGCACATTTTACCTAAAGTTTTGAATCTGGATCAACCTCATAATCATTAAAATTCATAAATGTATATCTTAATTAATAAATGAGGTCTGATTCAGATGTGAGGATGGGATATCCTCTCCTCCTCTCAGCCCCTGAAAGAAAGGGCACATCAGTCTGACAATTCTCAAGTTACCATCTATTTCTGGAGCTGCTCCTGCCTACTTCATTGGTGTGGAGATGAGTTTCTATAAGTGCTGAACCATAATTTTGCATTTCACTGTGGTTCAGAATCAGCACTAAAATCTGCTGTATACAGATTGAAAAAATAATTTGGACTATGAAGTGTGCTTAATAAAGGATATGCTTTCTATTTGCAGGAGTGTTCTCTTGAACTTCACATTTGGACCACCCTATATACCATGCTGGGGCGTCCTGTTCGCTTTGGCCTTTTAACCTGCAGGAGATTCTCCTCGCCCCACCAGCCTTCTCGCCCGCTGTGTCTAGGTCCTCTTACTAGTATGTACACCACACGCATGTACAGCGGTGGTGGGGGCAAGCCAGGTCGGCGCATCAGCCTGATGGGAGGAGGGCCGCCCATGCTGGAGAACCACCATCATCCACTCCCTCCACATCACCCTCATGTCCATCATCCTCAGAGCTACCCACCCGTTTATCAAGCCCGTCTAGATGCCCACCGGCCCCATTACCAGACCCACCAGCACTATCACACGCACCCTCAAGTCGCCCACCTCCCCCCTCCGCACTACCAGCCTCATGCACATTTGCACCACGGCAAGAAGAAGACTTGGAACTTCATCCATGAGAAAATGAGCTACGACACCTTCTTCACCATGAAGCGACTGATCGATCGCTCGCGCACCGTGGATGAAGTCCTCCGCTGGGTCACGCAGAATCCAGGAAAGATCTCACACAATCATTACCCCATTGCCCTTCAGAAGATCGGTCAGCTCCTGGTACTGCAGCAGGCTGGAGGTCAGGCGGGTGGCGGCGGCGGTGGAGGAGCAGGCGAAGGAGCCTTGCCAGCGACCTCTGTTGGAGCTTCAGGGGAGAACGCTATACGACACATTCTGGATAATCAGGACTTTCAGACTCTCTGTGATGCCATTGTCAGTGACTGCTCCAAGTTCGACAACTTCAGCATTGTTAACTGCCTTTATGCTGTAGCTGCTCTTGGTGAGTTCTTCACTTTCAGTTCAATGACAATGTAGTTAGATTACATCGACGGGAACTTTTAGCATAATGTTTTGCGCTATTATTAGTTTATTAATTAAAAACGCAAATTTTTCATATTGTCCATGTGACCTCAATCCTTAAAAGGTCAGATTTCCTTACTTCCAATTAGCAGAGTTCTGATTTTGTCCCTGAAATATCAGGGATATTTTAAATGAAGGTGATTTACAGGGCTTGAAATGTCAGTGACTTAATACAATTTTATCATTTTTCGTGACAAGTCATGGAGCTTTCTATAATACATATTGTGTTTTAGTTAAAAAGTGGTTATGCTCAGTGCAAAAATATATTTTTTAAAATGAAAAATATTTGTAACAAATTAAATGAATTGTTATAAAATATTAGGAAAGTATGTTATTATAATAATCATTCAAGAAAAGAAAAAGAGAAAACCCTGTACACAATATATACTCAAACATATATTTAAGAGAAAAGAAGGTGCAAATGGTGCATAGTGCAAACACAAAATACAATTTCTGTGCAAGCTCAAGTGTATGCTGTTATTAAAGCAAAAGGACATATACTAACTACAACATTTACAAATTTGAAAAATATATATTTTTTTTATATTTTTTATTATTGTTTAACATATCAAAACAATAGAACAGTGACCTCAGATCACAGTACATTCCAACATAATCCATAGATACATGCATCATCAACAAACAACAAAAAATATGTTCATGTTGACCTGCCAAGATTTTGCAAAAAGATATGTGAGATCCTGGTACCTATAAATTAAAAAAAAAGGGGGTCCATGTCTAATAAAATGTATCCATTTGACCAGTAAGTAATATTTTACAGTGAAAGAAAATCAAATATCACATCACTTTATGCCACTCCGACACTGTTGGTGGTTTATCAGAGGTCCATTTAAGAAAGATGCTCATACACATTACTGGTGTGCATCTTGAGACAAAACAATGGCACTGATATTACTTTCAGTTGAAACAGCTCAATATTCCTTGTCTGTGAAACTGGCAGGTAATCTCCAACAAATCTGTACCCAATAGGCTTTAATATGTATGCATTTCCAAGTGTTTGAATGAGAACATCACCTCTTTTTATCAAACAGATCCTTTATAGTGGTGTTACTAACGTCTCTCTACAACGTTAAAACCATTATCCATTATTCCAGGCTAAAAATCAAAATCTCTTTTTATTGGAATAATAGGTGACAGAGTTTTGGCTTTTCCTTCCCAACTCCTGATTAACTTCCACACATGTAATGTGTTACTAACAATCCTGTTAGTAACAGGCCAATGAGATTGGTAAACCATTGCCTAAGTTGAGTGATTCATTGTCCTACCAAACTGAATCTGGATCATCTTTACCCATTCAAAAATAAACTGAAACTGTGATATCCAGAATCACAAGACATATTTTATGTCTGGGAAGTTGCGTCTTTTTTAGTCTTTGTTTCTTCCGGTTTCAAATAAAAAATCTGAACCAGCCATTAATACATTTAATTACAGTGCAATTTAAAAGAATTAGGATCATGTGAAATAAGTACAAGAAACGAAATCCTCATGCATAGTCCTATACATTTGCTGTAATTTTATATCTTGAAACTTTACTAAACTTTCCATAATCACTGGAATAGACTTCTCCGGTTGAGTAACAAACAAAAGGATGTCGTCTGCATACAAAGCGATTTTATGTAGTCCTTCCTTTATACAAGTATCAGGTATAAAATTCTGTTAATTAGAATACACACTCACTCCCCTATAATTTGAAGTAAAAGATGCTAAAAATGCATGGAACACAACACAGTCTCTCTGGAGCTTCATCTTGAAGCAGAGCTTTGTCAACCTTTTTATTCTTCAAAAAGGAAATACATTTTTTTCCCCTCTTAATTGGATTATGCATGCCCCGTACATTCCACGATCACATTTTTAACGTTGATTGGTCCATTGCTGTAGAAACATTGTTTTCATTTTCAAATAGTTTTGTGTCAGCTGAAAAAATATTTAATTTAAATTATTTAAATAAATTATAAAATATTTGAAAAAGCAATAATAATTATTTATTTAAAGAAAAAACTACACACCATTTATATAAAAAATCTTTACGAATATTTATTAAAAGGGAAAAAAGGTGCTCCGTTCCAGCGCAAAATGTGTTTCCCGTGGCAGCTAAAGTATATGCTGTTATTTAAGAAAATGTGCTTAGAAAACTGTTGTTTAAAATAGTTTTAGGTTAAATACAGCATCTGACACTCCTGTCACTGCTTGATGTGTCATTCAGCCACCAAATTACAGTCTATATTTTCTATATCTATAGTTTCTAGAACTTGACTTTTAATTGTATGTGCTCTCCATCTCATTTAGGGCTGCCCAGTGACTCTCAGATTGTGCAGGTGCTGGAGGAAGAGTCCCAAGCGCGCCTGTCCCAGTTCAACCAAAAGGACATCTCCATGGTTTTCAGCAGCAGCATGAAGCTGCATCCATCCAGCCAGCATCCGTTGATTGAGTCGTGTCTCGCGGGGCTAGAGAAGAACATCGAGCGGGAACGCCACCCCCAGACGCTCTTCCTCCTGCTCTCCTACTACCGCACTAAATGGAGAGCGCTGCGGGCGGCGGATGGAGCCTCCCCGGAGCTGCTGGTGGTGAACCGGAAGATCCTGCGGCTGGTGAAGCACACGCTGGCCAGCGTTAGCAGCGTCAGGGACCATGAGATGGCTCTGCTGGATGAGATGCTGTCAGCATGTGCCAGGGAGGCTAGCAACAAGAGCCTCGAGCTTATCTTCAGCTCTCACCTCTTCTACCAGAACAGGCAGGAGAAGTTTGTGAGCAGTCTTGCAGGTGAGTTAATGAGCCCTGTAATTTATATATACGCTACCTTTCAAAAGGGTGCTTTTATTTGATAAAAAAATACAGTAAAAACAGTAATATTGTGAAATATTATTACAATTCAAAATGACTGTCAAAAAGCGGTTCTAAAATGTAATTTATTCCTAAAATGGCAAAGCTGAATTTTCAAACCATGACCATATCTTTACTGTCTTTTTTATGCATTCTTCCTGAATAATTCCTTTCTTTAAAGAAATATAATGTGGTTGTGTTAGTGTATATCTATCTATCCATCTATCTATCTTACATACACGTGTGTGTGTGTGTGTGTGTGTGTGTGTGTATAAAGCAGATTTTCATATAATTGATATATTTCTTGTATTAAATCAGCATATTTCCGAAATGTTTACTATGTATTTCATATATTACATGAGCAATTATTTTAAGCATAATAGCTGTGTGATGTGTGAAAAGTGATGTTTTAAAAAAAAAAAAACTCATAAAATGCTTTTAGAAGCCAAAGGATAGACTGTCGTGGTAAACAGAATTTTCTGTAATAATTCTGAAATTTCTGTTAATATTTGTAGTTGTGTCCAACGTAAAATCTAATGGTGATCTTCCAGCAGGGGCCAAACATTGACCGCTTGATATTTATAATGATCAAATGTTTGCTAAAATCATGCAAAAAATTTCCTTTTGCCAAGAACTGAATGAACTTTAAATCCTTTTTTGTCTTTTTAGAGGAGTTGCCTAAAAAGGTTGATAGCATCACGCCTTACACCATGGCCCTCATTGCCAAGTACATCGCTCGCCATCGTCTCAGAGAAACACGCTTGCTAGACACTATCGCTGACTTCTTGGTCAAGAAGGGTGAATACCTGGACAGCAAGGTTAGGCAAATGGCCTGGTTTCAGTACTAAAGCATTGTTTATGTATTTAATAAATGATAAAATAATAACTGGCTTCCTTTTCTGTGTTATGTAATTATTAAGAAACGAGTGTATTGTATTTAAGATTTCCTTTTCAATGTTTCCTCTGTCTAGGTGATCCAGAAGCTTGTTTTCCCGTTCAGTCGTATGAGTTATCGGCCAGCTAATGAGGCTCAGTTTTTTTCCAAGCTGGAGATGGTGCTTGAACTAAAAGCTCTGAGCTCTCCACTGGCAACTGTAAACATCCTCATGTCCTTGTTTCAGCTGGGACATTTCCCTGGGCTTGTTCTTCACCGTGTCTTTTCTCCATCGTTCATCAGCAATGTCACCAGTGAGTTGGAGTTTGTCTTTACTGAATGCGTGTTTTGAAAGCAAGCTAACTGGCATGTTTGTTGAGTGCTAAGAAGACCAGCACTTCTCTCTTGAGAAGATAAAATAGCCAGTCCTTATGTACTCAGATGGTTAATGGCTTCATGTTTGTTTTTTAATGTTTAATGTTTTATTTATAATATCCTAGGCACCCATAAGTAAACACCGAAATTGCTTTGGAGCATGAAACACTCGTGCAAACACATCGTAGGAAACATATATCAATGGTGACCTCTGCTGGTGGATTTATTTCTTTAAAAACATTAATTCCATAAAGGATAAAGAAACGTCTAGCAATCTAGACTAAATGTTTAGAAATTAAATGAGCATAAATTCAATTCTGTGCACTTAAATTTCATATGAAAATAAAGAACATTCTAAAATAATTTTAATGAAAAATATTACTATTTTTGTAAAGTCTTTGTTTTGTAAAGTTAAAAAAACACTACTACTTGATACACTACTATTCAAAGGTTTATAATAACTTTTTTTCTGTTTTTATGTATTTTAAAATGTCATTTATTACTGTGATGGAAAAGCTGAATTTTCAGCATCATTACTCCAGTCTTCAGAAATCATTCTAATATGCTGATTGGGTGCTCAAGAAACATTTTCTATTATTATCCCTCATGATTCTTTGAGTAATAGAAATTCATTATTATTTGATAAATTTCAATTGATTTTTATTATTATTGTGGTTAGCGAAATATCACCCAGACATGTTTTTGGCTAGATTGTCTCTAGTGGAGAAGACAGTTTATTTTCAGTAAAGTTTGAGCTTAATTCTGTTTTATCTTTTTCCATATAGACAGCCCGTACGCCCTGATCGTACGTCGGTACCTTTCACTACTGGATGCAGCGGTAGAGCTGGAATACAGGGACTACACTGGACCTCGCCTTCAGGACACCCACAAAGTGCTCATGTTTGACCACGCTTTGACTGCAGATGAGGTGAACCGCAAATACAGGTAAGTGACCCTAGAAGTCTGCCAGTATGCTGAAATAGAGAAGTGGCACAAATTTGTCCAGGTAACAGTGAGTATTTGTGTTTCAGTTATAAAGGTCTGGTTGCAGAGGCACTCCGGCAGCTTGTTGGCGAACACGGCTACAAGCAAGATGAAGTTCTCGCACCAGGATATTACACGGGTGATTTTCTTTTTGCAATCCAGACATTTATTGGGTTTTGATGAATTTATTTAGTTCCTCTTTTGCCTCTTTAGTGGCTTTCGCACCGAAAGAACCTTTTCATAGTTCCTAGAACTAATGGCGAAAGTACCCGCTTTTTGCCGTGTTCGCACCGCAGGAACTGGGAACGATTTTAGTTCTAGGAACGCCTTTGGGGAAACTAAATTAGCTTCTTCTTCAGAGTAGGGTCTAACCCGGCACAATAGGAACTACCAGTGATGTAAGTGTATGTTGATTGGCAGAACGCACCAAACACCAGCACCCGCCATTTAAAAAAAAAAGTGTACACAGTCACACACAGTTTATAGCCTATATATTTATTCCACAAACTTACTCTGCTAACATGGAAAACTGTGATAGATGGACCTCTTAACATTTACTCTGAGAAAATCCAACGTGACTGAGGGGACCAAGCCAAACATGATTATGTATTTCTGCTCAGCTAGCGACATTGGGCATCAACCACACGGTACTTTCCGTGTATAACAGTTCTATCTAATAACGTATCAGACAGTACTGTTGTAAACTAATGAAGCTGGAGATAGGGAGCGCCTTGTGCTCAGGCTCTGGCGTTCTCAGTGCTGTCAAAATAAAAGTCACAACAACAAGAGTGGCTTACATCACTTCAGAGTGCTAGTGGCGGTGCGAATGCAACCAGGAAAAATGGCTCTAGATCATTTAGATCTCGAGGAACCGCCCTGGTGGCTAGTTCCTGTAACTACCCAGTGCAAAAGCCCCTTTTGTCACTTGGAATGAAACCATCTGCTAAATGCATAAATGTACATTTGTGCAACAAACCTCAAATTCTATGAGTGCAGTTTCATATGAAATTGATGTGCCGTTTTCTCTTACGGCAGATTTCCTGCTGTGGATCGACAGCACAGGCCGCGTCCTCCCCATCAGAACAGGCACACCAGCAGCATCATTAGCAGCAGGTTCAACCCCGTGTGTAGTACTGAACCTTAAATCTCCAGATGGGTCCGGCTCTGTGGCGGCCCTCACTACCGACTTCCATAAGTTCTCTCCCTTTGCCCCGTCACTGGAGGAAGGGGCTGACAAACGAGCTGGAGAGGAGTCTGCCTTCCTCGCCGCTCACATGCGTCCAGCAGCAGCAGCAGGATCTCAGAGGGTCGGCCCTAATGGAACGGTCTCGCTGGACTACAACCCATATTACACCTCTTCAGATTATTACTCGACCCTAGCCAAGGAACACTCTCTGGAGAGCCAGGACAGCTCCACCCTCAGTAGCCCCTCAGACTGCCTGACCCAGACAGGGCCCTCCGTTCCAGGGACGGTTGCACCGCAAGACTCCCTGTTCCAGTTCTCCATTGGAAAAATCCTGGAGGACGAGGGGGGTGCTGCGACAGGAGCGAACCCAGTGCCGGACTGTGAGATCACTACGTTTTACGAAAGTGTGTCGTACCCAGAGGGTGGCGAGAGTGATGTAGTGGCCAGTTCTCCACTGCAGCTTCACAACCCTGACAACCCTGACGCTGACCGGACCACAGGAGAGCAGGTGAAGAGGTCAGTCCTTCCTGAATCATTCAAACTAGGTGTCATCTGGGCTTGGATGTCTTGCTCATCATCTTTAACACATCCTTTCTGTCCTTCCTCACATGTAGGGTTATTATGTCTGTAAATGATAAATGGCATTATTGCCATAATTCTGACGTGCTGGTGGGATCCCGTGCCATGAGAGATCGTCACCTACACTTACTGGGCTACGTTATACTACAGGTGAACAATTTAGATTGATTCTGTTATTAATTACTCTTGCAGGCTTAAGATATCATGCTATGTTATGCTGTCTAGTTTATTTAAAACAGTAGATATTAATTTGAATGTTCTATTTATATATATATATATATATATATATATATATATATATATATATATATATTTTATATATATATATATATATATATATTTTATATATATATATTGTTTCCACAAAAAATATGAAGCTGCACAACTGTTTTCAACATTGATAATAATAAGAAATGTTTCTTGAGCACCAACTATTAGCATATTAGAATGATTTCTGAAAGATCACGTGACACTGAAGACTGGAGTAATGGCTGCTGAAAATTCAGCTTTGCCATGACATGAATATATTCAAATAGAAAACAGTTATTTTAAATAGTAACAATACTTCACAATATTACTGTTTTTACTGTACTTTTGATCAAATAAATGGAGCTTACTGACCCCAAACCTTTGTGTGCTTGTTATATTATAAAACTTTCTAAGAAGGCTATAACTGTTAGTCCTATTACATGTATCATGTAAAAGATGAAAACAAATACCGAAACTTTGTATACTATAAAGGTATCATGGTGCAGTTATGGTGTCACATGATAGTACTACTAGTATTGAACAATTACCTATTATAAACTATTGTATTTACATGGCATAGTAATATACAAAAAAAAATACCATGGTAAAACAACAGAATGTCATGTCACGGTTCTACCTTACTAATGCATTCAGAATTTCTCTGTTTTATTAACTCTTAACTCTTATTTTATTGTAGTTGCCCTATCTGGAGTTGGAGAAGCTGAATGGGATTGAGGAAGTGAAGCAGTACCTACACAAAAAGCTCCTGGAGGTTATTTTATGACGACATAAACAAAGCGGGTGTGTGTTCATGTGCTTCAGTGAGCATGTGCGACTTCTGCATTTTCAAGAGGTTTTGTTGTTTTCAGAAAGACTATGGTGTATGTATGTGTCTGTGTGTGTATGTGAGCGTCTGTATGTGCGTTTGTACAAACAGGATGTGAACGGTCCTTGTTTCCGGGACAAAACATCAGTTGACACAAGGAATCTGGGTGGGTGTTATTGTCATTCTTTAATTATTCGGAGGTCTCCACTGGGCAAAAATCAAAAAGGTTCATGTAGTAAGTCTAACTGTGCCTGGAAAACAGCTTATTCAACGTCATCAAGCATACAGTACTTCCCTTAGTGATCAAGGACCATTTCATTCTCAGTGAACTATATTCAGCAACACTTCTGAAATGTTTTATATTTTGTCCAGAGTGAGTGTTTTTGGTATATATTCGGGGTAGCGGAGTGGGTGGTTTTTATGTTCCCCAGCATTTTTTTTTTTTTTTTGATGGTGTTCCCATCAACTTTCATGTCCTCACTGTTATTGTGGTGTGTTTAGGTGCAGGCTTGAGAGTAGGCAATAATTTTTGTCTTTTGGGGCAAGTATGAGGAGCATAATATATTTTATGGATGCGGATACAAGTGTGCAGAGGTCTGGTGATGAGCCACAGATATTTGTATTTCAGATGCTGCCACCACAGCCACTGCTGCTCTTTGGTTTTAAACCTAAAATTATTGAGGGTTTGGGGGAAAATATGGACATATATATTGATACATAAGTGGAGTTGTTGATTGAAAGTCTTATGATGTGTACTGTATGGAGTTACAGAATAGAAATGTTGGAATGTACAAGAATTATTATATGCAGGAATGGGTTATGTTTATATATTTTATTTTCTCAAAATGAATGATGCTATGGTATCATGTGAGGGGAAAAGCAATGCAGAAAGTTGACTGCAGGATAGTTATTAAATAATGTTTTCATCTCCCATGTGGAGAATGTTGCATTTTTAGATTGTGCCTTTAGCGTATGGATCTGTCCTCATTGTAATCTTCAGATAAATTCTAAACAAAACGTTTAATGAAAGTCTTATGAATAGACAAGTAAAATTTAGTAGCATTTAAAAAAATGTATGTTAGTTTAATAATTAAAAAGAATGGAATCCATGGAATCTAGTTGGATTTGTCACATACATTTTTTTATCACCGTGACTGGCAACAATCAAGTGTAACATTTAAGTATTATCATAATCTATTTTACTAAGTACAAAATAATTTTTGCATAGGTTGTTTTGACTAAAGCCATGAAGGTTTGTTAAATCAAGGCCTTGCTTGCCATGAATGTGAAACGTATACAGATCCTAAAGTCAGATCTTATTAATATGGAAGATGTATTTTGTCCGAGTCAACCATGTACCACTTTATCTGTGTGCATTTGCTTTGCTCTTTCTTTAGAGGGAAATATAATTTATTATGGGAAGTGAATGTAAGTGGACTGTGTGAGTGAATGTCTGTGTCAGGTAGCAGGTGGGGAAATGGATCGAAATGTCTGTTTATATATACATATTAAAATGTCTATATAAAAAAAGATTATTAAAAATGAAAAAGCAGATAACTGTCTTGCATTTGTCTTTTTTTTCAAACTAGGAAGAAATCCTTTTAAGTCTCCCTGCTTATATCTAGTTGGAACTGATATGCAGTTTTATTTTAGTATAATTTTATTTATATACGATTATAGTATTTATTAACATTTTAAATGAGAGTTTTAATAGTTTTAATTTTGTGCCTTTTTTAAATGTGTATCTTTTATTTATTTGTAAAATTCACTTTAGTTTTACTTTTAATATTGTTCTGCTTTAACTTAAAGCCACCATAAAATAAAAAATGAACTCATTTTTTAATAGAATATTATTATAAATTATGAACTCAGAAGTTTTTTAATATTTCAGCTTCTTTTCAATTATCACTTCTGATATGTCATATTCATGTTCCCATCAAAAGTTGAATATGTAATTATGAAATGATTGGCTTAAAAAGCTATTCTGCAATCATCTTCAACATAATGGATTCTGCCTGTTTAACAGTCTGATCAGATGGTAGTGGCAGTTCGAGTTTGTCCTTTACTGTCTGACACATCTAAGCATCTGTGTGTGAAAGGACAGACTGTAAAGACAACTCTTTAGATTATATAGTTGCAAAATACATGCACCACGTGGTTACTAAAGAGCAGTGCATGTTTTGAATGTAACTTAAAACAATATTAGCACGGGCAGCACAAGTAAAGTGTTGAGTTCTAAGATTTTTTGACTATATTATTACTTGTAGGACTTGTGTTAAACCAAATAACCTTTATTTTGAAGGGAGATTTTTTTTAACGGAAGTCGTATTTGTAGCATCTTCCTAGCCTGCCAGTGATCAGGAAGCGTAGACGCTAAACGGTGTGAATCATGGACCATCATACGATGTGATATGTCAACGGTAAGTCATTTTGGAGCCACATAGAGGTTTTTTTTTACAACGTTTTAATTGTACTAATTTCGAGGACACGTTCAAGTGAGGCGTAACAGCTGTGTTGAGCGCGTGTTAGCTGCTCTCGAGCTTGTTTCGTGGCTATAGCGGTGCGCGAGCGCTCACCTGCCTGTACGTTAACAGACAGATCTTCACAAAACACACACCTGATGCTCTTGACCCCTAAACTCGTGGCTTTAGAAAATATGAGTGTTGGACGTGTTTGTAAAAAAATAAAAATAAATAATAGTTAACTTCAACTTTTCGGTAGGTAATGGCTACGTGGCTGTGACATTTAGACTGTTCGTTTCCTGTTCTTATTCGTACCTTTACATTATGTTTCATGATTTAGACGCGTAAATGCACCTGCTGTTCATGTCATCACACCTGTTTATTTAAATATGTAAAAGTTATTATTTTTAAAGCAGTAGTTCACCCCAAAATGTAAAGTCTGTCATCATTTACCCGACCTCATGTCTCGCCGTATGGCTTTAATTCTGTTTTCGCAGAATGACAGCCTCTCTTCACGTTTATTGTATGTAAAACAAAGGATGCTATGAAAGTGAAAATACTGAGGCTGTTAGCTCCTGATATTCTGCCTACTTTCTCTTTTGTTTTTATCGGTAAAAGGAATTCAGTTATAGATATATAGACATATTTTACTCTTTTTGCTTTTGAGAAATGGCATAATGAGAGGACCTGTCTGTCATCAGGAGGCATGAGATATATGGCCTGAAACTTTCTGACAGCCACAGTTAAAGAGGGGGGAAATATCTGGTTTACTGAAGGGACAACTTCACTGCTTTGTGTTCAAAGGTTGCGGCTTATGCTTGTAACAGTTTAAAGGACTGTACACAGAGATTATTACTGCTTACACAGTCATGCTCTGGGAAAACAAACTTTATAGAACAGTTTATTAGCTTAAAATGATCTTCAGTTTTTGATGCAAGACAAAAAAAAACATTTTCAAGATTTTGGACTTCCATAACATGTCCTCTTTCAGATTAGTGGGAAGAAAACATCCAAAATACAAATTTAAATGTTAACTTTAGTACACTTTATCTATTTGTGTTTCTGGATTTCAATTACACTACATATCTGTAAAGGCCATTTTCTCAAAATTAGTTTTTCCCACCTCATACGCTGAGCCAGAAATCTTCACTTTAGTATGCCAACAAAATGAAAGAAGAATCTGGCTTCGTCCAATGTTCAGATTTTTGTTTGGGAAATGTAGATAATGCCATACTTGATTATTTAAACACGACCTTTCAGAAAACATCTAATACAAAACAGTTGTCTTATTGTACTTCAATTTGGGAAATATGGTGATATGGCGATTTCCGAGAATCATTGTTTAACACAGTTGATATTTGAAATCAAACACACTCCTCCCTTCATTGCTCTGCCCCCACAAACATGCAATGCAAGAGTTGATGTCTCTTTATCATAGCAGAAGCAAAGCAAAATAAAGCTTAGCAAAAAATAAAGCGAAGATGACGAACGAATGACAAGGAACAGTACACGAGTATATAAAAGAAAGAGTTTGTTAGTCGCCAGCACCACACACACAAAACCAATATTACTCGCTTATGGAGCAGAAACAAAGCAACCTCAGCGCCATTTTCAGGCCTTCCCGCTTGGGTCTCTCCAGCGCTGGAAAGCTGTTCTAACATTACTGCGGGTCCCAAAGCTCATAACCCTACTTTTTCCAGTGATATTCATTTGAACTTTTGTCTTTTGTAATGTCTCTCAGCCATCTCTCTTTCTACAGTCTTTCTTCAAATCTCCCTCTTGTGCTCTCTCTCTTTCTCCTCCCCCATCATGAGTGTATACGCCCCTTACTGCTGATTGGCTACAAGTGTGTTGTGGTGGGTGCTCTGTCCAATCCACATTTAACAGCGTTTTTCAGAAATTGCTTACTGTTAAATGCTGAAAGGCCTTGACTAATGGCGCTTTTCCACTGTACGGTACGGCTCGCTCGCTTTAAATGGTACCACCTCTGTTCCAAGGTTCCAAGCGTACCGTACCGATCCTAAAATGTGATGTGAAAACACTACAGATCACTGATTGGTCAGAGAGAATCGTCACTACCTGCGTCATTGGATTTGCAAACCGCTAGATTTAAATAGACAGCAACAGCCACCACAGTACTTGTTCGCAATATTTTTATAAACAACTTGCTTGAAAAAATAAAATAAAAAACTTGAAATGGCTGAATCGTGGTGACTGTTCAGTAGACGAAGTGCAGACGTTCCTGTCCTTCGTAGCGGTTATTGGATATTGCGACCAGGAATGAACATTTTTTCAGCAACTTCATAACGAGCAGTCTACAATCCCACCCACTTTGAAGCGATACTAAACTGCAGTGGAAAAGCAAAGCGAGCCGAATCGAATCATACCAAACAGTGGAAAAGCAAAGTCAGCCGAGCCGTGCCATACTGAGCCGTACAATGCAGTGGAAAAGCACCATAATTCTTCCAACAAGGTTCAGGTTTGACCTGTATAGACCACAGGTGGATTTCTTTAAATTAGTTATTTTTATAAGAAAACTGGAAATTTGTTTGTGTTCTGTTTTTGTTCTCCCAAATATGTCTTATTTCTTCTCTTCTGATAAAATTGCTATATTCTCTTGGTACCCTTAAACGTGTTTTAATCAAGTTATTCGAAATGTAGTTTTAGAATTCATAGGAAAAATTGTTAAGTTAATAAAGTTTTCACCATGAAAATAGCCAGAGAAACTATCATGGCGTTAAACAAACAAAAGGAGCCAGATCTTAGTTATTTCAATTTTTATAGTGAACATCGATTGTTCTAGTATTGCTTCAAAAAGTTCTTGTCCAGTAATAAGTATAATTGTAAATCTAGTCATATAAATGGAAATATGCCTGCGCAACCTCTGTGATTGATTATAGTCTGTGAGTAAAAATATTGATAAGTGATTTAAAAAAAGATATATTTACAGAATATTTACTGAAAGCTGTGGGAACCCTGAATGATGCATAATACAGAGACCTTCCATTTGATAGAAATAATGAACTGTCATGAATGTGATCAGTAATTGTGAACATGTGCTGTAGGTGCCTAGTCTGAAGTTGCCTTAGTCCAGGACACAGCAGACCAGGATGACTCTAATAGAGGGGGTGGGTGATGAGGTCACCCTGCTCTTTGGAGTGGTGTTCCTGGTGCTCGTCCTGGTTCTGGCCTGGGCTTCCACTCACACTGTTGAACCCCCTGAACACCTCCTCTCACCCAGCCCAGGGACCTCCCCCTCCACAGAGACTGACAGCCAGGAGCCGCTCCCCTCGGGTAACACGGACTCGTCACCCAGCGGTGTCAGGGAGAATGATAAGAGTGAGCCTGGAACAGAAGCAGGAGCGGTGGGACAGTCCTCGGATGATAGTACGGCTGGAGGAGGTGAGGGAGGCCTCCTGGAGGAAGCAGGGATTGAGAGGGATGGGTTGAGACATCGAGAATCAGCGGGTCCCTCGACTCAACCGCCAGCCAGCGCCCCAAGTGCCACACAGCCTTCGGCCGAAGAAGCACCGAATGAAACCGAAAGGAACATGGTGCTCAGGTTGAAGTTCTTGAATGATACAGAGAGGACAGCGCAAGTGAATCTTCAAGACACGATTGGTTACATTAAACGGTAAGCAACTGAATACTCAACCTAAAATAAGTTTGGTATCAAATGTTTGTTCTATTTAAGAGAAGACACTCAAGGCAGCATACAGATTGCAGCAGATGGAAACAATTAGCCTATCTGGCTTAAAATGGTTTAAAAACAGTTCAAATTGGGCTATACACATTTAAAGGTGCTCTAAGCGATGTCACGCGTTTTTAAGGCCAAAACATTTTTTGTCACATACAGCAAATATTACCTCACTATCCGCTAGCTGCCTGTCCCCTGAACACACTGTAAAAAAACGCGGTCTCTGCAGACACCCCAGGCTCCACAAACGGCTACAAAAACAAACTCTAGCGACCCGCTCTAGGAAACATAACAAACTGTTCCAGCCAATAACCAACAAGAAGTGTTTGGGGGTGGGTTTGAGGGGTTAGTGCGCGGATGAGGAGGAGGGAGGGTCTAGCTAGCCTCCGTTTTGTTTGACAATAGAGCTCCGGACGTCACGTGACCTACTCTGTTTATACCGCCATATTGGCAGGCAGGAGGCGGTCCGGGACGCGAATGAATGAATGACGGCAGCATGAGTTTCAAGGCAACATAGTTCACAGCGCACTTTAATTCAAAAGACATAGACTTGTACATAACAAAACTTAATATATTAAACACAACAGATCACTATAATGTCCCCGGGGTGCTTTCCATGTGTATTGATAAAGGAATTGATAGCTTTCCTGACCTGCAGTATCCTGATATCTACAACTAACTTACCTCATCAACTTTCCCTCGTCTTACTCCGGAGACTCTTTAAAAGCTCTTATATTTTAGAATCAGGGATAGATAACGGTAATTCTGTGATGTGTTTAACTTAACTGCTTAATGAGTTAAATTAACGTTGCGCAGCATCCTATTCCCCTTCTTGGGGCTCAAGTTATTTGTGCTGCCAAAAAATAGCTTTGTAATGCATTTTTTAATTTTTTATCTCCTAAATTTTAGTACAACTGTGCGTTGTTCCTTAAATAATCTCTGACTGTTTAAGCGAGCAGCAGTTACGCGCAAATCTTTATTTGTTGTTTTATTTTTTTACTTGGACTTTGAACGCTCGCAGCTTCGGATGGTCAGGAATTTACAAGTAGGCTATAGCGATTACTCTTGTATGCAAGGTAAAAGTCAGAGATAAATAATCAGACAATCAAGCAGGAAACGTTTTGCTGAACTTTCTGTCAGCATGAACTAATGTATGACTGAACTAATGTTTGCTCATATGAGACGCGCGTTTTTGACGTTATGCTTCATATGCAATGTATACAATGAGTAGATACGAAATAATTTGCTGCAATTTCACTTTAATATAACATTTGTGGGGTGACAAATTGAGCTTCTTGCAACAACGGCTCACTGCAACTTCTTTAATATTAACAGCGTCATAATCTGCATTTTTCTTGACCAACAGCTTCCATCATGCTTAAAGTTCAGTATCAAGATGTAAAGAAATTCTTTTTACTGCAGTGAGCCATTTCAGTCGTCTATCAGGACCCTTAGGAATACGATAAAATGATTTCCCCTTTGCTTTCATCCGCCTGTTCTGGCATCTAATCGCCAGTGTTAAATGAACTCTCCTGGTGTACATATGGAAACACGGATTTGTCCGTGTTTCCATATGTACACCAGGAGAGTTCATTTAACACTGGCGATTTTGCTATGGCAGGTGCACAGCAGCTGTCCACCATGTTGAAATTTGGTTTTTAATTTTAAATAGACATTAAATCATTCGACCGCTATCGATATCACTGCTACAACCGCTCTGGCGCTCTCCTGATTTGCCTGCCAAAATGGCGGAGTTTAGATTGCGTGACGTCAGCTTCCGGAGCTCTATAGTTCGAACGTCAACAAGAAGTGATGTCACCCAGGATCGCTTAGAGAACCTTTAAAAATTGGCTAAATAACAACACCCCATAGAATTAAATATTTAACTTAAAAGATTAAATTAAATGAATACATTTAAGTAATTTTTAAATAATTTATAGTTGTTTTTTAAGATAAAAAAAGGGAGGGGGGGGGGGGGGGGGTAATTTCTTTGATTATTTTTAAAGTGATAGTCCACCCAAAAAATCATAATTTACTCTCTCGTCATTCCAAGCCTGTATGCATTTCTTTTTTCTGCTGAACTCAAAAGGAGATACTTGGAAGAATGTTGATAGCCAAACAGTTTCAGTACCCATTAACTTCCATTGTATTTTTTGTCCAATGAAACTGTTTAGCTACTAACATTCTTCAAAATATCTTCTTTTGGCTTCCACAGAAAAAAGAAAGTCATAAAAGTTAGGAACAACATGAGGGTGAAGTGAAGACAGAATTTAAAATTTGGGGTGGACAATATCTTTACATTTCTTCAGTTCTTCAGTGCCCTGTTTGGTACAGTACCTCAATTCAAATTCAAAACTTCAATTGGATTTTAACAGGTATTCTCAATTCAGTATTAAATGCTTCTGCTTCTGTTTGTCTTCTGTTTTCACATTTATAACAAGATGGTAGATGTATAGTAACCTTAATAAAGCATTGTTGGTGTTTATTTGATTTTTGCATATGTATTGTATCCTTGGCTACCGGCTAAACCATTCTTTTAGTCAGAAAAGTGAACCAAAAAACAGACCTCCTTGAACCTCATGAGACACACAATTATCCATTGTTACAAGCAGTAACCATTCTATCAAAATCAGGCAGAATGGTCCTTCAACGTCTTCTGGAAAGTGTGTGGGAGTTCACATCATGTTTGCAGTAGGTGAATGCACTCTTTTAAGCGGTCAGATGGAGTTTCAGTTTTGAAAAGTTATTCATTGGGAAGGCAGCTTGTGTGTTTGCAAGGAAAATCACTGCACAATCCTCTTCATTTGTTGTGGACTTTTTCTTCTGTTTTAAATGGAATTTAAACATTGCTGAGCAGCTTTACAACATATCTACATTCTCTGCAAACGATAGTATTTAAAAGTTTTTAATTCCGTTTTTTTTGTTTTTAAATTCTTCAGTTATTCCAAACTATTCCAAACTACCTAAGAATGTTCCATTAAAATAGTTTAAATGCATCAGCACAGCATTTTTAGATGACAAATAAAAAAAATTGTGCTTGCATTTTTGCACGGTGTGAACTTGAAAGGTTTTTCTGAACTTTTTTTTTTTTAGGATTTCTGAAGGCTGTGATGCCTTTTTGTTATTATGATTCTTTGTCATTTGTTTGTCTGGAGATAAACAATTTGACCAAAAAATCATATTGTGACTTTTGACATCGTGATTTGAACTTTAATATGGGAAACTTTTTACATCTCATCTCATTCTGCTTTTATATCAAAGCTAAAATAAAACCAGAATGAAAGAACAGCTCTTATATTCTCAACCCAAACTAAACTGCTTTTAGAACCCCTGTTATTTAAAGGGGTTATATAATATATAGGACATTCTATTGCTATTTTTATTGCCAATGTGTAAACAGCTTGAAATGAAACTTAAACAATCTAGGAAGTCGGGGATGGTCTCATTTTTTATGAAAGGCTGTAGACTAATTTTTATGTGATGGACGTTTCTGCCGAGAAAATGAAAAGGATGTGATGTTTATGCGTGCTCCAGAGAGCTTCTCTTCCGCTCTGTGACGCATGAAACGAATGCTTATGGTCAGGATAATGCTGAAATAGCTATTCTGTACTGGAATGTCAATGTGTCATGCAAAGAAAAAGAATAATTCAAACTATAGCTAGTCACAAAGCCAGATCTATATAGTCAATAGTCTTGAATAGGCCTATACTTTATAATCAAACTATCATAAGTGTAATTTTAATTACATTGTCGACAATGCCGGTGAAATGCAGAGCTTGTGTAAACATATGCACGGCGATCAGATGCTTTATTAACTGCTGTTTTCTCACCGCTGTCATATCTGTTGTTTATTTTGTTATTGAGGAAAGCATGTGGCACATATTTACATTTTCATCTAAAGTCACTCTTAGCAGCGTGGGTGGCGTCTGGATGTTTACTAACAGCAAATAGCTGCAAAGGTATTTCCACCTTCTTTTTGCTTCTAAGCAAAGAACAAACTTTTTTTTGTAGTAAGTATATCTAGGCACTTGTACGTTACGTGTGATCAAGTGCGAGCACAAGCAATGACTTGTTGGCTGCAGTTCACTTAATGGCCACCGGTCGCTAATAACAAAAAACAGCCCAGTTCTATATGCATTCACAATGGCCCTCATTTATCATTCTTGCGTAGAAACGGGCGTATATGTTGGCGTAAGATTATGCTTACACTCCTCTCACCGCCTGATGTATGAAGCTGTGCGTACCTTTGAAATCCTGGTGTACGCAATACCTCTCCTTGATAAATGCAGCGGCTGAAAACGATCGTCATTAGAATAACACGCCTCTAAATATTCAAGTCTCCGCTTCCCCCACGCCCTCATTTTACGCCATGGACACACGGAAGACGGCAAAGAAGAGAAACTTCTCCGACGTGGAGATCAAATGACCTATCACAATGCATTATTTTACAGCACGTGTTTTGAAACAATTAGCATTTAATATCGTATCATGTACAATAGTGATGATGATGTGATGTGGAGTAGCCTACCATTCATTCACATTAATAATTGCATGTCCATTTGTAATATTCTTATTCTTATTATTATTCGTGTTCGCATTTATGAGGAAAAAACAATGATACGGACATGAGCGCTCTAAAAGCGGCACTAAAATATATTTTAAAACTTTCACAGAGACATCAAACATAAAGCACAAAACCTTTCTTTAAACTGAATTTCGTTTTGTATTAATTGTATCTTAATTTTAAACAATGTTTCGTCAACCAATTAGGCCTACCTGGATTTAACAAATAGGAAAGTAAATAGCAGATGATATGAAACGGAGGACGCGTGAACTGAGCTCATCTCATAAATAAACCGAAACTCAGCGTATAAGGTGCCTCAGACATGTCTACTTTTAAACAGAACAATTCAAAACGAAAGAAAACAGACTGCAGACTGCTCTCTGCTTATGTAATCTGAAATGTGCATTTCTCTCTGGCGCGTTCACTACTGCGAAGATCGCGATTCAGCATCTCAACTTCATCTTTGCAGCCGACACAAAGAAAACACTTCTTTATTAATAAACAATTAAAATATCTCCTTGCTATATTTTACATATTCATAATCATTACTTTTGCCGGTTCTTGTGACAGATTTTTACAGTGAAGTTTATAATTAGCCTATGTTGTTGTTTTTTTGTCATATGTTTTAGTTTGTCAGCGCATTTTGTGGTGTTAGGAATTGTGTTTCTGCGCGTTTCCGCACTAACTCAAACGTGCGTACACCACCTCCTGAGCTGGCGTGGGATTTGAGCGTGCCGTACGCCAACGTCCATATATTGATAAATCTCAAAGTCACCGTGGTTTAGGGTGTACGCCAGGTGTACGCTCGAAATTTGGTGTACGCACTTTTGATAAATGAGGGCCAATGTACCTGTAATTGAAATTTGTTTTGTTCACTTAATTTAATTCTTTCCCCGCCATTGATGTAATTTTCCGGCTTTCTGTGTTTTCTCTTTTATGGGGGTGCTATTAGGCATCTTCTGTAAGAGTACTACTGAATCTCAGAGGCAAAGAAGCAGAAACAAGCGATTGCATATTTAAGCAGACGCATATGTAATTAATGTGATTATCGATATTAAACGGCATACGAATCAAAACTGCCTAATGTTACCGAATGAAATGTTGACCCAGGACGAGCTCTAGGACTGTGAAGCCTTAAAGGAATAGTTCACCCAAAAATAAAAATTCTGTCAGTAATTGCTCACCCTCATGTTGTTCCAACCCCATAAGACTTTCGTTCATCTTCGGAACACAAATTAAGATATTTTTTTATTAAATCTGAGAGCTGGATCACTCCTCCATAGGCTTCTAAGGGATTGAAACTTGCCGGCCCAGAAAAGTTATTAAAGACATTGTTAAAATAGTCCAAGTGACTGCAATGGCTCAACCATAAGTTTATCAAGCGACGAGAATACTTTTTGTGCGCAACCCCCCCCCAAATAATGACTTTATTCAACCATCTATTCTCTTCCATGTCATTCTCCTAAGCTGTTGACTTAGTGTAACAGTGCAGCGCTTCTGGGTTGTACGTCACACGTAGGCTCACTATTGATTGACGCTGGTCATGTGTGTGATGCGTGTGACGTACAAAAGGAATAAATGAAGCTAGAATAAAACGTCTTTTTGTTTCGTTTTTTAAAGCTACACTGTGTGATTTTTACCCCCATCTAACGGTGAAAAGGTAAATGACCATCCCGTGAATATTAGTTTTTTCTGTTCTTCTCAATTCCGATTTCGTTTTAACTCCTACGGTGGCCAATGTAGTCCAAGATTAACATGGCTTCCAGTTCGACCTCGTCCACATTCGACACGGTGCCATCGAGTGTTAAAACGCGAAAGGCGAAGCTTGAATTAACGGCCTATGTCCTTCTTTGGCTAATGTACTTTCAAGATGGAGGGGCAACATGGCGACCGACATTAGAACCCCTTACCCGTATGTATTTTCAATGGCATATTATTCACTCACGAGAATACTTTATTACTTGAACGAAGTAAATATACATTAATGAGCACATATATTTTTGAAAGAACTAAGTGTTTTTAGCTAAGAATAAACTAAAACAGTTACACAGTGTAGCTTTAAAGCAGAGGGTTTGTTTTCTTTTGATGTATTGCATGTTCCGATATTTATACAACAAAATATTCTGGGGGCCATGAAACTTTTTGTGAAAATGATCAAAAATGCTAGCGCTGGCTGGCAACTCTGGTGGGGGAAAAGAAAGTTAATAGGGTCTCAGTCTACTTTTCATTTACACTCTTATATGGTATAATTATGATTGTATCGATTATTGTTAGGTGTAGCCTATATTTCTGACTATGTTCACCTTCATACTGTATTGTGAGGCAGTCTGCTTTTGTGTGTGGTTATACAATATTTATTAATATAATTAAAAATAGGCATTGTTGTGAGCACAGATTCAAGCAGACCAGTAGGTGTTAGTATTTATGTGTGTATAAACTTCTGTTTGATTGCATTTTCAGGACTTACTTTGCTGGACAGGAGCACCAGGTACGTCTGATTTACCAGGGCCAGCTCCTTCAGGACGATGCCCAGACGCTGGCCTCTCTCAACCTGGCTGACAACAGTGTTCTGCACTGCCACATCTCGCAACATGCTACACGGGCCGTGCCTGCCGGGCACGGGCTGCTGACCAGGTCCATGTGGCTCTCAACGTGGGGAGCCTCATGGTGCCTCTGTTCGTGCTTATGCTGTCTGTGCTCTGGTACTTCCAGATCCAGTACCGGCAGTTCTTCACTGCACCTGCCACCGCCTCACTCGTGGGCATCACCATCTTCTTTAGTTTTGTTGCGTTTGGGGTATACCGCCGTTGATGGCTGTTTCTGTCCAGTTATATTCAGCACATACGTGTTTGCGCACATACAGATACTCATTCTTTGCACTTGCTCACTTACCAGTGCCAGTGGCAATGTCTTCTGGGATTTCTGGACTAATCAGTTGTGCTGAAGGCTGTGACTTCAGAGAAACATCTCTGAGGTCGTCTCTTTTTTTTGTTATTGTGGTTTTTGTTTTTTGTTCATCACTTTTGCCATTTTTCATCTGCACCAAGTTTATGCTTGTCACAGATAGGAATATGCTATATATTTGATTTTATTTTTAAAGAAAACTAGAGATGTTTATTGTGCCTGTCCTCTTTTCCTTTTCTTTTTTTTTTTTCTTTTCACATGCTGCCAGTTTGAAACTGGGGCTTGCTTGTAAGAGGGTGTATGAAATGATGGTGTTCGAGTTTCAAGCAGAGGCTCGTCTGGCTGTCTGCCAGACTCAGGTCAGTAGAGCTGCTCTTGTATGTTGGAACAATTCAAATAATTTGTGTACAATAAGGCTATTGAAATGGAGAAATAATCTATTAAATCATTCTTTTATTTACTGGTGACTTGTCATTTCTGAAATGCTTTACCGCTGCTCAATAATTATTATGATAATGATTTATCCGTTTTGTCCAAAATGCTGCAGATGTTAGTGTATACTATAGCCCCAAAAATGTAGACACTTCTGGACACTAAAAAAAATTCTTAATGTCATTAAATAAAAAATGAAATATAACACCAAAATGGCATCTGCAAACAAATGATCAGTTTTTCTCAGAGATTCTAGATTCACTTTTTCTGACCCATCTCTCCAACTACTTTTAACTGACCGGTGTCAGAATGTTTAGTTTCAATGTTAGGATGTTTCAAGTTAATTCCCATCAAGTTCGCAATGAGGTCCTGGCAGAGTAAGTACAGGTGTAGTTAATTGCATTTACATTCACATGATTCAAAGTTTGACAAGAAAATGTTCCAAAAGTGAAAACTACCACAATAGCTTTTGTCTTCATTTTGAACATTATATCATTTATATATATTCATTTAAAAAATGTGCTTGTGCTTATTTTCTTAGAATATTTGCCACTTAGTATGACGTTTTGTTACATACAAAATACATTTTGAATCAAGGGGGTTTTAAGTATAGCTACAAATGGCTTTCAGGGTCACTGTGTTCATATAGGCCAATGTGTGAGTGAGCAATGTAAATAAATGTATGGAAATGTAAAATAGGCTATATGTAAATTTGGGTACATAGTGTTTAGGTAAGTAGGCATCGGTTCTCCCTCAGCTTTCTTTGGCCCTCACATTTGAGTCTCACTTAAAACCTTAAAAATTCTCTTTTGTTGCACTGTGCATTTTAATTAATCTCGGTGGTAAGTACAGAAAATGTCCTTTATTCTCTTAATGTACATAGTTATAGGCCGAAATGTACAGATTGCTTCCAAATTTCTGTAGTTTGACGACGTTCCCTGACGTTCCGTACCTTCATTGAATCGCTTGTGTTGGCCGATCCCCGCGCCTGCGCTGCTTCGTCTGCCGCACTCACCGCCACCAGAGCCCGACTGAAATCACAGACACGGGGCCTTCCTCGCCTGCATCCCTCCATCCAGCGCTCTTTCCCAGGGGAGGGGGGAGTAGCCGAGAATCTGTCTGGAACAACGAAGAAGTTGCCGGACATTGACCGCGTGTAATTCACGGGTTTCATCTCTTCAGCTGGACCGAGAGCATCAAACTTGCAGCAATGGAAAGAAAGGTATGAATGCAACGCCATCGCTCACAGCGTCATTATCCGCTTCAATCTCAGATGCGTTTACAGCATTCAATATTTCTTGGAACGATTGGTGCTATTCAGACGTCTATCTTAATTTTGCTATTTTTATGAATTGATAATAATTGACAGTGTTATTTGACTATAAACAGTCCTGCGCGCTTAATTGACACCTGTCTATTGAACTATTGCTCTTGTTTTTTTTGTTGTTGTAGGGAATGCATCATCTTTTTTGCATCCATTTGAATGCACAGTTTTGAATAGCTTAGAAATATCATATTTGGTTATGATCAACAATAGTCTGTCTCAAAACTTCTTCCAGCTGCTTTGATACCGTATCATGTAACTTGTTTACATTGCTGATGAACGTCCTTGTTTAGCAAAACATCTGCATTGCATTGTGTCTGTGCTTCTTCTAGACAGTGTTGTTTGCAATACTGAAGTTTGCAATTCCATTGGCCTGTCCCTCAGCAATACCACATTACATTTACTCCTTTAGGGCAAGCTATCAGTGTGCCTTTCTCATAAAGAGAAATAAAGAGAAAATACTGAAAATAATTGAATTAATAGGAGAATAATTGAGCTTTGAAGCACATTTTCTGTGTGTGCACTTGGACAACTGAGCTCACATCTTCCCGGAATCGGTGTTTTCCCTCTGCAGCACCCCTTTCACTCGATTGAATGGGGCATTGCCACTCTTCTGTATTAGCCTTTATGGGGGTCCTAAAAGGGGGTCTTCTACTACAGAAAGATATTTTTCTTTCTCTTCTATATAGTATTTGTAATAGTTTTTGTAATACATTTTGTAATAGTGCTTAGTTGGTGCAAACAGTGCAAGCTTTATGCAAATCAGTA
Organism: Chrosomus eos; assembly: GCA_036326025.1. Classification (NCBI taxonomy): domain Eukaryota; kingdom Metazoa; phylum Chordata; class Actinopteri; order Cypriniformes; family Leuciscidae; genus Chrosomus; species Chrosomus eos. The sequence goes on from CM070823.1 coordinate 17,832,927, forward strand.
CAATGCTAATTATGACAATTTACATATTTAGGTATTATAATGAATAATTTACATATTTGGATGTTTATATCAGTCTCTTCCTCATTGTCAGTGGTATTTAAAAAATAATCTTTATTGTTATTTGTAAATTAATGCATTTTAATCTCTTTAGAAATCCGTTGAACAACTTGTGCCCAAACCTACAAAACATTTAATATATTAGTTGACAAACATTGTATTCATGCAATAATATCTAATCCTTTTAATGTTTGTTTGGACCATCTGAAAGATTTAGCAGCATATTTAAATCCAACAGCCTCTTGAGATGTGCTTGGGTTAAAGGGAAAGTTCATTTTTTGTGTCCATACAATGAAAAATTAATTGCAGACCAATGTTGTTTGGACCTCATGTTTTTCTAAATATATTTTGTGTTCCACAGAAGATAGAACACCATACAGATTTGGAACAACATGTAAAAGATGAGAGAATTAAACATTTTGGGCGAACTATCCCTTTAATTGCTTACTTATAGACAAAATCTAAGTAGTCCCATTACGGCAGTTCACAGACAATTCTTCAAAACCCTGCTAGTAAAAACACTCTTTCAGAGATTCCCTAAGGTTATTCATTCTTTACCCTGATGTACTTTACCCTGATGTAACTTAATGTTATATGGTTATTACCAGCTTTGAGATCACACAGATACTAATTTATGTCCACATGGAACAGCACTGTGGTTGTGTTATGGTAATCCTGCTTGCCGTGTGTCACTATTTTCAGCAGCATTCCCCAACACATTGGTGGTCCAGCGACAGCCCCCTTCACAGCCCCCCATCCTTCACAGCCCAGAGTCTGTGAGGGGAGCTACACTAAAACAGAGAGAGAGAAAGAGAGAGAGAGAAAGAGAGAGACTCGACTCGACTGGCCACACGCTGACATGCTTTAAAAAGAGAGAGAGAGAGAGAGAGAGGGGAGAATGGGAACGTCAGAGTGAGGAGAAGGAGGGAGGGAGCACTCTCTTTTGGAGGAGAGGAAAAGTGAGGGAAGCGCACAGTGGCAGAGGTACCCAAGAATAGAGGAAACAAAAGAGGAACTGGGGATTTTATAAATGGACATGGAGGATTCTGCCGGAGGAGCTCGTAAAGCCACCAAGAGTAAACTGTTTGAGTTTCTCGTCCATGGAGTGGTGAGTGAGCATGTTTGTGCATGTGGAAGGAAGCGTATCAATAGCTCTGTGGCTCTGCTCACGGGAGAACTAAGATGCAGCCTCTGTAACCGCTCATTTTTGTCTAGATTATAAAAATTTAAAAAACAGGAACAGCTGAGGAGGACAGTGTAGGAGAAAGGGTGTAAGGTTATTGTGTTTAACGAATGGAGGAGGATACACAAGGAAAGAGAAACGCCAGTGCTGGAACTATGAGAGATACTTGTATTTTGAGGGACGAGTACCAGTATGAAATAAAGGATGCTCTTTTGGTGTGTGTGCAGGAGGGTGTGTATCAGGAACACCCTGAGGAGAGATCACACTGAATACACACAAATCCTGCTGTGTTATTTTATTTAGTCCTGAACACGTAGTGGAAGCAAACTTGATGTATTTGTTTCAGGTTGTTTACTGCTTACAAATGTGGAAGAATTAAAGGTTATGGAGACACTTGAGAACTTTTGGTGGTGATGCAACTATTTTGAAGCTGCATTCAAGTGCTATTTGATTTCAGACCAAATACAAGGTATTAATTCTAGATGCTTTTTGCTAAAAACTACTTCAAGACATACTTAACCCTCTATTAGTTGTATGTTTCGGTATTAATTTTATTCCAGAAAAGGCTATTTATGAATTTGAAAGCACAAAAGATGGATTGGGGTTAAATGCAGGCTTTTTAGGGGTGGTTTCTGGTGATCTCCATGGTTTATAAATAAAATTATTTATAAACATAGGCCATTTGGCCTGGCCTATGATTGCTAACTGACCTTGTACATTTATTATTTTATTTGCGTATTTTTTTAATTTTATTTTAAATTTTTTCAGTTTGAGTTAAATACCTTTTCATTATTTAACAGGTTGCACCACTACACTGATATTTTTTCCCCTTTTAGTAAAGATTTACATGGTTATGAAGTCCAGAAAGTAGTGTTCTGTAACTTCTCCTCTGTCATAGTCTCCTCCTGTGCCCTGAACACCTCCATTGCGACCTTGAGAGCTAGGGATTGGCAGAGACCTGCACTGGTTCCCACTGTGTCCACATGTTCACATCCCACTGCCTCTTCACTCAGATGTTCTGAGATTGGACCAGGCCTGGACACCCCTGGAGCTTGGCCTACTTTGGAAAGCAATGATCGGGTCATGAGGGTCACCGCACCATACGGGATCGTCTCCATCAGGGATGTACTTTACTCGCACTGTAGGGAGGACTGGAGCTGGGGACGTTGGCTCACATTCTGGATGTTTCCACAACTTTGGTGCACATCCAGAGTCACAGGGACTTTGCAACTGCCATTATGAGTCATGACCAACAGACCTCAAATCTCCTCTGCAGCACACAAACTGAACTGAGAAATAATAACAGGACAAAAACTATAAAATTGCTCTTTTCAGTCGGGTAACACTTCACAATGAGGTTAAAAATCTTTTTTTAACATTAATTGATTCATTAAGTGTTATTATGAGCTAACAATGAACAGCATTTATTAATGTTATTTTTTTAGATAATCTGTTGTTTCTATGTTATAATATATTGTGAGTATATATGGTCTGATGTTAAAATATCTGTTAATTTAATTTAATTAGTTAATTAGATTTGTGAAAAAACTTTGCACATTTGTGCATGCATAAATTAACAATAACCTAGAATAAAATATACTGTAAAATTATTTATATGCATGTTTAATTTTAGCTATTGCATTAACTGCTGTTAACGAATTGATTCTTATTGTAAAATTTACATTATTGTGATTTCTATTATTTATATAGCACTTTTCCCAAAACAAATCAGTCTAGGTTTATATTGGAAAAAGACATTTCCCTGTTTAATGTCTAATGGCAGAAAGAACCATGTATGTGGTCTAAATGAAATGAGAAGATCTTTGACATCACACTTTGCACAGTTGCCCTTTAGACTGTGTTTGACTGACTTTCCCAGCACCTCTGTGTTTCGGTAGAGAGCGAGCAGCTGTTGCTTCAGAAATGACAGGCACAGGTGCGAGAGGCCCTGGCCTAATTCAGCTTCGGGTACTGGACGAGGAGTTCATTACAGCACCCTTTAGTGCCTTAGCGTTAAAGGGTCTTTGTGTATTATGTGAACTTGCTTTAATTGTGAATAAATGCACATGTATGTTCATATGTATTGTGTGTCTGAGATATTTGGGGTAAACTTCCTATAACACGTCAAGTGAGTTCAACAAAGAAATGTTTTGGTACCTGACCTTTACTCTACTTTTTTTTTTTTTCACCCCCACAGCGTCCAGGGATGACCTCAGGGGCACGGATGCCCCATCAAGGAGCTCCCATGGGGCCTCCTGGACCTCCATATGGAGGAACACCACCCATTCGACCAGGGATGCCTAACCCAGCCCTCGACCCCAACCGAAAACGTCCTGCCCCGACCCAGCCCGTGCAACCTCCTCCTGTCCAGAACCGTCCCAGAAAGTGAGTGACACTGTTCTCTGACCTCTCACTTTTTCTGTTGATTTTAGATCTGTGCACACAACAGATGAGAAATAATAGACGTCTTCCCAGAGCCTTTCTTGAGGGCAAACTAGGCGTATTGGTTTTTATGCACTTCTTATGCCTGTATGAAATTTTATTAAGGTTTAATAGTCTTTTTCTTTGCTCCTACAATTCGCCAGGGAGCCCTTACCAAGTATAGCGATCTCTAGTGACTGGAATATATCATGTTTGGCTAGTTCAGGTGCTCTAACTTTAGACGCTAACATTTTGATCGCTATTAAATGCCAAAATATTTGGTGAATATTATTAGTGCCACAGTTATCATAAGTTATCACTTAGGCACACTTACAGCTAATGCATTTTAAAAGTGAGGATCACAGTTCCCTATCTACTTAGAAGTGCAGAGCACTTGAAATGAAGTCTGAAGTCTGCAGTGCATTACTGTCTCATATGTCCAAGTACAGACTGTACTAAATGGCACATATGTCACTGACACTTTTTATAGATATTAGAGTTGTAGCCAATAAGACCTAGCATCATACATTGAATCTTTATGTCTTGTTTGATTCACACTGCTCTCTTTGTGGCATTTGCTTCAAAAACGTTTTACATGCACATCAGGATCATGTGATCACAAAGGGCAAAATTGTGTCCTCAAAGTCACGATCGCCTCTAAACTTCACTAACAGCCGTGCGGTAGGGACCTTCGTGAAGGGATTACATTGCTCATTTTCATTTAAAACAACCCTGCTAATAGCATTCCCTTCCCAAGGGCATAAAAGTGATGTTTGGAATTAGCTGTTAGTTTTCTCAGCTTTTCATCTGTTTTGTTGCTGTACTGTAATTGTCCTTGTGTTTTTATTTCAACTGTTTATGCTTGTAAGGGTGTCTGTTGTGATCACTAATGGGAACCTTACTAAAATTCAGCAGATCATGTTTAAAATTTAAATGGTTTAACAAATCTTAGACTTTGATTATGAAAATACAAAACATAATGCATTCTGAGCTAGAGTTGCATCAGCTTGCAATACTATTTAATAGGGATGCACATATATCCTGTTCGATACAGATAAGCTGCTAATTATTTTAATGTTATGGTTGTTAAGAGAAAAATGCTCCTTAAGTGTATATACTGTATATATATATATATATATATATATATATATATATATATATATATATATATATATATATATATATATATTATATATATATATATATACTATTTTGTCTAAAAAATAAAAAATTACATTGCTATATGTGAGGCATCAAAATATTACAGTATGAAAATATATCACATACAGTATGAAAAATGGATTGTAATGGGTATTAATTCAGTATATATTTAAATAAAGATTAAATTTGTCCTTATTAAATTATTAGTCAAGTCAAGTCACCTTTATTTATATAGCGCTTTTTACAATACAAATTGTTTCAAAGCAGCTTTACAGAGATAACAGGAAAACAATTTTGTAATAGTATTGTTCAATTGAAAATTAAATGTCCCCAACTAAGCAAGCCAAAAGGCGAAGGCAACAGTGGCAAGGAACCAAAACTCCATCAGGTGACAGAATGGAGAAAAAAACCTTGGGAGAACCCAGGCTCAGTCGGGGGGCCAGTCCTCCTTTGGCTTTAAAGATTAAAATTATTAGTTATTTATTATTAGTGGCTTTAAAGATTAAAATTTCAGTAAGAAAAATTAATTATAACCATTAAACTCATCTAGGCTGCATTCATTTGAGCAAAAATACTATTTTAATTTTCAGCAGTTACTCCAGTCTTCAGTGTCACATGATCCTTCAAAAATCATCTTCTAAAATGCTGAGTTAGTGCTCAAGAAACATTTCTTATATTGAAAACCTTCTGTTGCTTAATATTTTTGTGATATATTTGACAGATTTTTTTCAGAATTATATTATTCTATCAATAGAAAGTTTAATAAACAGCATTTATTTAAAATATATATTTTTTTGTAGCAATATAAGTGTCTTTACTGTTACCTTGGATCGATTTAATATATTATTGCATTAATTTGCATTAATTAAAAAAATCTCAACTGAAACCATATAATCAGATATTGTGTATAATATATATTATATATATATATATATATATATATATTGTATAAAATTATTGTGTGTGTGTACAATACTGACTGTTACCGGAAAAAAACCTCTTAATATCGGCCAATATTATTCAATCTATAATGCATCTCTACTGTTTAACTAACTAACTAGAGGTACCCCAAATCAACCTATAGGAAACCACTTGGATTTCCAGCAACAAATGAGATATCCACGAGACAGATGGACATGAGAGAAGCCCAGTCAGATCCTGCAATTGGATCCAAGTAGGCTGTTTATTCTGCTGCATGTTAGTTTGACAGTTTGTGATGGACATGTCGCTGCCTGATTGGTTTGTTCCCGTTTGAAGCATCAAACTTGACATATTTCCCCCAATGCATGTGTGCACTTAAGGTAACAGTTTAAAGTAAAAACCAATAAAAAATAGCTTTCACTAAATGGACACAATAGTCAACATGACCTGAGGATGAATGTCCTGTTCCAGTGCATGTGAAATAGAACAACGGTTCTTTAGCTGTGAATGCGGACTGCATGACCCTTCTGTCATGCTGTTTGTGTTAATTCAGAATTTTCTCTCTTATTGTTGCCCTATACGTTCAGTAACACACTTTTTTCCACCTAAATGCATTAATCATTAATTGTATATCAAGAAAATGTGATGAGGCATTCACTCTCACACCCCCCACTGCATCTCGGTCTCCGCTTCTCAGCCTCTCCCGGAGGAACAGTGTGGCTTGGGGTGGACGAGTCGGACCATGAGAAAGTTTATTCTCCAGAGGAAAGTGGATGTGAATGTGGACAGACATTTCCTGCTCCGAAGGGGTCATGTGCTCCTCGGCTCTGGACCTGAGGAGCTCTCTACGCCGTAGGCATGTCTGTCAATGGAAAAAGTTGAACGAATATGCATCATGTTTGGGAACGTCTTTCTGTAAACGGCAATTGGATGCGACTCCAGATTTCGTGGTCCAAATTGATGCTGGGAATTACATTTTAAAAGTCTGTATTTTCAGACTCAAACATCTGGTTTTCCCAAATGTTATGGACTGCTCACACAGGACATGTTCTTATGTTGATCTGCACTGTTTTTTAACTGTATTTCTACACTGTAAAAAAAGATCTCATTAAATTTACAGTAAACAAAAAATGGCAGCTGTATTTGCTCGAAATCCACTTTGACAATGTTTCCAGTACTTCAAGATTGCATATTGGTGCATGTATATTTTTCAACTTTTAACGGTATATTTCATTAAGGGTGTTCACACTTGGCATGTTTGGTTCATTAAAACAAACTCTGGTGTGATTGCTCTGTTAGTGTGGTTCATTTGAATAAGTGTGAATGCTGCTATTCGATCCTTGGTGCGCACCAAACAAGTGAACAAATGAACTCTGGTGCGGTTCGAATGAAATATGAATGCAACAAGGGCCAAAGACATGTAAACGAAGTAAGATGAGACCCTAAAAAGGGTTTTTTCTCATCATTGTCGCGATGTTTCCCGTCACAGTTCAGTACAGGCTTTAGAACTATGTACCTTTTGATGCAAATCTTCATTTGTGTGTGTGACGGAGGGATTCCCGACACTGTTTTGACTCCTTTACACATTTTATAAGCTCTTCACAAGTTCTCAGCTGGTCAAAATACCATCATATGTAGGTTACGCACATACAACGAGAGCATTTATCCCAGCACAGAGCATTGTTTTGGATGTGAGGCAAGTTCAATCTCAAAATAGGCATTAGGCTACGTCATAAAAGCTGACCAATCAAGTTGTGAACGCATCCCTTTCCTGTGCCTTTAGGTTCGGTATCTTTAGGTTTGGTGTTAAAAATGCCAATGTGAACCCTAAGTGGATCGGAACTAAATGTTTGTTTGTTTTTTGGTCACGAACCAAGCAAATCGAACTTCAAATGTGAACACACCCTAAGTGATACCAAAATCTGCTTTTTACCTTAAGTAATAACCACCATAAATGCAAGTAGTAAAACAGAGAGCCACATGATGCATCAGTGTTATTTGAAAATACAGTGCACAGATTCATACACACAAAGACGATAACACATATGACAATAAAATAATGCAATAAATATTAACTAAGTTACATAAATTGTGACACAAATCACTGTAATGTAGGTTTTTATCAAATATAATCAGATGTGATGTCTCTAGGGACTTCTGGGAATGTCCTCTTACTGTTTTTCCCAGTAAATGATATGGTAACATAATCTTGACAGATTTTACAGTCAAATTACATACAATGTAACATTAAACCATTTACACTTTTTAACTGTATATGGTAAGGTAACTTGCAGTTAAAAAGTTCATAGGTTCCCTTTCTGTAAAAATGACAAACATGTTTATGGCATATTAATAAAGGCAAGAGGGGTGCATTTGACTGTTCCGTCATGTCTCTCTGTTCTTTCAGCATCTTGTGACAAGAATGAAGAGGTTTCGAGACATCGTTACATCTTTCAATTTTTGAATGCAAGAACGTGTCCTGTGCGAAATATGTCCCCTTTACAATAACTGAGACAGCCAGATGTTAAATCAGCAAGAAACCTCTCCCATAATTATGATAGTGTTATTTTCATATTTTTTGTTTGTCTTTTTTCCCTCTTATACTCTCTCTCTTTCTCTCTCTGATCACACACACTTACACGCAAACACACACACAGCTGGATAAACGTCTGGATAGGTCCCAGTTATTCAGCAGATGGCCTGTGGACTCTGCTATCAGTCACCATAGTAACATGCTTTCTCTCTCTCTCTCTCTCTCTGTCTGTCTCTCTCTTTCTTTCTTTCTCTCTCTCTCTCTTTCTCTTTCTTTCTCTCTGTTTTCCCCCATCCGTAGTGCCAAGAGAAGAAAAATGGCAGACAAGATTCTCCCTCAGAGGGTGAGGTCCATCACTGCTGCTTTTATCTGTTTGTCTGTGTTTGTTTATTCATCTCTTAATTTTCAGTGCCAAGTCAAGAGTGATCGCACGGTACAGGTAATTGTGCTGGGTTCTTAATTTTTTCCCGGGGGTGAAAAAGTGAAAGGGGTGGGAAAGAGGAGTCCAATGTGTCACAAAGACTTCTCTTGTGTATTTGGTGTTTTCTGTCAGTGGAAAAGGGTTTGATTCCCAAGGAATGTGATGGTGTGTGGTCGCATGGAGAAGTAGGCTGTGTGCAGGAACACGACTATTTAGGTAAAATGTCTCCATCGGGATGAGACACAGTAATACGCCACAATAACAGGAATTGGAAGTGGTGGTATTTCTTGAAATGGGCAATCCTCCTAATGTCTTTGTAGGGCTTTTTACAGGCAAAACAAAAGGTCTTAATTCATTGTGATGGGGTTTGTAAAATACTGGTGGTCACATGGGATGGAGAGAATGATGCAACACTGTGAAAATCAGGAGAGTTACTGTGTAGATTTGCTGTGTATCACACAAGGACATACATGATTTGTTTCAGTAACAAGTAACAAATGAGAATCAGAATGTTAAACTGACTTGTTAAAATGTTAAATGTTAGAATGTTAAAATGACTATACATTGACTTAGTAAAGTGGTGCAAACGCATGGTGAAATCTTAATCGTTTGATGTTCGATCAGTTCGCAAAGAAAAACTGATTTGGTGCGGCTTTAATATAGGCCTTACATTTTGATAAATCTAGACTAGGGTATTGTCAGAATCAAGATATGGATGATTACATTTTTTATAATACTAATGGAGTTTTACCTCAAATCATTTCCTCCTAAGGTAGAAAAAAAAATTACACTAAATATGAGTTCCCTTGCATTGAGGATAAAATGTGTTTTAGGCAGTGGGTTTTGTCTGCTAAGAGCATGAAACCATTGAAAGTCAAACCAAAATTTTCAATTGTCAGCTTTAATAATTTTGCATATACTATATTAATACAATAATGTTATCATTTAATGTTATCATTTATTATAAATTAGTAAATATTGTTTATAATAAATTTTAAATGCATAAAAATACATGAATATACTATATTTCATATATAAATATAATAATAGCGCTAATATATCCATGTTTTCTTTTGTTGTTGTTATATTGGTGCACAATAAAAAAACAATTTGATACTGTTTTGAGTTTCCATTTAATGTCCAAAATCTGGGACCTAAAACAAAACCACTGCCTTAAGCTTTAGTGCCACATCTTCAGTCATAACTGAGATTTATAATAAACCAGAGGCAGAGAGTTAATGGTTTAATGGAAATATTGTACTTACACTTTATGTCTTGAATATCATCAAACTGCTTAGAAAAGATTTAAAATGAGTGATGCATTGAATGCCTTTTCATTAGATCCGTGAACTGGTGCCAGAGTCCCAGGCGTACATGGACCTCCTGGCCTTTGAGCGCAAACTTGACCAAACCATTATGAGGAAGAGGGTGGATATACAGGAAGCCCTCAAAAGACCAATGAAGGTATGTGATTTCAGTTAAAGTACACTTTTATAGTGAGATTTTACTAACTCAGTTAACTACGACATGAAAAATGTGCTCTTCGGTTCTAGCAAAAGCGGAAGCTGCGATTGTACATTTCAAACACTTACAACCCTGCCAAACCTGACGCAGAAGACTCGGAGGGCAGCATTGCATCCTGGGAGCTGCGTGTAGAGGGCAAGTTGTTGGATGATGTAAGCACTGAGTTTGCATTTATAATCTTACCATCTGTTCTATAATGCAGTGTTTAATATATTTGAAAATACTTCATTTAATTGCATGGAACAAATTTAATTATGTTAATTGAATGTTATTTTTATTTTTTTTATTTTAAGATATTCTGCTGATGTTAATCTTGTTTAGGATTCATTAAATTTGCTAGTCCTTTTTAAGTCCCTTTAATTTTTTATCTTTTATTTCCTGTGCACTTTAGCCTGGAAAACAAAAGAGGAAGTTTTCATCTTTCTTTAAGAGCCTTGTTATTGAGCTGGACAAGGATCTATACGGCCCTGACAACCACTTAGTGGAGGTGAGCATTAACTCACTCGACATACGACAATAAACCATTGCCAAACCATATTTGATATTCAATCTTAACAAAAGTTGCATTTACAGTTGTTGTCAGAATTTTTGGCACCCCTGGTAAATAAGATCAAAGATTGCTGTAAAAATAAATCTGCATTTTTATCCTTTTGATCTTTCATTCAAAATAGTCACAAAAATCGAACCTTTCATTTAAATTAACTGTATTGCTCATGACATCATAAAAAGTGAAGCCACCATGCCGCCATATTGGTATTCCCTAGAAAGCTCACACATTCTATAGAATTAATAGGAAATTTTACTGAGAAAACAGTGCCTAAAGACACATCGTTTTTATATCTGAAAACGAAGATAAAATATCTTTTATATCTCTATGGGTGGACAAAACACTTCAGCATGTATTACAAATGTCAAAGAGTACATTCTAAAATCGGAATAAAATCTTAAATAGCCTTGTACTGTTGTGTTTATGCATTTATGTTGTGTTGTAGTATTGTTTTTATTCATACAGTAGGCTGTGTCTATAATGATTTTAACACCATGCATTTCAAAGCAGTTAATGATTTAAAGTATGGTTAAATTAATAATTAATTCAACAATATATACATAACACTTATATGGAATTACTTATTCTCACTCATTCTCTTACACGTATGGAAACTGTAATTCTAGTAAAACGCCATACAATTTGCGCTCTCTCTAAGAGTCTGAAATATGTTGCTTAATCAGGAAATCAAATGCACGCATCATCATAACTTATTCAAACAAATAACGCAGACTGCTTTATTTGCATGATGATTGAATTTTAATACAATATAGTGCAATATAGTTACAGTGGCTTGTATTAATATTTATTGGATAGGCTTTTCGAATCAATTTCTGCAACTAAACACAGCTATATGGTCATGTTTAATAGTATCTCCATAATTGCCTACATAAATAAATTTTTGTGTTAGGTTACCTTTGTTGGAAGTGTGCAGTAGACACACCCACATTAACAATTTCAATATATGACTTATACTCTCCGAAAAGACCATAAGCATTGCAGATAACATCTGAAGTAAAAAATAAATGTACATATATCGTAAAACTAATCCTGTGAGACTGAGACTCTGCAAATCGGGTGATTTTAGGTCAATGTTTTGGCTGTAAATCAATGATGCCCTCTGTCGGTAGGGAATAGTAAAATGGCCGCTCGAACACTTCCGGTGGTTCAATGAGCAATCCAGTCATCATACAGATCAGAGGAGGTAAATCACATTATTAAATAAATTCTTTTCTCCAAAACACGCTGGCCATAATTATTGGCACCCTTTTACTAAATACTTTTTGCAACCTCCTATTGCCATGATAACAGCTCTGAGTCGTCTCCTGTAATGCCTGATGAGTTTGAAGAACACCTGACAAGAGATCAGAGACCATTCCTCCATACAAAATCTCTCCAGATCCTTCAGATTCCCAGATCCATGTTGGTGCTGCATCTCTTCAGTTCAACCCACTCATTTTTTTATAGGTTTCAGGTCAGGGAACTGGGACGGCCATGGCAGAAGCTTCATTTTGTGCTCAGTGACACATTTTTGTGTTGATTTTTTTTTCTTCTTCTTTTGATCATTGCCCTTAAGTAAGATCCAACCACTGCCCATTATAATATTTTCTAGAAGAAGCAGTCAGGTTTTGATTTTTTTATCTGTTGGTATTTGCTAGAATAAATGATACATGGATCTGAACAAGATGTCCAGGACCTCCAGCAAAAAAAAAATAGTCCCACAACATTAAAGATGCATGAGGTACTTTTTATCCTTGTTTGCACATAACTGGTGGGTTTGCTGCCAAGAAGCTATTTTTTTAGTTGCATCTGACCATAGAATCCAGTCCCTTTTGAAGTTCCAGTCGTGTCTGACAACTGAATATGCTGGAGTTTATTTTTGGAGGAGCGAGGAGGATTTTTCTTGAAACCCTCCCAAACAACATGCAGTGATGTAGGAGCTGTTTGATATTTTTTTGTGGCTTTCTGACCCCCAAGACTCAAGTAATCTCTGCAATTCTCCATCTGTGATCCTTGGAGAGTCTTTGGTCACTCGAACTCTCCTCCTTACCATGCATTAAAGGGATACTCTACTGGTTTTTCATATTAAACTATGTTATTCCCTTAACTAAGACGAGTTGATACATACCACTCTTGTCTTAGTGCGTGCACTAAATCGCTGTCTTGCCGCGAACCTTTGTTAGATCTTATCTCAGCCCTGTTCGTGAAAAGTCCGCTCCCTCTCCTCCTCCCTCTCATTTTAACGGTAGCGGACTTTTCACAAGAGATGATATTACTGCGCCGAGTCGAAGTGCTCCCAAGCACTTGCTATGATATTCCGCCATACAATATAGTTATCCATTTTACACGCTTAGAAAAGCGCAACGTTTTATTTTGTCACCGTTCTTGGTCGAGTTACACTACTCTAGTAATTGTATTTAAATAGGGAAATCGTGGAGGTGTTTGGTCGCTTCTCTTCTTGGCACGTATTGAATGAACAGGGCTGAGATAAGATCTAACAAAGGTTTGCGGCAAGACAGCGATTTAGTGCACACACTGAGACGAGAGAGGTATGTATCAACTCATCTTAGTTAAGGAATAACATAGTTTAATATGAAAACCAGTAGAGTATCCTTTAAGACAATATAGACACGTCCTCTTCCAGGCAGATTCGAAACATCTTTAGTTGATTGTAAATTTCTTAATTATTGCCTTGATGGTGGAAAGGGGAATTTTCAATGCTTTAGTTATTTTCTTACAGTCAATTTCTATTTAGTGAAGCTCAACAATCTTTTGCTGCACATCAGAACTGTATTCTTTGATTTTACTCATCGTGCCGGATGATTAAAGGAAATTTGGCCGCCTTGTTTTCACAGTAGTATAAACATGAGGAAACACAAAGTCATAGCTAGAATGTATAGTTTCTTGTCACATTGGTGTGCTAAAACAATTCAATATTAATGGGAATATAGGAAAAGGAAAAAAATGTCCAGGGTGCTCAAGGAGTTCAAAAAAAGTGTATGAAGGTGCTCTTTGGGATCGGGAGTTCAATAACATGTAGCAGAAGGAAATCCAAGGCACTCTTCTTAGAAATGGATAAAAAGCCTTTATTTGATTGGCTATTTCATAATATGAAATTTAAAAAACATGGGGGAAAAAACAACCCACGCGTAGCAGCACAAACAGCACCCTGAAGAAGGCTGTTTGTGCTGCTACGCGTCGGTGTTTTTTCCCCCCACATTAATGGGAATGTACTTTGAGAAAAAATTCTCGGGGTGCCAATTATACTGGCCAATGTTTTTTGGAGAAAAACATTTATTTCATCATGTGATTCCTAAAACACACACTCGCGTATTTGCGTATTTTTTTAATGAAAGATCAAAAGGATAAACAATGCAGATTTATTTTTACTGCCGTCTTTGATCATATTTACCAGGGATGCCAATAATTCGGACCATAACTGTAATATTGGAGAATACCAAGAGTCTTCTTTACATTTCAAACGAGGTTGAGGACAGTAACACAGGGTGAAATCGTCACATTTCAATGTGTCCACGAGAATCTCTTGTCCTCATCTCTTGTGTGACGAATTGAATTGGAATGCCATAGAAAAGTCAATGCCATAATGAAAAGTTCAGTGAAACATTCTTCATGTAAGACATGCCTTAGTGGTTTCCATAGCAACGGTTACATGAGGAAGTTGCCTATGACACTGTGGAGTGATGACATTGCAGCCAGCACAGAGTTCTGGGCAGCATTAACGGGAGAAAAGAAATGCATTTCTGAAGACAAACACTTAAAAAACCTTTTACAGCACCCTGAACTCTGAGAGGCTTTGTATTCAGCAAGTGTGTTTTACTCTATTTTAGTGGAGGAACCATTGTGCATAGGTGCTATTCAGACACACTCAGGCATTTACATTACACAAGGGAGCCTTCCCAGCTGCCTCACGCACTTTTTATTTATATGCACTTTGTTAGGGACATTCAGGTTTAGGGAAGGCATATTCACAGAAGTGGTCTGCGGCTCTCGAGGAGTGACCCTCGTGCCTCAAGCCCATTGGAACTGGCTGTACGCACCGCATTTGAGTTTTTTCATTCGGCAGCTCTTTAAATTGTCCTTGGTGACTGTGGGTTTTCATCACAACACACACCAGATTGAGCCAGGCGATAAAAAGAGTGATTTACCTGTGTAGAAGGATGGCATTGAAAACACCTCCAATGTCAAGCAAAGCTAATTGAGTTGAGCTGTGAGTCCTTGCCATTATGTTGTCTTTCAAATAGCGCTGAAACGTAATGGTTTTGGGAAAAGTGAGATCTCATAAAGTGCCTAATCATTTTATTCACTCTCAAGCTTCTGCGTGCATAAACAGCGCATAAGGAGGGAGGGGGGTTTGTTAAGGTTTTCAATGGCTAATGTGGCTCAATAATAATGTGCAGGCAAGTTATATTACTGGTGTAACACTCACTCGTAATCAGGATTGCAGATTTGAACAAACACATAACCATAAATATTAAAGGAATAGTTTACCAAAAAATGAAAATTATCCCATATAGTTTACTCACCCTCAAGCCGTCCTAGTTGTATATGACTTTCTACCTTCAGCCGAACACAATCAGAGTTCTGTTAAATAATATCCTGGCTCTTCACAGCTTTTTAATGACATTGAATAGTGTAGATATTTTCCTTACAAAAACCCATTGCTTCACTTCAGAACCCATTTATTAACCCACTGCAGTCGTATGGGTTTCTTTTATGAAGGATGGATGTGCTTTTTTGAGCTTCAAATGTCATTACAAAGCTGGGAAGAGCCAGGATATTATTTAATATAACTCTGATTGTGTTCGGCTGAAAGAAAAAAGTCATATACACCTAGGATGGCTTCAGGCCAAGTAAATTATTGGATAATTTCTATTTTTGGGTGAACTATCTCTTTAATTTTGGGTGTGTAGCTCTGCTTATTAAGAAAAGTCAGATTTACGATTATCGCCTTGTGGGGAAAAAATGGGCAAAAATCCCACAGACTGAAGAAAACACTAAAGAAAAGACCCAGTCATATCTATTAACAAAAAGAATATCATAGAGACTACCTAAAACAACCCAGAATACTCTAGAAACCAACTAGCAATTGCATAGCAACCTGCTAAAAAATCACTCTGAACACCATAGCAACAATCTAACAACCACTAAGAACTGCATGCCCTGGCAAAACACCCTCAACACAGAATAACACTACTGATATAAAAACGAGTTTAAAATTGCAGTGCACATCTTGTGCCGCAGTTATATATTATAGACCTTTTGTTTAGATTTAGTATGTGTTTAATCCTAACAGTGGCACCGCACCGCTACAACCCAGGAGACCGATGGCTTCCAGGTGAAGAGGCCCGGTGATGTGAATGTGCGCTGTACCCTCTTACTCATGCTGGATTACCAGGTGCGTGCAGGAATGCTGGATTATTACTAGACGATTCGTATGCCATAGTTGGTTTTATGTGAAAGTCACTATGTGAAAAATGGTCTAAAAGTCTGAGGCCACGCTGAAAATCTGGGATTCAAAATCTAATTTAAACCTTGAAATAAAGTAAAATAAGATTGATTTTTTAAACAAAAGTTATTGTAGCAATTATTTTGCAAAAATGTGTAGCACCAAATAAATGTATTGAGATAGACACCAGTTAGAAATTAATCTGCATAATAATAGCTTTAGCTTGTCTTTTCCATCTTAAAAAGCACTGTTAACACTTATAGTTGAGTCATTAAATCCCTAAAAGTTTGATTGCCCTTCTCTATTCACTAAAGTAGCTGCTATACAGTGGCTAGTGAGTAAATGGCTCACTGCAATTTTCACTTTGCTAACTACATCCTGATGGGAAGAAGCTCATTCTTTTAGAAAACTTAAACAATGGAATTTAAAATCGTGAAAAAGAGACTGAAATAGTCTGCAATGGGTCGTTAGCATGAAATTTCCTGTTTCTAGCCTAAAACTAGTTTAAAATTTCTTGAACCTTTTATAATTATACATGCAGTTTTTGTGAGATTATAATTTTTTCAAAATTATTTTGTCACACCACAGGATAATTTAAATTAACTTGTGAAGTCATTATAAAATAAATAGTTTACAGCAGCTAAGATGTTGCCCTCATGTTGTATACACACTACCTTTCAAAAGTTTGTTTTTGAAACAAGTCTCTTATGTTCACCAATGCTGCATTTATTTGATTAAAATCAGCAATGTTGTGAAATATTCTTACAATTTAAAATAATTTAATCCAATTAAAACATTTCACCAAATGTTATTTATTCTTGTGATGGCAAATCTGTATTTCCAGCATCATTACTCCAATCTTTAGTGTCACATGATCCTTCAGAAATCGTTCTAATATTCTGATTTGGTGCTCAAGCAACATCTTTGTCATTATCAATGTTAAAAAAAAACATTTCTTGTTATTATCAATGTTAAAAACTGTGATTATTTGATGAATAGAAAGGTCAAAAGAACAGCATCCATTTTAATGCATCCTTGCTGAATAGAATATTAATTTCTTAAAGTCTTACTGATCCCAACATTTTTAGCAGTAGCGTAACTTTTAACCTAAAAACCTTGCTGTTGAATAAAGTGCATGGACATGTTTTGTCAGCTACTCAAGTATACTGAATTGAAATTGTAGAAGGGATAATGTAGTAAATATGTGCATGTTTTATAACTGTTCCGCTCTGTTCAGATATTTCTGAATGCGTTTATTTCATTTCTTTTATCCATTGTGCATTTCAGCCTCCTCAGTATAAGTTGGATCCTCGCCTCGCACGTCTCCTTGGCATCCACACTCAAACCCGCTCCTGCATCATCCAGGCATTATGGCAGTACGTCAAGACCAACAAGCTGCAGGATCCTCATGAAAAGGAGTACATCAACTGTGATAAATATTTCCAGCAGGCACTGACTTACTTTTGTCATATAAAATACTCTCTTCATTTTGGTGTTAACATTTTGCCTGATAAACCTACTTGATTTTTTATTTTATTTCTTCCAGATCTTCGACTGTCCTCGTCTAAAGTTCTGTGAGATCCCTCAGCGATTAACCAACCTGCTCTGCCGCCTGATCCTATTGTGATCAATCATATTATTAGGTAATTAGTCAAAAATTTACAATTTATTGTTTTCTCAAACAATAGCAGTTTTAAGGCCTGTGACACGAATGTACCTTTTAGACTGGGTTGATTTCCTTTAAATTTTAAAGGGATAATTCAACCAAAAAAAAAAAAAAATTCTGTTGGCACACCCTCATATTGTTCCAAACCTGTATGCTGTTATTTTTATGGAATATTGTAAAAGAAAAAAACATTTTTTTTTTTTTCCTCACAACAGAAGTTCATTGTGTGAGGCTCCAAAAAGGACAAAAAACATAAGTTGTCTTGTGTTATTGTTACACTTGAAAGAAATAACAGCATATAGCTTTAAAATGGCATAGAGTGAGTAACTAATGACATATTTTTTTATATTCAGGTGAACTGTTCCTTTACATGCCGTTTTGATTTTAATAAATTTTATGAATTTTATCAGTGTGGATCCAAATGACCAGAAGAAGACAGCCTGCTATGACATTGATGTTGAAGTTGATGATCCTCTTAAGAGTCAGATGAATGGATTCTTGCTGTCTACAGCCAATCAACAAGAGATTGCATCCCTAGACAACAAGGTTTGCGAGCTTTGTTGTGCAAATGTGAGAGATCTTGGCAATACAGAATTCATCATTTGAATATACGTATTATGTTGTTTTATTTAACTCCATATAACCCCTATATGGCATGAGTTTCTGCATAACATGCACATTCATAGTTTAAATTCACATCATCACCTTTTCTCCTTTAGATCCATGAAACTATCGAGTCCATCAACCAACTTAAGATCCAAAGGGATTTCATGCTCAGCTTCTCAAGGGACCCCAAAGGCTACATCCAGGACTGGATCTGCTCCCAGAACCGGGATCTTAAGGTGAATGTTAACCATGTGTACTGCTCTAAATCATGGTCATATTCTGTATTATTAGATCAAATATCAAAACATTATGCACCCTTTATGTATGTCCAAATCAGGTTTGTAGTTAAACATCGAACCTTTTTGAAACGATGTCTACACCTAGTGGTGGAAAGGATGTAACTGCTTTTAAAGAAATTGTCTTTTTTGTTGTTGGTTGCAGCTGATGACAGATACAGCTGGTAATCCAGAGGAAGAGAGGAGAGCAGAGTTTTATAACCAGCCCTGGTCTCAGGAAGCCGTCAGTCGCTACTTCTATTGCAAGGTGAGGGGAACATGACTGAATCATGTTAGATACAAAAGTTTGGGCTCAGTAAGTTTATTTTTAGAAATGAATACTTTTTCAGCAAAGGATCCATAAAATTGCATTAAAGTGACAGTGAATAAATGTATAATGTTTCAAATAAATGCTTTTCTTTTTATGCTTTCTATTTATCAAATAGAAAAAAAAATGGTTTTCTGCAAAAATATTAAGCCACACAACTGTTTTCAACATTGATAACAGTTATACATTTTTCTTGAACAGCAAATCAGCATATTATAATTAATAAAAAGGTTTATTGATAGAATTTCGAGATATAAACTTGCAATTGTGAGAAAAAAAGTCAGAATTGTGAGTTTATATCTTGCAATTCTGACTTTATTTCTTGCAAATTGCAAGATATAATCTCGCAATTCTGAGAAAAAAAGTAAACTTTTGTGAGATGAAAAAGTTGCAATTATATTTTACGTTTTTTTATTTGTGGCGGAAGCAAGAAGACTGGTGTAATGATGCTGAAAATTCAGCTTTGCCGTCACAGGAATAAACTACAATTTAAAATGTTAAATTAAAAAAGTTATTTTAAATTTAAATAATATTTCACTTTTCAAAGGAATTACAAGTGATAATTTCACTTACTCTTAACATTTACAAATGTATGTTTTTTTGTTTTTGTTTTGTTATGTAGATTCAACAACGAAGACAGGAGCTAGAACAAGCTTTAGCACTGCGAACCACTTAACTCAACTAATCTGTTTCTCCTGTGGCTTGGCCACTTTTATTCTGGCTGTCTCCACATCGCAGTTTTTTTTAATGGACATGAAAGTATTAGACCCCCTTCTCAGTATTGAGGTTTGGACTGATTTTACTCAATGAAAAGTGTAATTGTACTCTTATTTGATGTATGTTTAATGTACAGTTGAATGTATATAATCACAGGACTATGAATTTAGGAATGTAGCTTGTGAATGACACTTTCACACTGACTACACACAAATACAGCGGCTATCATAATCGTTTATCAGTTTTGTGATGCACATAGTGCAGATATGCTACTGTTTCTCTTCTTGGAAAGGTAAAAATACAAGTAATGAAACTTTGATGCCTGGGAATTTTTTTAACCATTAATGACATGCTAAATGTTAATATGCAAGTATAGATATTGAATCTGTCATGTTTTTTTTCTACCCGTTTGAATATGACACCACATTCTTCTTGCAGCTTTCTTCTGTTTTTTCTGTCTTTAAAAAGGAGATCATGAAGAAATCCACTGGATTAAAATAAGCCAGCTAACAATATTTGCAATAAGTGACATTTATTGTCATAATATTGAAACATTCTATAAATGGAAATGAACACTAAAGATTCATGCTACGATAAGCTAAATTATTCTGATTTGTGTACACTTCTCTTAACAATACAAATTTTTGTGAATTGTTAAAGACACTAAACATGATTCTCATACAAGCAATCTATAAATTATGGTGGGAAGTTTTTCAGAGGCTTTAAATGCCAATAAATGAAAAATGTGTTATAAATATGTTGTGTTGAAAAAACAATAATGCATGTTGCATGTGAATTTTTTTTAGGAGTTTCTTTTTTTAGCATGATTCAGAAATGTTTTTTGTTTATTTTTATCTTTGTTGTCTTATTAAATCACTGAGATGCACAGGAAGCATTAACCAAAGGTTAAGTACAGTTACATCATCATTGCAAATGCTAATAAATGACTTAATTTTACTGAATAAGATGGCATTTGTATTCCTGTGGCCTGAAGTGTAACAGATGAGAACTAAATCTGGTAGGCCTATACATGAATGTCAAAAGGTGTTCATATTCAGAGGCATTGATTGACCTTTTACCTTTCTACAATACATTCTTGTTGTGTTATGTATTTTATTTAAATACAGGTGCAGTGTGTCTGTAAAGGACATTTTGAACAAGATTAATAAAATCATGATCATTATTTTGATTCTTTCTTTTAGTTGAATAGTTGGTCCAATTCATAAACGAGTCTGAATGATTTTTGCTCTGAAGATGTAGTAATGGGAGATTGGGAAAATATAAGAGCATTTATAACAAAACATAAGAGCAATACTGACATAATTATCTTTTCCTCTAAAAAAAAAAGAACTAAATCATGAGAAAATAGCATAACCTTGTTATTGTCATTTCTGTATGATTCACATTAACTGCTATTTGAACATATTACTAATTTTAATTGTCATTTTGTGTGACTCAACCGTGAAACAAGACAGGCCCAGAGATTACGAGTGAGTGATTCTACAAGAAAACTGCTATCAGAGAGCGGCTTTGCTGTTATGCAAAGAAGTGGGTGGAGATTTATTACGCATTGCCATCTGATTGGCTGCCGTGCCGGTATTGGTGACACGCGCCTCACACTCACACCGCTTGTAGCGCGGGTCATGAGATGAGACCGCTTCTCCGGTGCTGCTAGTAGCGCTTCGTCAGGAATAGATCTAGGTAAGATTACGGCCCAATTCAACAAAACTTCGTTATTTACTCGTGATAGTTATCTATCTCTGTGATGATCGATTTCTACAAAAAAAATCGTACTCATTTACTAATTTAGTTTTGTTGTTCAGACATCTTTCGGATTAACAGGCTAGTTTTACCGGCTGTTAGCTCGCCGGCTAGCTCGTGGGGACAAGAGAGTCGCGTGGGCCCCTCGGCCAGTTTAACATTATTTTTCGGTTGATGCCTCTTTTACAAATGTTATCTAAATTTTTAAAATATAAACTGCAGTTATTCTATGCCCAGGGAGTAAGATTTTCTCGTGATCTGGGATACACCGTTATGGCTACAGTTAGCATGGTTGGTGAAGTGGCACATTGGTTGGGCCTTTAGAGTTAACCGACACGTTTTTCCAATTGAGTATGTCGCTATATCATCGGCCATGTGTGCTTTCCGAACTCATCACGATATCGTTCGTGTAACGTTAATGCGTTCTTTTCTGTGCCGGTATCACTTTATCATTGCCGTTATACGCCTAGACTGCGTCAGGGAAAAGTACTGGCCGACTGTACTCCACGTGAGCCGAGCCGAACCACTGCCCTCTGCTGCCTGATGCTTGGTTTGTTATAAAAATTTTTTGCAAAACATACAGATAATACATGTTATGATATATACAACTGTGTATACAGTGTACTAAATGTATTGGCTATGTTCAGTGTAATCGGAATACAAATGAAAAAAAGATTCGTTTTGTTAAAACAATATCGTAAGCACAAAATATGCTTAAGTGACTAACGTTAATCGACTGTGTCGATTGAACCGGAAGTCTTTGGGGAACAGTGTGTACTTTGTAATGTTTTTCTTTTCTTTAGTCCTAGTAGCATCTTAACCTCAAACTAATATTTTTTTCCCTCAGATTTTCAGAGGTGCTCTGTTCCTGTGATCTGCAGCTAAAATGCCATCTGATTTAGCAAAAAAGAAGGCGGCAAAGAAAAAAGAAGCAGCCAAAGCTCGCCAACGTACAAAGAAGCCAGAGGACGGAGTGGATGGTGATGAAGAGAAACCTGAGGACCAGCAAAACGGAGCAGCTGAGTTCAATGGTAAGAGGAACCATTAAAAGACCGTTCTAAGGCCTGTTCACACCAAGATGAATATTTGCTGTAATTTTCTCTCTACTCTTGAATTTGGTGTAATTTGATAAACCTTAAATAACTTTTAAAAAAACATAAATAATGCTTGGCTTTCTTCAGTCACTATTTACTGTTGTTGAACCAATTTTTGTGATGAACCATTTTATTAATGAGAGGGAGAAAAGTTTTCCACCGATTGAGTCCATAAACTTTTGCCCAAAATTTTCTAATGTGAATTCACAAAACCTTTCCAAGGAATTCTGAACTGACTTCGCATGGGAATCTTGGACTGAATTTTCATGTTCAACATTCACGTTGAGCTTTGTTTTTTATTTACTATGGGTTGTTTCTGATGACATGATGTAAACAAAAGGCCGAATGTAGCTCTTCCATCAAGCAGTTTGTTCTTGTTATGGATAGAGCTTTGACAAAAACTAGACCGAAGCGTTTAGCTGATCTGTCAGCGCAACCCAGATACAGTTTTGTTTTGGAAGATATTTCAGTAACACTTTATTTTAAACGAAAAAAAAAATCTTCCTTGAAATCCATTTGAATCGTCTGTTTTTCTCTCTTTATCTTAGGGGTTGCCAGTTTGACGAAGGAGCTGGATGAGTTTGAGCTGAAGAAAACTGAGGCCCGTGCAGTGACTGGTGTGTTGGCATCTCATCCCAACAGCACTGATGTGCACATCAGCAGCTTGTCTCTCACCTTTCACGGACAGGAGCTGCTCAGTGACACTAGTTTGGAGCTCAACTCTGGCCGTCGATATGGCCTTATCGGACTCAATGGAACTGGTAAATGTAGAATCTCTTCATGTTGGGCTAATAAATATCCACTTGTTGGCTTTAGAAGTGATTTCAATTTACATGCTCATGAATAACTGGTTTGCATTTAAACTTTTGTGTAGGTAAATCAATGCTGCTGTCAGCTATTGGTCACAGGGAGGTGCCAATTCCAGAGCACATAGATATCTACCACCTGACCCGTGAGATGGCACCAAGTGAGAAGACCGCTCTGCAGTGTGTGATGGAGGTAGATGAGGCGAGGATCCAGCTGGAGAGAGAGGCTGAACGACTAGCTCATGAGGACTGTGAGTTTCATCAAATGCACACGGAGTAGTTTGAAAGGAATAGTTTACCTGGAAATGAAAATGGGCATTTACTTGTTCAAAACCATCAACTTTTTTTCAACATCAATTGTTTGATCCCAAGATGTGTGAGAACCAATGAGGGTAAATATGTAATGAGAATATATAGTGAACATTTTTCAAATAATCTGTTAATTGGTCTGGTCAATGCAACTTTCCACGTTTTCATAGGAACTGTTTTTGTAACGGCTTCCTTTCCTAGGCGTGGTATATTGAATATCTCAGTTGGAGAAGACTCCTTAATTCTGCACTGTGTTTAAGGAATCTCCTTGAGGAACACTTATGTGTTTATTATGCGTATTTGAATGTTTGTGAATTTAAGTTAACTTTTTAAATTTGTACAATTTTAGCTGAATGTGAGAAGCTGATGGAGCTGTATGAGCGTTTGGAGGAACTGGATGCTGATAAAGCGGAGATGAGGGCCTCGCGGATCCTCCACGGTCTGGGCTTCACTGCTGCCATGCAACAGAAGAAACTCAAAGACTTCAGCGGTGGCTGGAGGATGCGTGTTGCTCTTGCTCGGTGAGTCTTTAGAAATCTCTTTCCGAAGTTAAAGCTCCTGGGAGATGATGTAATAAAAGGCCGAATGATAGCGCAGTTGCTTTGTTGCAACTGTTCAATGACAAAAACTGTCCGAAGCGAATTTTCTGATCCCTTTAGCTCTTTCAATGAATGCATTTGCATATCTTTCAACAATCTTCAGAGTCTTGGTTCAATCCTGGTTGTTTTTTTAATTTTCAGGGCACTGTTCCTCAAGCCTTTCATGTTGCTGTTGGATGAGCCAACAAACCACCTGGACTTGGATGCATGTGTGTGGCTGGAGGAAGAACTCAGCCAGTAAGTCTTTATTTTTTAATCCGAAGGCTATGAGAGAACATTAAATCAAATGGTTTTTACTTTTTTACTATGGGTTGTTTCTGATGACATGATGTAAACAAAAGGCCGAATTGTAGCTCTTCCATCAAGCAGTTTGTTCTTGTTATGGATAGAGCTTTGACAAAAACTAGACCGAAGCGTTTAGCTGATCTGTCAGTGCAACCCAGATACAGTTTTGTTTTGGAAGATATTACGCTAACACTTTATTTTACTGTGTCCTTGTTACACGTTACATTTACTTGCTGTAGTAATGACAAATGCTGCATAATTAAAGCAGCTAATCCTAACTCTATAGTTAATTCATGTTATTTCATAAAACTCATTACTTACCTGTTTAAATGCACTGTAATGGACACCTTGTCATAAAGTGTAACCGT
Source organism: Chrosomus eos (assembly GCA_036326025.1). Taxonomy (NCBI): domain Eukaryota; kingdom Metazoa; phylum Chordata; class Actinopteri; order Cypriniformes; family Leuciscidae; genus Chrosomus; species Chrosomus eos. Next base: position 17,857,976 of record CM070823.1, read on the forward strand.
TACATTACGAAATGCATTGTTCTGTTATTGTTGCAAACACCATGCTGAGAGCTGTATAATCAAGTTTGTTTCATATTCCCCTGACAGGTTTAAAAGAATTCTGGTTTTAATATCCCATTCCCAGGACTTCCTCAATGGCGTTTGTACCAACATTATTCACTTGCACCAGCGCAAGCTTAAATATTACACGGTAAAGCGACTAAATTTGTCCCCCGTAAAGCTGTTTTCCTATAATTGCAAAGTTGCAATTTCATTTATTTTGTCATTCATCCTCTTGTGTAAAGGGTAATTATGACCAGTATATAAAGACCAGAGAGGAACTGGAGGAGAATCAGATGAAGCGGTTTAACTGGGAGCAGGACCAGATAACGCACATGAAGGTAAGCGATTTCTATATGTACATTTTGTGAGTATTCAAATCTTCTTTACCTTTTTCTAATTGCCCAGCTTGTAATTGATGTGGTTATTTAAATGTTTTCCTGCTGATCCGCAGAACTACATTGCTCGGTTTGGTCACGGATCTGCCAAGCTGGCCAGACAAGCTCAAAGTAAAGAGAAGACTCTACAGAAGATGGTCGCCTCTGGTCTCACTGAGCGTGTTGTGAATGACAAGGTGAGAAAAGAGCTTTCTATCTTGACCTGTCATTTGCCTTTTAAATGCCCTTTATTCAGTAGTAGAAATTACTCATTATTTTTTTTATTTATTTTTTTAGACCCTGTCATTTTATTTTCCTCCCTGTGGGAAGATCCCCCCTCCTGTCATTATGGTTCAGAATGTCAGCTTCAGGTATTCGGATAATACGGTACGCAGAACCATCTAATCAATAACACATTTAACACACATTTCTGTTGTTGCATCCTTCTCTGGATTGAGGTTCTCGCACGTCGTCTTTGTTTTATAGCCGCATATTTATAATAACCTGGAGTTTGGAATTGACTTGGACACACGGGTGGCCCTTGTAGGGCCCAATGGGGCTGGCAAATCTACTTTGCTGAAGCTCCTTGCTGGAGAGGTAAGGAATATTTTAACTTAAATGTATAAACCTAAAATCATACCAAGGGTTGCATGCATTTTATGTGGTTTGGAATCTTTAGTATCGTGGTTTGTAAGGCATGGCATCATCTCTTCTTTCAGCTCTTGCCTTCAGACGGTATGATTAGAAAACACTCCCATGTGAAGATCGGGCGATACCATCAGGTCTGTTCAGACCATTTGTCATGACACTTTTATATAATATTAGTTGATAAAAATAGTGATGTTGGCATATATAAATAATTGTGCCACATAATTAGTTCTCTGGCACTAGACTGATTTTTAATAGTATTTAGCGTGTGGTTTTTTTTTTCCTATAGCATCTAACAGAGCAATTGGAGCTTGACCTTTCACCTCTGGAATACATGATGAAGTGTTACCCTGAGATTAAGGAGAAGGAAGAGATGAGGAAAATCATTGGCCGCTATGGACTCACTGGCAAACAGCAGGTAGTTTTTTTTTTTTGCACTGACTTTGATTTTTAATCTGTGAAGCCCAGACTTGATTTTTTTTTTATTTTTTTTTTTAAACTAGGTGAGCCCCATTAGGAATCTGTCCGATGGGCAGAAGTGTCGTGTCTGCTTTGCCTGGCTGGCCTGGCAGACTCCCCACATGCTCTTTCTTGATGAGCCGACCAATCATCTTGACATTGAAACCATTGATGCTCTGGCTGAGGCGATCAACGAATTTGAGGGTGGAATGATGCTGGTTAGCCACGACTTCAGGCTTATTCAGCAGGTAATGTGAAGCTTTTAGTTATGTTTTTGATGTTTACATCTTGTTGTACATGTCATTCATGTTTTCTTTGTCAAGATAATGCATTTGATTACACTTTAATTAATATTGTTTTGTTTCCTTGCAGGTGGCTCAGGAGATCTGGGTTTGTGAAAAGCAGACCATCACAAAATGGAGCAGGGACATTCTGGCTTACAAGGAACATCTGAAATCAAAAATCGATAAACAGATGCATGATTTATAGCCAGTTGAACCCCCACCGCATCACACAGATGACAGTTCCACCTTCAACATCTCTGCCAACCAGACTTTTGCTCTCCAGGAAAAATACAAGCATGCTTGTTAGACCTGAGTCCGTTACTGGGGTTGCAAGGGGAATTCAGTCATGTTTTCTTTTGTGTGTTAACATGCATCACACTATTTGGACTTTACTTTCGAAAAACCTATTAAAAACCATGGTTGTGCACTTAAACTTTTTTTTATTTTTACTAGTGGAGGGCAGGTCTACAGGACAAAGACTGTAATATGAACGATAAAGTAAACTTCAAGGACTCTTCATGAGGTTTTTTTTATTGTGTCAAATATTGTTTAAAGCTGTATTTGCCATAAAGATGTCTAATTAAAAAAGCGTACATTCATTGATTTGGTTTGTGCATTTTCTCTGGTTTCTGTCTGTGTACAATTTGATCAAGATTTATTTCCTTGATTTCTAACAGAGCAGAGAATCTACGGTTCTGTGTCTAGCTAGTTAAACTATGTCTCTTTACCTTTGCAATCTAATTTAAAATTAATAAATGTACAAAAATCTTAATTCAGAGAATATTTTAAAAAAAGATAAATAATTCACACCTACTTATCTTTTCTCAGAAATTGACATAGCAAGTCGAAATTATGAGATAATAAAATCGAAAGTGTGACATGACTAAATCGAAATTATGACTTCCTGCTCATTGATCAGACGTAGGAAACCCATTCCAGCTGCATAAGAAAAAAAAATTCGAGCATAAAGTGGAAATTATGAATTTAAGTCACAATTACGAGATAAAAAGTCGAGATTTTTACATACCAAGTCGAAGTTATGACGTCAAGCCATTGTCCTCACTAATAGAGTGAAATAATGTGGCAACTGACTAGTGAGGACGTTTTACTGGTCCTTTTTTGCTATGGTGACGTCTCTACACTGAGTAGCCTTTTTTCAGTGCTAGATTAGTTCAATGTAATGTATTTTTCGTTAACAAAAATACTAAGAGGCATTGTTTCTTTCCTGGGAATTTACATGTATGGATAAATGTAATGTTATACAATTGTCTATATATTTGTGTCTTATTCACATCTTTATTTTCTATTTTACAAACTGTAAACTGTTGTTGTCTCTGTGTACTGGAAGCTTTTTCTTTCACCAAAACAAATTCTTTGTGTATGCAAACATACTTGGCAATAAAGTTTTTTCGGATTCTATCAAAAATATGTGTTCTAAATGTGAGTTATGTTGTTTTTCTAACTTACATTGAGATCCAACAGTACAGGACATGTTTTCACTGTAAAACACATTTTCATCATAAAGACGGTACATTTAGCAAAAAAAGGAATTCTACCAACACCGCTTCAACATGAATCGTTCGCGTTTGTCATTTCCGGAAACACCGGAAGTACGTAATTGAACGATTGAGTTTATTGTTTTTACTTGGATCTCGAGTGTCACATTAGCAGTTACAGTAAGGTAAGTTGAAATACAGAGCTTATTCTAGAACTAATTTGTAAGAGCCCACATTTTGATGTAGGTTCTAACATCGTTATTCTTAAATGCGCAAAGCATTTGTCGTCTCCTGCACGATATCATGGGCTTGAGAAGTGTCACCGATGTGCTAGCTAAGCTAAGCGCTGTCAACCTTTATATCAGTCCTGTTGCAAATTATTTTAGTATATCAGTACTCCCCTTTGTTAAGACTAATCATTTACAATAAAAGACTGTGGTGCTTTGTCTTTGATAGCTCTACATGCACTAGCCGGATCAATATGAGTCTAAACTGATGTTCTCTTCACTACTTATATAACGTTAACTGTATAACTTTAAGTTACTGTATCATATTTGAAACAAGACTTTCTAACGCTTCTTAATTGTCAGTATGATAACAACTTTGCTGAAGAAAACCTGTACACAATTGTTATACATGCCTTCTGTCCTCTTATTTATAGTTTATTATATCAACAACAAAAATGTAAATGTCCACCATCAAGTCATGGCACACGTGTCTTTTTGCTGTCAAATATTTAATGATTTTTATAAAGAAAAACGTAAGAATAAATTTTATATTATTAGTAATATTTCAAAATTAACTTTTACTGGACTGTAGCAAGTAGCAACTCATGTTTACTTAATTATCCACATATACATGTATCAAGTGTGATAGGCATCTTAGGAATGTTTTTTTCTCTCAATTATCATTGTACTGCACTGCATTGTAAGTTTTGTCCCCAAAATAAAACTAGTCTTGATCATAAAACTGTGTATTTAAATATAATCTTACAAAGACTTATTATTTAGAGAAATAATCTTGTGAATAGTGACACACTGACTGTTGTATTTTCTAAATATTTTAAAAGACTATTAATTCATATGGTATGTCAGGCTTCACATGGTTAATTTATAAACATCATAAATTATAATCTGTGCCCAGCTAAAAGGGAATAAAGCTGTTCTCTCTCTGGCGTTCTTCAGTCATTTCTCCCGAATTTATTTTTATTTAAGAATTTTTTAATTTATCGAAATGGTTCAAAACTTGATAAAGGTTTTGGCACTTGCTATGTGAAAAAAAAAGATTCATGGACATGATTTGAAAAGGTTAAATGGTCTGAAAAAAATATTCACTCTTGTGCTTCTCACAATCAAACATTACAGTAGTGGAAACTTTTACTGTCTATGAGTGGAAATTAATTAGTGTTAACAACTAGTGTAAACATTTGGTACTGCGGCCCAAACAAAAGATTTTCTCGCAGGTTTATACAGTCCCTCCAGAAAAACGCGATTATGCGATCGCTGAATTCAATGCATAATCAGCTAAAGTCCGCATATTTATGCGGGGATCGCGTTTTTTTCAAATACTCCGCAATTTCGCCGCATAAATTGCTGATTTCCGCGCAAAATATGCGGGGCTTGCATGATTTCATAATCCCCGCATTTTCGTCGCAAAAAGTCACATATATATCTTAGCAAAAAGTTGAAAAATGTTGCGTTTGCTTCACACAAGAGCAGCCATTTCCCCCTGTTGGCATGGGAACGTTATGAAGTTACGTAATTACGCGACGTGAACATCATCGAAAAGCTGTAAAACAGGAGCACACTTTATTTTTAAATATTTAAGAAGAAAAATAGGGATAACTCACAACTGAAATTATTGACAGACAGACTCACGGAGGCGATTGGCATCTCACAGATCGCACTTTATTCCCAAATCGAACTCGTATAACTGTCTGTCACACGTTATACCGTCCACATCGTTACTTAATAAACAAAATAAGATAAAAGAAGTAGCATCAAACATCGAACATGGGGTGTCTACTGAACACTGTTCGAAGCGCATGGCGGCAGACAGTTCAACAGGGAGCGCACAGCTCTTAAAGGGGCCACACCTTATTTCCACTCGTTACAGGCTGGAATAAAACAAGATGAGAAATTAAATATTTCCAGCACTTTCTGTGATGTAGTATGCTTGCTTATCATAGGAAGTAATAAGAAATGACTCTTTACATTAAGGTAGTAGCCTAGTGAGAACAGGGTGTCCGGGGAATCACTTTTTTTTTCTCTTTTTCATCAAACCGCAGTTTTTGCAAGTTCCCGCAATTTTTGCAAGTTCCCGCAATTTTTGCAAGTTCCCGCAATTGCTTCAATTTCATCGCAAAAAAATTGCATAAATATCCCGCATATTCCATCGCATTTTTAAAGAAAACGGGCCGCGTAATCAAGGATTTTTGCCCGCAACAATCACAAAAAAACTCCGCGTTTTTCTGGAGGGACTGTTTATAGTAAAGCATGTTTTGGAAAATCATATACCGTAAAAATGTAAAATAGTATTTTTGCGAAATTTTTCATAACAATAAACTTAAATATAACTTTATTTAAAAATTTTTTCATAAAATGCTTTAAAATACAAAATATTAAATAAAAAAAACATTATTGAACTAAAATATAGTACATTTATTTGTTTGAAAAAATGGTCTGCCATTGGCTTAAAATAGGAAAGGATCCAAGTTTGAGGTTCATAAGGAATTCATGTGGTGAAGAATTGCAAAGTTCCATTGGCTTTGTGGCATAAAATATTAATGCTAGCCAGGGTGCTGGAATAACAGATCTACTTGTGCTTGATTCCATTCTCAGATGATTTTTTGAATGTTATTGTTTTACAGTAGACCATGAGTCTGCCAGCAGCCCCACCCAGCTATGCTGAAGCTACAGCAGGAGATAAAGAACAAGGAGCTGATAGCTTCACTTACGCTTCCCAGCTGCCCCCAATGCCACCGCCAACCATGCCCATGCACCCCAGCTGGGCTTATGTGCATCCCGGCCCTAGTACGTGACATTTTATTACAGCAATTTTGGATATGGATGCACTAATGTTTATATGAGGATAAAATTGTGTCATTCTTCTCTGAACGTTGTTAATAGTGCAAAATGTCTCTTTAGGTCCAGGATATTCCAACGCTTATGCTGCAGACATGTCCTCACCCTTCTCTGATCCGAGCTCCAGCAGCAGCTTCGATGGCCTGAGTGGAAGCACCTGGGAGGACAAGAATGTCCGCCGCATGTTCATCAGGAAGGTGTGAAAGTTCTCATTGAATTGTTTTTCTATGTGCGGTCTGCTGCTTGACAGTTCAAACATTATTAACAGATATGAATAGGGTTGGATGCAAGTAAGCAGTCTATATCTTTTAATGAGTTTGTTCCTCATTTATAATTAAAAAGATGTTCAGGTTAATCAGGGCTCAGGAGGCTGTTATTTGAGATTTTTACTCGCCCTGCCAACATTTATACTGGTCTCACAACAAACAAAATGCATTTTATTCATAGCAGCATATTTGTATATTTGCTTCTATATATACAGTAAATATTATTAAAATATTATAACATTTTAAATAAAGGTGTGGGGGGATTAATTCACATATAAAATGCAATTTTATCTTCTGCTGATTCGCATCGATTCACATATTTAAAAAATCGTTTTTCTAAACTGTTACATGTCTTTTATTGTCTTTATTAGAAGTTATTGACGTGTAGAGTGTTATAAATCTCAATAAGCCGCAAAAAGGATTCAATCCGGTGCTCATGCTATGGACACAGCCGAAGTGTGAGTTCAGATGTCGCGTCTCAGATGCATGTGATCCCTAATTCAATTGTCTTTACATTTACATCTTTCACAGCTTATTGCGGTTGAATGATCAAATACACACACAATTATGTAAAAATGCACATCGTGTGAGGTATTCACATTAACTTAGACTTTTATATCCTAGGCGAACATAAACAAATCAGATGTGTAACATTATATTAGATCCATAAATTTGTTCTTAAAGGGACAGCAGTTTAATAAACTGTTGGTGTCTGTTTTGTTAATTTAATTTAAAAAAAAAAACACAATCACTCACTGCTTTTGACTGAATCACTTTTGTATCTTTATGAATCATTATGAATCAATTCATATTTAACAGTGAAGACTAGGGCTGCACGATATTGAAGAAGAATGCGGTATGCAATAACTTGTTAAATAATGTGATTCATAAGATATTGTTTTAAGTGTGTATTTAAATATATTTAAAAACTGAAAATGATATAACCAATGTATATGTTTCACATTCTTTCTGGGAAAAGAAAGCATCACTACAACTTCTGACAATGTCATTTTAACATCAATGTAAACAAACAAAAAAAGCTATTTAAATACCAACAACTCTTTGCTCAACTTGGTAATATTTGCAGATGTAGGCTACACACTAACTAAAGGTAAAAATGTTAAAGAATAATCACCCCTTTAAAATATTAAAAAATAGAAAACAGCTGTTTTAAAATATTACTGTATTTCTGAATTGTTCTGACCCCAAATGTTTGAACAGCAGCGCACGAACCTTCTAGTTATGAAAAGCATATTCTTTGCAGGTCTTCTGTATCCTCATGGTTCAGCTCATGGTCACATTTAGTGTGGTGTCACTCTTCACATTTTGGTAATTAATACACACAACTCAATTTTATCCATTTATTCCACTTTTAAAAGAAAGCACTGTCACTGAAGACTGTCTTGTCTTTCACAGTGAGCCAGTTCGGAAGTTTGTACAGTACAACCGGGTTTTCTATCTGACCTCATAGTAAGTGAACTATACACTGTGCTCTTTCCTCTTTAGAGGCTTTAGAACTTGAAATATGAATTATGTTTGTTACCCTGTAAGTGACACTGCTATGTTTTGTCCAGCATGACTTTCATGGGAACATACCTGATGCTTGTGTGCAGCACAAATGCACGGTAAACAGATACTGTTTGTTATACATTGTTCTTGTATTTGAGTTCACCTTCTGGCTTACATAGGAGATGTGTGATATCAGGAACTCTGAGATTCTTTGATATCCATCACTTATTGAACAGTGTTTGTGTTTCATCTGCAGACGAAGATACCCAACCAATATGATCCTTCTAGCCATTTTTGTAAGTAATCTCATTGTCTTATTAGTTCACTAGTTAAATGATAGTAAATGTTATAAACAAGTATTCACTATCATTTAACTTTAAAAAGAAAAGGATGAATATTCTTGTTTTATATTTTTAGACTTTGGCTATGTCCTATATGGCTGGCATGCTCGCCAGGTAAGACAACATTTTATTATATTATATTATATTAATATAAAAAATGGACCACTGTTAGAGGTGAAATATTTTTTATAATTATTAAGATTAATTATTTTTTACATTTTTAGATCTCTGGACTAGAAAATTTTAGTGGATGTTCAAAATTTGAAAGTTTAGAGTCCTTGCTCTTATTATACACACCATTAAGGTCACTGTTCAATCCATTAAATAGTAATGTAGGAGACAAAATGAACCCAATTGTAGCCTTGTACACTGCCACTGCTATAGTTAACTGTATTGAGATGTGTGTGTGTGTGTGGTGTGTGTGTGTGTGTGTGTGTGTGTGTGTGTGTGTGTGTGTGTGTGTGTGTGTGTGTGTGTGTGTGTGTGTGTGTGTGTACTTGTACAACTCTCTTTGTGAGGACTATCTTTCTTAGGCCCTGTTTACACCTGTTATTAAGATGTGTTTTTGTCAATCCGATCACAAGTGAACAACGCTAAATACTGGTGTAACGCTAAATACTCTGGAGCTTGTCTAGTTTAGACCACTGCCAGAGGTAGTCAAAAAAAGCATTAGACCGGATTGCTTTCATAGCGTAGACGCTCAAGTGGTGGAATGTGTTCGAACAGCCACAAAAGACACCTACTCTCCACCTACTGACCTAATGTGTAAACATTACGAGAAGCATGCTAGCCAGACGGGATTTAAACTTTGTCGGCTGAAGACGAAAAACATACCAAGCACAATGTTCTCTCACCATTCCTGATTTCTAACACACACTCACAGCTACAGATTGCATTGTGTCAATGAATTTCCTCTCAAAGATAGATGTACAAGAATATGTGTGTGTCTAATTTGCAGCACTACTTTCACTCTTTCTATATACAGCTACCATAATACCAAAGTGGTAATGTTGAGTGTGGGCATCACAGCACTGGTGTGTCTGGCCATCACACTCTTCTGTTTCCAGTCCAGGGTGAGCTCATTTCATCTTAAACGGCTTCTATTAAGTGCTTCATTTATGTGTCGTTTGATAGAGCATTGCCTTCTGTCATCTAGGTTGACTTCACCACCTGCCACGGATTACTTTTCTCTCTCATGATGGTGCTGATGATAACTGGGCTTCTGCTGTTCTTTACTGCACCATTTGGATATGTAAGCTGCTAAACCGATATTTAAATATTCTAGATTACTTTGAAGCTGTCACTATTATGATGTGCCAATAGCTTTGTTCACACTGTCAGTCCGAATCCGATTATTTGTGTATCCGATTGGAATCTGATCTAAATTATTGACAGTCCACACTGTGTATCGCAACTGTTCAGATCTGATTTGTGTGTCCTGTATGGTAGGTATATGCCAAAAACAACAACCTGGAGGGGTTTGCAATACAGATGTTGTCTTGTTTACAACATGGCAATGTGTAGCTGCCGTGCTAGACTACTGCATCTTCTGAGGCAGAGGCAGAAACGTAGGAGGCTGGTATGCGTGGCTTTATTTAGTCTCCATTGTATTGTAATTTTCTGCTCGACGGGCACAACTGCACAACCTTGTTTCTCTCTAGCGATATTCAGTATGTTTCCTTTAACAAGTCTGATGTTTAGATTTTAGCTGGCATGAGAAAGTGACATAAACGCCGCAAAATCTGATCAGAGCAGTCAGACTGAAACGTATTTCCAGAAAAAACATACGAACATATAAATACAGCTCAAAACGGATTTGTAAAAATTGCATTTCGTATGATTTTTTTTTTGCTGTTCAATCTTGCTAAATAGGATTGCATTCCAATCAGAAATGCATAGAAATCGGATTTGGACTGACACTCTGAATGAGGCTATAATCACTAAAACGTGTTATATTGAAATCATACTGAAGCCATCATTTTGATATCGGTCCAACCATAGTGTGTCTACTCTGTCCTTGGTTTTAGATACCCTGGTTGCATACTGCTTATGCTGGATTTGGCGCTCTGGTTTTCACTCTGGTTAGTACCCTTTGGTTATGCAATATTGTCATGTTTATGTGTTTCATACAAGCTCTAATAATCTTCCTTTTGTTATGCTTTAGTTCCTGGCGTTCGACATGCAGCTGCTGATCGGCAACAGACGGTACTCTCTGAACCCAGAGGAGCATGTGTTTGGAGCCATCTGCCTCTACATGGATGTGGTCTACATATTCCTCTTTTTCCTTCAGCTCTTTGGGAGCCGGGAGTGAGGTCTTCATGCTATGCCTGGGCTTGAGCCTTTGTCCTCTGTTACACACACAATCACACACACACACACACACACACACATACACACACACACCCACCCTTCTCAGTTACTCCAAGGTTTGATGAGGAGTGAACAGTCTTCCTTCATTCTGTGTGGCAGTTGAAGTTTGATGTGTGCTGTTATTTTCCTTCTGGTCATGGTTAGGCAGCTCTTTGCACACCTAGTATGCACCCTTGCTGCAAGATAACCATACTACCAATCAGATGTACACATGGGTAGACAATCACTGCACATCATGTTTGTGATTTCACTTAAAGTGATTTTGAAATGCCCTAGGTCATCTGCATAAAACTGTTTAGAATTCCAGCATTCTATAATGAGTAAAAAAATCAATGTGTTTTTGAGTGTGATTTAGTGGGGAATATAGTGACAGTACTTGTCAATGGTGATTATCCCTTCGTTTGCACGTTGTATAGTTGAAATGAATCTTAAACCTTGCTGGCACTAAATGTGTAACAGTCTTTTCAAACTGAGTTTTGTCAATCAGCGACATTGTGCAGTAAAATGATACCAGAGCCAGAGAGGCCCGTATGTGACACTTTGTTTTCATCTTGTGCAATAACCTGCTCTTGACTGGGGGTCTGAAGCTGGACCTTACAGGAACTTGTTGCGGTCAGTAAATATTTTGTGCCTCTGAATGCTGGTTACTAATGAGGTTTCAGTCGTGTTGTATGAAGCCAGTGCAAATTTATAAAAAATATATTGTGTGCCAAAATATAACATCCGTAGATGATGGCACTTGGTCCAAGTCCAACAGGTCAGTTGTGAGGTCTGCAATATATGTCTATAAATTCCCTGGTAAATTAACTCGTAAGTGTGTGATGCTTGGGAGTTTTTACTCATTTTCAAGACTCTTAATTGCTTTTATTCACCTTTAAGTAAAAGGATTTAGATACTGAATTATCAGGTGCTGACTTATTCGAAAAGAGATGACTTGTTACATTCATCTAATGTACTTTATGATTGGTTTCAAGCACATAGGGCTTATTTTCCATGAGCTTTAATATAGCTCTCGTCTCTTATGAACGTATAGATGTAAGAGTGTGTTAACATTTTAATTTGGGAAAACATTCCTTAATTCTGACAACTTAAATAGGTTTTAAAGACATTTACACTACCGACATTCTTTTTGCTTGCATTTTGTACTGTTTCTGTAAACTACACATTCATCTTTTTGATGGATAGATGTTTTATTTGTCGCAGTGGATTATAAGAGATTTGTGTAGAAAGCCTTACATACCCATATACTTTATTTCTTGAATAATGGCTATGCTAACCTACATTATTATTATTCAAATAAATGGTAGTTTAAAGAACACACATTTATGTTTTGCTTTTAAACGGACATTTCACATGTGCAACTTTGTTCCCTTTTTAAGATGACATATGTATTAAAGGCACAGCTTAATTTAACAGCTTTGTTTTAAGAGGAAGGATTGAAATATGAGGTGATTTGTATAATTTTGTTTTGTGAAGTTCTTGTTTATGTGAATATTACGTGTGAGTGACTGTATATGGATCACCCTATGCCTTTCCTATCTCTCTCCTTCTGTGCACTTGTGTGTCTACAAATGAATACGTTTAACCTAAAATTATTGCATGAACTGTGATACAGAGACCCGCTGTGTGCTAACCTAGAACTGAAAAGACATTATTACAAAGCATTCCCTCTTTTTCCTGTTAAAAAACTAATGGCCAGTGGGTCGTAACAGGATATTGTGTTGTTTTGTAACCTCATTTGTGCTTTAGTAAAATAAATAAACAGAACAGTAAATCATAAATTGATGTATTTTGTTTGCTTTATTCCACGTATTCAGTAACTTTTTAAAATAAGTATTTTAGTACTAGGTCCAGAATATCATCTGTAGATCTGGCTATTTTTTTTTTTTTTTAAGATGTTGTTCTAGATGTTTAAAGGAATAGTTCACTTAAAAATGAAAATTCTGTCATAATTTACTCACCCTCAAGTTGTTTCAAACCTGTATGAGTTTCTTTCTTCTTCTGAACACAAGGGAAGATATTTTGAAGAATGTCAGTAACCAAACAGCAAACAGTTGATGGGACCCCATTGACTTCCATAGTTTTTCCCCTACTATGGAAGTCAATGAGGTCCATCAATTGCCTGGTTACCGACATTCTTCAGAATATCTTCCTTTGTGTTCAGCAGAAGAAGAAAAAAACAATCATACAGGGTTGAAATAACTTGAGGGTGAGTAAATGATGACAGAATTTTCATTTTTTAATGACCTATTCCTTTATGGATTATTTTCAACCTCTTATGTTTGTGCTGATGTTTTACAACCAAAAATTGAGCAATTTCCTGCAGAATGATGTAATTAAGCAACTGGTTCTTGCCAACAATATTCTGGAGAGAAAAAAGGAACCTCATTTATTCGTAGAAAAGAGACAAAATGTATTAAAAACAATTTACAAATGTTTTTTAATGAACCTAATTTGATTTTACAGGAATGCCATCTGAAGTGCCAGACCAACAGTGTAATAAAAAAGTGCACAATTCTTTAAAAAATAAAAAATAAAAAAATAAAAATAAACCTTATCTCAAACTCGGACGGGTCACGTGACCACCACGCCTGACGTCATTGCATAATCACAAATATGGCGCTGCACTCTTACTGCCGGCTGCTGGCTTCACAGGTAGCTTGTTTGAAGCATTGTGTAAATTACTGTACAAGAAATGTATCCGGTTCCAGTTTATCTTTTGCAAGAATTAAATCGCTGCGTGAGTCGGCTGGAGTGTTTGTGCTCTCGAGCCGCTGGCACAGAAGGTCATGGCATCCGGGTGTCAGTTCTTCTCAATGCACCAGAGAGAAGCGTCACTCAGACACGGCAGGGTTCAGCAGGTGGACTCTTGCGTGGGGTGTCATGGGTGAGTTTACATGCAGATTGTCTGTGAATTGAAAACATTAGCATCTGCATTTGACACGTGACGTAACATGCGCGATGATGTCATAACAGTGTTTCATGATATTTACGTAATGTATAAACCCCCTCGACCCAGGATGACCTCTGTAAAATGATCTGACACTCTGATTTGTTTTTGCATCAGCCTTTTCACTTTTTGGAAGCTCTGATGAGAGGACTGAGGAACAAAAACTTGAGGATGAACTTATTCTGCTCTTGAAGAAAGCCAAGGTATACTGTGATGAAGAGAATTGTTTCTCTATTATTGTTTATTGAGTTCTCTCTTAACAGACATTCAGTTATCACATTAAGACAGTTTGATCTACATTATGTTTATCTTAGCATAGTCTGAGACCACAACAAAAATGTGAAAACCGAGGGAAAAAGCAAATACTACGATTAGATTTTTTTTTTCAGTTCAAATTATTGCTTTGTTATTCTGATAATGCCATTTGTGATTAAATAATTTGTGTTAAATTATGTAAAATAGAAGACATTTCAGTTGTGTTCACTGTTTTTTTCTAAGAATCCGCTCTATAAGGGAACAGATTTTAAACACTAGTCATCATTCACTTTGTAGATATATTATTATTATACAGATACTCTACGAAATGTTCTGGTAAATCTGTCCACCGAAATCTGCAGACTGGCTCTGACTTTCAGCAACTAGCGCTGCCTCGTCTGAAGGCATGACCAAAAGTTTTGGGAGTAACACATTTTGTGTTTTGCAAAGTATGCTGCTTGAGCATTTTAAATAATTGTAACAAGCAATAGCTAACATCATTTCACTAATTGTATCATCTTTACATGGGAAAATGTGAACAAGTGATAGTCTGGTAAAAATCACTCTATCATTCTGATTGGATTATATGAAAAGACTGAGTGCTATAATAGGAGGAAAGAAGTGCTTCCAATCATTGTGTTCTTGTGTTAGCAATGATTACATCCAAAGAAAGGCTTGCAGCCATCATCTCTTTCATCAAAATGGTCTCACATCAATGGTTTTGATGCAAAGAAGGCAGCAAGTCTTCAACGAGTCTTCTTTGCCCTGTCAAAGAGGGCAAGCCCCTTCTTTCCAAGATAAAACATAGAGGAAAGACTGAAATTCTGCAGAAAGTACATGAATTGGACAGCAGAAGACTGGTGCAAAGTTATTTTCTCTGTTTAAGCCCCATCTGGAAAATCTATTGTCCAGCGAAGAAAAGGTGAGCGATACCATGTTGTGCCAACAGGGAAGCATCCTGAGACCAGCCATATGTGGAGTTGCTATTCATCTAGGGGAGTGGGCTTTCTCACAGTTCTGCCCAAAATCACCACCAGGAATAAAGAACGGTATCAAAACCTGCAAGAGCAACTTCCAGGAGCAATTTTGTGATGATCTGTGCGTTTTCCAGTATGATGGAGCACCGTGTCACAAGGCAAAAGTGATAGTGAAGTGGCTCGGAGATCATTACATTGAAATTTTGGATCTGTGACCAGGCAAATCCCCTGATCTTAATACTATACAGAACCTATGGTCAATCCTCGAAAGATGAGTGGACAAGCAGGCTATAAAGAAGAAGGGTCAACAACATATGTTGAATTTTTTTGCCAATAAAAGCCTTTAAAATCTTAGGAAATATATCTCTGTTTTCCAATATACCATAGGAACATGTAAAAAAAGAAACTACAAATACTGAAGCAGCAAACTTTGAAAAACAGAAAATTTATGTCACTGCCAAAACTTTTGGCCATGGCTGTAGATTGTAAACCGGGAACAAAAATTGTGTTGTGTATTTCTGACTTTAAAATAAAAAAAATATCTAAAATAATTTCATAATGTTTATTTTATAAGACTGAATGTTACCTAACCTCCTTCACAGTACAGCATGATGACTGGGGAACTGGACGCAGCCAGTGTTTTCTTACACAAAGCTGTCAGACTGGCACATCAGATGCACAGTAATGATGCCATTATATATACGTACAGCCTGGTATGTTTTTTTGTCCTTTGTCTTGTCCTCCTTTAACAAGAGTTCTCCTTGTTAAACAATATGTGACCCTGGACCACAAAACCAGTCACAAGTCGCACGGCAATATAATTTGTGCCAATAGCCAACAATACATTAAATGGGTCAAAATTATCGTTTTTTCTTTTATGCCAAAAATCATTAGGATATTAGGTAAAGATCATGTTCCATGAAGATATTTAGTAAAATTCCTACTGTAAATATGTAAAAAATATATATTTTTGTGAGTTGATGCTGCAAAATCGCGAACATAAATGGACAACTTTAAAGGCGATCGATTTTTTGCACCCTCAGATTCCAGATTTTCAAATACTTGTATCTCGGCCAAATATTGTCCTATCCTAATTAACCATACATCATATGGAATTTATTTATTCAGCTTTCAGATGATGTGTAAATCTCTATTTCAAAAAATTGACCCTTGTGACTGGTTTTGTGGTTCAGGGTCACATATATTACATGACAATGAAGATTAAATGAGAGCATAATTCAGCTTAATGTTCCTCTCTTCACAGATGGCAAATCTTGCCTTTGTCCAAGGTCAGCTGGATAATGTGAGTATGGTTGAGAGGGATCTTCCCTCTACCCTACCCCACTGACTCAGTGCTCTACATTAGTATCTACATCTGTAGTGTACGTCAGCATATGACTCTGTTTGTTGTTCTTTGTTGCAGGCTGAGAAGCTGTTTAAAGCAGCCATGAGTTTCATGCTGTCAGGGGGAACACCACAGGTAGGCCTACAAATTTAATATTTTTCTGCATGCAATTACTTTTGTATGCAATGCAGAAAAGGAATCAGTATGCTGATTCCTTCATTTCTGAACATTGGTTGACTAATTATCCTATAAACAAATCAGAAACAATGAGAAATGCGATCAGCCTCAGTCTTTTTTAAACCGCCTGTACCTGTTTTATCTCAAAAGGATGACAATGCAGTGATTGAGATGTCGCTGAAGCTGGCCAGCATCTATGCCACTCAAAACAAGTGAGTTCTGATCCTCTGCTGAAAGAGTAAAAAGGGGGATCAACACTTTACTCATTTGACCTGTTAACCTCTGCGCTGTTCAGTAACTCGTACTTTTCATTTCCAGGAACGAGTTGGCGGAGCATGGCTTCCAGTTCTGCACAGAGTCTTTAGAAGCCAAGATTGAGAAACAGAAGGACCTTCTTCCAGAAAGCCTGACAGGTAATGTTCTGTTTACTTCCTGTGCAAACAGGTTATTTGGGTTGTATTCGATCTCTTACTAAATGTTTGTTATAATTAGATGAGGAGCGCAAAGACACCAGGCTGCTGCTCGGTCTTAGTCTGGATGCGAGGGCACGTTATTTGGCAGCTAATCGTCGTTTCACAGGGTCTTGCAGGGATTACCGGCATGCGATGCAGATCTGCCAGGAGGAGCACGGAGAGTCCCACCCACAGGTGACGTTCCCTTTGTAAGACCATTACACTGGTTTGCAAGTATAAATGTACTGGTGGTGGTAGTACATAGTCATATTTATTCAATCAAAATATTTCCATTCATTTTACAAGATCTTTTGATGGTCTATGTGGCAAGAAGGTGTTTGTCCCATTAAATGGTATTGTGTAATGCATCTGTTTCAGAGCCTGGTTCTGATGAGTGATCTGGCAACCGTTTTGGACCTGCAGGGGAAGCACGATGAGGCGCTGGCTCATGTAAAGAAGGCCGTTGAGCTTGCACAGGCAGCGGGTCACCCTGATCAACATGTGCTGCTTGGGAATATGGCAGGAATTCTCATGCACAAAGGTTCAACTGCTCACATTAATTACACTGACATTTACAATTTTAAATTGTTTTAATATACACAAACACACACTACCATTTAAAAGTTCAGGGTAATCTTATCATTATCAATGTTGAACAGTTGCTCAACTGCTTGATATTTTTGTAAAAATCATAATCGATTATGTGATTAATTGGAAGTTAAAAAGAACAGCATTTATTTAAAAAAACAAAACAATTCTGTCAGTTTAATGCAGCCTTGGGCCTTAAACCCCACACTTGTGAATATTATATTGTTTTATAATTACAAATAAAATGATTATAATATAAAGGTTAAATAATATTCTAGAAGATATTCTCAGGGATACACAATTGTCAATGTTGTCTGTCCTTTGTTAACCAGGGGAATTTGAGGAGTCTGGTAAACTGTATCAGGAAGCCCTGGCTCTGGCACGTTCAGCTGGAGATGAAGAGGCCGTTGAGCAGCTTCAGGAGGGACTAAAAGAGCTGACCAATAGAAGAGACGGGCAAACGGAGAGCAAAGCTGATGAGTACGACATCAAGCAATGATCCACACAAAACACTCCTTACTGGAAGTATAATATACTTGAGTAGAGCACAACATTAGGACAAATGTATAAGTTTTGTGCAACCTCTAATTCAGTACACAACATACAGTACATTGTCTAATGCCCTCCCATTAGACTTCTTTTGTAGTCTTGCTCTTGGTCTGTATTAAATGATTTCTCTGTAAAACAGAATCAGGGAAGATAGTGGACTAGTGGACTGATGACTGAGTGATAAATACTGTACATCATTTGTCTGTTGAAATAATGTGCAATGAAACATGTAATCTTATTTAAAGCCAGGTTGTGTTAATGTGTTTGATGTGAGAAGTGATTTGATAAACCTATGAACAAATGTTTGGTTTTAACACCGCATCCAGTGCTTTCTTTATCAGGAACATTAGCAGTGCCCTGTAGAGGTCAGTATAAGTTCAGATTTCTTTATTTGAGTGGAGAATACTTTATAACTTTAAACATCAAGATGCAGAAACTTAAGTTAAGTTTCTGTTCAGTTTGTCCATTTCATTTACCAAATTTGATTGTGGATTTTGAAGCAATACATAAAAAGTAGAATAACACACATAATACATATATATCTAATTTAACTTCCACACTGAAAGATTGCAACAGCTAACAATATGTTTTTAATGAAAATATCAAGTGCTTTTAAAAATGTGCGACCGAAGTGAAGCTGGTCCCTAGAAGATTCTCTGCTATTTTAAGTGCGTCAATTTAAAGGAAAATTAGATTAACTCGGTTACTTAATAACTGGCCTTGAATCCTTTTCACTCTTTAAACCATTAGTCAAATGTTTGGTCTTATTCTCTGAGAAGATGCTCTTTTTCTCAATAAAAGTTAAATATTCTCTCATTCTACGGGGTAAAAAAAAAACTTAAAAGATCCAAATCAGCAGGTCTGTCAGATTTGTTCTATGCTTCACTAAAGATGTTTTTGACAAGTCCTTTTAGAAGACCTGCTGTGTCATCATGTCACCACTGTATTCGAATCCACACATGATATTTTAAACCTGTAATTATTAATAGTGGGAACATCGAGTGCTGTCTTAATAAAGAAGAAGGATGCATTTGGGCCGGGGTGCTCTGAGTGTGGTCTTGTCGTATGCCTGGGTGGTAAAAGATGCAGTGGGATCATGAGGCTGAGATCAACATGACTCAACTAGTAATTAAGAATCTCATAGAGTGTGGCTCATCAGATAAGGGCAGCTCATATTTTCATTTAAACTCCAATCTTATATCAGTCTTAGGGGGCATAGGGTGAAAGAAAAAGTTTATATTGGCATAGAGTCATGTTGTGCAATGCCTTTAAGCCTGAAATCTTGTTGCTTTTGTGCAGTATATTTGACTTTAACCTCCCTTTGGAAAGTGCAGTGGGAATTGGAATAACACACAAAACATATTTTTAACATGGGCATTTATGACATTCATCAATTTGACCAAATGCTTTTTAGGGCCACTGTGTATACAAATATTATTGTGTATATCCTCCTTTCTGAATTTTCTCAATGAGCATTGGTGATTTTGTTTATTCCGTTTTGCAACCAAAATAAGTTCTCTTGGTCTCTGCCCTCACACATGTGAACAGTAATTGCTAGTTAGTCAAAGTCTGAGGGGAGGAAAATGACCATTTATATGAGCTTTCCGTTGGGCTGGGATCAGTGTTTATTATAAATGATTTATCCGTCCACATATATATTTTTTTATTCATATGCCCTGGTAATCTTGAATCAAAATAACTTACCCTTCCTCTTGCAGCGACATTTCTTATCTTCACTGATGATGTTTTTACTGGCATGGTGGCTGGATCAATCTGTCACTCACATTAGAAATAATTAAATAATATAAATAAAGACGTGAGTAAAAAAACACACAAAAAAACAATAATCTGTCACTCACATGAGTTCGCAGCAATAATAAACAACAACAATCCAATCAATTCGAGATGGACAAAATCAAGTCCTACATTTTTTCTTGTGTCGAGAAGCCGTTTCACTCGTTACACAGACGACCAAAAACATAACGACCACCTGCATAAATATGCTGTTGGTCCACCACGTCCTGCCAAACAGTGCAGACCCACGGGGAATGCACTCTACAGGACCCCTGATTGTGTCCTCTGGTATCTGACACCAAGACATTTACAGCAGATCCTTTATTCCAAGGTGGAGCCGCATTGGATTAGACTCTTTCGTCCAATATATCCCACACGTTCAATCAGATTGAGATCTGAGGAATTTGGAGGCTAGGGCAACACCTCGAACTCTTCATCATGTTCATCAAACAATTCCTGAATAATGTGTGCAGTGTGGAAGAGTGCAACATCCTGCTGTAAGAGGCCATTTCCACCAGGGCACACCACTGTCATGATGAAGTGGTGTACTCGGTCTGCAACAATGTTTAGGTAAGTGGCAGGTGTCAAATTGATGTCTACATGAATGGCCGGACACTGGGATTCCCACCAGAACATTGCATTTACACTCCTTCCACCAGCTTTTCGTCATCCCACAGTAAAAGAAAATGGGACTCATCTAACAAGGCAACCTTCTTCCATTGCTCCAAAGTCAGTTCCAACACATGTGGCCCATTGTAGGGGCTTTCGGCTGTTCCTGTGGACAGGGGTCTGCGACTAAACAGCCCCATATGCATCAGGGTGCAATGCACTGTGTTGTGACAGATTACTCCTATTCCTTCCTAATCAGCATTTACATCTTGTGTGACTTGTGCCACAGAAGGAATTCTGTCAGTTTGCTCCGGACAGGATAGCCTCCGTTGTCCTTGTGCATCGATGAGCCTTTGGTGCCCAATGCCCTGTCACTGGTTTGTGGTTTGTCCCTCCTCAGACCACTGTTGGTAAATTCGTAACACTGCTGACGGGAGCAACCGAGCCTTGCCATTTCAGAGAAACTCCATAAACATAAAACCATAAACATTTGGCCCTGTTTGGTCAGGGTCCAGTTGCTTAGGGTCGCTTCATTCTGGCCCATTTCTCCTGCATGCATCCAAACATGTTTTCTACAAGAAGATTATTGTTCACTTACCATCTAATCTACCCAGTGGCCATAATGTTTTGGCTTGTGTTTTGGCTGTACATAGAAAATAATTGGGACTAAAAACTCCCATCTAATGCCAACATTAATATGCAGAAAGTATGAATGAAATAGATATCATTGCATGATGATACATCTTTGAAGTCCATTACAGAAAATTATGTATTTTATATTGTATTTGTATTGTTTTTGGTTTATTATTTATCTATGCACTCACTTTTAAATTCAAGCCACCAGGTGCCTAGAACCATGTAAGCTATTTGGCTGACAGTTTATAACAATAATGTATTCTGCTTATTGAATTCTTGCCCTTTGCACACATGGTTAGCGTGTAGCTTCAGGCAAAAGCTCCTGTTAGTGCAGCAAAGCTGCAGGTCATTTTTCCAACAGCCCCTCTGATTATTATTAAAATTTTTTTGCTGAGTTATTATTGAATTTGCTGTTTTTGTTTTTGGATGTGTATTATGAACAATGTCAAGCCAGGGTTCATTTTTATGAACGCTTAGTTCTTCTGTAAAATATGTTTTTCTCTCACACGGAAGAAAAAAAAAAACATTCCAGATGTTAATTTATCCAATATAAATTTATGTCTTTTTTTAATGATATCTGTTTAAAAAAAAAACATCTTTGCTGTTAAGCAGGCACTGATGAAGGAATAAGACTAGATTGCCATTTATTTTCTTTTTGGACTAAAACTAGAATTTGCTACATGATCATAATATCACTTTGGCATGGTCACATACGTAAAAATGTATAAGAGCATCATAGTTATTACATTTCAGAAGTTAATCGCCCAATTTTATTTTTATACCGACACCTAGTGGTGTGGATGCAGCTTAGCATTAAAGCAAAGGTTTTATGCCATATTTTCAAGTATATTTGTGCAAATTTATCTCATTGTGAGATTCATTTATTTTGTGAGTTAAAATGTTTGAACAAGGGAATAATGTAAGTATAGTGTTTGGCTTGTCATGTCTTCAACATGGGGCACCATGAGAGAGACCACCCTGTGTAAAAACTGTAAACTGAACACATTTTTAAAAAGTGCATCTTCAAGCCGGGTCAAATATGTAATTACTGCTAAAGATTCAGTCTTTCACATGTAAAGCCTAAAAGATAAATCATTTATGCATCTCACATTTTATTGCTTGCTAAATGGAACATATTCTCGAACAACTGAGCAATTCAATTAATTTAAACGTAAACAGAATATTTGCTGGTTTATTTTCAAACAAATTAGTTATTATACTAGATATAATTATAGCAATGGCTCCTCTCAAATGTTTTACTTTCCCCACCTTTTAGAGTAAAAAAGCCATTATTTATGCCGAATCAGAAGCCTTTAATTGTCTAGATATTTGTGAGGCAGGTTTGCATAACACTGTTCTGTCACAGGATCCCTAATTATTAACAACACTGACACAGAGACGATTATTCCCACAGTACACCTGCACAAAGGGTGGTCATTTTTCATTCTGCTTCACTCTCATCAATATTTGCAGATGCGTAACGCCTAATTATATATTATACTTTGCTTTCACAGGATTATTCTGTGTTGGAAAAGAATAAAAAGTTGTTTATTTCCCAAGTTAGAAAAGGGTACCATGCTCTTTTTGTAGTGAGATCAAAATAAATGACCTTGATTTCATGCAAAACAAACTGTTATGCTTCCACAGTTTTGTCTTAGGTTGACTGAGTGCTGATCTTTCATAATTGTACCTCAGCAGAATATGTTTTTAGTGACATTCTGAAAGGGCACTGCAAAACACTGATAGTAACTCAAACTAGTATTGACCCCTGACTATTTTTTGACTAAAGGTCACTAAATTGACCTTTTAAGTTACATGGTACCTGGCTGTGCAGAGCTACATGTGCATTTTTTTGTAAGAAGAGACAATTAGTCACCAGTATTTGCAATAGATCAGACATGGAGATCACACTAAACTTTGGGAAGAAAGAACAGATTAGGTAATTTATTAATAATGTATATAATAATAATGATAATAATAATAATAATAATAATGGGTACAGCATTTCAGCTGTAACAGGGAAGACACGTTTTAAGTTTGGCTTTGTGTCATTTCCCCAAATGTTACCATTAAAGGGATTACCCAAAAAGGAAAATTAGGTCATCATTTACACACTCTCATGTCAAATCTGTATGACTTCCTTTTTTCTGTGGAACACAAAGCAAGATATTTTGAATGCCTCAGTGTTTGTTTGTCCATCCAATGAAAGTCAATGTTGTTTTGGACTCCACTGACTTTATAATATGGACACAAACTTACTTTCTTTTGTGTTCGGCAGCAAAAAGAAAGCCGTCTGAAATGACATTTACTTGTAGAGTGAACAATCCCTTCAAGAACCACTCGAATAATAGCCTATCACAAACTCTTTCCACATTTACATCAAAAACAACTTCAAGACTTGGCCTATCCCATAACACAGGGACGGACACGATGGATTGTTCGTTTGGTTAATATTTGTGCTGTGAAGCTGTAATGTGACTGCCATGTTTTGCACTTCTTCCCCAGGGATTTAAACGCTGACCAATTAATCACACGCACACACCATGCACCACTTCTTGTATATAAAGTGAGTCTTGAGTGCCCTTTGCAAAAAAAGGTTGACTGATTCTTCGTGAGAGGGCATGCAAAGGTTTTCAGGCGAGACCTCCCTCTCCTGACAACAGCAATCACTAATAGTTGACTTAGAGCGACTACATCATATTTTTGTTACAAGAGCACAAATATTCAGCATTGGGAAAACTGACACCTCTTGCATGACAGGTGAGTTCTGTTTTTTTTTCCCTGTCTGGTGAGACTTGCTGTGCACCACAGGAATATAGTTTGACTATAAACTGTCAATTTTAATCATTTGGTTTAAAATGTATTTTTACTTTTTAATGTATTATTGTAGCGTGGTTGATGCTCAACCTTTTTTAACGTCCTTTTTAACCGGTCGTTTTATCAACTTGTGAATTCTAGTCATGGTCAATATTTGACTGAAGTTGACGGAGCGTGCAGCTCAGAATGCGATATTGTTGGAGCTTATTTAAAATGTTTTCTTCACACGGTACATCAAGTCCAGACAAGTGATGAGGTCGGTAATCGTTTGAGCTCTGATGTTCACTTCATATTTTCATCATATTTAACAGATAAACACTGCGACGCGACGCTTCTATCAAACTGCGTGCACTGCAAGCGCGTGATGTCAATTGTAAATAATGCAGTATTGATCGTTTTAAACAAAATTACAATAATGTGAGCCTCGTAGTCTTGTCGCGTCGCTTGCAGAGTGTAGATGGTTGCTTCAAACCTCTTAATGCCGCATCATGTCCACGTTTTTCTGTGCGTTTCGTTTCGTACCGAACGTGAACAGGTTTTGTTCTCTCCAGACCGACCAAATTACATGAAACGAGTTCATTTAGACACGTGCATTGACTCGGTTTGTGACCTGTCATGAACGCGTTCTGGAAGAGCGTTTGGCAATATGACGCTACATGAAATAACGCTAGTTAAACTAGACAGAGGAGTAATCAGTGCAATAACGAACATCATATGAAGTAGCCTAAGCATGGTAAAAGAGTCAAATTGGACTGCGGTTTGTTTGAAAGCTCATGGTCATTACAATAGATACAGTGGTAACGATATTCTAAACCTTTAATGAATTAGAATGGGCTTTTAAATCATTTTCCAATAACTGTAGCATAAAATATCTCATAAGACTTTATTGAAAGGTGACGTAGTTACACATTAGCCAACTACATAGGCTACTACAACAGTAATTTATGCATACAAGTAACTAACCCTGAACCTAACCGTAACAGTAAGTAGGTTACATGTAGTCAATTAATATCACTAAGTACTATTTGAGTAAGTACAAAAACTAGCCTATGTCACCTTAAAATAAAGTGTAACCAAATATATTTTTTATAAAGTCTTAAACTTGGAACTTATTTGGACAATCGAGTGCATGTAAACATGGTCAGAGCACTGTTCATTGTACAGAGTTTCTCTTGGTTTGTTATTAGGTTAGCTTACTAAATAGACATTATGAATTACTGTTTTTCCAGATCATTGATTTTTTTTTCAGGTCAGTTTGACTTTGCAGAGCAGTGTTCATCGGAACATACAGAAATGTACTTTGC
The DNA here is from genome assembly GCA_036326025.1 of Chrosomus eos. Taxonomy (NCBI): domain Eukaryota; kingdom Metazoa; phylum Chordata; class Actinopteri; order Cypriniformes; family Leuciscidae; genus Chrosomus; species Chrosomus eos. The sequence continues at coordinate 17,883,301 of CM070823.1, forward strand.
CATTCTGGATGGTTGCTGAATGGGGAATTGGCAGGCTTGTTTTGGGGATAACTCCATTTGTAAACGAAGACCTTAACGACAAATATTTGTCGCTGTAAAAATAACTCCCTCTAACACCCTTCACCCTCCCTTCTTCTGCTCCCACCACAGCTGCTGGAGCTGAAAAAATGTTTTGACAGTGCTTCGGGATAACCATAACCCTAATTATCCATAATAAGCCCACCAGTTGCTTGTTCCCTTATGTCATATTTCCAATTTACAGTTCCAGTCTTTATTGTACAATATTTCATAATAAACAATTAATTTCACAATGCTAGTGGATAGAAAGATTTGTTTATACAGATTAATCTAATTCGCATAATAACATTTGCACTTAAATACCTGCATTTTTATGCTTATTGCTTAGATTTTTTCAAAGGTTTGTACTGGGACATGTCTTTCTCAAGTACCATAATCAGAAAACAGACAGAATCAGCTTGTGGCCAAACCCTTGACTGCCATGCAATGAGTCGTGATTGCTGAATGCATCAGGGTGTATTTATGAAAAGAAAATCTGCATAGGTCAAACAGGAAATGACAGTCTTCAGTTATAATTTACAGTTATAATAGCATCCTTGTAATATGAAATTAAAACATACTGTTTCAGTGCTGGTGGCTGGATTGCATGTTGTGGAACAATTCAGCCGTGAATTCACGTCATCGCAGGATCACGGTTATCCATTATTTCATAATGTTCAAGACTAGGATTACATTTACGCGTTATGAAGACGTCATTTTGCAATTAAGACTATAACCTCAGGAAACAATAAAGATATGAGGCAAATTTCCTAGAACAGTACTGGACATATAATCAGTTAAACACAAACTGTTGTACTGCAGTTTGTCACAGAGACTTAGTAACGTCCAGTGGCCGCTGAGGTCATTATCAGGATAAAGCGTATCTCCACTGATAGAAGAAGCATGTGAATTTGTTTGCTTGAAAACATTGTTTTGGCTAGAGAAGCTACTGAGCTTCTCCATGTTTTATTATTTCATAATTTAACTCTCTTTGAACAATAGTCAGTAAAATAATTAGTTTAAAGTAATATTCCAGGATCAATAAAACAGCAATCGTATTCTAGGCTTAATAAACAGCATTTGTGGCATAGTGTTGACTATCACAAAAATATAAAAAAGACTCATCTCCCTTTTTCTTTAAGAAAAAAATTACAATAGATTACAATGAATGAGGCACTTATAATGGAAGTGAATGGGGACAATTTTTGAGGATTTAAAAGCAGAAATGTGACGCATATAATTTTATAAAAGAAATTACACTAATCCTTCTGTTAAATCTTATTATTATTATTACTTATGTATTATTTGAGTTGTAAATCTAGATCATTTTTACAGGTAAGGGTTTATGTTTTTTCAGCAATAAAGTTGTAAAACTGGATATAACGTTACACATAAAAGGTTAATATACGACTGTTTTCACATTAGAACCATGTTAACTCTAAGTCTTGTGACGTTGCTATTAAAACAATGAGTATTTCACTTTCATTGTAAGGGGCTTAATGCAACCTAATTTTTTTTGATCAAAATAATAATCAACATTATGCCATAAATGCTCTCAAATGAGCTTAGCTTGTACTGAACCCAGAATACTTCTTTAAAGTTTTAAATTAGTCTATTGTGAAAAATGACGGTGACACATTTCAGATTTTGTATCCAACACTTCTATTCTTTCATATAGTCAAAATGAATCGGTGAATAGAAAAATCAACTTTGTTTAATGCATATGCAACTGCAAACTGTCACTTTTGTGCACACTTTTTAATAAAAGCATGTACTTGGATGTGTGTATATTTTTCAAATGATTCTTGGAGTTAAGGCCTAGAGCTGTATTGTTGAGTCATGTCCCGTCGGTCACATGTTTGTCAGAGGGCTAAAGGAGGAAACTTAATCGAGGGGGGAGGGGTAGCTATCAGTGGGTGCCTCAAGGTTGGAAGTGAATGTAGTATGTGTGACAGATAGAGAGAGGGACAGAGAGAGGTTTGGTAAAAGTGTAGTGTGCTTCTACTTCCAGAACAGCTTTTCTGTTCTCCAATCACTGTCTTTTTTCATCTCATGTCCCTCCTCCTCTGTGTCTTTTTCTTTCTCTGCCTTTTCGTTGTCTGTTTGGCTTCAGCGGGTCTTTGGCATCACACTACAATGACTGCTGTAGCTGTAGTCTGCCTGCAGTGAGCATTCTGAGGTAAGTCTCTCTCTGTGTGTTTCTCTGTTAGCAAAGCTTTTCTTCTCTGTAACAAGGTCTAGAGATAGTTCACCCCCAAAATGAAAATTATTTTATCCTTGTGCTTCATGTTCTTTAAACCTGCATAACTTTTTTCCCCACCGCGGAAACACAAAAGAAGATACTTTGAAGAATGTTGGTAACCAAACCATTTAGGTGACTATTGACTTTCATTGTATGGACAAAAAAAGACACACTGAGATGCTCTCCAAAATATCTTCTTATATGTTCCACAGAAAAAAAGTTAGCCATTGGTTTGATGTCTTTGATTTTCTGTTGGATATTCATTTTATAAAAAGTGTATGTTCATATTTTTGTAGAAGAACAGTAAAGTGTTTGCAGTTGTATTTTGCTGAATATGTAACTGCAGCCCTTCCTGTCTTACAAAGTGTTTCCTGCTGGAATTTTTCAATTTCGTGCACACTATCAAGGAGAGAGGAATGATACATTTGGAAATATGCTTGAAGGAATCGCAGTGATGTTGTTGTTGTTGTTGTGATTGGATTGTGTTTGTCTGGAATCTAGCTTATTTTCTTTGGTCTCTCATCCTCTGTGTATCCAGCCTAGTGAAGATGAGGATCTAGAGTTACTGTTGCTATCAGAGCAACAATGACTTTGCCCCAGATTAAGATCATTAGATGACTCAGTGATTCTTCTAATGGACTGAAATACTGAAGGATTTACTCTGACAAACAGCTGCCTTTTCTCATTAACAAATCTGCTATATTTAATGCTCCCTTAGCTCAAATAGTAGCTAGCAACATAAAGATTTTGGCTTTGATTTCCAGGGAATGCATGGACTGATAAAATATATTAGCAGCTTGAATGGATAATAAATCACTTTGCCAATTGAATAAATGTAAATTTAATCTAAAGTTAGTGCTATGTAATGCAATGTTGAGTGTCGACTACATGGCTCTGACTTTTTTTCTATTTCTGACTGTCTAGTGTCATCAGACACGCAAATAACATAGCAATGGCAATGTTATGTGACAATTGCATGCTGTAAAGAAACTGCACTATACTGTTTTGTTAAAAACTATAGTTTATATCTCATACTTCTGTATTTAACGTTCACATGGTAGTGGTATTTGAGCAGCAAGAATAAGCCTCACAGTGTGGATGTTCAAATAGTCTCTGGGGAGCATCTCTGCTGAATCACTGTCCTCACTCACCTTCAGAGTACAAACACACAGTGGCACCCAAAAGTCTGCAGATACATTGAAAATTGAAAGCAGCATAAGCTTCCTTGTTTTGGCTCAGGAGGAAATATAAAAGGTGGCTGCTGTTTCGGTTGCGGTGATCGGTGACTGACATCTGTCTAACTCTGCAGTTAGGTATGGAGGTGCGAAAATACATATGCTGACATCTTATCATTTTATCACGTCCAGATGCAATGATTAGATGAACATTTTATGGTCCTACTGTATTCTTTCACAGACGATATACATATAAATACATTGAGACCAATTAACTCAGTGATTGCTATCAGGATGTGAAGAGACTTTCAACCAGCATAAAAAAAGTTTTTGGAATAAATCATCCTGCCATTTATGCAGCTTGAGTACTGCTGTCATTAAAGCAAAAGTCCCTCTTAAAAAAGCCTGGTTTCACAGACATGACTTAGACTCTTTAAATTAGGATATTTAAGTAGCTTTTATAAACATGCCTTAAAAAAAACATTACTGGTGTGCATCTTGAGACAAAACAATGGCATTGACGTATAAAGGTATGTCAGTGCAAGTTGCTTTCAGTTAAGACAGTTCAAACATGCATTTTAAGAATTAAGCATTGTTGTGAAACCAGGAAATTAAGTATAAGTACACGAACAGGGCACCTTCACCAAAATGTGGTCATATCATCAACACATGGCTCTGAACAATATCATTGCACAGTTTAACATGGTTCATGCAAATAACATTTGTAAAACTTTATCTTGATAAAGCTTTGAAGACACTTTATGTCCAAATAATAAAGGAAACTGTACATGAACGCCTGCTATACTCAGCCTTGAAAAGAATGTTCTCTGTTTAGGCAAGTGCATGCTTCACCAACGTCACACACATTACTTAACCTTTGAATGGAGGGTGCCACAGGAAACTTTAAGAAAGAGTCAGGGGAAGTAGATAAGCTGAGATTGAAGTGGCAGTGGCAATGTTTTCTCATATTTCTCATATTGCCATATTGTGTTTATAATGGCTTGGTGTTGACCTGTTCTTTATAAGTGGAATATTTTAAAAAGTACTGATGGTTCTGTAGGAAGATGCATTATTTGACCTTTCACGTACTGTGACCTCACACCTACATCTGTATCGATTTGAATAAGGATATGGCTTCTTAATTTGGTGCTTTCCATTGTGAAATATTACAGAATTTCCTGTGACCTGCCCAATTTATAGAAATGCTGTTACTGTGATATTGTATATGAGCTTTGACCTTGTTGTTGACTGATGCTCAGACAGATTTACAGTGTCTGAATATCTCTCTAATGGAGCGTACAAACATCAAGTTGAAGATAAAATATAGCATCGAAAAGCACATCTTCAGTTTTCTTGAAATTTCAAGGATGGGGAAATGCCTTTCATGGAAATATGATTTATATTTCACAATTGAGAATGTGCTTAAGTTGCATTCATTTATATTATTATGTGGTTTACTCTCATCATAATCTAATGAAATGCCATATAAGAAAAATAGTTCTGCTGGGTCTTTAAAAACTTCCAGCTATATTAATTTATAGCTATTCACAGAATTTATAATTTATGTTACTATTTAACTATATGGATCTTTACTTTAGGGCTTTAAAGCTTTTAATGGACAGGTTTAATGGCCATTAAAGCCAAGGAATTGAGAGCTTTCTCAGGGCTGAATTTCAAAATCAACTACAAAAAACAAGCTCAGTGAGGAAAAAAATAAAGGTCGTCTCTAAGACATTGCTGCATGTCATTGTTGATTTTATTTAATTATGTGTCATGGAACTTTTATCCAAGCATATTTTCTTTTTCTGTGTGTCACATCAGGTTATGCTGCCCGAAAGTTCCCAGTTGAGTCTGAGTGAAAGAGAAAAGGGCTAAAGCCAGCGCACTTTACAGCATCACCCACAAACCTGAACATAAGCAATGACTGACCCTCAGGACGCCAGTGACGTCACTTCTGCCGCAGGCTTGACAAGACATTTGGTAAGTAATTTTTGTCATGTTTTAATTTTTAGACTATGATGATCATGCAGGCAGCCATAAGTTTTACTTCACGAGTTTTCATCCATATTACACACTAAATGTTAGTAAATCTGGCGAGTTTACAATGACCCTGATTACTTTAAGGCATATTCCTGCTGTAAATTATACAGGAAGTGTTTCAGACTGATTCAAATGGGCAAATCGTCTTTTTGAACTATTCATAAAAGAACTGCATCATAAAGAGTCATTCTGTTCGAGAATCGGACTACACTGGTTGTGCTGTATGTTTTTGATTTATTAAAAAGAACAGACTCATAAGAGTCCTTTGCTTGTGAGTTTAATTACACTGGTCCATGTATGAGTTTATGGCATGCGGCCCTCAAGTACAGCTCAATAGAAAGACATTTTGAAGTTGCAAAGTTTTGTACCCACTGTAAAAAAAAAAAGAATTGAAACGGAAAATGTATTGGTAATTTTTTTCCAGGACATTACCCAATAATTTTACGGACAATTTAATGTTTAGGAACATCATGAAGTACCTGTTCTGCTGATTTGTAAAGACTCTGGCAGTGGTCAGATCACTTATTGAAACAATTGCCATTTATCCTCCTGGGGTCTGATTCACTAGAATAAGATTTAAAAACAATCAGTGTAACCATGGAGACAGAGCCACCTAATGTGCCATACCCAGAAATCAATTTACATCTGAGGAACATGTTGTGCTATTATACAGCTGTGATGAAGACGTGCTGTGCCGATTGTGTCTTGGTTTTTAAATATTTTTATATATGTCCCTGAGAAACTGTAGCGTTTTAATTAGCCTTTACCTGCGTGGTTTTCTGCTCCTCGAGGCTTAATGGACTTCCTCCTTACGCTCAAGGTGGGTACAGGAGCTCTCAGCAGTGACAGTCGAGAATTTAAACCTACTATAAACAAAACTGTTGTTGATCAAGGCTCATATTGATGACTTTTCAGTGTGAATAATGTTGCATAATAGCTCCTTAAAGAATAATCTCAACTGGAATAAGACTGTAATTACTTTAACCCCCGGTTTCACAGACAATGCTTAAGTCTAGTCCCAGACTTGAGACAAAACAATGACACTGACATATTTTAAGATTCGCCAGTGCAAGTTGCTTTCAGTTAAAACAGCTCAAACATGCATTTTAGTCTGGGACTAGACATAAGTCTTGTTTGTGAAACCGGACGATTAAGACTTATTTTCAGAAAACCCTGAATTCATTATACTTTTCTTACCCCATTGAAATTTTTCTAGGCCTAAACCTAAATAATTTATTTAACAAATATGTAATTCATTCATAAAAGTATATTATTGTAAAATACATATTTCCTTAATTTCAATTATTTACTTAGGTACATAAAATATAGAAATAATGTTTAACTATAATAAGTGAAGTGAAGTCAATAAAATGTATTATTTTTTAATGTAAAAAAAGTACAAAATTCCTAATTAATGAAAAAATTTAGTGCAGTCGATTAACATTCTTCTTGAGAGGATGGGATGATATCAGTTTATTATATCATTTCATTAAGTGGAAATTGTCACAGGAAATGGCTCTTAAAATAAAGATCTCTTCAAAGTGGGTGGAACGGAACATCCTGAAACGTAATTTGAATACCCGATTAATAATAGTGTTTGAAGATTATGCAGAAGATTAGTTTTTTTGTGTGTGATGAGATAAAAGAGCTAAACAAAAATGTCAATGAGCGGATTCTGTGTGAAGTCATTTTCTGTCTAGTAAAAATGATCATGTAATTCTGCGGTATTGGAGCTCATTCATTCTTGAAATTAAACGGTGCTCAGATCTCACCGAGGCAATTTCACTTCTGTGGGAAAATGTAAGTCAATATGAGTCTCTCACTGTGTAGATGGAGGGACGAAAGTGAAGTGATAGGAGCATCACATTTCATCCTTTGTAAAGAAAAAAGAGAAACCCTGTGTAGAGAATTCAGTATTCAGGCACACACAGTTCAGAAATAGTTGAGTCAGGTGTCCATGATAGAGCCAAATCAGAGAGGTGGAATGTGAGTTTGTTTTACAGGGGCCTCATGCACCTGGGGATCCAGTAGCAGTAAGACGTAAGTACACATACTCTTTACTTCGCCGAAGGCACCGAGTTAGGACTGCTACTGGTTCCCCAGGTGCATGAGGTCCTAACCAGGGCATCACAACAAGATTCCAGGGACATATTTTCATACAACTTTAGGGATTTAGGGATTTGAGATAATATACGATTCTAAGCGTACACAATCAGTCCCATCCATGTTTGATATTTAATATAAATGAGGAGCGGTATTTTGGTCTAATAAGATTTTAGTGTAGACGGAGCTCCTTGACAAAATCTAGTGTCACTTGTGCAGCCATGGCTAGCACAAAAACTAGTATAACATACCTTTTATTGCCTTTAGCTTAGGATATGGTGCAAGACATACTGTCATTAACACTAAATGTTTTTGTATTAAAAACACAAGATGCAGGACAGTGGAATGAAATAAATTGTCCATCTTGCGCATGTCTACATAGAAAAGAAAAACAATTTAAAATCAGAGCAAAACCTTTGTGTGTGAACAGTCCTTAGGACTGGTGGAATAGGATCAAAGGGGATCTGGGTTCAAACCCCAATCTATGTATGTGGTTTTGTTAGCCTATGAAACAAACTTTACTTGATAGATAGTGAAATTTAGTTGTATTGAGAAAAGCAGCTTTGATATTTTGACTTCTTTTATGTTCCAAAATATTACGCAACTTGTGGAAGGTGAAATGTCGGACCAAATTTAGACGTGAATGGGTGGTTTCCGTCACAGTATTTTTTCTTAAGAAATCGGGATTTAACTATAGATATGACCGATGATGTCATAGGCTGAGGGTGTAGATAAGTGTCTGATTACTTCATGCTGCTTCCTTTACTTGACAGCTACCTAATATGTGGTTGCCATGGTTATACACTGCAGATACCTCTCGGTGTCCTGACTGTCAGCTGGTCACTACTGTGTATTGTGTTTTCTGGTTCACAGCATTGGGTATTTGGTATTCTGATGTCTTACCAGGCTTCTTAACAAGGCTAACCAACAGCTTTATAAGTAAGACAATGCTTCATTTGTGTCCTCAACACGTTTAGTATCCCGTACTTGACTTCATGATCTACTTGAGCAACAGTCTCTGTGAGTGGCTGTTGGAGTGCTGACTCTCTGTGGCATAGGGGGGATGAACTACATGATGCTGTGTCTTGGTTAAGCATGTGCGTGCCAGAGCCTGGTATATGTGGGCATGTTAGTTTTACCCGGACAGGGCCCCCCCTGTCAAAACACTGAATTAAATTGAGCACAAGATCACAAGCCTCAGTTTATCCTCAGGATAGCATACCACAGACAGCGGGGGAGAAGACACGGAATGAGAGAGATGAGTGTAGAGTGAGCACAAGACGTCCATAAACATACAGATATGTAATTTACTGTGTAATACCCAAAGAAAGCAACCCATTTGCATTAGCTTTTATGTCATTGGCAGTTAATTAGGTGGCACAAGACCCCTGGAAGTGTGTGATTTGAAATCTGACTTCTTTATGAGCACTCAGTTCTGCATCCAAGTTTTCTTTTTACCAGTCACCTGTGACTGATTATTTGGCTGATGGCAAAAGTACATTTCATTCTTTCTTAAAGGGGTCATCGGATGCCCATTTTCCACAAGTTGGTATGATTCTTTTTAGGGTCTTCATATAAAGTTTGTAATCAGAATCAGAATCAGAATCAGAATCAGAAAGAGCTTTATTGCCAAGTGTGCTTGCACACACAAGGAATTTTCTTTGGTACTGAAGCTTCCAGTGCACATATACAGATACACAGATACAAATACAACAAGAAACAGTAATACAAAATCTAAAAATAAAATTATAAAAAATATGAAAATACTATAAATATAAAATATAAGGCCACAGTTGGGTTTAGTCAGAATAAACATTTACGGATTATGAACATATTTACAGTATTTGAATAGTATGAATAAATATAAATAAAATCACCTGAGTTTAGGAGATATTGCACTAAACAGTGTAAGTATTGCACTTGGGGGGAGTATTGCACTTACAGGCATATGCCGTGGGAGATATGTTAACTGTTCAGAAGGGAAATGGCCTGTGGGAAGAAACTGTTCCTGTGCCGAGATGTTCTTGTGGCCAGTGATCTGAGTCTCCGTCTTGACGGTAACTGTTCAAACAGGTGGTGTCCAGGGTGAGTGGAGTCTGTGATGATTTTACCTGCTCTCTTCCTCACTCTTGAAGAGTACAGGTCCTGGAGGGTTGGCAGGGGGGCACCAATGATCCTCTCTGCAGTTCGGACTGTCCGCTGTAGTCTCATGATGTCTGATTTGGTAGCTGAACCAAACCAGACAGTGATGGAAGTGCATAGGACAGACTCAATGATGGCTGAGTAGAACTGGATCAGCAGCTCCTGTGGCAGATTGAACTTCCTCAGCTGGCGAAGGAAGTACAGTCTCTGCTGGGCCTTTTTCACAATGGAGTCAATGTGATTGTCCCACTTCAGGTCCTGAGAGATGATAGTGCCCAGGAACCTGAATGACTCCACTGCTTCCACAGTGCTGTTCATGATGGTGAGTGGGGGGAGTGCTGGGCTGTTCCTCCTGAAGTCCACGGTCATCTCCACTGTTTTGAGCGTGTTCAGCTCAAGGTTGTTATAACTGCACCAGACAGCCAGCTGTTCAACCTCCAGTCTGTAAGCAGACTCGTCACCGTTTTGGATGAGACCGATGACAGTGGTGTCGTCTGCAAATTTCAGGAGCTTGACAGTAGGGTCTTTAGAAGTGCAGTCGTTAGTGTACAGGGAGAAGAGCAGTGGGGAGAGAACGCACCCTTGGGGGGCGCCAGTGCTGGTGGTGAGAGTCCTGGATGTGTGTTTCCCCAGTCTCACTCGCTGCTGTCGATCCGTCAGGAAGCTGGAGATCCACTGACAGATCGAGGATGGAATGGAGAGCTGGGTCAGTTTTGCTGTGAGAAGATCAGGCATGATGGTATTGAAGGCCGAACTGAAGTCCACAAAGAGGATCCTTACATAAGTCCCAGGTCTGTCGAGATGTTGCAGGATATAATGCAGTCCCATGTTGACTGCATCATCCACAGACCTGTTTGCTCTGTAAGCAAACTGAAGGGGATCCAGCAGTGGTCCAGTGAAGTCTTTCAGGTGGGCCAACACCAGTCTTTCAAATGACTTCATGACCACAGACGTGAGAGCGACAGGTCTGTAGTCATTAAGTCCAGTGATTTGGGGTTTTTTGGGGACCGGAATGATAGTGGAGCGTTTGAAGCAGCAGGGAACTTCACACTGCTCCAATGATCTGTTGAAGATCTGCGTGAAGACCGGGGCCAGTTGGTCAGCGCAGGGTTTTAGACAAGCAGATGAGATGCCGTCTGGGCCTGAGGCTTTCCTAGTCTTCTGTTTTTTAAAGACTCGGCTCACGTCCTCCACACAGACCTTAAGCTCAGGTTGGATGGCAGGAGGGGGGAGAGGAGGGGGTGCAGAAGGTGATGGTGGATGTGTGAAGTGCAGGTCAGAGCCGGTGAGTGGTGTGAATGAGGGCTTTTCAAACCTGCAGTAAAATGAGTTTAAATCATCAGCCAGGTGTGGATTGTCCACAGATCGGGGGATGGTGACTTGTAGTTGGTGATGTTCTTCAGGCCATTCCAGACTGATGATGGGTCATTGGATGAGAACTGGTTTTTCAGCTTTTCAGAGTAGGCTCTTTTAGCAACTCTGATCTCCTTTGTCAGTCTGTTCCTGGCCTGGTTGTACAAGATTTTATCCCCACTTCTGTGAGCATCCTCTTTAGCATGACGAAGGTGTTTTAGTTTCCCAGTAAACCATGGTTTATCATTGGTGAATGATAAGAATGTCCTGGTAGGAATGCATGTATCCTCACAGAAACTGATATATGATGTTACAGTATCTGTGAGCTCATCCAGATCGTTGGTAGCAGCTTCAAAAACAGTCCAATCAGTGCAATCAAAGCAGGCCTGTAGACTCTGCTCAGCTTCATTAGTAATATACTTTAGTTAAAATTCATCAATCGTTGTGTAAAACAACATCCTTTTAGCTCCTCAAAAACAGCTCTGTTCACAGCGACCCATTTCCGTGCATGTCTTTTTAAAAGATAATGAGCAACTGCTCACCCCACCCCTCTCTTCCATGGGGGGTGTCGACACAAGACTGCCTTGGCGGACAGTATACAAATGGCTGAGGGCGGAAATATGCTAATACGGGACAGTCCGTCAGCGGTTGTGGGTGGAGCATGAGCAATATGACATCATATTGCTCAGAAAATTCAAACAGCTTGAATATTTAGAGTGGATGGATTTTTTTCATTGTATGGTGGTTGTGTCTACTCAAAAGACACATTTATATGCCTCCAATGACCCCTTTAAGAAAAAAGAAAAAAAACCCTGGTAATATACCCACTATAATATAACAAAATATGAATATAATATAAATGCAAATCATGTGTTGCTTGCAAAATAATGTATTTCATCAGAATGCACAGGCAATTTTGACTGGCAGTCAGTGAATTTTGGAGCCAGATTGTGTAGGTCCAGCATATACTATCCTGTATCCTGGCAAACTATCCTGGCAAACCTTGAGCCTTTGATTTACCACATTATTTTTGTGCCTTGTACTGAGCTTTTGCGTGTGTGAATACATTACAGTATTGATAAGTATGCACCACATAGCTTGTTTATTGAATATTACAACAAGCAGTGATAAATTGTGATGGAATTTCATTTTTTTCTGTCTTTCCTTAGAATGTCTTTTGTATAATCTTATTGCTATAATATTTATACAAAGTATCATCTTGTGTACACTGCCATTCAAAATTTTGGGATTTTGGTAATATCTTATTATGTTTTAAAAGAAGTCTCTTGTTATCCAAAATACAGTAAAAACAGTTATCTTGTGAAATATTATTACAATACTACAAAAACCTTTCTATTTCAGATAAATGTTGCTCTTTTGAACTTTCTATTCATCAAAGCATCCTGGGAAAAAAAATTGTACACAACTGTTTTCAACATCGATAATAAATTCAGCTTGCCATCACGGGAATAAATTACATTTTAAAATATATCCAAATAGAAAACAGTTATTTTAAATTATAATAATATTTTACAATACTACTGTTTTTACTGTATTTTGGATCAAATAAATGCAGCCTTGGTGAGGATAAGACGTCTTACCAATCCCAAACTTTTGAGCGACAGAATATATTTTCTTATCTTTTCTCCTTGTTTGTGTTAATACATTTTGAATAACTTTTTGTTTTGTTTTCTTATGCATCTGTCATGATTATTAGCTGATAATTCTTAAATCATTCTATAAATAAATTGAAGAACCTGAGAATGCATATCTGTTAATACTTTTCTCTCTGGTTATGTGTAGCCTGTTGCAGTGCATTCTCCCCCCCAGCGATGTGATGATGATGACGAAGGGGACTTGAACAAGACACTGGGAGTGCAGCGCTTCCAGCAGATCCTCACTCCCGCCCCGCGCGTGCCCATCGAACAACACCGCACATTTAATGAGGAGGATTTGAGTGTGAGAGCTTGACTCCTCATGCATTTGATCTATTGCCTCAATATGGAGAAAGTTATCATAAACCATTATATTAAATGAGAATGCATATTTATGTGACTGTTCACAGTGTTTATACACTTTCTATTTCTAAAATGTAGCTATTTATCTCCAAATGTGAACTTTAAAGACATAGTGGTAGAAAAGAAAATTAGATGGGAGGGAAAAATGTATTTAAAGTATAATAAGATTGTGTTCCCCTGAGAAACTTTGCAGTCTCTGGCAAAACATTTTACATTCTCTCCCAAAACTATTGTGTTTCCAGAGAATCTTTGCAATCCCTCTTAAAGCCCTGAAATATAGTTTTTCATCCTACCTCATATTATTTCCATCACAAACGTTTTCTGAGGGAACAGAGAAGTTTTGTGAGAGAACGCAATATTTTTTTTTTTACCATCACCATGTCCCTTAAGGGGCTCCATAGTGAGGCTCTTCTAAGTCTGTGATGTTTGTGGTATTTGTAGATCACCGTCACACCTCTCTACACATTCACCACCCTCTGTCTAAACATCTCCCAGAGGGCCGGAGGAAAAAGCCCGGGAGGAAACGGAAGGACTCAGGACGGAGGAGGAGTTCATCCATGGGAGCAGCTCCTCCGATAGATGAGGATGATGAGGATGAAGAGATGGATGAAGATTCCTGCAGCCAGCAGGAAAGAGAGGGAAATGTCACCACCACACCTACACCGGACACAGACACCGAGGTGGTAGAGCGGGCAGAGGTAATCAAGGGTCACATACACACACACACAACATGTTATGACCTTGCTGACCTTTCTCTCTTCGGCCTGCAGTTTTTTGTATCACAAGATGAGCCCAACTCAACTGTAAAAAAGAACGGTAAAGCCTCGCCTCATCGAAAACTGTCAATCATACCTCATTCAACACTTCACACCAGTATGAGCATCCCAGAAGATGTTGCAACAACTGTGTAAGTGAACACGCACGCACACATAGATTACCTACATGTATGTGCTCACCCTAACCTTGTTCTGTTAACTTTTGCCGGGGCAGAAATTGGGTTCGTAATCTACCCAATGGAAGACGAGTGTCCGCACCATGTTTGTTTCCAAGTTTGAGTTCTCCAGACGGCAGCTCTAAGTCCGGCCGCAGTTATGATCTGCAGGAGCGCCGCCGCACGGGCAACATGACGGGCACTGCGCTAGCACACTACCAACACATGCCCACTGACGAGAGCGAGGCACAGACGCTCGCCACGGTTGACCTGGATGGCATTAAGAGTGAGTATGTGTTTGTGTAAAATCTGACATTAACTTGACAATGTAAGACCACTGGAGAGTTTTAACATTTATTTATATTTTATATATATATATATTCTATTTTATTATATTATGCACTGCCCCTCTAAAGTTTGGGGTCTGCAAGAAGTCTTTTATGATCACCAAGGCTTCATTCGATAAAAAATACAGTAACCACATTAATAGTGTGAAATATTTGTTTTTGGTTTAATATATTTAAAAAAGATTTTTTTTTCCTGTGATGGCAAAGCAAATTTTTCAGCATCATTACTCCAGTCTTCAGTGTCACGTGATCCTTATATGCACAATCATTATAATACGCTGATTTGACATTCCATTGATGTCTTAAAATCAATGTTGAATATTTTTTATAAAATTTATAATTTTTTTTTCTTTTTGACGAATAAAAAAAGTTCAAAAGAACAGTATTTTTTGAAATATTAATCTTTTGTAATAAAAGTCTTCATATCATTTTTTAAAAAAATTTTATGTCTGTATGAAAACAGCCATGCTGTGTGGGCTTTAGTACCGCAGTGTGAGCACAGATACTAGGAATAACAATAATGAGAAGAAGAGAATGATGATGATAATTATTATTAGGTATTATTAAATACAAAATTATATGATGTTTCTAACAATTTATAATAAAATACAACCTATAAAATTTTTCCGAAATACCCCTGAAACCTGTTTAAATGCCTTCTAGTCCTAGGGTATATAGTATAATATTACATATTATATTATATTGGTTTTTAGTTAGAGTGTTTTTTTTGTATTAAGTAGTATCCATTATGCATTTTTGGTAGATCATAGATCATCAATGACGTGTTTTGAGTGCAGGAAAATGTATTTGTTTCCCCAGCTTCTTTTCTGTTTTTTCTAAGGTTACAAAGGACTTCTTTATTTACCTTTCTGTTCTCATTCTTCTGAGAATAAATCATGTTTTCAGTCTGTACATCTAACCATCTATGGCTGTGATTCAGGAATGTGGACATTCTCAAAGGGTACAGAGCTTCCCACTACCACTGTGCCTTTGACGTCTCTTTTGTATCTGTGTGTGTGTGTGTGCTGAATATACAGACAATTTGACCAAACAATAGATCATTTTGAGACATAAAATTGAGTCATGTTCTAGTGACCCTCAGTGGAGTGTTTCAGTTTGTGTGTTTGGATGCTGAGTATTGTGTGTAATGTAGCCAGTATTGTCAAGGAAAGGTAAGCACTAAGTTACTGATACTCACAGACCTTCTGGTGTGTTACAATGGATTTAGTGTTGTATTGACTTGTTAGTTGTTTTCAACTCTTGGTTAAGTATTTAAAGATCGTCTTGGCTGTCTTTTTCGCAGGTCACAGGTTTGAAGATGTTCCTGGTGTACGGCGGCACCTGGTTAAGAAGAGCGCTAAAGGTCAGGTGGTTCACATCGGCAAGGACCACAAAGAACCCAGCAGTCGTATCCGGACTAAGCTGGATCGAACCCCACATGAGGTGAGACGGCAGCCAACTAGATAATCTTTCTCCTGTCCACTTGGAACTGTTTTCTAGGTGTTGTGTGTTTGATGTAGTAAATACAAATATTTGCATATTATGACATCCGTACCACCTTAAAGCTGAAGTGTGTAGTTTATATAGTGTCACTAAATGGAATTGTAAAAATATGAATATTAAAATCTTGAAGTCCCCTGTGGTGAAAATCAAGCTATGTTGTGTTTTTAATATGCTTTAAGACAAACCATGTGCAAATTTATAAGTCAGCACCACTGTTGAGTATGTTCTCATTAAAACTGCGGTGAACCAAAGACAGTGGTTCTGACGTCACAAACTATATTGCAACCAATAACGTCAATGTGTGATCATCAATAAGTGAATCTCTGAGCTGGTGTGAGTGAGTGGAGACGGGGGTAATTTGCATATTCATAGAACCGCGTATACTAAATGAGGCAAGGGTGTACGTTTAAGCTATTTTAAGACTACAGGGGGCTTTAAAAGTGTATTTCCCAAACACTTCCCCTTCTGTCACTAGTTGGTCAAACATATAGCCACACCTCAATGCTCAAACGAAAAGATCAATGTTTTGAAACTTTTTTTAGGAAATCAACCCAGTAATAGTTTAAATATCGAGCAAATTGCACTCTTTAGCTTTAATGCTTTCTTATACTGGGGAGGAAATACTGTAAATAATAGTTTTAGATTGCATGCTGTACAAATAAAGCTGCAGTATCACTACTATTGGCTCACTGAGCCTGCTGTTGTTTATTAGAGGAGATCATGGCCCTGCTACATGGACCACAGGGTTCGTCATGCCAAACAGCTGAAGGTAGGGTGGCAGAGAGCTGGTATGATTGTTTTGTGGAACAGCTGAAGCTTGCGTGTGGTGTTTAACTACCACTTGTTTGCTGATACCACATCTGTACCTCTGGTGTTGTTTAAGGCAGAGAATTGTCACAATATCAGAACTGTGTATAACCAAGCTCACACTGGCAAAACTGTACTCCTATAGAGCTGTTCAGTTATTAAATAATGGTACTTTTTTGATTTATGAGTAAAATAAGTTCTTAAAGTACTTAAAGAGACTTTAATGTTTTGTTCTACAACATGCAGCCATTATGTGGATTAAAAACTTTTACAGATTTCACAAAGATGTGAGTTTATGTAGTTTTCCAATCAGGCGATCATTGTAGTCCTTATTACACTACCATTCAAAAGTTTGGAGACAGTAAGATTTTTTCCAAAAGAAATTAATACTTTAAATACTTTTGCAAAGGATGCATTTAATTAGTCAAAAGTGACTTTAACATAGTTACAAAAGATTTCTATTTCACATAAATGCTGTTCTTTTCAACTTTCTATTCATCAAAGAATCCAGAAAAATTGTCTTCACAAATAT
This sequence comes from Chrosomus eos, assembly GCA_036326025.1. NCBI lineage: Eukaryota > Metazoa > Chordata > Actinopteri > Cypriniformes > Leuciscidae > Chrosomus > Chrosomus eos. The sequence continues at coordinate 17,900,551 of CM070823.1, forward strand.
ATTAAGCAGCCAAAGCATTTTTGCATTTTTATTATCAAAATTGATAATAATAAAAAAATGTTTCTTGAGCACCAAATAAACAATGAGTAACGGCTGCTGTTTGCCAAACAAGAATAAATACTTTTTTTGGGATATATTTAAATAGAAAACAAATTTTACAATATTACTATTTTTACTTTATTTTTCTTTAAATAAATGCAGCCTTGATGAGTATAATACTTCAAAAACAATACATCTTAACAAACCCAAACTTTTAAATGGTAGTGGATCTTATCTTAAATTGCTATTTTCAAAGCACACAACATATTCAGGGTTCACATTTGAGGTGTGTAGTTTAAAGTCTCTTCAAGTAGTGTTAACCACATACTGTATTTTACCCATCAATTTAAACCTCTATTCTAAAAACCCATAAGAAATTCCTCAGGGAACTTCAAATGCTTGAAATTAGTTTTATGACAACAAATTGAACAGCTCTACTGACAACACAACAGTTGAAATATGCAGACATTTTTGGCTGGCTTGTCTGAAAAGATTGCTCTTGTCTGAAAGAACTGCAGAGACAGTCTGCTTCCTCTAACAAATTTTATAGCATTACCTGCCATTATGCATGAACTATATAAGTACATTTTTTGCTAAAGGTAGTGATGTGTTGTAAAATTTTTGCTTTAAACGTTTTGCTTTTCAAACCTGACTCAATTAACATGTAATTTCTTATAACTTAATCAGATGACTTTTCATCAAAATAGCTGTATTGGAAAGCTGTATAAGAAAGTTCATATAATATGTAAGTGTATGTGCTCTCTCAGGTGTTTGTTGAGCTGAATGAGTTAGTGATGGATAAGAACCAGGAGATGCAGTGGAGGGAAACGGCTCGTTGGATAAAGTTTGAGGAGGATGTGGAGGAGGAGACCGAACGATGGGGAAAACCTCATGTAGCTTCTCTCTCATTCCGCAGCTTGCTGGAGCTCCGCAGGACCATTTCACATGGTGACAGAAATTACTGAAATACAATTATTTTATTATTGAATCAAATATAACAATATTTTATCTTATATAATACTAAATATTTTGTAATTATTTTATAAAAATATTTTTTAAAACACACAAAAACATGGAAATAATTTTGTATCCTATTGTTTAATATATTTATTTACTTGGTCAGTGATGTGTTTTTTTTGTTCTTTTTTTTTTGTTGCTGTTGTAGAGTGAAATTACTGAAATCATTTGGCGAAGTAGAATGTACCTGTAATGCAGGCAAGACCTGCCTGGAAACTACTTTAGCCATGAGTTTCCCTGAAAATAATCAACCAATCAGATTCCAGCATTCAACTCTATAAGTTATATTACGGCCTCTTTAAAATATATTCTGAGCACTATGTTACAGCCAGCTTGTAACTAAAATGCTTTCGCTGTAATTACGTTTTGTGGTGTGTTTTGGAAGCAATATCTTTTGGTGTGTCTGATGTATTCATGATATAATTTGCAGGTGCAGTGTTGTTGGACCTGGACCAGAAGACCCTTCCTGGTATTGCTCATCAGGTTGTGGAGCAGATGATTATCACAGATCAGATCAGAGCACAGGACAGAGCCAACGTGCTCCGAGCCCTGCTCCTCAAACACAGGTTACTTCACATAGGTTATGTGAACATTACATAGCATATCTCAAAAAGCGATAAATAATATCCCCTTTATGATACTCGCCTATTCAGGAACATCTTCCTCGTTTGGAATATGCAGCTGAATCTTCTGCTTTTTGTTCTTCTGTTTGTCAGTCACCCGAGTGATGGCAAGGAGCACAGCTTGTTTAAACGCAACATCTCTGCAACCAGCCTTGGCTCTCTCATATCTCATTACCATAGCAATAACCATATCGCCGCACCCGAGCCCCCTGCCACAGACCCGCTCATTGGAGGACTACGTAACTTTGAGTCACGCTGTAGTGTAGACTTGGATAAGAATGAGGTACTGTGTTCATTACAGTCTGAATGTGTGTTTTTGAGAGTCAAAGAAAGGTCAAATAGACAAACAATAGACTTTTCCCTCATTGTTTCCACAGAAAGACACACCCCAGTTTTTTGGTTTGCACAAGGCCAAATCTAAACATGAGCTGAAGTTGCTTGAGAAGATTCCCGAGGATGCAGAAGCGACTGTTGTTCTTGTGGGTGAGTTTACGGTCTGTTCTTAGCTCTGTGATATCACAAGAGAGTAGGCATATGACATACTACATCTGTTAAAGCCTTGATGCAGATGATCTCGATTTTCACAGGTAGCGTGGATTTCCTGGACCAGCCCACCATGGCCTTTGTGAGACTGCAGGAAGCAGTTCTGTTAGAGTCAGTTCTAGAAGTGCCGATTCCAGTACGGTTTATATTCGTGCTCCTTGGCCCACCCAGTGCCAACGTTGACTACCACCAAATCGGCCGCTCCATATCAACGCTTATGTCAGATAAAGTAAGCACATAAGACACTATCAAGTCTCATTAAATAACTGATAGTCATCAAAAATGTATATTCTGGCTTATTTATATATATAAATATTCGATTTTTTTTATTTTTCTCTTAGTCTTTTATGCTCACCAAGGCAGCATTTATTTGATCAAATATACAGAAAAAGCAGTAATATGATTAATATTTTTGTGGATACTGAGATGCATTTGTTTCGAAAGATTCTTTGAGGAATAGAGAGTTCAAAAGAACAGCATTTATTTGAAATATTTGTCTTTGTAACATTGTAAATATCTTGATGGTCACATTTAATGCATGCTTGCTGAATAAAAGCATTATTTTTTTTCAAAATAAAAAAATATTAAATCTTTCTGACACCACACTTTTGAACAGTAGCATTGTCTAACTGCTCTGTGAGCCAATTTTTCCACTAAATGGTATTTCGAACGTTCCTTCCAGCACTTTCATGAGGCGGCATATTTGGCAGATGAGCGCCAGGACCTGCTGACAGCAATCAACAGCTTCCTGGACTGCAGTATTGTGCTTCCTCCATCTGAGGTTGGAGGAGATGAGCTGTTGCATTCTATCGCTCGCTTCCAGAAAGAGATTCTGCACAAGAGACATGAGCTAGAGGTCAAACTACAGGCCAAGGAACTCAAAAGCCCTGAGGACATGGGTACAAGCCTCTTGCTCATATGCAGAATACATAAGTGAACAGATCCGTTTCCTGTTTATCCAAAATAAATGTACTGAATGACCTTTTTTTCTCCATTTTATTAATTCTAAATGTATTCTTTTAGCTCTTCATCCACCTTTGAAACCTATAGACGATCCTCTTCAGAGGACGGGTCGGTTGTTTGGCGGGGTTATCAGAGATGCACAGCGCCGCTACCCTAAATACATCAGTGATTTTAAGGATGCCCTAAGTCCTCAATGCATGGCCACAGTCATATTCATTTACTTTGCTGCCCTTTCACCTGCTATCACCTTTGGAGGACTTTTGGGTTAGTTAAAGCAGTTCTTTTTATTACTTAAAGCACTGTTTTTTTATCAACTAAAACAAGGTACAGTACCATTGCCTGATCAAATAATTTCTCTCTTCCTAGGTGAAAAGACAGATGGTTTGATCGGTGTGTCAGAGCTGATTATTGCCACTGCCATGCAGGGAATGTTGTTCTGCCTGCTTGGGGCTCAACCTCTGCTGGTGGTGGGCTTCTCTGGACCCCTTCTAGTATTTGAAGAGGCCTACTATTCAGTTAGTATTTATAATAATATATAGATACAAATTCACTAAGATTAAATTGCTCCCACTGATAGTGCTTTTTAATTATGAACAAATTGCATTCAAACAGCACTGAATTGTGAATAAAGTGCAATTTATATTTAGCCTAATTTGCTTACAAAGGTGTTTTTAGACTGAAAATGACAATGATTAAATTTAAAAACTCGCTTTGCTATTGCAATGCATTTGATACTCGGTTTAGTGAAGGGTACTCTATGTAACTTTTGGCCCTCTAGCATTTAAAAAAAACTATGCACTTTGCAGAAGAACAATGTCTCTGTGACAATTTACAATTGAAACTCTTCACCTCAGTTCTCGCCATCTCTGAAAAGCCAAGCCAATGTTGATTCTTGTTTTATTACGAGCTCTGTTGCGTTCTCTTTTTGCCAGCAAACTCGCCTCCGTTCAGTGTTATTTTTATTCCCTGGAGGTTTGATATTTAGCTGGTTCTTGTCTAACTTTCTTGCTCATTGTAACAACTAATCTATGGCACACCCGCACCATAAACACATTAAAGACACTCACAGGTGAGTGATGCATGTATGCAATTTCCTGCGAAAACTATTCTGACAGGTCTAAAATATAAACGCATATAATAGGCTTACCATTGTGAATCAGGGTAAGACCAAAACACTTTTTTGGAAGAAGGATTAATGATACATTGACTCATTAAAAGTGTGTACATTTTGAAAAAAAAAAGTTACATTGTGTAACTTGAATAAGATTAAAATATATTGGTGCAACTGTTTGGTGGATTCGCCCCACAAACAAACTCAACTGTAAAATGTTTCACTGGAATGATATAGCAGGAAAATCTGAATGTGACCATGAATCAATGTGTTTGCAGTTCTGCAGGTCCAATGAAATCGAGTTTCTGACAGGACGTGCATGGATTGGAATTTGGTTGGTCATCATTGTAGTTCTCACGGTGGCCTTTGAAGGGAGCTTCCTGGTGCGATTTGTGACACGCTTCACCCAAGAGATCTTTTCCATCCTCATCTCTCTCATCTTCATCTACGAGACCTTCTTCAAGCTGGGCAAAGTATTGAGATGCTATTTGTTGTTTAAACTAATGTTCAAAAGATTTTTAAAATGTTTTTGAAATGTTTTTAATGTTTAGGTTCACCTAGACTGCATTTATTTGATCAAAAATACAGTAACATTTGTACAATTGGGTCAACTGACTGCATCTTTGCTAAATAAAAGTATTAATTGATTTTTTTTTTAATTCTCTCTGACCCCAGACCTTTGAACAGTAATGAATGTTTATGAGAGAGATTTAAATGCAATAAACAGATATTCAGATAGTCTTTGTCTACTGTGCAGATCTTTATGGATCATCCTCTCAAGAGCTGCTATATGCGAGGAGAAAATGACACCGCTTTACCAACACCCACCAGTGACGGCGGACCTGCAGATATCTCTCATACCCAGAACCAGCCAAACACAGCTCTCCTCTCCTTGGTGCTCACGTCAGGCACCTTCTTCATTGCCTTTTATCTGCGGAAATTCAAGAACAGCGCTTTTTTCCCTGGCAGTGTAAGCTAGTATCCCAGTGTTCATGCTAACATGGGGTGGCATTTACTCGATTCTGTGTGTGATGAAGTGTTATTGACCATTATAGTGATATTGAATCTTATTTTTCACACAGCTCCGAAGGGCTATTGGGGATTTTGGAGTTCCTATTGCAATCTCCACCATGGTTCTGTTGGACTACAGCATTAAGGACACTTACACACAGGTGACACATGAAGAAATGTTTATATAATTTGATGAATGTATAATGTAACTAGTTTAGGCTTTGCATTGTCCACACAAACATTCAAATTCATTGTACATCAAGCAAGATTTTAAATTACACATTTCAAAAATTACTAAAGACCAGCATGATATTAAAGGGATAGTTCACCCAAAAATTGAAATTCTGTCCTCATTTAAACACCTCAAGTTGTTCCAAACCTGTATGAATTTCTTTGTTCTGCTGAACACAAAATAAGATATTTTGAAGAATATGGGAAACCAAATACTTGATAGGCCCATCAACTTGGTTACATATCAAAATATCAGAACAAAGAAAATCAGGTATGGAACAACTTGAGGCCTAGTAAACAGAATTTTCTTATTTGGGTGAACCATCCCTTTACCATGTTTTTTTGTTGTTGACATATGACATTTTGAAGTACTTGAAATTGTAGGAAATGTTTTATGAAATTAAACTTAAAAAAGAAAAATGTTTCTTTTTTTTAAATAACAAATTTAAGTCTTTATGGTCTTTCTTGCCTCCCCATATAGAAACTAAGTGTGCCTGACGGCTTCTCTGTGACCAGCCCGGACAAGCGCGGTTGGTTTATACACCCACTGGGCTCTGATGGCCAGTTCCCCATCTGGATGATGGTTGCCAGCATTCTACCGGCTCTGCTTGTCTACATCCTCATTTTCATGGAGACTCAGATCACTACGTGAGTCACAGGCATTCACTAATGTGATCTGACCATGCCTACTAAAACATCCATTATATTAGTTCTGTATTTTATTTTCCTTTACAGTCTTATTGTGAGTAAGAAGGACAGGATGCTGGTTAAGGGGTCAGGGTTTCACTTGGACCTGCTAATCATCGTGGTCGCAGGTGGCATTTCAGCGCTCTTTGGGCTGCCATGGTTGACTGGTGCTACTGTTCGTTCTGTAACTCATGCGAATAGTCTTACGGTGATGAGCAAAGCCGTTGCTCCTGGTGACAAACCTCGAATTCAGGAAGTAAAAGAGCAGAGAGTAACAGGATTTCTGGTGGCTTTTCTTGTAGGTGAGTGGTTTCATTTCAAATATATATCTGCACAATATTGGTTAGCCGACAATTTAGTTTATTGCTATCTGTTTATATTGGATTTACTGTATAAATTGGCTGGTATTAGATTTTCATTTGTTACATGCCTATTTCTCCTGTTTTTACATTTTGAATAAATTGCCATTTATCTAACACTCAAATTTCAATCCAACCCTAACACCAATAATTTCAATCCAATACTGAAATTAATCTTTAAAATACTAATTATTTAACACTTTAATAACATTTGATACTTAATAATAATTTTCGCAATACTACCGGTACTTTATAATAATAATACTTTAATAATTTAATACAATTAAATGTAATCTTTAGCAAATCTCACAATGCTTATTAATTTTTTCCATACTGTACATAATAATGTTGTCATGCCTAATTTAAAATGCTTGATGTTTAAAATTCAAAATATTATAGAATTTTAATACTGCCATTAATTACTTATAAGCCATTACATGAAAATAATTATTGGTTTATAGAGTGCAACAGTGCCCGCCCACTTTTTCGGTGGCGTTGGTTCCGGTATTTCCATTCATTTTTCCTATAGGGATTTCAAAAAAGTCTTCTGCCCCTAACATTACAAGCCATGAACCAAGCCAACCAGCTACAAGAAGAATCATAACATTACAAACTTTGATTCGAAGCAAATAATGTTTTTAAAAATCGGACAAAAATACAAAGGTGTGTGTACTTGTACTTAACGGATTTAGTGATAGAAAGAACTACAATCCCATGAAGCATTGTAAACAGCATAGGCTAATCAGATTAAAAATATTAGAGAAATATAAAACTACTCATTTAAAAATGTTGATATAAAAGTTTATTGCAGAATAATATGCATGCATATTTAAGTATTTTGAGAGTGTAGAGAGAACAACTCGATAATGGGAGTGGGCGTCTCTAATACAATCTTTTGGTGTGTTTTTTTGTGCTTGTTTTGGCATTGGTGGGATTTTCTGTACAGCAACATGGGTAATGTAGTTTTTCAACATGAAATCTGCTGTTAAACACGATTATTTTAAAACTAAGTTAAAAGAATGCTAGCTAAAAGCTTCAACAGAAGCAAATACTTTTAATTAACAACGTCGTAGTTCACAGAAAGGCTGTCTTTAAAGGTTTATACTTTATCATTGAAAGTCAATTTACCTATGGAGAAATTATTTTTTTTAGTTTTTACTTCCGGAACCCGACAGTTGCTCTCTATTGGTATCAGACAGAATTTTAAAATCAGTGTGTCTCAAGATAAATTAGTACTCAATGGCCAGTTGTTGCCATTACTGGTTGTATTTTCTTTATATTTGTTGTTCAGAACTGACCGTATATAAACCCTCTTTCTTCCAAAGGTCTCTCGATTGTGATTGGAGATCTTTTGCGACAGGTTCCTATCGCTGTGTTGTTTGGTATATTCCTCTATATGGGAGTGATGTCTCTCAATGGGATCCAGCTAACCGAACGCATGATGCTGCTATTCATGCCACCGAAGTACCACCCTGACCATACCTATGTCCGCAAGGTTCGTTTCAGAGATGTCAGCTAATCACAGTATTCACCATTCTTAAATCAATATTCTGATGACATTAGGTCTGCAATGCTGTTCTCTTCAGATTTAGCTGTGCTTTAACCTTTTGACCCGTCTATTTCAGGTGCGTACTCTCCGCATGCACCTGTTCACTTGTTTGCAGCTGGTGTGCCTGGCTGTGCTATGGATTGTAATGTCAACCGCGGCTTCTTTAGCCTTTCCGTTTGTCCTTGTCCTCACTGTGCCATTCAGGAGGTTCCTGTTGTCCCGAATATTTACTCAACGTGAGATACAATGTGTAAGTGTTTTTTTTCTTTTAGTTTAAAGGCAAAATGCTATTTGTAGATATGGTGTTTAATAGAGTGCGTTTAATACTAAAATATAAACCTGTTTTAGTTTTACACCTAAATTTGGCAATAGGGTAAGACAAACAAACTTTTAAGATACATTCTCTAAAAATGTGTCTGATATCTTATGTAAACTTGTATAAAATCTCACTTGTTTACTTCTATTTTTTACTTGTATTACAGCTATAAAGGTTATTTATTAAAAAAGGTTATTAAAGGGTATTTATATATAACAAGACTAATAATAAAATGTGATATCTTAAATTACCCATTGCCTTTAACACTGTTAATTTGGTCTGTGTGACAGCTAGACGCAGATGATGCAGAGCCGTCATTTGATGACAGAGAAGGCCAAGATGAATATACAGAGATGCAACTGCCAGTATGACCTCATTCCTCTTCTGTCACTACCTGGGCTGGCCTGACTTTCTTTTCAGGCAGAGATGCCCAAATGTACTGCCTGTCTTTTTCTTTCTTTCTTTAATCAATGTTTGTCTCATTTTTGTTTTTGCTTAATTCATGAAGATGTTATACTGTATTTATACATATGTAAAAGTATTGAATAGTTGCTCAGTGTCACTTGTATCTGTTGCGTGAATAAATGTTTGTTGCCTGTACTATTAATATTTTATCTGTTTATTTATCTGAGTTGAAATGTTATTGTGTAATGTGTGTTGTGGAGCGTTAAATGAATTTATGATCTCCAGTCAGCTCAAAATGGTACAGGAAGCACTTAAAGGTACATTTAAAATGAAGCCGTTTTATTTCATTGGAAGAATGCATATAGTGTACTGCTAAAAATGAACAACTGTGCAGAATAACATGAATGCAAATGTGTGTATGTGTGTGTATACATATAGGCCTACTGTATGTATGTATGTATGTCTGTTCAATATTTTTGTAGCTAAACAGATATATATATCTATAAGCATTGCCACTAGCGACGAAACACTGGTTGCAGTCACAAGTTTAATTGGAAGAAGAAAATATGTTTTTCACAACTGTAAATATTGAAAATGCTACTTTGAAACCAGTTTTCTCACCAGAGCACCAAAGAGGACTGTGTTTATATCACACGGACACTAAGGGAATCTTAGAAGTAGTATTAAAAGTTAAAATAATACATGAAGACACGAAAAGAGTAATTTGATTATGGTTGATTATTATTTACCCAATTTGTATGAGAAAATGACAGAGAAAAGACATGGCCATTGTTAAAAGAAGTGAATGTTTTATCCTGTTATGTTGAATAATGTTGTTATGATTTAAATATCACCAAGCACAATTGTGAAATGGTTTGATTGTTCGCTGCACTACTGTTTAGTTTTATTAACAGGTTCCATAGGTAAATATTTGTTGTTTGAGATACTGATTTAGAATGTAAAAATTAAGAAGCAAGTGTAGATTTGGTATAATTATGTATCATGTGTATCATGTACTGTACATTCCAGTCACCAAGATAATCTTGCGAATAATTAATTCTATAAAGGGACTACGTCTAAGATGTTGTTTAGTCTGTTGTGTATATTTTAAAAAATGAAAAATTGTGCATTTTCCCCTTCTAAAACAGTTCTCTACTGTTTTCATAACTATCTCACACCCTGTAGTAGTGCCTTTTTTCACTCGATTGTTTTTTTCAGATACAATATTGCTTTTAAAAAGCTGAAGTGACCTTAGCAAGAGAACACAGCAGGTGTGATTGAGAAAGAGATGTTCAATAACAGATTTTTGTGATTATTAATTAATATATTACAGTGGAATGTCAATGACTTGAGCAAATGTTTTGGTTTTAGCTCTGTAAATATTTAGATGCAGGCCAAACAAAATAAAATAATGGATCTGATTTTACTTAAGACTTTTTGTCTTATTTTTTAGTAATAATTTCTTGTTTTTGTGTGTTGTTATATCTTGCTGAAGTGCTCAAATGTTTTCTGTTATATTGACTACAATATTGTCTCAATTAATCCTCAAATGTTAAAAACTGAATATATCAGCCATTGCCGTCACTAAACTCCACAAATCCTCTATCGAGTGGATTTATGTTCTCTGTACTATGCAATAATGCTATTTTACAACTCAGTGTAACCTGAAGCAAGACAAATTGACAAGAATGCACAATGTAGTCATATATGCTAGATATGAAGTGAAAAACTTTGCAATCCATGTGTTGTAGTGGTAGTGAGGATCTATGGTAGATATGATAGATATGATGAATGGCTGTTTACTCTATTAATGCACCTCTGCTGCCATCTCATGGGCACTCAATGCTGGTAGCAACAAGATGTACGTAAGCACAGAAAAATGCAGAGAAACCAAGAGTACATGGCCCAAGCATACTACACTTTGACTCACACACTTCTGCAGCATTAATTTACATTTGATAATAACATTTTCAGGATTTTTTTAAACATTCAAATAACTTATTTTGATGGAAATGTATGAAAAAAATTACTCACAACTGACCACCTCCCACACATTTCCCCCCCATATTGGATAGAAAACACTGCAATTCTCAAATACAATGACCTAAACAAAGAGTTTACATAAACATAAAATATTATAGTCACTTTGCATGATTTTCTTGCATACATAATTCCATGACTTTTTAATTCATTTTCATTTTAAAAACAAATTAGGATTTTTCTTTTAATATCTAAAAAAACATGACTGTGGGAATCCTGAGAATTTGACCACGTACACAAATAATCTTGGATAACTCACAGTTCATGCCTGTTCAGCTCAGTGTGACAAAATGTTGCATTAATAAATAAATACTATCATAGTAATCCATGATAAGACTCGTTTTCTCAGTCACTTCAGTGTCTGTGTGAAGCATCTCTTTCAGTCTTGGTCAAACTGAAGGGGTTGAGTCAGTCACAGCTGTCTCCTCCTTTCCTCGTGCCATTGGTCAGTTTCACATAAAGAAAAATCGTGACGATTGTGTACAATCAGAGAGCATGAGAGAGCGAGATACAGTCAATGGCACTTTTACTAAGGCTGAGGAAAATCGGTACCCGACTGTGACAGTGATTCAAACGATGGGAACTATAAGCACAAGAAGGCACCAGCGTCTCTGCAAACACATGAAGATAAATTCAACACTCTAATTAGAACCGACTGTTTTTGGGCTGCAGAGACGAGATTTCTGGAGCGCGGAGGCCGTGCTAGTCTCCGCGGCAGCAGAATGAATGACAGTGGGCACCCAAACTAATCGGTTTCGCACTTGAAGTAGCTAGTTGCAGGGTTGGCAAAGAGTCATCTTTTACATGGCAACCAGTAGATATTTCGTCCTGTTAAATGGCCAGCCATCAAAAGAGAGCTATTTAGCAATTGTGAGCTAATATTAACGTAGTTCATGGTCGTTAGATGCACATGTACGGTAGATCACTACTTGGTTTTGCGAGTTTAAAGCTTGCGAAAGTCGAGCTTTAAAATTTGAAAAATACATAAACATTTTATTAACATAATTTAGAAATGTATCAATGTTAAAAATAAATATTATTTTTAAGTTTTAGCCTCCGCCTTTTTTTCTCGCATGTTTTCCCTCGGAGTTCCTCCCCCTGCGGCGCTGGGCGGAGTTTCATACCGAACCAGACGCTCCTTTTGTCGGATTCGTTTCGACCTGACTCCCCGGGGTTTACGGCTAAAAAACAGATACTTAAATACAATAAAATCGTTTAACACGAACACATCGCTAATTAAAAAGCACATCCGTGCCGGAATATTGAAAAAGGTAAGAGATTTGATAATTTTTTAGCCCGTTTGGAACGGTTTTCAATTTGCTCGTCCCCGAGTCTTTGTAACATTCATGGCGGCTCTGCAGTGAGAGCTCTGGGGCGAGAGAAGGCACAAGCGCCCGCTCATACCTCTATTTTTAATTCTGATTCAGCAGAAACATTGTATTATTCAACTTATATTTAATATGTGACCAGAATTAAACATTTAAGTATTTTATTCATGACAAAATTGGTTTTATAGTGAAATAATGCATTTTATGATATTGTCACAATCCATGCAAAAACAAACAAAATCTGCATGCAAATACACCTGAGTTTTCAGTAAGGATGCAACTGATATGCGTATAAAAACATCGATTCGCATTTTTAATCGGCGTAAGCGCTAATCGTCGTCACTTTCCCCAGTAGCTCGCGCGCTAGCTGAGGCGTTTGTGCCAGCGGAAGCTGCGTGGTGACTCCTGCCGGAATAAAGACGCCATTACCGGGGTTGAAAACAGACTAACGGTCGGTGTACTACAGCAAACGTATTTTACACTCATTCATTTAATCAGCTATAGTGAGTTTCACACTAATTCTTAAAGTAAGTAGGCGGGAACTTTGTTATTGAGCGTACTTTTAATACAACTCAATGTATTTTTGACAGTTTTGACATACTTTTGGTCAGAGATTAGTGCAATACTTCTTGAACATAACAATACTATTGAGGTTTATTGTTCAAAGAAAGACTCGAACATTGCAGAAAGAAAAACATTTTTTGCGTTTTTAGCCTTTTTGGCTCAGTTGACCTTGCGCGCGGGCGGGGATGACACTGTAACCGGGAAACCGGCGCCTCGTGCGGGCGCGCAGCGAGACACACAGCTCGAGAGGAACGCGGGCACGTGCGAGGTGCATCAAGTGACACTTCTCGGTGATTTTGCGATAAATTACATGATTTATAACATGACATATAATACAAGACAGTAAATATTGTGATACTGGTAAAATAAAAGTATACATGCGAGCCTTTCTTCAACATAATAATCGTAATATCACGTTATATCACACAAGATAAACATGCAAGTAACGAATGCCAGTGAAACACTGGACTTAAAGTTTGTTCGTTGTAATAAACACGAATTTCACGAGAAGATAAAATTAGTTAAACGCTTAAATGGATGCTGAAACCATATATGTGTTGAATTGTATGTCATATCTCTTGCGGATCAGAAAATAAAATGTCTGTACTGTCTTTATGCGTTTAGTGAAGTAGCTACTCGCCTAAACTGCTGCACTGGCAGAATGTAAACAGTGAGCGTTCGCGGAGAACGGGAGGAGAGACCGAGACTTCCGCGGACACCGATGCGCTCGAGCAAGGGTCGTGTTCGTCGTCGCGTCTCGCTGCTCGTGGTTACATAATCCCAAAGGAAAGTCTTTCCTGCCGTTCCTTGCCAAGATGACCCCCGGACACCATGAAGGATACGTGCGTTTCTCTCGCATCCTCAAACCGAGGCATGAATCGTGCAGGAATCCCGGATAGTTGTCGGTCCTTTCTGGTTTAGCCGGTCGCTCTAAGTGAACCAAAATGAAAATCGCGGCTTGGTCATGTAGGCGTTGGAAATATGTGATCCCGTCATGGTTTCTCGCCGCTCGCCGCCGCTGGTGCACTGGTATGGCCACGGCGTGATGACGCGTCCGTGTCGAGATGCTCCAGAGGCGGGGCATGGGCACATGATGTTCCTCTGGGTGACAGTGATGACATCCAGTACATTTACATTAATCGTTCACAATTAGACGACCATTTACAAAATAATAATAAAATCGAATCAGTTATTTAACACATTAATTGTACGTTCCCTTTCATTCCAATGTACCAGTGTTGTTTTTGTTAACTAAAACTATTCAAAATCGTTTCAAATATAAATGTTAGAGACCTAAAAAAAGCCAACCACTATTACAATTATACAATATCACAATTACTAACTGTTATTATATTAACTCTATATATAGATTCTAAAAAACAACAACTAATACATTCAAATGCATAATAACACAATTACTTAAACTGAAAATATAAAAATAAAAGCTACTTCAAAATATTAATACTATACAAATAATACTAAAGTAACAGTGCTCAGTACAGACTGTTTTTTTGCTTTTCATTTTATGATATGAGTTTATGAGAACTAATTTTGCTTATTTCCATTTATATGGCAAGCTTTTTTAACATTTATTCTTAACTAACTGGCATCTGTTACTTTTATGTTTACTGTAGTTAATTGCTATTAATACAGTAGTGACTTGTATAATTCATTTTCAATTTCACTAGAACCTGTTCTTTAGATAGTCGTATGTATGTACTTCAGTTACTTTATTCAATTATAGTAATTAGTGTGTTATTAAATTCTAGTACTTATTTATTTGTTATTAGGCACTCGTATATCTGTATACATATAACATATTTTACTTTTGAATTGTATAAGGATCGGTACTATCTATAAAGCTTGTTTCTCCAAAATAAACCATTTTAAAATTAATTGCGACTTTTATCTCACAATTGCCCATTCTCTTAGCCCATATTTACATCTCTCTCTCTCTCTCTCTCTCTCTCTCTCCTCTCTCTCTCTCTCTCTCTCTCTCTCTCTCTCTCTCTCTCTCTCTCTCTCCTCTCTCTCTCTCTCTCTCTCTCTCCTCTCTCTCCTCTCTCTCTCTCTCTCTCTCTCTCCTCTCTCTCTCTCTCTCTCTCTCTCTCTCTCTCTCTCTCTCTCTCTCTCTATCTCTCTCTATCTATCTCTATGCAGCCACTTGGCCAGTGAAGTGTCAAGGTGGAGATTGGTGAATTCTGTCATCATGAATGGCAGCACCAGTGTGTCTGGCACCCAGACAGGACGAATCAAAATTGAGTCAAGTATGCTCGCACGCTGTCAATAAAGGACATATTCACACAGACACACAACAATTGCCTTTGTCAGTATTAAAAAACACCCTTTGTTTTTGATCATTCAACATACTGAATGCTTTAGTGTTGTTTTTTGTTAGATGCAGATACATGGAGCAAAGAGGACTGCATGACACTGCTGGAGAGGATACGCAGTCTGTTACCTGATGGAGACACAATGAAGTATAAAACCACAGAGTCTCATTTTGACTGGGAGAAGGTGGGGTTTGGGGCTTTCACTGGAGACATGTGTAAGCAGAAATGGCAGAAAGTTTCCACAGAGGTGAGCCAAATTCCAGTGAGCTAAAGCAATAATGTGCCTGTTTTCCAAATAACACTGATAGGCGTTTATGTGAAAGACATTCTGTTTAGATTGTCCATGTAAAGATTATTTTACTTCAAACTTTGCTGGCACAATAATAAGCAGAACATTAAAATTATTATTTGCCTTAAATCAAACGGAGTTGATATAATAATTTTCCCACCCTAGGTACGTAAATACAGAACGATGACAGAGCTCATTGTTGATGCTATTGAATATGTGAAAAACCCTTATAAGGGGAAGAAATTGAAGGTGAGAATGTGACGATATCAAAAGCTCTTGAAAATCTCTTTTATCCTAATCTAATGTCATGTTTTACCTTGATGTGTTGTGTCAACTAATAGAGCATTTTCATAGTGTTTATGCATTTAACTCTGTTTAGACACATCCAGACTTCCCAAAGAAACCCCTTACTCCCTACTTTCGCTTCTTTATGGAGAAGCGAGCCAAGTATGCAAAAATTCACCCCGAGATGAGCAATTTGGATCTCACCAAGATTCTGTCCAAAAAATACAAAGAGCTTCCTGAAAAGAAAAAGGTTAGTTTTTGTGGGTAGTTGACATGAAATACTTTTGGGAAGTTCAGTTGTCCTTCAGTGTTACATGCTTTACTTGAAACTTCTGACACTTTCACTTGAAGACTTTTTTCCTCATTCTTTTCTAATTATTTTGCATGTTAACTCAGTGATGTTATATAAAGATGTTATATACAACTAAAACTATTAAAAATAGGTTTTGGTAATTGCAGTAAAGATGAACTATATTAAAAATAAGATGAATAGCTTAAACTTCATTTAAAAAAAGTAAAAATAAAAAATAGAAATACTGCCTTGTAACTATCTGAAATAAATAATTTGACAAACTAAAATTACATTTACATTTCTCACTGCAGAACATTTTAAATGGCAAAAAGATGGCACATGATTTACAGTAGTGAAAAATGTAACAGAAATTGTAACCTAATGGTAATATAAACATTATTTTGTACATTCCCATACATTTTAACCTAAATTGTTGTTGTTTATTTAAAAAAGTCCAGTGCTTTGGTATTTACTGTTCTACAATACAGTATGTGAAGTGCTGGTGTTTGTAGAATTTCATTCTTTTCAAAGATTTGAGCTGTTTTTCTCATGAAGTTCTTGTAAATATTACTTTTGAAGGTCGTTTTGCTTTTACATTTGCACTATAACTTTTGTCAGCTCAAGTACATTCAAGAATTCCAGAGAGAGAAAGAATCTTTTGAGAAGAACATGGCACGATTCAAGTTAGTGTCCACGTTCCTCTGCACAAAAATACCTAACACAAGTATGTCAGTTTTTTGTACTGGGGATTCAGTGTGAAGCTTCTATTGTTTTTAGGGAGGACCACCCAGATTTAATAGAGGAGAGAAAGAAGTCAGACCTCCCAGAGAAGCCCAAGACCCCTCAGCAGCTGTGGTACAACCATGAGAAGAAAGCCTACATGAAAATTCACCCAGAGGTAACAAAATGTGGCAGGAAAAAGGCCCTTGTGGCCATATAGTTTTGGTATAGCACCTAAAGTACAAAGAGTTAGAAATGAGTTACTGAATCAAAGTCCAGCTTATGACTTATTTATATAAAATTCAGTCTATGTGTTTTTACTTATTTTTGAGGGCATTTAATCATATTCAACTGTTTATGGATGGACCTACACTCACTTTTTCCATGTTTGATACTTGTAGGTAAGCCAGAAGGAGCTGAAGGAAGTATTACGTAGACAGTGGTCCCAATTACCAGACAAAAAGAGGCTGAAATGGATAAGCAAAGCTCTAGAGCTGCAGAAACACTACGAGGTATGGCTTTGTGTTCTCACTGAGGCTAAAAGGCGATGAAGTCTTTTGTTGATTAGAGGGATAAATTACATTGTAAACTTTGTGAAATATTACTTCCTCATACAGGAAAGCATGAGAGTATATTTTGAAGCTCATCCAGATGCAAACTCTGATGAGCACGTCAAGTCTGTTTTAACCAAGGCTGAACGCAGCTCAAGGACAAGTTTGATGGCCGGCCAACCAAACCACCACCGTATGTTTTAAACCGCTAAGTAACATTTGGTTTTCTCAGGAATCTCTTAATTTAGATGTTTTGCATGGCTTATGCTGACTTATTTTACCAAGATATGCTGCTCTTAGAAATAATATTGTTGACCTTTTTGAAATCAACTAGTGGTTCCTTTCTATATATTTGCAGTATTTTTCATATATATGCAGTTTTTTAAAGTATATTTTGATGGTTTTGTTCTGCAGAAATGGTTATTCGCTGTACTGTGCTGAACTAATGGTAAACATGAAGGACGTGCCAAGCACGGAGCGAATGGTGCTATGCAGTAAGCAGTGGAAGATGATGACCCAGAAAGAGAAGGACATGTTCCAGAAACGATGTGAACAGGTCTTGTAGACCCATCTACTCTCGGTTGTTTAAAGCAAAAGAGAAAATATTAAAAGTCAGTATCAAATATTAGTTTTCCAAAACGGTTTGTGTGGTTGACCATTGGCTGACCCCTTTTGGGGTGGCTGATGGCCAAAATGGTAGACTTATGCTCATCAAGGCTACATGTATTTTATCAAAAATACTGCAAACAAGCAATATAGTAAATATTATTACAATTTAAAAGAATGTTTTCTTTTTTAATATATTTTAAAATGTAATTTATTTCAGTCGTCAGTGTCACATGATCCTTCAGAAATCTATAATGCTGTTTGGGTGCTCAAGAAACATTTGTTTTTCATTTTGTGGTGCTTAATATTTTTGTGGATATAGTAACTTTATCAAGTTTTATATGCAACTTTTTCAGTATTGTTTGAACAAAGTTTTAGCATTTATTTGAAATATAAATCTTTTGTATCACATATCCAAATTCCTTTACTGTAACATTTGATCAATTTAATACATTCTTGCTGAATAAGTATAATTTCTTTAAAAAAAATATTCTTCATTGACATAACTGTCAGTAGATTTTTCAGTAGATATTTTAATAATAAATATAAATTCTTAATAACACAGTGGTTACATTAACACTGGCTCAGCTATAACTAAAATTTACAATGTTTATCTGTCTCATCAGAAAAAGAAACAGTATGAGATTGACCTTCAGAGGTTTATTGAGGTAAGTACAAATGCATACTGTTAAAACAGATACCGTTGAATTCTTGATCAAGGGAGGCTCTGCTTATTTTGACACGTTGTCCTTAAATGCCGTCTCTCTGCAGAGTCTCCCAGAAGAGGAGAGGGAGCGTGTGTGTGGAGAGGAGAAGCTGGGAGGCAAGCTGACCATAGGGGGTGCAGGCAGCCCCCTGAGGGCCAAGTCTCCATGTGTGAAGGTGGGCATGTGCAAGATGTCCTTGTTTATATACCTGCAATGCTGTTATGATCTTGTGGTATGCTGGATCAGAGTGAAGTAGTAGTTTCTTCTTGTTGTGCCGTAGGACCGGTGTCGTGATCCTGAGCTGGATCAATGGGGGAATAGCCTTTCAAAAGAGAAGCGAGACAATAAGAATAAGAAAACACGGCTTCCTGAAACACCGAAGACTCCAGAGGAGATGTGGCAGCAGAGCGTGATAGGAGACTATCTGGCTAAATACAGAGTAAGAGCAACATGAATGATTTGCATAAGTTAGGAAGAGGCCTCTTACTGAATCACAGAATGCTAAATCTGTATTAAACATTTCTGTGACATCATGCAAAATCTCATTGGTCTAAAACGCTTCATATCCTCATATCTGTATGATTGGCTTGCTTTGCACAGCCTTTCCAAAGTACTTGAGCTACCACTACATTCTTTTCTAGAAACCATAAACTTAAACCGCTGCTCTTCACAGAACGACCGGAAGAAAGCGCAGAATGCAATGGATGCTGCTTGGAAGGCCATGGAAAAGAAGGAGAAGATTCCTTGGATCAAGAAGGCTGCAGAGGACCAGAAGCGATACGAGGTTCAGTACCGGACCGTGGTCAGTGACCAGACGTTTTGACCACTGTCTTCTCACCTGTGCTGAAGAAATGTCAAAATGTTGGTCACCCCTAACTTTCCTCCTCCCCAGTGTAGAGGTGGATTGTTCTGCACTTGTATCTCAGTGCTTAGTTTGTGCTGTTTCCAGCTGAAGTTGGTAGAACTTGCACTTTTGTTTGATGAGTGTGACTCAACATCATTGCAGTGATGTTTAAATGTCTTCATTTTAGTGCTCTGTCACTTATTCTACCATATTCTAATGAACCTGGCATCTTGATGTGTTAACTTTTGTGTAAATATATAGATATATTTTGCAGTGGTTTATCAGCCTGCTCATCTGTTTTCATGAGCATTTTAACATAGACTTATGTCTTGTCTTTGTGTTTAGGATCAATTGAAAAAGTCTCTCTGCTCATTTTTTTTTTATTCTGCAGAGGGATCTTTTAGAGATGAGGACAGTTCTGTCAGGACAGGGACAAAGAAAACCAAAATTTGATGGCGAGCCTAAGAAGCCCCCGGTGTAAGTGTCACGTTTTTAGCTGGTTGCTTCCAGAGACATTTTCCTTTTTGTAAAAAAAAAACGTTTGGGTTACATTTTGTTTAAAGGTGTCCTTGTTACTGTGTAACTATACATTTAACTACTAAGTAATATGTATTAACAACATGCACTTACAATATAATTAGGGTTTAGTTTAGGGTTAGTTGCATGTGATTAATTACCTTACATACTTTACTGTAATTTACTACAGTAAGTACATGTAAAATAAGGTGTTACCAAAACTTTTTTCCTTTCCAACCTCAGGAGCGGGTATCAAATGTTTTCTCAGGAACTCCTAACTAACGGTGAGCTGAATCACTTCAGCCTGAAGGAGCGCATGGTGGAGATCGGCAAGCGATGGCACAAGCTTAGTCAGAGCCAGAAAGACAAATATAAAAAACAGGTGGATGAACAACAGCTAGAGTACAAAGCTGAGCTTGAGGCTTGGGTAAAGGTAAGAAGTTTGTTGAATCATCCAGTTCTGCAGATCAAATACACTTTGTTTATTATTGGGTCAATGGCATGATGCTAATTTATTGTCTTATATATTAAGTTAATATTAATGTAACATTAATTACACCTCAACCATTATGAGCATGTTTTCAATTTCTAAATAAAATTTAATTTTGATCATTTTTGGGGGCATAAAGCAAAAAAAAATGATAGAAAAAGAGCCTTGTTAAAAGAAAATGAAATTATTTAGAAGAAAACCTTAAACAGTTTGGCATAATTTTTTTTTCATATTTACTTATTATATTATATAGACTTCCCTACTTTTTAATTTTTGAAAAACAAAGCAAATTGTTTAGGTTAAATATCACATAGTGTGAATCTGCAAATGTTATTTATGAATAAATATAAAAACAGAGTACACTTTTAAAGGGCCATGAAACCCCCTGTTTCAGCACCAGTTTTGAAAAATGCTTCAAAAGTGCATTGACCAATGTAAGCTCCAGAGTGGAAGGGGAAGAGGGGAGACCGGAGACCGACAACACAGCAACAGCTTAGATTCAGACTTTATTTCCCTCTCATTGAGTTAAAAGCATCAAAGCTTCCCACAAATGCACGCTGCAATTTACCATTACCATTACACGCAACACAATATACATGGTTTTGTGAGAAGTAAATGCATCTTTCACTTACTGTATGCAATCTCACTGTTTGAAGCGCCTGGGTGCAATCAATGCGCAATAATTAAGTGAGGCGTCTCATAGGATAAGGACACAGTCTCATGAATAATAATGAGACACTGATGAGTCATCACTGTACTATAGTACAAGAAAACTTCACATCCTGTGACGTTGACACGAAGATGAATTTAAACCCAGAAGTTGAAAATAGCGCAAAAAATACTAAAATGAACCCGTTTTCTCCTACAATTAAAACTAACGAATGGTAACATTGCCTTCTATCATGTTCAACACACTGTTAAACAATACAAAAATTTTAGGAAATTTAGTTTAGGGATTTGGACCCTTCAAGAAATTGGCACACGTGTTTTAAACTAGTGATTTTTCTTTTCTTTAACATGGACACTTTTGTGTGTCTCTTACCTTATTACAAAAATAAATGTGTGAACAATGTGAGTTTGGAGATTTGTAGTGACATATTTCCCTTTCGTTTTGCTTTTTTTTTCCATAGTCACTGTCCCCTCAGGAGCGTGCAGTTTATAAAGAGTTCTCCACTACGGTAAGTAATTGTGCATTTTTGCAGCTGTACCCCACACTTCATATTGCAAAACTCTGTATATTAGAGTAACCTCTCACACAGCATTCAATAGCTGTGATTTACTCTTTCTATGCCTTTACCCTCTGCACGGCATGGCAAGTTGATGCACTCTGGTTAATTTAGTTGATTGATTTTGCTTATGGAAGCTATTTCTGTCCCTGCCACCACATGTGGCTTTATTATTTCCTTTCTGTCTATTCAGAATCACATATGTCTCTCGGCTCAAACTAACATGACTTGAATGGATAATGTTCTGAGGGCTGCACTGTGGGCCTAATAATCATTGCTTAAGCTTGAACGTGTTTTTTTCCCCCGTGCTGCTCTGTCTTGCACCCCGCTTCCCCACCTTCTCTTTGCCCTCATAGAAACGGCGAAGCACGACAAAAGCACGAGGTCCTGCGGCGAAAGTCCGAGTTACCAAGGCGAAGGCGGTAGGTGCCAGACCCGCGACGGTGGGTCCTGGGGGGGGCAAGCGTTCCATGGCGTACCGGGCCAAGGTAACGCCCGCTCTCTCTGGGCAACTCACCCACACAGGCTGTGGACTCATTATGAAGTGTCTTAGGGTGTTAATTATCTTAAAGTTTGCTAATTGATGTGTGCTGAAGGTGTGTGTGTTTATGTATGTGTGTACACAAACATATACTGTGATACACATGCGTAGCTGCTTGTTTGAAAGATATGTGACTCTTGGTTTTCAGCAGGACACGTCGGACTCTGATGACGATGATGACAAAACAGACACCTCAGACTCAGAGGATGAAGACGATGAGTCATCTGGCAGCACTGATAGTGATGATGATGATGATGACGAGGTTAATTTTCCTTTTGTTACATTTTTGGAAAATCTGCTCTATTATTATTGAAGGTATTCATTCATTCATTTTCTAACATTGACACATAATACACAGAATGAAGATGATGACGATGATGATGACCGGTCAGATGGCTCCAGCAGCTCATCATCAGAAGACAGTAGTGACTCTGATTCAGACTAACCTTTCCCACCCCCTCTTAGAGGGGGCTGTGCGGGACACACCCCCTTGTAATACCCCTCCCAGAAAACAGGGAGGGGGTTCAGTAGCTGTGAGCTCACAGCATGCAGTAATCTTGCTCCCTATCTTTACAGGGCAAGAGACAATATGGGGGCCAACAGCTCTCCCCATCACCACGTCCATGCAACAGACTTAGTCAATCGGACAACTTTCTT
Organism: Chrosomus eos; assembly: GCA_036326025.1. Classification (NCBI taxonomy): domain Eukaryota; kingdom Metazoa; phylum Chordata; class Actinopteri; order Cypriniformes; family Leuciscidae; genus Chrosomus; species Chrosomus eos. Next base: position 17,923,394 of record CM070823.1, read on the forward strand.
TGTTGTTTTTTCTTTTAACGGAGCTGTGTTACATGTGTGGTAATCGCATCAATTTTTATTGCCCTTATATAGGTGTGTTATTAAAATCTGTGTTGGCTGTTTTTTGTTCTTTTTATTTTAACTTGAAAATAATTTGTTCAAAGCCGGTTGAGCTTTTATACGTTACGAAACGATCAGGTTGCTTGGAGGTGGATGTTAGAGTTGAAAGACTTTGGAATGGAGATGAAATCCCCTGTTCTCCTGTTTATATTTGTTTGCCTCAGCTAGTTGCTGGAGCTCTGAGGACTATACGAGCGGCTCAAGTCTTGTTTAGAACGTTCTGTTGCAGATCCTCCATAATAAATGCACTTTTTCCCCTCTTGTACTTAATTTTGCAGTTTCAGACATCAAAAAAGTGATATTTATTACTGTTTTACTAGGGGACTTTTAGTATGTGGATGAGAGTGTGTACCAATGTGCCAAATGGTTCAATCCATTGTTATAAAAACATGACCGATGCATTTAAGAGCAACAATTTTCAACCTTTACAGATCCAGACTTTTAACCAACCCAGAGACCATCAATAAAGAAATGCCCATACTTCTATTTTTTTATATAATAATAATAAACTTAAAAAATAATTCTATATTATATATTCCGTAAATGCCCTGCATATACAATGTATATGATGAACTTAATTTATAAATGTATATATTCATATAATAATATATTAATTAAATAATATTGAACTTCAAGGAGATGGAGGATGCTGATTTGACCTTTACCTGATTTAAAACATTTGCAACAACAACACTTAACTTAATTTGACATGCAGTTACTATTGTAGCTGTTTTCCAAATGTTGAAAGTAATTATAAATAATTAATTTATAAAACAATCTTCATTTATTTAGGCTATTAATTTTTTTATATTTTTTTATTTAAATGCTTGTGTCTGATGACCTTACTTTGATTATTACTTTGAATGAGTACCAATGCTGATGATCAGCATTCTCAGAGAACGAGTTTGTCATTTCTGTCAGTGAGGCTGAATTTAATACTGCATAACGCGTTCATTTCGCCAGCGGTATCAGATTTCCATTTAAAAGTTAAGCGTTCCCAGTTCCTGCCATTAGTTGTGGTCCTGTGCAGGATTCCCTCCTCCGGCCCCCTCCAGCCCACATGCTTGATTTTCGCTTCCTGTCCAGCAGCTCCAGATGGGGCAGATCAATGCGCGCATTCCAGCTCATTGTAACTGTAGCGGCATGTGATTTCAGCCCGTAATGTCCTCGCGCTGGATTGAGCACAATGCAGTGAATATGGTGCCACTCGGAAACACGGAGCTCTACGCACAATCGGCTTTTCAAGTACTTTTTAATCTATTAATACGGAGTGAAACCGCAGCTGCCTCGGTAAGTTATAAGGCGTGGCTTTTTCCCTGAGTGGGAAAATTTGTTTAGACAAATGTGATGTCAGCAGCAAACAGAAACTTCAGGAGAGGCTTATTTTTAGGAATTGTATTTTTCCTTGGAAAGATGAGAATCGCACTTAACTTGAAGTGTTTACTTCTCTGGAAAATCCAGTCTTAAATCTTGAGACGTTGTGTCCTCAATAGCAGCTGTTGACCAATACAGTTACCCCCCCCCCCCCCCCCCCCCCCCAAAAAAAAAAGATTGACCAGTTCAAATGCTGGTTTTGTTGATGGCCCAAATTGGTCTAGCAGTTTGGACCAGAAACCAGCTACTATCTTAAGGATTTCCAATAGGGAACAGATGTAGTTGACATGTTCCCCTCTCACTGATATTAATGTATTTTTATTGTCTCGATTTGAGGCTGTTTTATTGAGGTGACTACAGAGATGAGGTCCTCATCCTCGCGTTTATCAAGTTTTTCCTCCAGGGATTCTTTATGGAGTCGGTGAGTAGAAAATGTACTGCTCTTTTTTATGTTACCACTAAATATTCCATCTGCACATCATATGTGCTTCTAGTGAGTTTATTCTGCCTCCAGATTTGCACATCAACTAACACTCCTCAATTAACAGCAGAGTAGTCAAACTATTTTTAAGTTTAATCAAAGAACTGCATGAACTCTTAAACTGTTTCATGCCCCCATGGACAGATTGTGGTCCTGTGAGGCCCTGGGCAGCCTCTTGGGATGTCCCCTCTCGTCACAAATGATGTGGAATAATATTGCAGTGTAGGAAACTGAGATATATACCAAAAAAGCTTTGTACCTATGTGCTCAGCTGAAGTTCAAAGTAAAAATGTTTAAATTTGAGACAAACCATTACATGCTTATGCTGTATTATAACAGCATAATAAACAAATGATTGACTGTCATACTCTATATTTAACTTGACCTTCACTGCATCTTAAACATTTCTTGCTTCAATGCATGAAACCGTAGATTATGGATATTCAGTAGATATGAGCATTAGGGCAAAAAAAAAAAACACTTTATAGACTACATTTCATTTATGATTTATGAATGGAATAATAAATATAACCTAATGCGTAAATGAATGACCTAACTGGTCAACTTTTTTTAACATAGTTTTTTATTAACATAGGCTAATTAATTGACGTTACCAATAATTAATAATTTATTCTTGCGTTTTTTTATTTATTCTTCATTATTATGATTATTATTTGAACTATACGTATTTATTTATTCATTTGATTTGACTTCTTTATTTTATAAAGCTGCAAAGGTGACGCTTCTGACGCATGCGCAGTTTCTCCTCTTGTTTATCCCGTCATCAATGGTGGGAGGAGATGAGCGTGCGTGCACGCGCTGGTGTCAGGGAGCTCAGACCGTCAGGACGGGGGGGGAAAACGGAGGAAAGAGAAAGGGAAAACAGAATGAAACCGCTTCCGAAACCGGAACAACAATAATTGAAGGAAATACTCAAATTGTCATACTATTTTAAAGCTAAATTGTGGAATGAGGGCATTTAAACCAGCATCTTGTATCTTACATTGGGAGAACAAGGAGAGGAGCCTGAGCCGTTTTATGTAGACGCAAGTGGATAATTAAGACAGGGGAAGAGGAAAGACGTGGAAATTACACACAACGACCCTCTCTAGGGACGGGGATTGCACAGTGAAGAAAAAGGCACTGTCTGCCACACATTTGGCAACGTTTCTTTTCATTTTACGCATTGCCTTGCCATTCAACCAACCTTACCCAAACTGAGACATCGCACCGTTTTTGACCACCCCAGTCTAATTCATGGTGCTATTGTGATTTTTCTCCCCTCCATTTTTATTGGGCGACTGTGTTTGCAAGGATGCCGGATCAGATCTCCGTGTCCGAGTTTCTCTCGGAGACGACGGAGGATTACAATTCCCCCACGACATCAAGCTTCACCACCCGCTTGCAGAGCTGTCGGAACACGGTCAATGTTCTGGAAGAGGTAAGGCCGCTCTGTCACTGTTAAATGAGGGAGGCTCAACTCGCACAATAACGGTCCATGAACGAGCCCAATCCTATGGAGGATCCACTTTAAACATACTTAACGGTTAACTCTCATTTCTGTCCTGCAACCTCTTAATTCTCCTTGACACTCTCTTTCTCGTTTGAAGCACCGGTTCGTCCCTGTTGGGTTGCATGTATTTCGGTAGATATGGATTTACAATACTACACAGAATGCGGCGCTGATAAACAGTCTTATATGAATATCCATTGTTAACACTTTAAATGATTCCATAAATGTCTCTGTTTCTGCTTGCTTTTTAGTCGTAATTTCTGCTGTTTTAAGGCTATTTTATTGTTTTTTGCGCATGTAATTTGTTATTTTTAATAACAACGAAAATCTGTGTTCTTTTGGTTTCATCAATCTATTGCAATGCGTTTATAAAAAAAAATAATTTTGTTTATCTAGAATTTCATGTAAGCTTGAAGAGGTCTGTTGGATTTAATATATAGCCTATATTTTTATATTTAATACATTTTAATGATTATGTGCACACAAGAGAAAACGTCATAATTTGGAGTGTTGGCGCAATTGTCTTGAAGAACTCTGTGTGATGTCATCGAAGCCTGGGATGTGCAGTGAATGTTGGGAGCTTCTTGATGGGTCAATAGGAATTTGATCAAATTTTATTTGTCATGAAATTAACGTTACAGCCTCCAATATATAAATTTTTGCTATACATATAATAATAATAACAGCTCTTTTGAGAAATGATCGGTTTTTAGATCGGTTTTAGATCGGTTGCCCATCAATGGTAGCTTCCATATTGACATTACATGACCAGCCATGTCATGCAATTGGCATAGTTGTTGTTATTAATAATATTAACTATTATGCTATTATTATGTTTGCCTCATATAGTGCTTTACAAAGCAAACAAGTTTAAACAAAACAAGCAATAAAATTCAGGGATTCAGACATATATTCAGGGATATCCAGAGATTGTAAACCACCTCATACAAGTGAAACTGTGATTAGATCAACCTCGGTTAATTAGTAAAAGGCAACAAATGCACTGGAACATAAGCGGAGACAGATGGGCTAATGGTCCGCATGACCTAGATGCCTGTATGTTATTATGTTCATAGATGAGCATGGACTAGCAGAGTGGTAGAGCCAAATGGGATTTGAGAATCTGCATAACCTTTACTTGAAAGGGGTTTAATTTTTGAAAATGTTTATGTATGTCATTTGGGATAATATTCCAAAGCCATCATTTCACAATGTGCAACTATTAAATAATTTATCATAATGAATCAAGCTCTTTTAGTTCATCCATAGATGTAAAAAAGCATTAGTTTAGATTATTTGCAAGCTTTGATGTTTTGGAGAAGGAAACGTAAGACTCAAGAACAGCCAGTTGCGCTTCCCTGATTCTCGAAAGGCAGAAATCCCACAAGTCATGCCAGCATCTCTCATCCTCTGTGGTTCTGAGATTTGTGATGTTCTAAGAATAGTTCATGTAACAAGGCGAGGTTATTCTCCTGAGCAGTGGTTCCAGGAGCAGAAAGAGTGAGATAGAGAGAAGGGATTAACCTACTTACACATGCGCCAGTGAACACCTGACTTGCCAAGACAACAGAGAGCTCTGCAGGCGGATGAAGGGGCTTCCTCTGGCTCTGCCACAGAGCCCACTCTCTATTGACATACGGTTTTAATGGCCAAGACAGACATGGTGATCCCTGAATGACTCTGAGAGACATGAATGTCACCACCATGAATTAGCAATGTCCAGGGCAGTGATAGGAGGTATTGTGAGGCCGAATGAATGGGAGGTGAATGAACAGCGCGCTGAATAATACACATGGGTAGTTTGACCGTATTTTTTTAATGGCGAGGGTGTTAAGGACACGAACAGAATGCTCAGGCTGGGTTGCGTAAAGAGCCCATTTGTGGTTTTAGCTAATTATGTTTCTGGTGATCTGCAGAGACTCCTCCGTGGTGTCTCGTTTTGGCAGCTCCACATGTTCTTTTGACCTCTTTTGAATACATCATCTGGAATCCAAAGGATTTCTTCTCTCTTATTTTATTCAGAACATAGACTGTAAAAAAAGACTCCACTTCCTTCCACTGTAGAAAAATTAAGCCAAAATATCCCAAAAACGGTTGTTGCCGATTACGGGTGTAAATCGAAGCTCATCACGATATTATATGATATCGATTCTCTCAGCCAGCGATACAATATTTGCCGATAAAAATTCTGCGATACGATTTGATTCGATTCGAGGGCTATATCGATTGATTTATCGATATTTAGATATTATGTACCGAGTTTACACAACCAGTTACATTTTTATAAACTCACAAATGCAACCAAAATATATAACATGAATGTTTAATTAAACTTTTTGAAAATTCCACACCCTCTACCAATTGGGACATGTACAACAGAAGTGTTAATTTGCATAAACAGATAACTCCGTTCTGGTTCATTTTCATAACTTGTTTTTTTTTTTGTAATTTTTTTCATAAATAATGTTTTGACAGCTTTCCTGTAGCTCAAACAGTAGAGTGTTGGCGCTTGCAACGCCAAGGTCATGGGTTCGATTCCCAGGGAAAACAAGAACTGATAAAAATGTAAATGTGTTCCTTGAAATACAATGTAAGTCGTTTTGGATAAAAACGTCTGCCAAATGCATAAATGTAATTTTATATTGTGCATTCAAGTATCAATCAAACTGCAGCTGGGTTGTTTTGATTAAGTAATAATAATAACTCAAAAAATACAGGTAACTTACAAAATTAAAGTTAATTGTAAATATGTTTTTTTTATATATTAAAAGTTTGTGTTTTAGCAAAAGCAGACAACTCCAACAGTCGTTTTTTTTTTGCAAAAGCAGATAACTCCACATTTTAACGAGTTAACCAAAACCAAGTAATTGCTATGATATATAATAAAACACTGTTAATCTTTGTAATGTTAATCTCCTCAGCTGACATAGACACCTGACAAACTTTATTGTTGTGATTATAGACGCAATACAGGGAGTTTTTCCCTCTCCACTGTAACATGCTGCTTTAGCAAGGTTCTGTGAAAAAGTTCAGCTTTTATTTCCCTATCACAGGTTCATCAAGTTTGTTTAAAGGGCCACTATTATGGATTTTTGAAAATTACCTTTCATGTGTGTAACATAGCTCAAAGTGAATGAAAACATCCTGCAAGGTTTTAAATCTGAAAGTGCACCGTGTATAAAGTTATTGTCATTCAAAAGTAAGAGTCGACTCTGAGTCAATTAAATGAATCGTTTTGTTACATCAGATCATTCACTCTAGAGCTCGGCTATGTGTATGCACTGTTATTGATACAGTTTCCACATGTTCACCGCAATATATTAGAAAAATACTCTGTAAAAATTAAATGTACAAGTAAAATAATTAGGGCTGAAACGATTCCTCGAGTTACTCGAGTTACTCGATTACAAAAATTCCTCGAGGCAAAAACTCTGCCTCGAAGCCTCGTTAAATTCCTATGACGCGCACTATACGCGGATCTATACTATAGGGCGTGATACATTTAGAATTTATTTGGCGCGATGGCGGAGAGTAAAGATGTCCATAAACGGCAGAGAATGTCTAAAGTTTGGGATCATTACATACTTAAAAAGGAAGAGAACAAGGTGCGATGTGTCTACTGCAGACCTGGCATACCACAACAGTAGGACTGCAATGAATCAGCATCTGAACCGAAAACATCCACTCCATGCTCTCACCAAGCGTCGCTGAAACAAGGTAATCTTGTTACACACCGAACGCGAATAGAGCGTCAAATACGCGTCTAGTTAGACGCTTAAACATTCGCTCGAGTTAAACATTTTCAACGTGCGCGGAAGACGTTCGCGTCATTCGCGACGCCCGATGCCAATGATGCGTCTATTCGCGTCTTTGCATTGACTTTGTATGTAATCTACTCGCGTAAATAATTACAGTTGCGTACACACACACACACACACACACACACACACACACACACACACACACACACACACACACACACACACACACACACACACACACACACACACACACACACACACACACACACACACACACACACACACACACACACACACACACACACACACACACACACACGCGCAGAGCCGATCCGCCCTATACGCTCACTACGCAAGCTGCGTAGGGCCCCGCAAATTACTCAAGGCCCCGCCTCCCCCTCGTGTCATAGCGCGTCAATTAATGTTTACAACATCAATGACAAAATTAAGCGAAACTATCCTTCTGGTCACAAAAAAGAGAGAGAGAGAGAAAAGAGAGTGAATTGCGGGAACAACAATCAGGTAAACTTGTGTTCTCAACTTGTGTTCACAAGTTTGATGTCAGCAAAGTAAAGTTAAGTTTATGTGCATTTCTATTGTGTTTTTTAAAGTGCAACGGCTCGGAAAAGATAACCGTGTCGCGTGTGTTATCATGCGTTCATATGCGCGTGCACGAAATGAAACGCGCATTTTTCAAGCAGAAATATATGTGGAGACCAGACATACTGTACAATATATGGGCGTGAATGAGCACTATATATGGGCACTCCTCATCAAAGTACACATTATACACACTTTTAAAACAAGACACTGATTATAGTCTCAGTTAATGTGTAGTAAAAACTCTAAACAACTGCACTAATTATGCAAGATGAAAAGCAATGTATTGACAATTTGACATTGATTGACTTTGATTTATGGGCTAAATTGAATTTAAAATGTTGATAAGCTGGACATACTGGTCAATATGGATGCACATCCCTCAGTAAATAATAACCATAAATCAAGAATTGCTTCAACATGCATAATAAAAAAAAACTTTAACATGCTATGGCAAGCCATTTTAGCTTTTATTCATTCACAGTTTATGCATTTTTGATATCAATAATTCATTTTTTTTTTTTTACTATTTGCAATTTGAATTCTTGATTATTTTTACTAGTAGGGCCCCTTAGTTACATTTTATCTACCAATGTCTATTTTTGATATCAGGAATTACATGTTCACTTGTACAAAAGTTAATTCTTGATATCAATGATGTCATTCACTCACAGGGATTCAGTAAATATCATTCTGTTCTATATTGTTGTACTTATTCTTTGACTGTTTTGTTTAAAGGAGGGAGGATTGTATTGGGAGCACTGAAGTGTCAGGTGTGACTGTGGCAATGGCAAATGGTTTACATATCTCACGGCGTCACGGGTCAGGTAGAGGGCCCCTTAGCAGAATTTTGCTTAGGGCCCCAGGGAGGTCAGGATCGGCACTGCACACACGCATACACACACACACACACGCATGCACCCTCGTCTCTCTCACGCCGCGCGCGCCAGTCAGATCAATTGCGGCAATGCATCACATATGCTTAAACTTTTATGTAGCCACGCAACAATAATTTCAGCATGCATTCACTGTATACACCGCGACGTGATGGAGGAACAAATATTGTATTGCAGTATTTGCGAGACCTTAGTATGTCACATCTTCCAAATAGTTACAGACAACAACAAAAAATTTAATTCCCCAGCCTGCTTCTCCAAATCCACTCGTACTTTTGGGGAAGACATTTTAATCGGCTACCAAAGTAATTGAGCATAGAACATTGTTGGCACTTATACTAAATGGGTAAAAATTGCAATAAATAGGCTTAGTTTTGGAGCCAAATGTTGGAGTTGGAATAAATACCTTTTTTTTTTTTTTTGAGAAATAAAAGCCAAATGCTTGATTATTTTACAGCCACATCATTTTCGTTATGAATTATTTGTTTTGGTTGTTTAAAAACACACAAAAAAAAGTATCCGATTACTCGATTAATCGATCGATTAAGTGCTATATTAATCGATTACAAAAAGAATCGATAGCTGCAGCCCTAAAAATAATCGGTTTGTTGATGGACATGCACTTGTTAAAGGGGCTATGTGTAGGTTTTCACTTAAAAAAAATCTTTAAGATAGAGTTTTCATTTGTACATTTATGAGCCAACCATAATGTAATATAAAGAATGACAACTTGACTGTCCACCACGGTTGCCTCTATCAGCCTGTAGGCTCAATTGTGTGTGGAGGAGTCGGGTCCGAATTGGTGCGAAAATTCAGAAAATGTGACGTCATGCGCGTTCTCGTCTACTTGGGCTTACATCCGTACGGCAGCCATTAGTAAGCAGCGGCAATCGCTAGCAGTAGTGTTACAAATGGACTCTGCGGACGGAAAGAAGCGACCAGCCTCTAGTACAATCCAGACACCAACGGAAACTCCTCGTAAGTAAAAAAAACAAAGCCTTATCTAGTGCGGCCAACGAGCGTGCGCACCAAGAACGAGCATGAGACTGGCTGCAGTTTCTTTAATGGCCACTGGTGTCAGTAACGGTTAGAAATTTCAGAACTTCCGCATTGCTCCTTTAATGCTGATGGTGAGGAATTAGTTGCAACATCTTATAATGTGCCTCAAACTGAGTAGCGTATCACTGAGAAACATCCTACTCAAGTCGTCCTTGCGATGAAAGTTCGGGTTGAATAACTAGTTCTTCCAGTGTTTCATCTCGGACTCGCGCTCGCATTAATATGGTCAAATCGATGTCATTGTTCTTAACTGCGTTTAGTTAGGAAGCCTCAGACACGCAGAGCTGATGTTGTTATGGCAATGGGCGTTTTTGTTTTCGAAGCGCTGTACATGGTAAACCAATCACAACAGACTGAGCTGTCTGGCCAATCAGAACAGAGTAGCTCGCGGAAAGGAGGGATTTAGAGGGATTGATTCATTTGAGTTGTTTAAAAATGTGATGATGTGCAAATGTATATTATGAGGAAATTAAACAGTTTTTTTAACCTTTGATGCACGTAAACATGTTGTAGGAGACTCCACAACAACATCAGGAAACTTTAAAATAGCATAATAGGGGCCCTTTATGATCCATCCTCGATCACTTTTGGTCAGGTTTGACGAAACTCCTCTCAGCTAGTGCATCTTTTCGAAGTGACTAACAGCCTTGTCACCTGAACTGAATACTGACCTGATTCGCTAAAACGGACTTATCAGATTGTGTTCAACAACAAGGGTGCTTGTCGGTTTTTTCTGCTGTAAAACATGAACTTGTGATGCCTTGACAGTGGACAATAGTGGCTTTTGTGACAAAACGTGTTTAGGATTCAGTCAATCTGTGGGGCGTCTATTTCAGATGAGAAAATTAACGTTATAAAGACACAACGGCAGACAGTATGGTGAGTAAATGAAAATGCGCGCTTTAGCAGAAATGCGTAGATGGATGTTACAGGAGGATGTGGAGAGAGTCAAAATAAAGCTACCGTATATCGATTTTAAGTGTGGACACTTAAAATCGTGTGACATTTGATCAATGCATCAATCCATATCGATGCATTGTTACACCACTATTGCTGATTAAGTCATTCGCAAGAACATCTATCAATTATGATGTTAAACCTCGTTTTTATAGCATCAAATAATAAACAAAAACCAAACTTATTGGGAAAAACGAACACTTGAACATACGTCTGTGTGACAAGAACTAACTAAAATGACAAAAACAATATTTGAAAAAATGTATTTGAAGTGTAATTGGAATTTTTTGTATTGCTTGCATCCCTTTTGATTACATGGAGAGGGTGGGGTTTTGGGGTGTCGAAATTAATCGTTTCTACGATGCATCGCGATGCAGACGAGGACGAACCGGTATCGGTTCAGTAATAGACCATAACCGATTATAATGTACTGACGCTTTTCTGACGTCATTTGTCGCATTGCCTATGTGCTTTGTTTGTCGCGGTAGCATACACTGGCAGAGGGAGGTGAGACGTGATTGCGAGTAATTAAAAAAGCTCCAACTACTTTAAAAGCTGACATCTGGGCACATTTCAGCTTTTATGAACAACCTGGTTAGCACGATCTGGAGAATACACGTGTTGTGTGCGCTCATGTCACGCACAAATAGAATATGCAGGAGGTAATACCACCAACTTGATAAACCACGTTAGCCGTTTTCACCCGAGCTGTTAATGCCTGCAGAGTCTGACTGCACGGTTAGATTAAAGGGTACCTATTCTGCCCTGCAAAGGCAAAAGACCTTAACTCGCTAGAGTGTGAAACTGAGAAAAATGACTTTAAAGTTTTTGTTTTGTCCAGACAAAAGTATTATAGGTAGGACTCCCAAATTTTGACAATAGTTGCTATAATGAAGAAATGTTTGTATGCAAAAAATCTTGCGCTCAAAATTGACCTTTTACCCTTGTTTGGCAGTTACTGTACTCTGCCTTTGTATCATGTGCCAAAAATGAGGAGTCGTGCAAAGGCAAAAGGCAGTAACTGACATATACTCAATATTTGCTTGATGTTCCCCATACTTACATCCATTGTAAGAACACCTAACCAAGGTCTAGTCATCATGGTATGTGTTTTAAATTATATAGAAGATCTTTGGTCGTTCCTATTTAGTGCTATAATGATCAGGATAGTGCGGCAACACTAACACAGTTAAACAGTATGACAGATAAGTTACTTTGCAGTACCACAAAAAATCAAGGAAACATTTAAAATATATGGATCTGTTTTATGGGGCCCTGTATGATACCATGCTTGATCACTTATTGAGGTTTGAATCAAATCATCTGCCAGACAACTCATCTTTCGAATGGACTAACACCTTGTCACAATGAACTGAATACTGAAGCATGATTCGCTAAAAGGACCTTATAATGGTTTTCAAAGCAAGGTGCTTGGCATGTTTTTCTGCTGATAAAACTATGAAACTTTTTGAGATACATTAAGATTGGACAAAGTGGCCTGTTGTTACAAAACGATTTTGAATTCAACATTAGTTGGGGACTATTTCAGATGCGAAAAAAGTTAAAAGAAAACGGGAGACAGGTATGGTGAGTAAATGAAATGCTCGTGCTTTAGTCAGAAATCGACTTGGATGGATGCTTTGATCAGAGATATAGACAGTCAAAAAAAGCTAGAAATTTATTTACATTTTAAGTCTGTGGACACTTACAAATCGTGCAAGATGAATGGCATCAACCAGTATGATTGATTGTTACATCAAACTATTGTTTGATTAATCGATTTTCCAGGGAACATCTATCAAATTATGATGTTGTAAACCTGTTTTTAATAAATAATTTAGCGAAACTCAACTTAGCGAAATACGACACTTAAATTATACGTACTCGTGCTGACACGAATTATCTAAAATGACAAAAACAATATTTAAAAAATTTTTAAGTTAATTGGAATGTTGTTATTGTTTGCTATGCATACCTTTTGTTCATGGAGAAGTGGTGGTTTTGGGTGCCCGAAATTAATGCTGATATAAGCAGAATGCAATCGAGAAACGGTATCGGTTTATAACCATAACGATTTTGTACTGAGCTTTTCTTACCATTTGTCGTTGTATGTCTTGTTTGAGAGCGGCAAGCATTACATGCAAGGGAGGTGAGACATGATGCGCAGTAAATTAAAATGCTCCAACTACTTTAAAAGTCAGAACATCTCAATTTCAGCTTGTAAAAAGCAAGACCTGCGTTAGCCGATCTGGAGGTTACATCTTGGTTTTGGATGTTACGCTCATGTTCAAAAATCAAATAGAATATTCACTGAAAGGAGTTAAATACCACCAACTGACAAACTCATTTTTTACCAACTGACTGTTAATGCGCGAGTTGATGCCTTTGTTTAAAGGGTACTTATGGATTTTTGAAAATTGCCCTTCATGTAGTGTGTAACATAGATCTAAGTGAACGAAAACATCCTGCAAAGTTTTAAACATGAAAGTTCACCGTATACAAAGTTATTGTCTCTCAAAAGTAAGAGTCGACTCTGAGTCGCTGATATGAATCGTTCGACGAACGATGCTTTTTCTCTAACTTTATGACGTCACCTGTACAAGTTATTTGAATAAGATACGCCCACTCATTGCTTTCGGAGACGCCAGGGAAAACTAACATCATGTCGATGAGACGCTGTGTTTTGAAGTGCAACGCAAAAGCAAACTTTTTTCATCTGCCCAGTGAGGAGCATTTGAAGACTAAGTGGCTACAGTTCATATATACAACTATACCACAGAAGTATTATAGCCCGAACCGTTCTGTGTTCGCGTCATTTTGAAGATGATTGCTTCACAAACCTAAATGCTATAAAGTATGGATTTGTGAGCTGGCTGATACTGAAGGAAAGTTCAGTACCGAGTTATTTGGATCAGCTTCCTTCTCCGGATCACAACCTGTAAGTAGGCTATTATTAATATTAATTGTTGCTTTTATGTTTTATGTATCATGCTCAATAATTATTTTGTGTGTTGTGTACGCACAGCGCAGCTTCTAGGTCTTCAATGTCAATTGTATTGAAATATGTGAAGTGTTTGTCGTTGTTAATGGAGTTGTCACAGGGCTCTCAAGTGTCACCATTAAACGTGACAGTCACTCATTTCGGTCTTTTGTCACGCTCTCCACGCCACACATTGTATTTCTCACGCTGAAAAACTATTTGTAATATATTTAATATGCCGCAGCGCCCCAAAGTCCGCGCCGCTCTCACTGTGGAACCGGCAGGAATCAAGCGCGTCTCCTCTGGTGTTGTTAGCCAATCAGAAAATAGCACTATTGTATCTGGGTAAGATTTAAAGCAACAACCAATGACACCCCGTCGCTGGGTGTCTAACATATCACCACAGATTAGCGTCACGCAAAGGCGGGGTTGAATGTGAAAATAATGGAGTCGTGAGCAAATCAGGTAAAAATAAATGCATATTATAAGACAACAAAAGTGTTTTTTTGTCATTGCATGCTTGTAAAACTGTTGTTGGGGACTCCCAGATCAATATTAGGAACATTTTAAATGCCATAATAGGTACCCTTTAAGCGATGAGCTCCAACGTCACCCGAAACCACAGCCAAAAACAAATCATCCACCCGCCCCAATAATGTTCTCTGATTTAAGTATCCGCACCCGATGGTCAAATTACAATTATTCTGTGTTGTTACGAGTGATTATAAATGGATGATCGTCACCTTCAACAGCGGACTCAAGGACGGTTGATGCGACATCTAGGGTACACTGATGAATGAGCGTGCTTTTAAATGAACATTTCTTTAAAACAAAATTGATTTGATAGAATTAAACATTTTTAATGGCATAAACAGGCTTTACTCCCTTGAAACTTGAACTGGAATGTCACATCTCAGAAGACCAAAAGATTTATAATTTTACAATTTAGTCTCCACACTAGGTATGTTTACATGCACTAATTTTCATCAGTTAGAATGAATCTAATCCAAGAACTAACGATTATTTTGATGATCGATTAATCTATCGATTTTTAATTTTTACAATTAGACCATTAATATATCTTTTTATTTTTACGATTAGTCGAATATCCAAATGATTATTTTAAAAATCAGTCTAATAAATTTCATTAGGGATGAGCTAATGACATCAGCTATGTAAGTTTAATTGTCATTTTTGCCTTGATGACATATTTAAAAAGAAAGCTGATATTTATGTCAGAATATAGTAAATATTCAGTCTCATCCCATGATGAGTGAAGGTATTATTCAATCATATTTAGAAAATAGTTAGATTGTGTTAACATGCTTAATTTTTCATGTTGATCACATTATTTCAGCAGCCCTTTCAATCAGATCAAAATTTCATTTAGTCCGATTGAGCCATCAATCTGATTATAAATAGATTATTTGTGTGCATGAAAATGGTTGAGGCCTTGAGTCTCGTTAAGACAGTGTTTTAAAAACACTTCGCTCAAGTTAAAAGAAATTAAAGCAACATGGAACTTTTCCTCTTCGGTCGCCCTACTGGTTGGAAACAAAATTGTCCATTGCCGCTGTCGTAAATAATTTTACCTACCGTCGCAGCACGCTCGCTGTTTATCCAGCACCGGCTTTAGAATGAACGATGTCCACAGACGAAGGTAGAGTATGTTACATGATTTCATAAAAGGATGATGTATTGCGACATCAGAAACAAAAGAAAAACAAAATAATGACTGTAGCGCTTGATGTAAAGCAGTCGAATTTTGTAGTTCTTTTTGTGGTCGGGTTCCTACCAGAACCCCGAAGTTACATAGTGCCAGTAAAAGCGATACAGACCACGTCAGGCTATGACAGAAGTGCCTTTCACCCTGTTACGACTTGATGAACCACTGATAAGATTTTGGAAACATTATTTTAAGGTAAAAAATATTACATAGTGTTGCTTTAACCAAAATGTGCCTCTAGACCTTGTGCTTTTTTACATTCCTTTGCCCTGGCCTGCATCTAACCTTTTTCAATGCAAAACAAGTTCTGTGTGAATTTAAACACATTTTTTTTAGCAATGTGAGATGTTAGCTATGTGAAATTCAGTTTTTCTCCTTTTCATATCTTTTCAGCTATCCCTCAGTTTTGCACCTATATTTATGTATTTTGCAGATACTTTTATCCAAAGCGACTAAGGTATATTGATCAGTTCATGGATTCTCTGGGAATCGGACCATGACCTTGTCATTTCTAGGACTCAAACAGTAGTTTGTTCTCATGATATAAAATAACACATCTCAACATTTGCACCGTCCTTCACTCCATTTTGTCCTCAACATCTTTGCCCTAATCCTGCATTCCAAACAAAGCCTCTCCATCTTGATAATGGTTTCCATGGCACTGTCCTCATATATTTTCATCATGAGGACCAGATGGCAAGGTAATGAAGGTAAATGTATAGACTGCTTATCAACAAGCTGCTGGCATGCATAATCAAAGACAGTATTTTTTTTAAAACTAATTTCTGTCCATTATTTCCATTTGAAATAGTACTTGTGGAAATGTCAGAATCATCAGCTTTGTCTTGAGGGCTTACATGGAAACTTGCTTTTTGTTTATTTCTTGTGTCGTATTTTATACAGCACAATCGAGTGAAGGACGTAAGATATTCTATGTTTTAGTCCAGCAGTAATGCCTGCGCTGATAATCCTCTTGGAAAAAAAAGTAAAAATGTCCCTGAGTGCTTAAGGGAGAAGTCCCCAGTGACTGATACTGCAGTTAGCGCTTCATTTACATGGGCATAGAATAAATCCCTTGCACAGAGACACGCAGTTATATTCTGCACTGCAGCAAAACCCATCCAACTATAGACCGGATTCACTCGTTTTATGCCTGAGGTGGAGCTTAAAGCATTAAAGGGAAGCATAGACAAAACAGGACAGAAACTTTGGTATTTTATGGTCTAATGTGTTTAGGATGAGAACACAATGATCAAACTCCTCTTCAGTTCTAGTCTGACTCTGTGGGTTAAACTGGTCAGTGAAATATCTCCTTTACTTGACAACAATGACGCTCATATACTCCTGCTGCCTAGTCATCCCTGTCTCTTGCACACAAAAAAATGAATAAAAGATGTCCACCCTTCACCATTTGCTCATAATATGCTGCATTGTTTGCTCCAAGTGAATTAAACAAGGAGGCACAACAGCACTGTATTGAGTACAATAGTTTTCTTTTTAATAATTCTGGACTTTTTATTTATTTGCATTTTTTGGTATCTCTTGTAATTTTGTGTAGTTTGAAGTCCAAGCAGAGATTACAAAGTATTGAGGAATCTCATCATTGCTTTTTATTGATGGCTCTGGAAACAATGAATATATTTGCCAACACAAAAGACCACATGCTAGTTCAGCATACAAATGTGATTCTGATTTTAAAACTATGTAGTTTTTTCCCCAAGCCATTTTTAAGTTTTTTTTTTAATGTTGTTGACACCTGCTGGTATGGCAGCTGTTTGCCTTTTGTTTTTTAGTTTACACATTTATTTTCTGTGCATTCATTCATGCGTTATAGTGCCTGCATAGTAGTCATGGGAACAACGATAAAATGCTCTAGTGACCTATTTTATGGCAGACCTGATCTGCAGCCATTGATTTGTAGCCAGATGGGAAATCAGAGGATTTACACCACATTTGGTTGCCTTGAAATTCCTGGTTCATGAGATCTATGGTATTGTATGGTTTAATGTTTCAGTGCTTACCAGATTTTCATTTTTCACAGCATTATGTTTTCATTTAGCAGGAGCAGATTGAGCTGTTAAATCTACTTCTTTTAATGTACATGTACTGTACATTTATTCATTTATCAGAAGTTAAATTGACTAATTTTCCAAAGCCATTTGCTTACTCTTATCCTGGTAATTTATTTGGAATTCAGCCTTGAAATTAAAGGGAATTGATTATAATAATTACCTTATACAAATCAATAAAAAAAACTTGAGCAGTGATAAAGTATAACTTCCTTTTTATAACATTGACAATTTGTTTAGTTACATCAAGGAAATCAAGTTATGTGGCTCTCTGGAATACTTCTGGTTGGTTAATTCTGTGGATTCAGATGCTCACTTTCATTCGTAACGACCATTAATGCCCGTTCCCGCCAGGAACGATAACTATATTAGCATCCACACTAATGCTCGATAACATGTTTATTTTATGTGGAAGTTTTGTGCACTTTAGGCTTGAGTTATTTAATGTCAGGATATATTCTGATGGCTGTCAATTTTTTATTGTTCATCAGCTAGAAAAAATGTTCTGAAAGTGTTTCCAACTATATTTTTTCTCTGTGTCGTTATAGTTGTGTTGTCGTGGACTTTTTTTATATGTGGACTTTATCTTTGTAGTTTCCTATCAATCGGTCACTCTCTACGTACATCGGGACCGACGAATAGGCCATGCAGTGAGGGTATATAATGAGCAGAAGGGGCGATTGCACTACAGCTTTTTGCTTCGGAGCCGAGCACTTCGATGCTGTGTTCTCTACAACAGAGTGTTTTCAAGACGAGCGAGCTCTCATAGGGACCTCTCCAGGCTGGTGTGGGCGATACGTGCAGCATGATCTCTCTCTCTCTCTCTCTCTCTCTCTCTCTCTCTCTCTCTCTCTCTCTCTCTCTCTCTCTCTCTCTCTCTCTCTCTCTCTTTTCTCTCTCTCTTGTCTTTTTTGTTTTCTGTAAGAGCAAAAACAAAAAAGCTGTTTTTACAGCTGGTAAGGTGCCATGATAGTGCTGAAAGGCTGTTTTCATGGCTGGTAAGATCGCCAGCAAGAGACACAGCGCACGACAGGTGCACATTCCTGTCTGTGTTCGCTGTGACCGGTCCCCTGCGTGCTTCAGCACCAAGGAGAGCAATCCCTAAAAGAGCTTACACGGGTAGAGCGCGTCTTTTTAAAGATGTCACTCTACCTGTGTTTTTCTGGATTCGGTCGTTACCTGGGATCATAAGCGCTGTATCGCGTGTCTGGGGATTGAACACGCTGAGGCAGCGTTCGTGGATGAGTCATGTATCCATTGTGGGAAGATGACCAACTCGGAGCTATGGTCGAGACTCTCGTTCCTGCAAAGGGGCGGAGTCCCTGCGCCTTCGCCGCAATCTAACCCTCCTCTGAGGGTTACTACAGGGGGTAGTGCGGGTGACTTGAGGATCCCCCGCAGCAGCAGCCTCCACCTTAGCGGCACAGAGGGGCCAGTCGTAGGCAGGCCTTTTATTTGTTTTCCACCACTTGCCATGCAACCAAGCCACCTCCTGCCCCATGGAACCAGGTAAGTGTTGCACAGCACACTCATACCCCGCTTAGCCCACACTCATACCCCACTCATACCTCGAGAGAGCCTCCCGAGCCGTGTCCCTGTGTTCCACCTCGCTGCCCCACTGCAGGTACGCCTATGGTCCCTTTGATCCCGCTTGTACGGTCTCTGCGAGCCTGGTTAGCGCTCCCCAGTCCGTCCCACTGGCTTGCGGTTTGCAGGAAGGAGTGCCCTTGGAACAGGTGTCCAGGCATGCTGTGGTGTTCACAGATGCCTCTGCCACCGGTTGGGGTACCACGTACTACAACGGGCATGCAGTGTCAGGGGTGTGGATGGGCCCCCAACTGCATTGGCACATTAATTGCCTTCACATTAACGTCTCGCTCTGAGCCGTTTAAATAGGCCGCTACAGGGCAGGGACGTGCTGGTCCGTCCGGACAACACCGCAATCTTTGCTTACATCAACCAACAAGGTGGTCTACTCTCCCACTCGCAACTCGCCCACCTGAGTCAGAAGCATCTGAGGTCGCTTCGAGCCATGTATGTCCCCGTTGAGCTCAACGGTGTGGCCGACAAGCTGTCACGAGCTGTGCTCCCGGGAGAATGGCGACTCCACCCCAAGGCGGTTCAGCTGATCTGGAGAGAGTTCGGGGAGGCTCAGGTAGACATGTTTGCCTCCTCAGAGATCTCCTACTGCCAGCTGTTTTATTCCCTGACCAAGGGAACACTCGGCACGGACGCACTGGTACACTGTTGACCCCGGGGCCTCTGCAAATATGTGTCTCCCCCAGTGAGCCTACTTGCTCATACCCTGTGCAAAGTCAGGGAGGACGAGGATCAGGTCCTTCTGGTGGCTCCCTATTGGCCCACCCGGAACTGGTTCCCAGAACTCATGCTCCTTGTGACAGTACCTCCCTGGCCCATTCCTCTGTGGCTACCGTACCTACTGATTTAGAGACAGGGCAAACTATGGCACCTGCGTCCGCACCTCTGGAAACTCCATGTTTCCAGAGGTTCAACATTTTCATAATGTTCTCATTAAGTTATAAAAATGTTATTTCTGAATGTTTTAGGAACATTTAAAACGTCCAACGTTATTTCTTGGTTATAAGAACATTATTCAAAACGTCATAAGAACGTTCAATTCTCCCGTTATATAGACGTTGTATTAACGTTCTTGCTTGGTTATAAGAACATAATTCAAACGTCATTAGAACGTTCAATTCTCCCGTTATATAAACGTTGTATTAAAGTTGTTTCCTGGTTAGAAGAACGTTATTAGAACGTTAAGAAATAACAATTTTAGGTTATACTGGGCGCTATTCTATTCTACAATATTCACTAATGACAGTAAAATAGACCATCCTAGGTCAATTTACTGCAGTAATTCCTCTCTCAACCAGTAGAAAATGCTTTGAACACCTGATTATGCATGAAAAAAAAAACGTCATAAACCGGAAAACTGGCATAATTTTGAAAAAAAAAACGTGATATAAATTTTTGGTCAAACCGCCCAGCACTAGTTACCTTAAGTAAACGTGAGCAGTCGACTGGTGGTTATGTGATTATCAATGAGAAGTAGCACTCTCTGTAGCAGTCTGTGATTACTGAACAGTGGCTGCTTAGTGTTAGTCAGCAGAATAATAGTGCTGCTGCTGTTGGCTCTGGCTCTGCTGCTGTGTGATTGTGCTGTGTGTCTGTCATTGGAGAATTGTCCCGGCCGAGCTCAGCTGGATGGTTATACAAGCGCATGCAGTAGCTGAGGGAGAGACAGTGTGCCGCGTCTCGTGTCCTTGCGTTGAGGTCACCAGACGCACTTTCAGGCATGGACGAATTGTCTTCTTCACCGGCCTTCAGGGCTGACCAGCTTCTCTGTCAACAAAGGCCACCTGCTCAAGTTAATGTGCTACTCTGCCTGACACTGATATAAAAATTCTAGCCAAAACCAGTTAGCCTATAATTAGAGATGCAACAATTGCAATTTTCTTGGCAGATTCAGTTTTTTTGTAAGTGTGGCCTGTGGATACCGATTTTTGCCGATTTCTATTTTCCCTTAAAGATCTATAATTGATATCATATACAAACAAAAATCTACTTTTCTTCAATTCAAAATTGTAGTTTCATAAAAAAAGTAAATAGATGGTGATAAAATTAGAACAAATAAGCACAATTCAAACAATAGCACAAATTATTGCAGCAGAATAAAGAGAGATATGAAATAAACACGGCTTTAAGTTTTTCAGGTGGGTATAAAGTTTATTCAGGTAAGAAATTCTACAGAAATTAAAGGGTTAGTTCGCCATTTAAGACATGAACTTGTATGCAATCCTTACCAGCACTATAATGCATATACACTGACCCACTCTGTAGTCACCTCGCTGGTCAGAGTTCTGGCCGCTGGAAGTTTTTCAAGAAAGTACTCCCGGTTAGTTTCCGGGGCCACAAAACTGTGTGTTTTTATGTGAAAAATTTATTTGCGTTTCAAAGCTTGATTAATTTACCACACAAAAAACACGCCAGGACAAAATTCATACCTCAGTTTTAATCGGCACTATTTTCTTTCCATTTCTATCAATCCGCGCTGCTGTCAGCGTCAACAGAGAGCACGTTCGGATCAGCTGTTAATAGCGCGACTCGCTGACAACATGTCTGAATGTTATTGATTGCAACACAAAACCTCAGGGCTCTCTCAAGTGTCACGCATTGAGTGTGACAGTCACTCATTTTGGTCTTTTGTCACGCTCTCCCGCCACACATTGCATTTCTCACGCTGAAAAACTATTTGTAATATATTTAATATGCCGCAGCGCCCAAAACTCTGGACCGACAGGAATAAAGCGCGTCTCATCTGGTGTTGTTAGCCAATCAGAAAATAACACTATTGTATCTAGGTAAGATTAAGGCAACAACAACCAATGACGGGGTGTCTTCTTAAAGGCCCTGAAATCTCAATTGTGTGTGTGTTCAATCAAATAGTTTTCTCAGCAAATTGTACCTATATCCCATATAGCCTACCGTTTTTATATTAGACATCTTTTCACGTGTTTTCCACTGGAGTCTAAACATCAGCTTGTTTACCGCACAGTTTACATGGGATCATAAAGTTAGTAAATAGAGCTTACCCCGTGGTACTGGTACAGCAAAACTCTTTAAAATCTGTTTTTTTCTTTTTCCTCCTTGGTTGGGGATGTAATCGTCTTCGCTGAAGTGAGCACTGCACATAATCCTTGATTTTGGATATTTTAGCTCCCGCAGAGTAGCCGATGGCAACCAGCCAAAGCTGTAGCTATATCCGAAACAGGAAAACGATGGAATCTGAACGGTGATCCCGGCACATTCTTGTGGTCACAGCCTGGGTATTTACAAGTTCGAAAATTGTTCATTTTCTACTTTTTACGTTGTTGTCAATCGATTGTGTAAACACTATGGAACAGCTGATCCAAACGTGCTCTCTGTTGACGCTGACAGCAGCGCGGATTGATAGAAATGGAAAGAAAATAGTGCCGATTAAAACTGAGGTATGAATTTTGTCCCGCCATGTTTTTTGTGTGGTAAATTAATCAAGCTTTGAAACGCAAATAATTTTTTCACGTAAAAACGCACAGTTTTGTGGCCCCGGAAACTAACCGGGAGTACTTTCTTGAAAAACTTCCAGCGGCCAGAACTCTGACCAGCGAGGTGACTACAGAGTGGGTCAGTGTATATGCATTATAGTGCTGGTAAGGATTGCATACAAGTTCATGTCTTAAATGGCGAACTAACCCTTTAAAGTAATCAAATGTAAAAAAATAACACTGGATAGTTTTCATTGTAAAAATTAAATACAGATTAATGAATTAAAGTCCCACAAAAGCTTTCACCTGCCTCTGTGTATGTGTGTGTCTGTGTTTTATTAATCAGACTTGGACAGAACATGGAATCCTCAGAACCAAAGGCATACCTTGCATTCTGTGTGAGTATCAGAGGGCCCGTTGCTATGGATATGAACCAAACAGACCATAATTTACACAATGACCTGTTCTTCTCATATCTAGAGCCACAGATTCAATCAGTGCCAGTGCTGGAGTGGTGCTTGCCAGGCCTGTGGGTGTTCAGTGGCTCAGCGATCGGGGTGTTGACTTCATTCAATGTTTCCATTGCGTTTCTCTCGGACATTTGTATCTTTTTCTTTCACAGTTATTGTTATTAAAACAGACAGAAGAAAGTTGGATCACCCTTGGCCTGCAGTTCTGACTCATAAACCTCATGAAACTTTGGTCTGAGCTTTTTCCCTTGTGCTGTACTCTCCAGCCTCTCCACAGCCTCAGTCAAGTCTGCTGGCTTTGGCTTGGCAGAGAGAAGTAATTCCTTAAGGAGTTCATGTTTTCTTGTGGCTGATAGCTGGTGCAGGTCTCTCCTGACCTAAATGTTCACATGGCAGTGTGTTCAAGTCTTGGAAAAGTTTTCTAGTAAAAGACCCTTTTGGCAGGCCATAGAGAGTCTTTTCTTGCTTGGCAGGCCTATGTTGGTCTTCTCGATTGGCTGTCTTGATAAAGTTCAATAATCGATCTGGTTGTTTGTAGTGTGAATCTAATGGTTTGTGGTTGCTTTGAGTGGCAGTAAAGGTGTATTATAGCTCTGTTTTTCCACCAGTATCTTGTTTCTGAGGGATCTACAGCTTTGAGATTTGTCCAAATGAATGCTGTGCTAGGTTGGGTCGTTTTTTGTTTATTGTTTGCTCCTTTTTTTGGCCCAGTGAAAAACATTATTTGACTGGTTTTGAGATATTGTCAAGAAAAGTGCTTTCAATTTAGGTTGGGATTACTGAGCGCTCCAGGAAGAGAGCCAAGGGCTCAGTGATGCCCATCGGTTGAGTAGGTGAACAGAGGGTCAAGGTTTGTTGTGAGTGAAAGTATTAGTGTGTGTTACTGCAGTCTATCCAGTCATAAAGAGGCAAATGCTTAGTCATGGAAGGACAAAGTAACCCTTTATTGAGAGTGTCATATTGTTCTGGTGCCAGTGAGTGTAATGTTACATTTGTTCTCAATAGAGCACTTAACTTTCTCTGTCTGTATAATAACTGTAGTGCTGCATTTAATTTTTGGTCTCTCTTCAGGTTCCAGATGGTGGTCTGAAAAATTTTAGCTGACTGACCATAAAGGAAATAGTTCACACAAAATGAAATTTCTGGCACATATTAGGGTGTGTTCACACTTGGCATGTTGGGTTCGATTAAAATGAACTCTGGTGTGATTGCTTTGTTAGTGCGGTTCATCTGATTAAGTGTGAACGCTGCCATCCGAACCCTGGTGCACACCAAACCAGAACTGCAGTTCGACTGAAATGTAAACGCAAGACGGACCAAAGACATATAAATAAAGCAAAAACA
This sequence comes from Chrosomus eos, assembly GCA_036326025.1. Taxonomy (NCBI): domain Eukaryota; kingdom Metazoa; phylum Chordata; class Actinopteri; order Cypriniformes; family Leuciscidae; genus Chrosomus; species Chrosomus eos. Next base: position 17,947,771 of record CM070823.1, read on the forward strand.
GGACGTGATGTCACAAGATGACTCTAAAAAGGACAGAATGCTCAAGGAATACCTGTTTTTTTCCTGTCACAGGAGCTACATTGTCCGGAGTCTCTTGCGTATTGATAGCATCTCCCTGATGCCCGTAAATTATCTATAATACCACTAATGAGTTATTTCAGGGTGGAATATCTGGAATTTTTCCCTCTATGGAACCCAGAAGGTGAATGTTTTAAGAATATCTTGTCTGCTATTTTCTATACAAGGCTATATCAGGCTGTACTTGTAAATTATTATTTTAAGGATAACTTTAAATGTATAAAGCAGCTAAATGTTTTTTAAGTTGGATCAAACTCATAAGGTTGAGAGATTATAAAGATCATAATGGAGATGTCACCTGCTGAGCTTTATCTTCTCTGCAGTGCTCAGATTTACTGTTCCGTTCACTGTGGGCACGCTTAATAGCCTACAAGACCTTTTGAGGATATGGTTAGATTTTTGTAATTAGTTGTGTAATGAAATTACTTTCTTGGTCATACATCAGAAGACTGATACTTTAGCTGGAGACCATTTATTATATATATATATATATATATATATATATATATATAATATTATATATATATATATATAATATATATATATATATATAATCATATATAATATTATATTATATTATACACATATATAATATTATATTATATTATACACACACACATATAGTCACAGTACCATTCAAATGTTTGTGGTCAGTATAATTTTTTTTAAGAAATTGTATTCAGCAGAATGCATTAAATTGATAAAAAATTACAGTAAAGTAATTTATAATTTTAAAATGATTTAATGATTTCTATTTTAAATAAATTGTTCTTTTGAAATGTTGTTCTTTCTATTCACCAATAACCCTGAAAAACTATATCACTGTTTCCACAAATATATTAAGCAGCACAACTGTTTTCAACATTGCTAATAATAATAAATGTTTATTGAGCACCCAATCGCATATTGGAATGATTTCTGAAGGATTGTTTGAAGACTGGAGGAATGATGCAGAAAATTCAGCTTTGCCATCATAATAATAAATTACATTTTAAAATATATTAATATAGAAATAATTTTAAATTGTAATATTTCATATCAAAATTTAATTAGAAAATAATTATATATTACTAATTATATATTAATATATTAATATATTATATATATATATATATATATATATATATATATATATATTATATATATATTATATATATATATATTATTAATATATTATTTAATATAATAATTATTTAATTTAAAATTAGAAAGTTTTTCTGTTTTTTTTTATCAATTAAATGCAGCTTTAGTGAGCAAAAGAGACTTCTTTCAAAAACATTTCCTATTGGTTTATTTGTGTTGTGACTTGCTTGCCTGCTAAACTTCCATCGAAAGTGCATTACTTATCGCTTTTACAAACAATTTTGTAAACCCTCGTTTTCATTAGGAAAGTTACCCTTTCCACTAGTAAGGTTCCTTTAAATCCTGGTATATAGCTACAGGATGTTGTTGCCCATAACACTGAAATAACAAGGGAAACGACCAGGGATACAAAAAAAAAAGTCTCGACCTGGCGAGTCTGTCTCTCCCTGGACCGCAGTGGGCAGTCCAATTTTGGTGTACCAATGTCCAAACATAGCTGCAAGAAAATGAGAGAATGGCCGCAGAGGGAAATAATTTATCACATGAACGGCACAGAACTACTATCATCACCACAGGTTCTTGATCAGTGTGTCACAGCTGTCCAAATGCTCATTATTTCTCTGCCTCAGCATGCCTTGTGTTCGCTGGAGGAGGAGGTACATGAACACAATGAGTGGTTTATAGAAACACAACTCATCTCTAAATCTATAGCATGATATCAGTCTACACAGACTGGATTAGAAATGACATGTTTCCGGTCAGGTTTTCCAGGCCACTCGGCCACAATCAGTATAGAAATACCTTTTTCATATTTAAAATGGCAGGATTTGCATCTGGTGGTTAAATTGAGCTAACATTTTATCTCAATGGTAGAGTAAACAAAAGAAATGATGGGTCTGCTAACTTTGTTTGATATCTGTCATTTTTGCAAAAAATTTAAATATGGGCAAAACAAACACTTTTAACTTATACCAAAGCTAAAGTATTAAAATGTATTAAAACGTATTCAATGAATACACTAACCTTCAAAAATTATTTTTAAAATGTTTTTGAAAGAATTCTCTTACAGTGGTGCTCAGAATTAATGGCACCCCTGGTAAATATGATAAAAAATGGCTATAAAAAATAAATCTGCATCGTTTATCCTTTTGATCTTTCATTCAAACAATTTGCAAAATCCTTACCTTTCATTGAAGTAAAAGATTTGAAAGTGGGGGGGAAATCACATTATAAAATAAATGTTTTTCTCCAAAACACGTTGGCCACAATTATTCATACCCTTTTATTAAATACCTTTTTGCAATCTCCTTTTGCCAAGATAACAGTTTCCTCCTATAATGCCTGATGAGTTTGGAGAACACCTGACAAGAGATCAGAGACCATTCCTCCATACAGAATCTCTCCAGATCCTTCAGATTCCCAGATCCATGTTGGTGCTTCTTCTCTTCAGTTCAGCCCACTCATTTTCTATATGGTTCAAGTCAGGGAACAAAGACGGTCATGGCAGAAGCTTCATTTTGTGCTCCTTAACACATTTTTGTGTTGATTTTGATGTTTGTTTTGGATCGTTGTCCTGATGGAAGATCCAACCACGGCCCATTATAAGATTTCTAGCAGAAGGCGTCAGGTTTTGATTTTTTATCTGTTGATATTTGATAGAATCCACAATGCCATGTATCTGAATAAGTAGTCGTAATGTAAATGCATTACTTAGTATGCATTAATATCCACCTATCTTTTGAGAAAACATTTTATTTGCAGAGAGATGTCATGAATGTTGAAGGACTTGTTTTAAATTGTGGCCTTAAGCTCTGTTTTTCTCAATAATCACAATTGAAGGGCTTCTTTAAAAACTCAACAGATTATTTTTGGTTACATTTGGGTGTGTGTGTGTGTTTGTATTGGTCGCTGTGACTGTTAGGACACATCTGTTAGTCACCAGCTGAAACAGAGCACATGAATGCAGTATGAATGGTAAAGCCTGTTGGTCATGTTCAATGAGTGCACTGAATCCGCTTTCCGTGACTAACAAATTTAATTAGCAAAATACAATATATTCATATTTAGTTGCTTTTTTCCCACGATAACAAGTTAATTGCTCTTGAGTCAGCCTGCCTGTATTCCATTCACTTGCGTAATTTCCTTTTCATCCAGAGAGACACACATCTGATAGAATCAGGGAGGGAGGAGGGCATCAGCCAGGACACAAGTTCAAAGTGTCTAAAAGAGTAAAGCAAAGAGTTCACATACAGGAAATGCATGTTTCCCAGGAGTTCAGATTTGGTTTCTGTCTTTTAAAATCAGAAACAAATAGATAGAGGAAAGGAAAGGACACAGGATTTGTTGGCACCCTGTTGTTTACTGTCATGCATCAAAATACTTTTAAGAGATTTCCAGGAGCGGAGACCCTCTGGGGCATGTCCTGTTCTCCGCTCTGTTTCACAGCGGTTTCGATTTTTGAAATAATATCCACAAGATGACAATGAAGTGCGGTCGAGGGTTTCTCACCATCCGGTGCTGCGGTTTCTAGTAAACTGCATGTTAAGTTGTGTACCCATTAACTGTCTCATTTAGCCACCTCATACTGTCTTGTCTGAGGAGATTTTGTCTAATGTCCATTAAGTTTATTAGTTTGTTGAATTACTTTTAATCAATATAATTTTAATGTTTAAATTTGTCCACAAGCGTATAAGCTGCTTTTCTGTTACTAAATTTGGTGTTACAGGGAATATCTCTGACATTTCCCCCACCTGTCGGCCCATCTGAGCATTGGATATTCCTTCAAGTCTTTGCAGCTCCTGTGTTGTCATGGTTACAGTGTGATTATGGGATTCCCAATGTTTGGTTATGCTCCTCGGATGGGTGTGGCCAGTGATGTGATTCCTTTGGAATTCTAAGATCATGAATCATAAATGAATCACAAAAGTTTTTTAGCCGTCTTTTATAATCACCCTATTCTCTTCTCTTTATCTCTGTCTCTCCAGGCTTTGGACCAGGACCGAACAGCTTTACAAAAGGTCAAGAAATCCGTCAAAGCAATCTACAACTCTGGTCAAGGTGAGTTTTGACCCAGCTGAGGGTCTTCAACAGTGAAGTTCTGGGAATGATAAAAATATGGCCTTTGATAAAACGTGTGGCTGTAAAAATGTAATTTTCCATTTCATAATTGAAAGAAAGTGGTTTAATTGGCACATTCATGGTGAAGTACCAATCTAACCCACAATCCTGAAGTGAGAAGTCGCTGTTGCCATGGAAACGGGAATTGCCATTGCACTTCCTTCCTATTGTATCTTCCCCCATTCTGTCTTGGCAAGCTCAAATGCTTACTTGCCCTCTAGGGTAAATCAGCATGAAAGGTCAGGAAATCCTCCAGACCATGTAACTAACATCTTATGAGTGTGACACAGTGGTTTCTGGCTCATGCAGTCGCATTATCAGCTTGTAAGTGTTCAATGTCATACCGCTCCTATTGGCCAAGCTCACAGTCCAGATGCCAAAAATCAATGGCTGTTTGATCAGGGCTTCATAATGCCTAATGTTTATACTCAGGCTTCTATTGTGAACCTGAAATAGACAAAGACATAGGCAGGTTGGCAAGGGATCAGAGCTGGAGATTGAGAAATGAACAGTGTTTGAATATAAGCATATTTAGGACTCTAAAACAGGACAGACATCTGTGTGACCTAGAGATGGGTCACAATGGTCGACTAGATGATAAAAGCATAACAAGACTATAACAGGATAAAAGATTTAAAAGCACAGCTACAGCCATACACATCCAGATGGATGTCTTTGGCAGTTGTCACATCTTGTGCTGTTTTATCAGCAATATGATACGAGTTTTTTTTGTTTTTTTTTTAAACTGTCAAACTTTTAACGCATGAACGAGCCTTAAAACTGCATTTGATTGGAGTCAAAACCAGACTAATTATACAGGGCTTTCATTTCAGAAAAGAAGAAATTAATTAGAAATTCCAGAAATAATGATGATCATTATTAACAATTTTATTTGTATATTTTATTCATCAGTATGTATGTATATATATATATATATATATATATATAATATATATATATATATATATATATATATATATATATATATATAGATGTGTAACTAATAAAAAGTTGCATTATTAAAAATCATTTTATTTGTATAATACCTTTCAAGCATTAAATGCAGCTCAAAGACTACATTCACACTGTTAGTTTTTGGGGTTGAAAACCACATTTACCTACAGGTGTGAGTCTCAATGTCCCGTTCAAGCAGCAATTTACAGTAGTGTTGAATATATTACTTATATTACTACAATATAAGTATTAGAACATATTAGAACATATTACTCCTGTGTTAATCAAACTGCTTTGGTTACCCATATGATACAGAATTCATTAAAAAGTGTTGTTGTATGTTTTTAAGGCTCTGCATGGCCTAGGACTAGAGTATGTTACTGATTTAATCAGTCTTTTTCAATCCAGTAGATCTCTGCGCTCAAATGATCAATTGCCATCTCGTTTAAAATGCAAAGGTGATCGTGCATTCTCTGCTGCAACTCCTGGGCTCTGGAATGACCTTCCCTTGTCTGTTAAATCTTCTTCTACATTGGGTGTATTTCAGCTCTTAAAAACTTATCTGTTTGCTTTAGCATTTGAAAATGCTTTGTAAGCAGTGTATATCATATGTTTGCATTGTTTTTATGGTTTCTTTTTTATTTTATCTTTTATTTTTTTCTGTACAGCACTTTGGTTCCACTTGTGGTGTTGAAAGTGCTCTATAGATCTTATGTAGCCACGCCCCTTTTCAGCGCTGAGCTCGTTGTCTTTGGACTTCCGGTCTGTATTTTCACAGCGATCTTGCGTAGTTATGAATTAACGACTCGTTTAAAAAATGTCCAAGGTCCATTTGTTAAGACATATGCTTTACAATGCTTATGATAATCATTACAATGTGTTACGTCCTGCTCATTTAAGAACGCAACATAAAAGGGAAATCAAACACCAACGTTCGATAAATGAAGAAGGTTTTATTTTCTTCATAAAGTATAACAATTAACACTCATACCAACATAAGTCTAGGGAAAATTAAAGAATTAACCAAACAAAAATAATTACAACAAAATATTAACGCTACATGACATAAGGTAAGTATAAGAAATAAAATAAGAAAAGAGCCACTTCTGTGAGGAGTTATCCCAGAGAGAGTGCCTGCCAAATGAAAATCTCAGAACACTTAAATACTAAATTACATAATTAACAATTAAAATGGGGAGTGACTCAAAACTCCCACCGACTGCCCCCATCAGGGAAGAGAGTACACTCAGGGTCGTCACACCTCCCATTCCAAAAAGAGGTTCCCTAAAGAACCGACAAGAAAAAAAAAGTAATGAATAGCGAAATTTCCATGTAGAGATATTTCACGAACATCTGGGTCGTTTATACTCATCTCTTTAATCCCGTTCCATCTCACTCCCCGATCTCCTGGGCCCTAGGATACCAAAGAGGGACAGAGGGAGAAAAAGAGAGAAATACACAACGCTACACGCAATTTACGCACGTGAAAGAGCATCGGCAATCAAATTATCCTTGCCGCGGATATGTCTGATCGAGAGATGAAAAGGTTGTAGAGTAAGACTCCACCTCATAATTCTTTGGTTTTTACCACGCATTCGGTCTAAAAAAATCAAAGGATTGTGATCGGTGTAAACTATGATAGGACCACAGATTGAGCTCAGATAGACCTCAAAATGCTGAACTGCCAGCACAAGGGCTAAAGCCTCTTTTTCTATGGTCGAATAAGCTTGCTGGTGGCGGTTAAATTTTTTTGAAAAATAACTGACCGGATGCACTATTCCATCAGTATCTTCCTGTAAAAGAACCGCGCCCGCACCAGAGGCACTGGCGTCAACTGCAAGGAGAAACGGTTTCTTAAAATCAGGTGCAGCGAGTACAGGGGCGTTGGCTAACAGGGCTTTTGCATTATCAAAGGCACTCTGGCAATGTTCTGACCACTGGAATGGTTTCTTGGGACTCAACAAATCAGTTAAGGGAGTAACGACACTGGAAAAATTCTGACAAAACCCCCGATAGTATCCTACCATTCCCAAAAACCGGCGGAGTTCACGACGGGTACTAGGTGTAGGAAAACTGCTAATAGCAGCCACTTTAGCGTTGATTGGTTTCACACAACCCCGACCAACCACTTTACCCAAATAGGTCACGGTGGCTTTTCCAAACTCGCATTTGGCAAGGTTAATTGTTAAATTGGCTTTAGCCAGACGTACAAAAAGTTCTTTAATTTGGTCAAGATGTTGAGACCAAGAAGAACTAAACAAAACGACATCGTCTAAGTAAGCTTCGCATCCTGACATCCCAGACAATACTCGATTTACCAGCCGTTGAAACATAGCGGGAGCATTTCTGACCCCAAAAGGCATAACGGTATACTGCAGGAACCTATCAGGTGTGACAAAAGCAGACAATTCCTTAGCACGAGATGTCAAGGGCACCTGCCAGTAGCCTTTCAAAAGATCGAATTTGCTGACAAACTGGGCAGAGCCAACACGGTCTACGCAATCATCGATTCTCGGTAAGGGATAACAATCAGGTTTTGTCAGCGTGTTAAGCTTCCGGTAATCAGTACAAAAACGATACGTGTTGTCGGGTTTACTCACTAGAATACAAGGAGAGCTCCAAGAACTGAAACTGGGTTCTGCTAACTTATGAGCAAGCAAGTAATCTACCTCTTTCTGAAGCAACTCCCTTTTTACAGGGTTTACTCGATATGCATGTTGTTTTACAGATTTAGCCATACCAACATCAATGTCATGTTCAATAACATGAGTTCGGGTAGGGACATCAGAAAAAAGAGAGGGAAAAGAACTTACTAACGTAATTATTTCGGTCTTCTCTGATTCAGACAAATGAGTCAGATAAGAACTCAAATTAGCAAGAACTTCAGAATTGTGGAGTCGTCCTTCCACCACTCCTCTAGAAGGACTGTTACTGTCATCCCCAGCTATTGGACCAGAATTTTCCCCCATCTCCTCAGATACTTCTGAAGTGCTCTGATCAACAGTAGTTGACACAAAATCAACTGACAGGGAAATCACAGGAGTCGTATAAGGTTTTAAGAGGTTAATGTGACAAACCTGTAGTTTCTTTCGGCGTTCAGGCGTGTTTAACAGATAATTGTTGTTAGGAAAACATTTTGAAATTGTATAAGGTCCCATAAACCTGGCCTGGAAAGGACTAGTCAAAACTGGTAACAATGCCAGCACTTGGTCACCTACTTGAAATTCTCTAAATTTAACCTTGCGGTCAAACAGTTTCTGCATCTTCCCCTGAGACTTACCTAATTTTCGTTGGGCGATAGCTCTAGCTTCATAGAGTCGGTAACGAAAACTGCTCACATAATCTAGAACATTTTCTGGCGGATCAGAAGTCTTCCATTCATCGGCCAAGACAGCGATAGGGCCCCTGACAGTATGTCCAAACACTAACTCATTTGGACTAAAACCCATGCTCTCTTGTACAACTTCACGGATAGCTAATAACATCCAAGGGAGTCCTTCTTCCCAGTCACAATCAAGTTCAACACAATAAGATCTCAAAAGTGACTTCAGAGTGTGATGGAATCTTTCTAGTGCCCCCTGACTTTGAGGATGGTAAGCACTTGAGACGTTATGTGTGACTTTAAGTTGTCGCATGACTTTTGAAAATTGTCGAGACATAAAGTTTGACCCTCGATCAGACTGAATAGTTTTCGGAATGCCGAAAATAGACATAAAACTGGTCAACGCCTTTAAAATAGATTTAGTGGTAATAGATCTCACGGGGTAGACTGCAGGATAACGTGTGGATTGACACATTACAGTAAGTAAATAGGCATGTCCAGCCTTAGATCTTGGTAAAGGTCCAACGCAATCAATTATCAAATGCTCAAAAGAAGTTGTGACCACAGCGATAGGCTGTAAAGGAGCCAACGGAATTTTCTGATTTGGCTTCCCAGTCATTTGACATGTATGACAGGAGCGTATGTAGTTAATCACATCCCGTTTAACCCTAGGCCAGTAGAATTCTCTCAAAATTCGGTCGTAGGTCTTTCGTTCACCCATATGACCAGCAACGCCCTCATGAGACAGCTGCAGGACGGCTTGACGAAAAGTAACAGGAACAATAATTTGGATCCTAGGATCTAATTAAAGGTCAGAACGCATGGATTGTTTCCTACAGAGCAATCCGTTTCTGAGGAAGTAGACAGAAAAAGAGTTCTGATCACCTTCATTCACCAAAGAAAACAGATCCTGGAGTGTGCCATCCGCCTGCTGTTCTTTAATTAGTTCTTCTCGAGATACACTATAAAGTGGAGACAAAGAGCAAGCATCAACATGGTCACCACCGTCAAAAGATCTTTCAGGAATGGAGTCAGATTTTTCCACATTGTCAACGACAGACCGTAGCTCAGTCACAGGGATCTCATCTTCAGTACCAGTGCACACAATTTTACTTCCTGGCTGAGAGGAGTCTACAGGGGGGAAAAAGGTATCACTAAGAATAATTTCCTTTTCGTCAGACATTTTCTTAGCCTTGGCTCGGGTTATCGCACATGCAGGGTATAAATTATGACAGTCAGAGGAGTCACATGGTTTTCCTACAACAGGAACTACTATAGGCGAAACCCCACCATCCGACTTTTCCCACACATTTCCTCCTGCCAGATCATTTCCAAGTATGAAGGTGACTCCAGAAACAGGAAGCACTGAACGAACTCCCACAACAACATCACCTGACACAAGCTTGGAATTAAGATGAATGCGGTGTAGAGGAACTTCCATAAATCCCATCTCAAACCCTCTTACTAATACTTGAGTTCCAGTAGCAGTACTTTCAGATAAGGGCAGAAGTCCTTCTAATAAAAAAGACTGCGAGGCCCCCGTATCTCGGAGGACACAAACAGGAACAGCCATCTCAGAGCCAGGCAAAGACACGGTCCCTTCTGTAAGAAATGGTGCATAATCATTAGGACTTTTGACATTATCCACCTCAGAGATATTTTTCTGCATTTTCACAAACTGAGCAGGACTGTGGTCTTCACATGATGCAGAAATTAAACCAACTGTTTTAGCAGATCTCTCCTTTTTCTTAAGAATCATGCTATCAGAAATTTTATGTCCTGCCTTTTTACAATAAAAGCAAACAATCTCTCCTTTAACATGTGTAGCTACAGAATGATCAGGAGAAAATTGAGGAGCAACACTTTGACGTATAACAGTTGTTTTGCTCTTACTCAAAACGCTGGACTTAGGTCTATGCGGTTCATTTAAATGGCTACTCAAGCCTCGGTGAGTAAGTACAAATTCATCGGCCATAAGAGCAGCATCCGACAATTTACTCACCTTATGCTCATTCAAATACATAGCGACAGCATTTGGTACGCAATGTTTAAACTCTTCCAAAAGTATCAGCTCCCTAAGCTGTTCCTTAGTGTTCACTTTCATTGAAGTACACCAGCGATCAAACATGGTTAATTTTTCTCTAGCAAATTCAAGATAAGTGCACTTCTCAGATTTAAAAAAACTTCTAAAACGCTGACGATATGCCTCCGGTGCTAATTCATAGGCTTGAAGTAGTGCAGTTTTAACAGTTTCATAATCACGGCTTTGCTCAACAGTCAACGCGGAGTACACTTCCTGTGCTCTCCCTGTTAAAACACATTGCAACAACAACGTCCAGAATTCTCTGGGCCACTTTAGTGACTCAGCGACACGTTCAAAATGAGAAAAATATTTCTCTACCTCTCTCTCAGAAAACGACGGAACCATCCTAATGTTTTTTAAAACATCAAAAACAGGTGCAGCATGGACTGATTCATCCGCTGATTCAAAAGATGGAGTTTCAACTGTTTTTACCTTCAGCTCCAACTCAAGTTTCCTCAACTGAAAATGTCTTTCATCCTTTTCTCTTTCAAACTGCAACTCTAATTTTCGCATCTCAAACTGATGTTGTAATTTCTTTACCTCAACATCTCTCTCCAACTCTTTTTCTCTTAACACACAAGCACCACGCTCTGCACGAAGCTTTTCCGCATCAACACATAACTGCCTCTCTTGTAAAGACATCTCATTAAACTTTACATTTGTGTCAGTATCATCAACAGGAGTCGTTAAAGACTCATCAGGGTTAGTAACTAAATCTCTTACCTCTAAAACCCCCTGCTCAAAAAGTGAGCTTTTCAGAGTGTTCGTCAGAGTTTCCTTAAGCTTCTTATCGTTACTCGTTAACTCCACGCCAAAACGCTCAGCAATCTGCAACAACTCTTCCTTCGTGCATCTCTCCAGTAATATTTCTGAAGGAAACGCGAAGAAATCTTCAATGACTGAAGACATTTTTGCTAAAACAGGAGTTAAGCTAACAACCAAAACAACAGTAAACACAAGCGTGAAAGCACCACACTATACTACAACGTTGAGACTACAAATCCCATAATGCACTCCGTCAGGGACCGTCGCAGTATAACACGCTCCTGTTGCAAATCCCGCAGTTACAAGATAGATGAAGACTTACCACAAGTCGTTCCCCACATCATCTTCATACTCTTAGCGGACATGACAAACACAGACACGGAAAACAGTAACAACGTGTTACCTTAATGGAAAAATGAGAGACTTCAGTTCCTCACTATAAACCAAGCTAACTAAACCTACCTAATCTTCAAAGGTGTACCGGGTTCGAAGCGGCATTTAAACGCTGAACTCAAGGACAGTTGGTACATTTAAACCAACAGCCTGAAGCGTACCCCCGACAGAGATTTAAACCTCCGCCCAGAATAACCTTCAAAAATAAGAAAGGCAAAACAACAAACTAAAATAACAAACAGTGCCCCGATGGAAGGATTATAAACCCAGCTAGGACACTCTAAATATCCGAAGTCTGCTCATTTACCCAGGTGAACACAAAACATTATACTCACTTATCATGTAGCTATTCAGGACGAGCCTCCAATTTTATGTTACGTCCTGCTCATTTAAGAACGCAACATAAAAGGGAAATCAAACACCAACGTTCGATAAATGAAGAAGGTTTTATTTTCTTCATAAAGTATAACAATTAACACTCATACCAACATAAGTCTAGGGAAAATTAAAGAATTAACCAAACAAAAATAATTACAACAAAATATTAACGCTACATGACATAAGGTAAGTATAAGAAATAAAATAAGAAAAGAGCCACTTCTGTGAGGAGTTATCCCACAGAGAGTGCCTGCCAAATGAAAATCTCAGAACACTTAAATACTAAATTACATAATTAACAATTAACATGGGGGAGTGACTCAAAACTCCCACCGACTGCCCCCATCAGGGAAGAGAGTACACTCAGGGTCGTCACAAATGCTCATGATAACTTTCGTTAACTCTACAATAAGTAAATCAACTTCACCAGCTAATTACTCCTAGACAGCGATGCCATAGAGATATACAGAGCATTCGCAAAAACGGAAGTTCAAAGACAATATTCTAAAGATGGTGACGCCCTCATTTCTCTGGTGCATAAGGTCTATAAATAAAGTAGAGTTGAGTTGAGAATATTGTCTGTACACATGCAATGGAATTCAAGCCTGTATTCTTTTACCAGTAACTATAGCATTAGTGACAAAAGTAAGATCAAAGATTTCGACGTTTTAATAATAAAACTGTCGTCACTTTTGATATGACTAGTCCAATCGAGCCGCGAGTTCAGACATCAAATCTTTATTAATTGACAGCAGCTTTTATATCTGGAAGGAGAGCGGAGCATTGAATGTTGCGCTACTCGCACATAGAATACAAAACTGACGGTGGAGAACAGTGACTGGATCTAAAACCTTCAGATGACACACAGTTCACATCTTTGTCCGATGTAAGTGACTGAAAGCAAAACCACTTACGAAAACCTGCAACACACGGTAGACGCGTGCTTTTGCAACACAGAGCGGCTCTCTCACACTGTTTGACGTGACAGACAACTAGTTGTCCAGTCTGGTTCCATTCACACAGCGCAGAGAATGTAGTTGTCATTCCAGTAAATTACTGAAATGTGTGTAAATGTAACCATACCAAGTTCCTTAAATACAGGACCATTTTGCGGTGAAGATGGCCAAAGTCTCAAGGTGCTTGACAATATAATTCGAAACAAAAAAACACTTTAGAAAGGAATATTTTTTTTGATCACTTTTGTTATTTCAAATAATAAAAAATTAACATGTCTGTCCAATCTTTTGAGTGGAAGTTTGTGCATTTGGGAGAGATTCATAAGCTCACAACAAAGACATAAACAGTCAGAAATGAGAAACTAAATTTTTTTGTTCCATAAGCTGTTGTTTACACAATACCCTGAATGAGCACTTTTAACACACTGAGATTCACACAGATTGTTCCTCTAAATCCATAACGTCTGCAGTAAACCTTCCCATCTGTTTGTTTAGAGTGGTGACAGCCCACTTATTTCAGGTTACCAGCTCGCTTGGTTCCACTCAACAAGTCAAATGTAGTTTTTGCTCACATTGGCATTATATGAACATAGCCTCTGATTGTTATACTAATAATAGGACATGGCTGTGACTACATGTGGCGATTTAAGTGATGTGATACATGTAGGACTTCCTCTTGTGAGCTGCAGTGCTTGATCAGATTATTGGCTGACCTCTCTCTGACCTCAGTATTCCTCAGAGAGCACACGGCCTCTACGCCTCTTCAGCAATACAGGGACGTCTCTCTCCATCATGATTCAGCAAATGGCAGAAGAAATGTAACCTTTTCGGTTTGTGAACGAAAGCAGCCGCTCGTGTTGCACATCACTCTGCCCGGTGATGCTGTCTTCCTGAAATGTGCAGTGTATCTTACTGTGTGCAGCAGGCAGATGATGTAAACCGGCTCCCGCAGTGTTATCCACTCTCTGCTGTGTGTGTTGCAGGTGGCCTCAGTGTCATGATCCTGTTTAATCAGTGACTGTATAGTAAGCACTCTAATCAGCTCCAGATTAATACCTGAGCTCTTGACACTTGGCATGGGGCGTTTGTTCTCTGTTGAATTTCAGAGGTCTGCTCATGTCACTTTGCTCACAGTCTTGTTTAGATCTGTCTGCAACCTATTAATCCATTTATGACATGGTATGATCTACTTATCTTCTCTGCTGACATCAGTGGACCATGTTCACCTTTGTTTACCCTTAACCCTCAGATGGTCTTTGGGGTCCACTGGACCCCAAATGACTTTTGCTTGAATTAAAAAAAATGTTCTCTTTTTCCAAATGGTATGAAACTTCCTACGGCTCTCAACACTTTCTAGATCTCCAAAAAAAAAATTAAAATGGAATGTTATCTGTTTTTATGTAGGCGTGACAAAAATAGTCACACTTGTGGTCTTTGGGGTCCATTGGACCCCAAAAAATTAAATTAAATTTTGTAACAGAACAGTAGTTTTTTTTTTTACAAATATATTTTTACTCTGTTTATTAATGTTTTTACTCAACATTTGTGCAGTTTTTGGAGGATTCATGATATCTTTTAAATATCTATAAATAAATAAATAAATAATTATTTATTCTTGATTTATTATTGACTCAAAATAGACAAAATTAGAAATAACGCAGAACACAGACAGAAATGACAGAAATAAAGTGGCACACTTCCAACAATGCAAAAAACATCCACAATCCAAAATTATCATTCTCACACACGCGCAACACAACACACAAACACACACATATAGAGGAATACAATATACAGGAATACATACAAACTATAAAAACTGTTCTCCTATCATTTGTAAAATAAAATAATCTAAAATGCAGAACCACCGCAAAAATAAATTGGTAACACTAAGACACATTGAAAATGTGCACACACACAAAAAGGAATACATTTGTAAGGCTATAAAAAAAAAAAAGAAATGAGACCAACTATTGTTCTATTGTTCCAAACTATTTTCTTTTTATTATTTTTTTATTATTTTATTTTACAAATATTTTATTTTTACTGCTTTATTTGCTAATTTGTTATTGCTGTTCAGTTTAAATAAATGATCAAATCTTAAGACTCCAACATTTCTCTTTGTAACATGTTGTTCAGGTTTGATTCTAATCATAATGTAACATTATTGAAAAACTGTTGTTTTTTTCAGTACAAAAAAATGCTAAACTTTGACAAAAAGTATTTTATTTTTGTTATAATTGTGATTTTATAATATTTAGATATGAATCCAACTGAATTTAACTTTAGAAAAATTATATCTTTCAGTAATTCAATAGTATATAGGCCTAGTGGAGCCCTATAGCCATCTAGTGATTAAAGTGATTTATTACATTATTTTATAAATTTTAACCTGTATTTTCCAAAAAATGGGCAAAAATCTTACATTAAACCTTGTAAAATTATCCATGGTATCCCCTGGAGTGAAAGTTAGAAATCTGGGTCTTTTATAAAGTTTATTTAACATAAAATGCAGTTTTTTTGTAAAAATCCTATTTAAAAAATATTTATTTATTTATTTCTAGAAATTTAAAAAAAAATCATAAATCCTCCAAAAACTGCACAAATGTTGAGTAAAAACATTAATAAACAGAGTAAAATTATATTTGTTAAAAAAATATATATTGTTTTGTTACAAAATTAAATCTTATTGTCTGGGGTCCAATAGACCCCAAAGACCACGAGTGTGACTTTTTTTTGAAGACCATCAGAGGGTTAAAGTCTAGAGTAAGAGTTTGTTTATCATGACCTTAATTTTTTAAAAATATTATGATATGACTGGGACTCCATGTGGCGATAGTCTTTTTTGCTTTTATTGTCTTTTTTTTTGCATCTAGTTGACCATTTATCATGATCTTACATCTTTAATATAATGGGTTTCATTTAGTTTTAGTGTTTATTTGATATTTATAGTGCATTTAATGCATACAATTAATAAAAGATGCTATGCAACTCAAATTAACTAACTAATTATTTTTAGTATTAGTGGTGATATTTATGTATATCATTTATAATATGATATTTTTATTTATTATATAATATACAATATTATATAATAAATAAAATAGTATATTATATTTATTATATAATATACAAAGATATACAAATCAAATTATTGTTGTTATTGTTAATTAAATATAAAGCTAAATAAATTATTAATTGTTATATTTAATGTATTTCTAAAATAAATGAACAAATTGTATTAAAAAATAATATTACAAATAAAATAAAAATACTACTACTAATACGTTTATTTATATAGCTCCTATCATACATACAAATCAGCTCAAAGTCAGTGTTTCACAGATCAGACTATAAAACTATAACATTTTCTACACTTAAACTTTTTGTGTTATTTCATAGTTTTGATGACTTCACTATTATTCTAAAATGTGGAAAATAGTATAAAAAATTATAATTATGTCTGTCATTATTCATATGCTCATAAATAGCAGACATAAACAGTCAGAAATGAGCTCATCTATTTATTTTTCTGGTCTATGGGTTGTTTGCACAATACTGATTCCCTCAGATTGTCGAGTCCATAACAGCTGCAGTAAAACTTCCCATCTGGTCATTTAGAGAAGGTGACAGTCCTCTGTTTCAGGGTACCAGATCTCTTAGCTCCACTCAACAAGACAAATGACCTAATAACGCCACTGTGCCATGGGCTGGGGTCCCAGTGTGGAGCTATGGGAAGATGATGAAGCAATACCAGATGATGTGCTGTCCACACTGTGTTTTCAAAGTAAAGATCAGTATATGGAGACCCTAAACTTGTACAGCACTAAAGATGGCCATATTAGAAATTCTCTTCATTCTTCTACTATTACACACGAGACTGTTGTGTTGTGTTTTTTTTTAATGGACAAATTGTGAATGGGCACCTGCATTATTTTACTGTGGGCACTGATGACCTTGACCTGTGCCCAGTGAGGAGCAGCTTTAGCACATATGTGTATTGAAAGGGCTATTCACTTGTCATCCGGTGGGCTGGGATTCCCACAGGAAGCTGCCCTAGTTGACAAATGTGCAGGGAATTGAGGAATTGTTTTCTTCCTCCACATGGTATGCCATTTAAAATGTCTTTAATATGACATAACTCCATCCTCTAGGGTCATTTTTTCTTAGTTGTATGGTTTTTATGTTAACCAGTAGGTAGGGTTATAAAGGGTTTGAGTTTGTTTTCTCAAAATACTTTCTCCTATTTCAGCTAAATATACAGTATTTATTCATAGGTTTATTAAGCAAAAAATTGTTTGGTGTGAGATTTGAAAATGTCCAGGAACGTGTTTCAAAACAGTATTGAAGTCATTATTTTTGCAATTCCATTAGTGATGAAACTGGCGCAGAAATTACACCTTGGAATAAAGTAAATTCCAATTTTTTCATAAATGCATGGTCTGTTTTTCTTTACAGATCATGTGCAGAATGAAGAGAATTATGGGCAGGCACTCGACAAGTTTGGCAGCAACTTCATCAGCCGAGACAACTCTGATCTGGGAACAGCCTTCATCAAGTTCTCTGGCCTTGTCAAGGAGCTGGCTGCTCTCCTTAAGAACCTGGTGAGGGATAGTGTACTTTTTTACACACAAATTACTGTTTGTATGTTTTTATGCATTGTAATATTATAATATAATAACTATAAATTATGCAGAATTAATTGCAACTAACCCTAATCCTAACCCTATAGTAAGTACATGTACTTTATTATTATTACTTAATACTTAAATGTATAATTACACTGTAACATGAACACCTTAAAATAAAATGTTACCTAATTGTTTTTATTTAGTTTATTTATTTGTATTTTGAATTCAAATTATTTTGAATACTGTATTTTGAATGAGGATTATTTGATCAGCTTAGAAACTAATTAGTTTAGTTAAAGCTGCAGTCCATAACTTTTTTGGGTTAAAAAAATATCCAAAATACAATTTTGAGCAAGTACATAACCAGCCATTGTTCAAAACTGTCTGCTTGCCGTAGCTCGATTCAAAACGGTAAGCTTGTAATAATGTTTTTAATTCCAGTGGTACTGGTGGATTTCCACGGGAAATTCGAGCATGTCTTTGCGTCATTATGTCACATCTGTACACATAAAGTTGTCCTGGCTAGTAGGCTATATTGCGTGTGAGGATGTTGGAGGTGGAGATTTATAGCCTTTTCTCACAGCGCTTGATATAATTAAACTTATGAATCTGATGGCGGATCCAGAAAGGTTCAAACGACAATCACCAGTGACTGGAGATTCACCCGTTGTAAAATGCAAAAGACTTTGGACATCGGAGTGGCTACAGAAAAACAGACACTGCAACCGTGCCTGTGTGAAAACAAGGATAAATGTTGGAAGGGCATTAAATGTAGTCACGCAATGCTGATGTTGTTAACATTAACAATTTGAAGACAAAGTATAATTTGCATGGTTTGACGTGATATGATAAGCAATCGTTAGATTTCATCAGCGCGATTTACTGCAATGCTGTATTTTCCTTAGTTGGTCAGAACAAAAGTGGATGTTACTTGCTTGTTCAGGTGACATTTTCTGGTGAAAATTCTTATGTTGGTCATACTTCCTAAAAGTAGAATCCGTGATTCTGAATGACAGTATCCACACCGGCGCAGTGACTGACAGCCACACATTCTCCGCAAAACATTAGATTCATCTACGCTGTGCAGAGGCACAACCCACGTAAAGTTGATATGATAATTCCGTGAATAACTGCAATTGCAGATTTCGAACAGAGATGGCGAGAAAGAGGAAAAACTATGGACTGCAGCTTTAAGTAATGAAAAGTTGAGAAGAATTGGACTTAAGAATTAAAAAGAGCATTTTAATTGTTTATCACGATTATTTAGATGTTTTAAAACCAACCAACATCCACAACTGAAAAGCATGTTTAAACTAATACATGTACTAAAGTAACAGTAATTTTGACATTCCCACACCTTTCATGCTTTTATAAATATCCTAAAATTATTTGATTATTACCATTCTTGTACAGTACATGTAGTGTGTTCTCTGATCATAAGCTGTATGATACTGGTTCTGATTCTCCTCTGACTCTTCTCCTCAGCTCCAGAGTCTCAGCCACAATGTCATCTTCACCCTGGACTCTCTGCTTAAAGGAGATCTGAAGGGAGTGAAGGGGGTAAGATTTACATCCCTGTCTCTGGACTGAACTAATTTGAAAGGCCCCCTCTGAGGAACACCCTGATTTACTGCCCCATATTGGTCTTAAATGAGTCCCTTTTGGGCCAAAAAATGCACACTGTAAATCACGTTGGAGTTAAATTACAGGGTTCTTCAAGCCACTGTCGTCTATGAAACACAGTGCTGAAGGGATGGCCACTGTTAGTGCTAGTAAACCGTGTGGGAGTGTTTAACACCCTTTGACTCAGTCGGTTTGAAGTGTTTACTGGTTGACTGGAGGAAAGAGCTCAGGCGTCAGACTGACCACTCTTGTCAGCAGGCTTGAAGGCAAACATGTAGTGATTGTAAAAATTACTTGCACTAAGTGTAGGGTCGTCTCACACTGAGCTGTTTTGGAAGGGTTGTCTGATTGTTTTTACATTAGCATGACCCAGGCTAAGAGCTTTAGCAGCATCAGCTGAATTTCTGAGTGGAAGTGATGAGGCTTCACTTTTTTGCTCAGTAGACAGAGGTTACATACCAGCCCCCAGTCTTTCTCTCTCACTCTCTTATCTCACTCATACTTTGTCTCTCTCTTTCTTTCACCCTCTTACTCAGCGGAAACGAAACCGCTCTCTAAAGACCTTATTGACAGAGGCAGGTTGAAAGGTATAAGTGCATTCCCTGGAGGACATTATCCAGCTCTCTCTAAAATCTTTCCTGCACTGGAACAGATGCCTCATAACCCATTAACAAGCACCTACACTAATGCTCCTGTATGTTTAACCAGGACTCACTCAGAAACTCTTAAAGGGATAGTTCACCCAAAAATGAAAACTAGCCCATGATTTACTCACCCTCAAGTCATCTAGGCGTATCCACCTTATTCTGCTCTAAACAATGCGCGCCGCCATGACAACGACTCCGGTTGCCTACTTCCGGTTTGCACTGTATTAGCAGTGAGAGAATGAGTTCAGGCTCTATCTATGTGCTGCTGTTGGTTGATTTTACAATTCAAAGAAGATAAAAAAAAACATTTAGAAACTGGGTGCTTTGAGCATAAGATTAAAAGGAGAGAATGCCTATGTCCGGTTCGGATCAGCTACATTCAGTGCCAGAGAGTAGACGTTTTTGGTTAGCTGCGCTAAAACTGAAGCATCCAACGAAAAAGGTGTAATACGTTACCAGTATGGATGGGCATTTCAAGCAAAAATAATATTCGAAGATCGCTGGGTATTATTCAATTATTATTCGAAAATAGCACCCCTCCATCACATCACGCACACATAGCCTACATATTTTTAAATAAATATATTTTAAAAAAAAACTAAACATACTTTTTATATTTAAGTTTCACAATATAATGTTTTTTATTTATTTGTTTATTTATTTAATCTATGTTGATTATATGAAAAGGGAACCGCATGCGATGAGTCAGATATGATCATATGCCCAATATATCGGAAAACATTTGGAATGGCTCAGACATGATTTTGACCACTTATTAAGTTTTGTTTTGTAGAAAGCCTTTCTGTAAAGTGAAATTCGTTTAGTAAAAATTGTATCTTCATTTGTATCAATGTTTTATCCACAAATTGCCTAGAATAATAAATATGACTGACAAATATAGCGTCTTATTAATAAACGAAACTCAGCGTATAAGTTAGGCTACTTGCCTCATACATGAGAAGTATATAGAAAGCTTGAAATGTGTACTTTTAAACAAAATAATTAAAAACGAGCAGAAATGGCCTGCTCTCTGCTTATGTAGGTTAATTCGTATGAAGTGTGCATTTCTCAGGCGCGTTCACTACTGCGAAGATGGCGAGTCAGCATCATCAAATTTATCTTTGCAGTCGATACTTACAGAAAACACTAGTTATTAATAAACAATTCAAATGTTTAATGCATAATCATTACTTTTGCCGTTTTTTTATTGTGGCAAGCTTATGCGTGCGTTGTGATGCAGAATAGGCAATATTACGAAAACGCTCATTATGGTTTAGTATTCTCTCCCATATAGTATACATAACTTCCAACCCAACTTCAGTCGTGCACGGGCAGGGGCAGCCCTACTTATTTATTTCACATATTTTCTAATCAGCACATCACTGCGGCGTTCTGAGCAAGCGGCGCAATCTTCATAAAGCTTAGAACCGGAAAAGGACAACCGGATTCCGGTTCAAACCCGCTATGAATCATGGGTAAATTCGCTAACCAGGAAAAAGGTGGATATGACATTCTTCTTTCAGATGAATACAATCAGAGTTATATTAAAAAATCTCCTGGCTCTTCCAAGTTTTATAATGGCAGCGAATGGTTGTTTCTGTTTTGAAGTCCATAAAAGTGCATCTATCCATCATAAAAGTAATCCACACTGCTACGGGGTTTTAATAAAGGCCTTCTGAAGCGAAGAAATGCGTTTGTGTAGGAAAAATATTCATATTTAATAGGGCTGGGTATTGACACAAATTTCACAATTCGATTCGATTTCGATTCACAAGCTTGCAATTCGATTCGATTTCGATTCTGATTCGATTCGATTCAATATTGATTATTTTGGATATCAGTTACAAGAAATGGCAAATTTTCTCAAGGAAATCAAATCTCTTAACTAATTCTGTAAACTATGGAAGTCTAGTTGTAGCCTACTAAGCTTCATTAGCTTAATATGAAGGAAATAATTAACTGTTTTGTAGCTATACAAACAGTACTTCACAGTTCACAGTCTTTGTAATATGTTTTAGCAATACATTTCTAACATTTATGTGTTTAGATTTTTTTTTTTTTAAATTGCCTTTACAGGGACATTAAATTACACTTTTATTTATTTTTATAATAAGAAGATTACATTAAATATAAACATTTAAATGGTGGCTGTCATAAAAACTTGCCAGATTTATTCAAATATGCATTAAATATTGAAGAACATTAAGATTATAATGCATATGTAATATTGTGCATATATTTAGCTAAATGCTCCTCTCTCTCTAGTTATTTTTTCTAGCTGACTAACGAGTTTATGGTCACATGTGGTTTTTCTGAGGTAAATATGACGATACATGACAATGATTACAAGCTGTTTAACTGACGTCTTTCCACGGTTGAAAGTGAAACACTGATTGAGCGAATCAATGTGACATGATACGGATTTCGATAAGTTGTACTCTATCTTTTAACACACTTTCAGATGCTCATTCATGTTTATTTCGCGCTGTAACTGGTGTTATTAAGCCGGAAGAGATCAAAGCGCTCGCGCTGCTGCTTCTCTTGAGCTGGGCTGAGTTTCCCGATAACGTTGTCTCTTAGCGCGCTACGAAGACTCTTAAGGTATAACTTAACTGAAGGTATACCATTTCTAGGCGTGTTCCCCGAACTATACCTTAGAAAGCTGCTTAGGTATACCTTCTTACATGCGACGTTACCGGGTGCTGTCCGTGGCGATGGTGCTGAATCTGCTGATATCGATGACTCGAGAATCAATTATTCACTCATGCAGGGGCTGTTTATGTGAGAACGCGCTGTTCTTTATAAAATAAGCACTTAAGAAATAGTTGAAATTGCATTTACTAGGACTCATGGGATATTATAAAAAATAATCCGAACTATAACAGCCTATAATAGTCTTGGCTACATATTTTAATATTGTATCATATATTGCTGCCATAATAATTTTTTTTTTTTTATGTGCTTTCTTCTCTTTCCCATTTTTGTTCGCTGAGGTGAGCTGCGATGAAATATTGTTCTTGTAAATACTTTCAAGCATTTCAGTAATAAAAGTGTACGTCACGTAGCTACGGTGCTCGGCAGTGATCAAAAAGGATTTAAACAGTGAATTTTGAATCTCTTCTCAGAGATGTGTATTCAGACGGCAATTAAATTACCACACGACCTGTTTGTCAAAAATCAGTAGGTACTAATTTGGACAGAGATTTTTACGCGGGTTGGGTGAGAAAAAACACTGATATTATGGATTCGGACGGCACTAAAATATCCGACTTACCCCTGTAAATGTTTAAAATACAGTAAGAGCCCATGATAAACAATATTAGCGTCCGAATAGGACTTAACTGACAGTAGCCTATGCTTTCACTGGCCTTTAAAAGCGCTCTTTAATTAAAATAAATGTATAAAAATTTTATTATATAGCCTAGGCCTATAATAATATAATTACAATTCTAACAACAATCAGTGTAATGACAATTTTATTCTTTGCATGAAAACACTTGAATTAGCCTAATTGAACACTGTCTGTGTGTATTAAAACTTCAGAATTATATTAATATCGACCTTTAACAGTGATAAGGTAAAGCTAAGAGTGGTCCAGACCAACCTTCCGAAAGTATGACTTACAGAAGTTATACTTAACTAAGAACGTTTCGGGAAACACGTATTAACGATAAGGTACAGCATAAGGTGTAACTTAAGAACGACGTAGCGTTAAGAAGGTTTCGGGAAACTCAGCCCAGAGCCAGAGCGATCTCACGCCACAGCGGCAAAACGGTATTTATGTTTTTGAATTTCAAAAGAAAATGGACGTAATTTGAAAATTCACACTGTTTCATATCAATGGTAACAAAGGACAAAGATTATTGAGATGTTTTGGATGCGTGCTACAATGTTCCATTCATTCAAATGAAACAGGATGACTAATCAATTATTGAGATTTAAGAATCGATATCGGTTCGTAAAAATGAGAATCGATTAATATCGAGAAATCGATATTTATTACCCAGCCCTAATATTTAACCAGTTACAAAGTAAAATTCTAGCTTCCGGCCAAACGGCCATGTGCAGTCTATTTGCGCCCAAAGCGCAACTTACGCAACTTGTGACCTCGGAAGTAGCATAGTGCGTTATGCCGTAAAGTAAATATTAGCAGTACGTCGCATTACTCACAGTTACTCGATTTTTACTTGAAGTTGCTTCAATCGGTTAAAAAAAATTAAATGATGAATCACACATTTTTCTGTAATTAATTGTGATTATTTAATCGTGATTAATTGCACCAAGCATTAACTTTTTTTTTTTTTTTAAATATTGTAATTTCACATTTAATCTCCAAACTAATGTAGAAATAACATAAAGATAGTAGCCAATATTTTAAATATTTGTTAAACGGCATCTTTTTATGAAAGAATACCATTACTGCTACTGATGTCTCCATGAAATATATTTTTTAGCCAATAATTATAGACATAACAGTATAATTGAAAGCTATAAATTTTAACATGTATTAGGCTTAAAAAAATAGCAACTTTAAATTTAAGTTAACTTAAAACAATCTTCACATAAAGTCATTATAATTAATGTCACATTTACCTGTCCCCTTCAATATATCAGGGCTAATTTTTTTCTATTGGCCCAGTTATACCAATTCAGCTTTTTACTTGCCCTGTCAAAATGAACAAAAAATTACTGTTTTTGTTGTTTATGAACCATGTAACCTTGTAAACAGTGCTTTGAGATTTTCAGGTAGGTCTAACAGGTAGTAGAATACATAAATTGAATAAAGTTATCAAGCACTTTACAGTCTTCACTGCATAATTTACTAATTAAATATAGATTAATCCTTATTAAAGCTACAAATGTTATTCAGTCAAGAGCTGTGAGTGATTTTCTCTTTTTCTTTGATTATCCTTAAAGTCCCCATGAAATCGAAATATATGTTTTTGGGCTTTTAGTATGAATATGTTAGCCTTAAGGTTATGTATAATGCTAGTGTGCTCAAAACAATGACAAAATTCACATTTAGAAGATATAAGTGTTTTACAGTCTCTTTTTCCCTCAATGTGGATCAACGATTTTGATGACATCACTCTGCACTTCAGCTTCTCATCAGATTTTCTGTCCAATCAAATGCTCTCAAGAAACTGAAGTGTCCCTTCCCCTACACTAAAGCCACTGAAGCTGGTTAAAATCAGTCACTGGTTCACACACTTATAGGGGAAAGGGAACGATTCAGACAGTCTAAATATAATTTATATTGGCCCATAATTGTTTTCATTTATCTGATAACTAAAAAATGGCCAATTTTAAAATGCTATACTTATTGTTTTAAATGCTAAAAGTGAACTTATGCATCACTCCATTATTAAATGCAGATTACATTTTACAGTGTTATTAAATTATCAGTGTTTTTATCTTTAAGGGATCATTAGATGATGGCAAATAAATACTAAATGTTATAATTGGACAGTGCCGAAAAAGTAATACATATCGGCAGATAACCGGCATATCAAGCAAACCCTATTTTTAGTAGTTAATTAACAACCTTTAACTGAAAGTCTTTTTGTGCTCTGACTTAAATGTATTCAGAAGCATAAAATGCTGTAGGTTTCTGGATTTTGCTTCAGCAGTAGGAATACAGTATATTCATGCTGTGAACAAATTTGTAAGAATCTAGCAAACTGATACACTTCAGATAAAGTAACACACTCCAAAAGGACTCAGAACATCTGTGTGTGTTTCATGATCAATTATTATTTGAGCAGATGAACATTAGGGTCGTTGGAAATTGAATAACGTCATTAAGTCCAGAGAATATGTTCCTGAGAGTGGGAAAATCTTATAATAAAGAAATTGCATTACCACGGTCCATATCAAGTCACTACTGTACATCAGCAGTCTGAGTTTTATAGTAGTGTTCTCTTAAAATATAGAGGATTTCTTTGTGGTGCTTTATATTGTATAATAATGTGTTCAGTTTAACAACTGTAGAAAATGGACTATAACTCTGCACAATAAACCTAATTGCTCCTTGCACTATTTGTTTTATTTCCCTCAACACAGGATCTTAAAAAGCCTTTCGACAAGGCCTGGAAAGACTATGAGACCAAGTTGTAAGTATCATTACCGTGTGTGTA
Organism: Chrosomus eos; assembly: GCA_036326025.1. Lineage (NCBI taxonomy): Eukaryota > Metazoa > Chordata > Actinopteri > Cypriniformes > Leuciscidae > Chrosomus > Chrosomus eos. The sequence goes on from CM070823.1 coordinate 17,973,938, forward strand.
TTCTTTGGTCGTTGTATGCAAAATGTTGTTTAATGTAATGTGGTGATGTACAGCAGTTTTATTGTCAAACACAACAATATGTCATCATAATCATAGTGAAAGAGCCACTTGCGGTAACCTCTGTCTGAACTTCTGCTTATTGTTTCTCTGTCATCTTCTGTTTCTTGTCTTTTCGCCACAGCACGAAGATTGAGAAGGAGAAGAGGGAACATGCCAAGCAGCACGGCATGATCCGTACGGAGATCACCGGCGCAGAGATCGCAGAAGAGATGGAGAAGGAGCGTAGGATCTTTCAGCTGCAGATGTGTGAGGTGTGTGTGGGCTTGTGAGGATTTAAACTTTTCGGTCTCTTTCCTCCTCGTTCTTCCGAGAAACGTTAGCTTGGCGGTAGTTTTGATTGTTCAGCAACTTTAGGTTGTCTCCTTGTTCTCTTCTGCCATGATGTCTGCTCTAACGTGAGGTGTTGTGAAAGGCCAGGAGATCTTCTGATGTGTTCATATTTTTCACCCAGCAGCAAGTTTTTGAAGTGGCTGTTTGAGACATCATTGCAGGCACGGCGGTGTCTTAGCTCATGAATATTAATTAGGCGGTTGTGACATTGCTAGGTAACATTACTGAACCATCCATTCACACAACCTGATTAATATTCATGAGTCAAGCCTTTGCAGCAGTGGGCTTTGTATAATCAAGTGCAGAATATGCTTGAGTACAGACATACCAAGATATCAGACTAGCTTTATGTTTGATCACGTTTTACATTATATTTTACTGTTTTTATAAATATTGTACACATATTTCCAAGATGTATTGATATGGATATCAGGTCTGTGTTAAGAGTATTTGGTCGTCTTTGAGATGCAAGCAAAAATTATTATATCAACAATTTAATATTGAATTACATAGTACAAACCATTAAATCATAACCAATAGGTTTCAAGGCTCACTTCAATCAAATCACTGCTTTTATTGGAATTGGATTTCATAATTTAAACAATATACAAAGAAACTTAAAATACAATTCTTTCAATATATATTATTAACTGTATAATAACAATTGATGCGACTGAAGTGGTCATTTCTGTTTAAACCAGATGTGTTAGGGTGGAGCATTTAAACACAATTCTTATAGTCGAGCCACTTTAACCACTTCAAAGCTAGTGTGTGTGTGTGTGTGTTTGTGTGTGTTTAGAAGGGAGCAGCATCTCAGATGTTCTTTCCTATTAACACACCAATGTCTCTATGTGCTTTATTTTCTGTGGTTCCCAACAGTACCTGATCAAAGTGAATGAGATTAAGACCAAGAAAGGAGTGGATCTCCTCCAGAATCTCATCAAGTATTATCATGCACAGTGCAAGTAAGTGGCCCAGAATCCTGTTTTCTTACTGATGTAAGGTCTGTTATTGTAATTTCTAAGAAATGTCTCCTAATTACCGTAGTTAAGATTCCAGTATTTTGATATTAAATTGAGATATATTATCTTCAAAGAGTTTGTAATTGCACACAGTTATTAAATGTACACTACCGTTGGTAAGATTCAATAAAAAAGAATAAGAAATTAGTACTTTTATTCAGCTGGGAATGCATTCAATTAATCAAAAGTGACAGTTAAAGGTTGGCATACACTACAACTTTTAAAATCTGAACCGATTTTGAACATTTGTATCAGTCATAACGTCTGGAGAAAACAGCGCAGACACTGGAATAAGATGAAACTTTCTAGAGTGCATGTGTCAACCGCCTCCGTTCGCGCACGCTATCAAATGGAGTAAACTTTGAAAGGCAACGGTACACATATACTAGCGAATGTGTAAAAAAAGTAGACTTTGGGCTTTAGAGGTGGATTTTTTTATCTGTCAAATATTTAATTGCAACACTGGTAGATCGAGGACAGCCTTGGTTTCAGTATTGACACATCATACACTACGATATGTGTTCTAAAATCAGCTCAAAATATCAAACATGTTTTGATATACACTGGCTCTATGGATTCATTGTCTGAAACTAAAAAAATCGCAGTCTGTGCCCATCATACACTATGCGATATTCTGTGAAATCTGCCAACTCCGACTGCCCAAATTCTGCAGACTTTTGGCAACTATTGTCAACTCATCCAGACTGCAAATCGTGGCAAAAATATGAGCACAATTTGTGTAGTATTCCAGCCTTAAAAAAAAACTATTTCAAATAAATGCTGTTATTTTTAACTTTTTTTAATTCATCAGAATCCTGAAACTAATGTATCACAGTTGAGTTTACACAAAAATATTAAGCAGCTCAACTGTTTTCAGCTGTGATAATATTAAGAGATGTTTCTAGAGCACCAAATCAACATATTAAATTGATTTCCTGAAAGATCATGTGACACTGAAGTGACAATTAAGTTTTGCCATCACAAAGTCAATTTTAAAATGTATTAACATATAAAACACTTATTTTAAAATGTGATAATATTTCATGATATTACTGTTTTTACTTTATTTTTGATCAAACAAATGCAGCCTTAGTGAGTCATAAATTACTTATTTCAAAAACATAAAAAAATCTTAACAACCCCAAACTTTTAAACAGTCGTATACATAGTGTTGAACTAATGCATAACAACCTTTCATTTGTGCTTGTATTTTCTCTCAGTTTTTTCCAGGACGGCTTGAAAACCGCTGACAAGTTGAAGCAGTATATTGAGAAATTAGCAGCTGATCTCTATAATGTTAGTAAACCTTTACATTTGTCCCTCTTAAGATCTGTTTTTATAGTTTTCTGTTACGTTGTTAGTTCTGTTACAATGCATGCAGCTCTGCTTATGAGAACATTATGATTATATTAAATATGATGCCATGAAACATAAGCATTATTAATATGTAGGTCTATGAGTGAAATATTATCTCATATTCAGAAAGGAAAAAGTAAAGCTCAAGCCAACTGTTCCTTTGAAAAAAGTAATAAAGGTTTACTAGCAGTGCCTCCTCAAGAAAGTGTGTACTCTTATGCAGACATCTTGAAATGAGGAAATAGCAGCCTGTTTATTTTGCCCCAAATTGTGACACTGTAAATCTGTACTGTCAGATCAAACAGACCCAGGACGAAGAGAAAAAACAACTTACAGCTCTCAGAGACCTCATCAAGTCGTCCTTACAACTGGACCAGAAAGAGGTAGGTACATCACCGGAGGAAGTGTCCTCTGCCTTTAATCTGCAATGACTTAATGAGACCCTTTTGTCTTTGACTGATCACTGAGGTAATCTATCATAATAGTGCAATCACTTCCATATATGTCACGCAACAATGGGTTTACATGCTGTATTCAGCATAGAATATATGAATGAGTCCAGATGTGAATATGCTTTTCATGTCCAGTTTGTCCTGTCATTTACTGCCTCTGAGAGACTGTGAAGTAGGTTTTCAGTGTCACTCATGAGAGAGGAAACATGGACATGAGGGTCAGACAGTGACAACACAAGCTCTTTTGTAGAGCCCAGCGTTTGATCTTTTATGTGTTTTGTTTGGAGTTGATGTCCATTTGAACCGGACGTTTCTGGTCTCGATTGAATAACAATGCCCTGCGTTGTATTATCCTCAGACACTGCTGTGAACATTGCAACGCTAGGTTTGCTCTTATTTTTATTCAACGCACACTGCAATAATAATAATCTGACATCTGCATTTCTGACTCCTTTCCTCCTTTCTCTTTCACTGCCTTCCAACTGAAGTCTAGGAGAGTAAGTTCATAAAAGTAACTTTTAGTGTTGCCAGACTTTTTTCCTTGATCTGATTTTATAATATATACTGTGTGTGTGCAAATGTCTACTGAAAATTTTTCATTTAATACAATTACATTTGGTGCTAGAATAAAATTCTGAATATTTCTTCTTCATTTTACATCATATTGTTTCTTTGTTTAAAATCCTAAAATGTCAGACTTTTGATAAAACATTTTCCCCCTTTATGATAAGGTTTCATTTACTCATTTTTTTGATCGTATAATGGGATGCTAATTTGCTCGGTTTATTCATGATTTTGAATGTTTTCTTGTTGTGATGTGCAGGATTCTCAGAGCAAGCAGAGCGGTTACAGTATGCACCAGCTGCAGGGCAATAAGGAGTTTGGCTGTGAGAAGAAGGGCTATCTCTTCAAGAAGAGTGATGGGTGAGCTCACACGCTGATGTGATATGTAGTCAGATGAGTAATGTGACTTAATTGTCTCTTGATTGTGTCTAATGGAATTGGCTACACTGTAATTTATTGGTTCAACACCACATTGCTTCTGATCACTGCTTCTTCCAGCTCTAAAGTGCCAAGTCACTTAAATATATACAGTATAAACATCAGGCATCACAATGCTTTTACCATAGAAGATTTATCATTAGGCATTCCCCTTGAATAAGCTCTTTAAAGTCATTAATGGCACACATCCCATGTTTAGTGTTTATTTATTTTTTTTTGTAGAAAAGAGTTTATCTTACATATACAGTACCAAAAGTTTGGGCATAGTAAGTTTTTTTCAAAGAGAAAGAAGTACTTTTATTTACATTTAGCAAAGATGCAGTAAATTGAGCAAAAGTGACAGAAAAATATTTCAATTTCAAATAAACACTGTTTAAATAAAAAAACAATAAACGGCTTTCAACACTGATAATAATAATGTTTCTTGAGCACCATATTAGAATTATTTCTGAAGGATAATGTGACACTGAAGACTGGAGTAATGATGCTGAAAATTCACCTTTGCTATCACAGGAATAAATTACATTTTTAAATATATTAAAATAGAAAACACAATATTAATGTTTTTATTGTATTTTTTTTATGTAAATCCAGCCTTGGTGTGCAAGACTTGAATACTATTTTCAAAAACATGGAAAAAAAGTCCTACTAATTTCAACATTTTGACTGTAGTGTATACATTTTTAAAATGTTAAGACTAGTTTTTTTCTTCTTCTTAAATTCTTACATAAATTGTGGTGCTGGCTGTGTTGAACCAATTAAACCTGTATTAAAAATTTATTATATGAAAATATATCAAATAAATATATTTTGTGTAGTTTATGGGAAATATAAGTTTATCAATCAATTTAATATATTGAAATTTATATATTTGCATCCCTTTTTTAATTTTATGAATTTTGTTCAGTTAAAAAAAACCACACACACATTGTGAACAGGGTTGCACTGATTTCAAACCTTATTTAGTACCTTACTCATGGAAAACTACCTTCTGACTTTGAAAGAAAGTGGCAGAACAGAATTGTTATTCTTCTTAAATTATATAAATCAAACATTTTCCTCTTTTGTTCAAATTATCAAGCCATCTTAGAGATTCTAAGGACGATTGTAATGATTTTCATTCACAGGATCCGTAAGGTGTGGCAGAGAAGGAAGTGCTCAGTGAAAAATGGCATCCTCACCATCTCCCATGCCACAGTGAGTACTTCACTAACCAGGGTAATATTACGGGATATACTCAAAGAATATGCTGATATTTGCTTTAAAATTATCTTTTGGTCTCATTTAATTACTACTTACCTATTGAATTAATATTTTTAAAGTTCGATTTTTTTATTAAGTATAGCTGTAGCTTTTAAACTGTTGTATATAAACGGTGAAGCAACACAGCTGCCACAATTTAAAAATCTTAAGGCTTTTTGTTTCCTCTCTTTAGCACTTTAGTGTAAAGGTGAACATGGGGGGTAGTGCTGCCCAGTTACCATAGAAACATGCACCCGGTACGATCTGACTCATACCTAATGATATTAGCACGAACGAGACCCAGCATGCTCCGGGCCCCAGGTGGTCGATGAGTTTCCTGGTGTAATCTGCTGTAAGGACGCTGATGCTCAGCAGACGCTGTGTGGAGCGAATGCATTTTACTCTCTCGTCTCTGTTGCAATGTGCTCATATTTCTGTCTGATAGCATTTTAATATGCTCCTAACCTAACAGTCTAGTCTACTAATGTTGTTTACATATGGTTGTAAAGTTACTTAAAGTTAGTAGAATGTCTAAAGCGGACCATCGAAATAAAACTGTAACCTACATGAATAGTGTACAAGAATGTTTACTCAATATATAACGTATATAATATATAACATTAATATTGTGGTTTATACATACATCATTGGTTTGTCTTAAGTCTGAAACCGTTGATCCTGTGTTGGGTACTCCATTGCAACTAATTACATTTTATTCTATAAATGGAAAAATATTTCACATGTTTCTGAAGTATGATTTCTACAATACTGCCCAGATGTCACGCATAAACTGATTTGGCAATCCTGCATTTCATCCAGGCTGTTATTGTTACCAATATGGAGCTAGCAATCTGTTTTACCACATTACTTCCAGCAAAGGCTTTTGTCGCTTTTTTCCCTAGAGATGTTCTCATTTTTATTTCCCCAGCAAAACATTCTCTCTGGGATTTGAGTTATACAGTAATATATGCAAACACACATTATTTATACGATTGTTTCTAAAATATTTGTATAATTAAATATTGTTATGATTTCTCATATTGACATGTGTTTATAGTTCCATGCATCAATTAATATATAAATCAAGTTGAGTTCAGCCTCCCCTCTTTTTTGTTCTTATTTCTCTTATCTCTCTTTTTTTTTAACCTGCCCTAGCCATTTTCACTGACCCCACTACAAAATACAAATATGTTGCTAAAATAACTTTTATATATATGTAATCTGTTTATATTTTTCCATAAAGGTTTTAAATAAATAAAATATAAATAAATAATAGTTAAACTAAAATAATTAAAATAATAATATTAATAATTAACTTAAAGTCCCCATGAAATCAAAATTGACCAGACTTACTTTCTTTGCCTAAATTGATCGTTTTGTGGTGAACAATTCATCCATGCAAGTCAATTTACACAAAAATTTTTTTTGGCTTCGTAAGCTTTAATCAAATTCTGAAAATGCCCCTCCCCTCTGCGTTGGAGGACCTTGCCCGATGACGTAGGCTTGACGGTTTGGGTGTCTGCTTAACATCCGTAACCACCTCTCCAACTGACATTAGACAGGCAAACAGCGTGTGAAATGAGATATGGCGAGGAGGTGCATTTTTCTAGATCCAATCAGGTGCTAGTTGGAAAAAAAAGCCACGCTCACTATTTTGCCCATTTAGTATTCCGTTTCTCTCGGAAATACGTCACAGCACTGGAGAAAAGTCGTTTGCAACTTCCGGTTCACGGGGACTTTAATGGAAACTATAAATTCATAAACAACTGGTAAACCATGTCATTTGATGATTTTCCAAGTTACTCTTCCAATTTTCTCAAAGTTTCATCTATGTTAGCCAGGTAAATGCCTTTACCTTGGTGACAAGTCCATAAACTGGCCCCAAAACTGACTGTGATTACTCTGTCCAGTCCAACAGGCAGCCGGTGAGACTGAATCTGCTGACCTGTCAGGTTAAACCCAGCGGAGAGGATAAGAAGTGCTTTGACCTCATCTCCCGTGAGTAACTTCACAGAACCTATGTCCCCTGCCAAACTTCAGAGTACTTCCATCCGTGCCAAGTGCTAGCAAGGCCTCCAGAAGTCTAACTCCATTACACAGGCAGAGACTGCTAAGTGCAGTGTTCAGAGGCTGAAAAGCAGTTAACATAATGCACTTCTTCCCCTAATAATCTCTCTCCCTCTTTGCCTCCGCAGATAATCGAACATATCATTTCCAGGCAGAGGATGAACAGGAGTTTGTGATGTAAGTGTGAATGTGTTAGTTTCGAGAGTTGATACCATCTGTTATTTCTCTTTGCTCATGAGAACAAGATGTGAGCGTATCAGTGCCTCTTTGTGTTAATGAGAAGAATATATTATGATAACAATAAATATAAACATATACTACCATCAATAATTGATCAAAAGTCACAATAAATACATTTATGATGTTACAAATTATTTCTCTTTCAAATAAATCCTGTTATATTGGACTTCTATTCCTTAAAAAACAATGCATCACAGTTTTACAAAATATTCAGCAACACAAATGTTTTCAACATTAAGAAATGTTTCTTGAGCACCAAATCAGCATATTAGAATGATTTCTCAAGGATCATTTGACACTGAAGACTGGAGTAACGATGCTGAAAATTCAGCTTTGCCCCATGACAGGAATAAATGACATTTTATAATATATTGAATTAGAAATCAGTTATTTTAAATTATAAAAATGAATACGTGAAGTCTTGGTGAGCATAAGAATCTTCCAAAAACATAAGAAATAATTGTATGAATTCCCACAGTTTTGGTAAAAGGAAAATAAACCAAAAAATATCACTTTTATTTCATATATTTTACTAATACATTTTAATATAGAAAAACATGCTGAAATGTCTGTGAACAATTTTGAGTGATGCTGCGATTTTTCTTTTTTTTTAAAAGTTGAGCTGAATTCCCAAAAATATATTACTCTAATGCTGTTTTTGCTATTGATGTTTAAATTAATGGTCTTTAGTATGCTTAATGGCTAAAAAAAAATTTGTGAGATTCACTATGTTGATTATATATTATATTATATATTTTGCTGTGGATTAGTAAGCTTATGTGTGTCTGTTGATATTTAAATATCTGTATAGCACATAAATCTGTCTTTATGTGTGTTTGTGGTTTTTCACATAACTTATCACATGTGCATGCCCATCTGTGGTGGTGTGCAAGCGATTAATGCATATATACACATGTTAATGTGTGATGAGCAGATGGATTTCAGTGCTGACTAACAGTAAGGAGGAGGCTCTGAACATGGCGTTCCGTGGGGAGCAGAGTGCTGGAGATGACAGTTTGGAAGACTTGACCAAAGCCATCATCGAGGATGTGCTGCGCATGCCTGGAAATGAAGTCTGCTGCGACTGTGGAGCACCAGGTTAGCTAAGTTTGTGTGTGAAAGTTTTGTAGCAGTGGCATCTGACACAGTCCCCATTTTATCAATGCAGTGAGGTTTCAAAAGAATCTTTTTATCTTTTAATTGATTTTTTTTATAGATAGATTTGTGCGCCACCTTGTGGCTTAGAGGTGAGTGGCAGGACACAGCCCTCATCGACTACAGTATAAAACCCAATTTTCTCCCATTTTATCTGCTCTAGAGCCTAAATGGTTATCCACTAACCTCGGCATCCTGACATGCATCGAGTGCTCAGGGATCCACAGGGAAATGGGTGTCCATATTTCACGCATCCAGTCCATGGAACTAGACAAACTCGGCACCTCTGAACTCTTGGTAATGTGAATGCAAATCTTGTCATTTTCACTACTGTTTTAGAAAATTAAGGTTAAAATTTCTTTTTTGAAGAAGAAGAAATAATTAATACATTCAGCTAAGATGCATTAAATTGATTAAAAATTATGGTTAAACTGTAAACTGTTATGAAACATTTCTAATTCAAATAAATGTTGTTTTTTAACTTTCTATTCATCAAAGAATTATGAAAAAAATATCAGTTTCCACAAAAAAGTAAGCAACATTGATTATAATAAATGTTTTTTGAGCACCAAATCAGCATATTAGAATGATTTCTAAGGGATTGTGTGACTACTTATTGTGCCATCACAATAACAAATTGTTTTTAAAATATAATAAAAATAGAAAAGTTAAAATAATATTTCACAATATTACTGTTTGTACTGTATTTTTAAGCAGCATATTACTGGTTTTACTGTCTTTTTGATCAGATAAAATCAGCCGCGGTGAGATAAAAAAAAATATATATATATATATTAGTGCTGGGCCGTTATCGGCGTTAACGTGCTGCGTTAACGTGAGACTCTTATCGCGCGATAAAAAAAAATATCGCCGTTAATCTAAGTTGGGTTGGGATCATAAATAGCATTTTCGAATATCGTTATTTTCGCGCAATTCTAGTGTGTAGTATGACATACATACTTGACGCCGCGCCTACTGTCACAGATCGCACAGCAGGGTATTTTCCTGTCAGGGACACAAGGTGTACTTTTACTTTGTTATGTTGGGCGACGTTCGTCTCGTTACTTTATGTTAATGCAATACGTTGTTAAATGAGTTCATTCCAAGTGCGCTGTATCCTTTGTATGGGCATGATCGATGCTCATTTACAACTGAATCACTCTTTTGAGTCGATTCTGTTCAAAGTCTTCAGCTGCGTCCCAATGTGCATACTATCCATCCTAAATAGTATGTGACATTAGTAATTTTCAATACTATTTAGGGCATAGTATGCACATTGGGACGCAGCTTTCATCAAACAAGTTGTCAGATCTGTTAAATCGGTTCGCGAATCAGTTGATCTGTTCAGTTCCTCACGCACTGAATCGTCTGAACTCAGAAGCGCTTTCAATTCACACTCGAGGAGTCGTAAGTAACAGGACGATTTAAGAACATCAAGAGCGTTGGATTAAGTGGCCGTGGATCTACAGTTTAGTCTAGTGAAAGCAAATCTGCAAATGCATCATATCTTTGCCAGCGATGAAGATCTTTATTAGTTGAACATCTTCGTAAACTGTCCGTGAATGAATGATTCCACAGGACGATACATTCGAGTTCATTTCATTCAGGTAATACATTTTACAACCAAACAGATTATTACGCCACGATAGCACTACTAAAAAGTATGACATTATCCGGTTTTTGGACATAACAGTTACATTAATTTATAGGCTACAAAAAAAACGCTTCAGGGCGTCGGTGCACTGGTTAACAGGTTTAAATAAGCTACCATTGTCCACAGTTTATGAAATAAACACCCGCCATCCCGCGGTAATGTGTGTGTATTGCGCAGTGGCATAATCACACGAATAGTTTACATTGATTGAAACTAATTTGTTTAAAAAGGAGGCTATTGCAGTAACAAGGCAGGTTTACATAAAATCATTATGACATATGATGACATTATTTTTTGATCTAACGAGCATTGGCGATGCAAAAACGGACTGTCGTGCGCATTGTTTTTTTTTTTTTTTCAATTACTATGTTAAAAAACCCCGAAGAGAACATGTTACTTGTTCAATTAATAAACAGTTTGTTTGATGACAAATCGCTAAAGATGAAATTGGCCTTCCTTTCTGTCATTGCGTTTTTTTTTAGTTTTTTTTTTTAACGATATTCGACTTTTGCTCCTCGATTGTCAAATGGCATTTTTGGCAGAAATGCACATCCCTATGCGAGGTGAACTATTCTCAAAGACTTACTTTTAGTCATTATTTGGGTAGCACACATATTATAAATGCCTTCGGGAGAATTCAAATGAGCCATTTTAATCTAGATTAATCTAGATTAATTTTAAAATTAATCTAGATTAATCTAGATTAAAAAAATTAATCTATGCCCACCTCTATATATATATATATTACTGACCCCAAATTTTTTTAACGGTAGTCTGTGTATATATAAATGAAAAAGTGTTTTGATTTTTTTAACATAATCTCTGGTGAATGTATTACTGAATTATAGGTATGCTCACAGTTACTCACAGCCGATTGCGATCTTTCCACAGCTGGCTAAGAATGTGGGTAACAGTAGTTTTAATGAAATTTTAGAAGGGAATCTGCCGAGCCCTTCACCAAAGCCAACACCATCAAGTGACATGTGAGTACCGGCTTACCTAGCATATACATTAAGAACTGTAGATAGTACTCACAGACTTTAACTATTGGAATGACCATTTGTTTGGTAGTTAATGCACTAATTCATATGTAAAGCAGTGTGTGCTTTTTGAAATAAACTTTTTTAGGACCGAGAGGAAGGAGTACATAAACGCAAAGTACGTGGAGCACAGGTTTGCTCGGCGGACAGCCACTACAGCCACAGCCAGACAGGGCGACTTGTATGAGGCCGTGAGAACTCGAGACCTGATGGCTCTGATTCAGCTCTATGCAGATGGAGTGGAGCTAATGGATCCATTTCCAGAAGCAGGACGGGTATTGATCTTTGACTAATAGTTTGTCATCGATTAACTGATTTATATGCTGCTTTTTTAGAGGAGTATAGTCATTTATTTCCCAGAGTGTATATGACTGACCTCAGGTCGGAGGAGAAGTGTGGTCCCTAAGGGTTTGTCAGTACTCATTAATTTTGTAAGACCTGCTTTTGGTCAATCGAAAGGATATGCTATATAGCATATTTAAATGAATGCAAATATTTCTCAGTAATGTTGTCCTGATTCTGGTACTGAATTACTGTCAACAGGACCCTGGAGAGACAGCGCTGCACTTTGCTGTGCGGATGTCAGACCAGACCTCGCTGCACCTGGTGGACTTTCTTGTCCAAAACAGGTAACGGACAGAACATTCTGTAGTGTGTATTAGTCCACAGACACTCATTAGGAGAGAATTAAGCTGCAAGATGGTAAATATGGATCTGTGTGTGCAGTGGAACTCCAGACAGACAGACGGAGAGTGGAAACGCTGCTCTCCATTACTGCTGCACATATGAGAAGTCAGAGTGTCTTAAACTGCTGCTCAGGGGAAAACCATCTATTGACCTAGGTAAGTGGGTTATCTTTAGCAATGGTGTTTCAACAGAGACAACATCTGGAGTTATTTCAAAATAAATAAAGCAGCTGATTATTTGAGATTATTTGATCTTTTGCAGAGGTTTAAATACCTCAGCTGTAAATACAGGCCTCTGGGACCCACATGCCGGTCTGAATGCTTAGAGGCTCATCTTCCAACAAGTTTCATTCCTCGAATTCTTTTCATTTCTACTGAAAAATACACAGGTGTCACCACACCTAACCCTGAGGCTTTGATTTTTGCATCTTGCTTAGTTTTAAAATGTCATTTTTCCCAACCTTAATATAAAACTACTAATGAGTTTTTTAAATATTTTTTTCTAAATTGAATTACCATAGTAGTAGCAAGGCTATACCTATGTGCTTTATGTGTTTTATTTCAGTTAATCAAAATGGGGAGACAGCTTTGGACATTGCCAGACGAATGAAAAATGCACAGTGTGAAGAGCTAGTAAGTGTGATACTTTATATTCAATGCTTAATTTCTGTGTTGCTGAAACTGTGGTAATTACAGAATTTTTTTGCCACACAACCACCTGCAAGTTCACTATACAGTCATGTAATTGTTCAAAACATGACCTTTATTTTTTTGCCATTTATGTCAGAAAGGAGACGTGTATTATGTTAATGGGTTTGTGATTGGTTGTGTAGCTGATGGAGGCAGCAGCTGGGAGGTTTAATCCTCATGTGCATGTGGAGTATGAGTGGAATCTGCGGCTGGAGGAGATTGACGAAAGTGACGATGACCTAGATGACAAGGTTTGTGCGCCCACCTTTTGCTTTGTCCAATATCTCCCTATACTAGAGATCCACTAACAATCCCTCTTCATGCAGCTGTAATAAGCATAGGTATTATGAGTAATTTTGTAGGTAATATACTTACAAATTACTTGTTGCTGGAAACTTCACACCTTGTTAGAACATGGTGCAACACTTAAAGGGATAGTTCACCCAAAAATGTAAATTCTGTCATCATTTACTCACCCTCATGTTGTTCCAAACCTGTAAGATTTTCATTCATCTTCACAACACAAATGAAGAACTTTTAGATGAAATCTGAGAGTTTTCTGCACTCTCAATTGACAGTTATGTTACTACTACTTTGATGCTTCAAAATATTCATAAAGAGATCGTAAAACTAATCCATATGAAATGAGCTGTGTAGATACAATTTTCTGAAGAGACACGATTGCTTAATATGATGAATAGATTTTATTTAGGCTTTTGTTTACATGTAAATATAAACAGAAGCTCAACCGTAACTGCTTGACGTGCGAGAACAAACCTCATTGCTTCTTGTGGAAGCTGAAACAATTAACCTCATTGGTTCTCGCACATCAAGCCAACATGCTTGAGCTTCCGTTTACCACAACTGATGTGTGAGTTGATGAATGTTTATATGTGAATACAAGCCTAAACTCAATCTATTCATCACATAAAGCGATTGTGTCTCTAAACTAAACTAAACACCTAAACTGAACTAAACTACTAAACTCAATTCAAATGGATTTGTTTTACAAACTCTTTATGAACTTTTTGAAGTATCAAAGTTGTGTAGCTGTCAATGGAAGGACAGAAGGTCTCAGATTTCATCAAAAAGATCTTAATTTGTGTTCCGAATATAAACAAAAGTTTTGGAACAATATGAGGGTGAGTAAATGATAAAATAATTTTTCATTTTTGGGTGAACTATCACTTTAAACTTGCAAAATTGTATTATGTTTTATTCACATAAGTTATATCTTTTGTAATTGTATCAAACTAAGCTAAGGTTTCTTAAAAATACAATATGGCATTTAAAAAAATCTAGACACAAAAAAAGCCAATCTTACCCAGAGTTTACATGGAAAACAAAAAGTATATTACTGCCATTACCCATTAAGGTAATGCACATATAAAAATTGTGATAACTGAAGTCTATATAATGGTTGTCACATTAGTCTTTTAACAATAGGGTGGAAAATGCTCTTGTGCGAACAAAGCTCTCTTGCGACTCAGAAGCAAAACTATTTGATAAGCGACCAAGTTCCTTATGGCGCTTTAAATAGTGCATTTTATGCCATCATAAAAGTGGAACCCTTATCTGCAAAGATCCATGACTCGAGAAATGAGAACCGAAATCAAGATATTACAACACTAGTGGTGCCTGAAAGCACACACCACCTCAACGCCACGTATACACAGTGCCTCCTAATGCATTCACTTGTAATCGCAAGATATTGGAGAGGCTGTGGACTAGTCTCAAAATCAAGTGATGTGTAATATTTTTCCATCTCCAGCCCAGTCCGGTGAAGAAGGAGCGTTCTCCCCCGACCTCAGAGCTTCTGTCATTCCTCGAGCGTGTCCCCTCAGGAGAAGCTGTCTCTGCCGGGGTATTTAGGACACAGGGACAAACAGAGACTCTCCTACGGAGCTTTTGCCAACCCTGTCTACAGCACCTCCACCGAAACACCTGCATCTCCAGTATCAGAGGGACCCACAATAGCCAGCAAGACCACTGGGAAAGGTATACATGCCTTTATGCATGACACTGCAGATAAAAAAGTGCAGCCCATGTACCAGGAAAGGTAAATTGTTTGCATGTAGCCTACTTGACGTGACGTCTTTACATTAACTCTAATTAGGGGGAGGTATAATGTGCAATCGGTTGAGGCTGACCCTTAGTGATTGTAAAACATCCTCTCACACCACAACCACTGTTTGCTTGCAAACTGAACTGGAATGTGCAACCTTTGGCTGTCGTTTTTATCTAATCAGATATCAGCCCGCACCTGCATTCTGCGACCCTGTTAGCTGTCGCCTTCTTGATTATTTTGGTTGTGCTTTTGGAAATCACTTTACACTCATCACTCCTGACATGATGGGAGTGTTGTCTTTGCCCTTGTGTTCCGGTGCGCTCGGGCCTCACTTGCTTCTCGACCAATCACGTCATCTCGTCACTCTTTCAGCTCCGTCCTCTGGACCGCCCACCTCCCTGCCGCTGGGATCGCAATCGAGTGCAGGAGGCAGCTCCACTCTGTCTAAGAAGAGAGCGCCTCCTCCACCTCCCGGACACAAGCGCACCCACTCAGACCCCCCCAGCCCCGTACTGCAGGGCCCGCAGAGCAAAGGTGCGTCCAGGTGGCAACACCTCAGTTTTGTGACAGCAGAAACAAAAATATTTTGCCAACACCTCTGAAAAATTCTTGTAATTTGTTGTTTTGTTGCTCATAGTGGTGGTGGTGTTGGTGTGAAATGGGTGGGTAGGAATTCTCAGCCTGACCTCAAGTGGCCATTACATAATGAAGTGATATTATGAATAATTGATTTAGGGATCTTGTTCTCGACTGTGTTTATAATCAAAGACCGAGAGCTTTCTGGGAGGATGCCTGACATTACATTTTCTTCAGTATTTTCTATTTCCTCACCCCACAATGAGAGTTAAAGTGTTTTTTCTTAGTAATTAGTTTATGGAAGCTTTGCGATTTTAATAATTATCATTCATTTTGTTTGTGTTGTTACATTGTTTTATATTAAAATATCCTATTAAATTGTTTAAAGGTAAAATGTGTTCTATTAGCTTCACCTAACATAATAATTTAAATTAAAAATGGTGATTAAAATTAGTTAATCATTACGATTAGATAACATATCAATTTAAGAATTTGTCAAAATTATAACATTGTTTTATCAACATTAATTATTTTTTAAAAAGTCTTGGGACACCAAAAGTCTACTGTATTTGTGAAAAGTGCCAATTTTCTAACTGGTTTCCCCAAACACTCTTTCATTGGTAATAGGATAAACAAATACTTGGCCCCAAACTCATGCCATTGGTTGAGGTATTTGGGCTGGTAAAGATCTAATAGTGACACAGAGCCACAGTTTTATTTGATTTATTTTTTAAGTTGTCTTGGCATATTAAAGTTTAATAAATTGCTAAAAAAACATTGTCTTCATTTACTCACCCTCATGTCATTCCAAACCCATAAGTCTTTAATGTATCCATTTCCAGAAGCAGGACGGGTATTAAAGTAAAGTAAAATTTATTTATACAGCGCCTTTCACAGACTGAGTCACAAAGCGCTTTACAATAGAAAAGCAAAAAATAATAATAATAAAAATAATACAACAGATAAAATTATCAATAAATTAAGTACAGAGATTACCCAAAAGCTAACCTGAACAAATGAGTCTTCACTTGTCCCCTAAAACTGTCCACATTCTCAGCAAACCTAATACTGGTTGGCAAAGCATTCCATAGTCTGGGTGCCATAGCGGCATAGTCTGGGTATTGATCTTTGACTAATAGTTTGTCATAGATTAACTGATTTATTTGCTGCTTTTTTTAGAGAAGTATAGTTTTCATTCATTTTTTATTTTCCAGAGTGTATATAAACTGACCTCAGGTCATTACATAATGAAGTGATATTCTGAATAATTGATTAAGGGATCTTGTTCTTGAGTGTGTTCATAACCCATAAGTCCTTTAAAGTACAAATGAAGATATTTTAAACAAAATCTTAGAGATATTGGTGCATGCAACTACCACTTTGACACTTGAAAAAGTTCATAAAGAGATGGTAAATCTAATTCAAATGAATTGAACGCTTTAATCCAAATTTGCTCAAGAGACACGATTGCTTTATATGATGAACAGAACTTTCTCTTTATGAACATTTTGAAGTGTCAAAGTGGTAGTTGCGTGGACTGTCAATGGAGGGACCTGGAATCTCTCAGATTTCATTTAAAATCTCCTCATTTGTTTTTCGAAGCTGAACAAAAGTTTTACGGGTTTGTAATGACAGGAGGGTGAGTAAATTACAGAATTAAAATTTTTGGGTGAATAAGCTGCGATTTGAGAAAATATTTTAACAAAAAAAGTGACATCAGTGAAGATTCCTGGGACATAAAAACAAAGAGTGTAAGACATGGCCAAAGCTCTTAATGAAATAAGGGGACTTCAAAACCGCTTTAAACATCTTCCCCCTTTTTATTTTGAAACTAATAGGAAGTGAGTCTACACCACCTTCTGCGATTCGGACATCCCCGGCCAATAAGTTTGAGGGAATTCAGCAGCAGCAAAGGTGTTGCACCACACTGACATTCAGACATTAAAATAGTCCTGTATTGCACAAAAAAACATTTGTGCATTTTACAGCATGTGTAATAGATCTCAACTGTAAACAAAAAATTTAGACCATTACAATTTTCATGTTATCTTCATAAATACATCATGAAGGTTTTTTTTCTAGTCTGTTATAGAGAAATTAATCACTGGACATTTTTTATTTCAGCACTACTTCTATGAACACAAAAGCAGCATTTGGCCCACGAGTTCTTCCCAAACTACCTCAAAAAGGTACATTTAACATGGCATTAAATACAACGGATTTACTTAAATTTCTAATTTTTACCTTTACGTTGACCTGCCCATGTCTTACTCTTTCAGTGGCACTACGAAAGATTGACACAATCCACCTCCCCTCAATGGACAAGTCTGGTCCCGATGTGCTGCAGAAACCCCCACATGCCCAGGACAACGCCTCCCACCAGAGCTTCAGATACAATAACCAGACCCACTGAGCCTCCACCTAAAATCCCACAACCCGCAGAACGCTCCCAGCCCCTGGAGGTGCCACAGAAACCTCACATCTCAGACCTTCCCCCTAAACCGCAACTGTCTGATCTTCCCCCGAAACCACAATTGTCGGATTTACCCCCAAAACCTCAGCTTTCTGACCTGCCCCCGAAACCACAGCTTAAGGATCTTCCCCCTAAGCCGCAGCTCTCTGACCTCCCATCCAAGCCTATGATGTCTCCAGCAGCTGAGACCACACAGAGGCAAACGACACAGGAGGAAACCAGCCCGAAGCCCCAGCTTACGGAGGTGCAGTCATCCAGTCAGCAGGAGGAGCTCTCTCCCAGACAGGCCAGTGAAGACACTAACGGTGCGCCTGCAGGAGCTGTGGAGATGCCTGTCCCGATGCCACGGAAAATAAACACAGTAGTGAGTGAAAGATTTTCCTCATTTCATATTGTTTTATCATTTTAAACCTAAGAAAAGATTTTTGGGCAAAAATATTTAGCTTAAAAAGTGCACTTTAAAATCTTGAATTTAAAATCTTTAAAATGCATTAGTTTATTTATTATTTTATCAAACAAGTTTGGGATCAGTAAGATTTTATTAAATTTTAAAAAAAAAAAAGAAATGTATACATTTATTCAGCATATAAATACACATTATATTGATCAAAAGTGACAGTAAAGAGTCCAGACTTTTATAATGTTACAGAAGATTTCTATTTCAAAGAAATGCTGTTCTTTTGAACTTTCTACTCATAGTTCTCAAGAAATCAGTTTTCACAAAAATATTAAGCAGCACAACCATTTTCAACATTGATTATTAATATAAAAATGTTTCTTGAGCACCAAATCAACATATTAGGTGTATTTTTGGAGGATAATGTGACACTGAAGACTGGAGTAATGATGATGAACATTTTAAAATAGATCAAAATAGAAAACAGTTGTTTTAAATTGTCACATTATTTTACAATATCACTGTGTATACTCTAATTTATGTTTAATCAAATAAATGTACCCCTGGTGAGCATAAGAGACTTCTTCAAAAACAAAGTCTTGCATCCAACTCCAAACTTTTGAACAGTAGTTTATATTGGAAAATATCAACAGGTGTAACACTAAAATAACTGAGGATTATCTCTTTGCAGGCAAAGAGCAAAATGAGGCGCGTGAAAACCATCTACGATTGCCAAGCAGATAATGATGATGAGTTGACTTTTGTGGAGGGGGAGGTTATAATTGTTACAGGAGAGGAAGACCAGGAGTGGTGGGTAAGTAAATCTGTGTTGTGCGCTTACTACTAGTATTGTTAATGCAGTTTTAGGGCATATTGTCACATTCATCAACCTGCCTTTTTTACAGATCGGGCACATAGAGGGGCAGCCTGAAAGGAAAGGGGCCTTCCCAATGTCCTTTGTACACATTCTGTCAGACTGACAGTGTATAAGCGGTGGCCGAGAGGCTTTCTAACTAGCACAAGCTCCGCTCTCTCTCTCTCTCTCTCATTCTCTATAGCCTCACACTGGACTGTGGGCATTGCCTCTGTACATAGCTGCTGAAACCCAAACGGTCTCCAAACAAACGTAACATGAAGAATCAAACCCATACTCCCTTAATCCTCAAGGGTGAAATGTGTAAACTATGTGTTGTTCATAAACTGTGTTATCCTGCCTACCAGTATTATCGTAGCCATGGCAGCCCAGCATGCCAAACTGGGTTTGCAGTAGCTATACTTGGAAATCTAGCACTTAACATGTATTCTGTAACTTTGTGTATGTGTACACATATAGAAATTATGTAAGTCCATTTAAAGTGTGTCTTTGTACATACATATGCACAGATGTAAGTGTATATTTATGTACGTATGTATAATGTACAAGTGTGCAAATGTATGTTAACCCTGCTTGCTTATGGAGCCAGAGTGACTCTAGACATTTTAGTGTACTGTTTTAAATGAAGAAGAAAAAAAGATCATCTCTTAAATTTTTGGATGGCATAAGTGATAAGTGAAAATACAATAACATACCAGTGTTTAAATTCCCAGCATAGTGGCATGCTGGTCAGGGATCAAAACCAAAATGTAAAGGTTTAAACATCTCATCTGCTATACACAGACGATCAAAATTGGCATTCATTCCGTTTGCATCCACACAAAAAAAGAAGCCAGATGAACACCTCAATGAGTTGAGTAGGAGATTAATTTACAGCCCTTGAAAATTACTGGTGTAATGTTACCACTTTACACTCTCCATGCCAGTATGTTCATATGGTGGCTGCAGCCAAGAACGTCACTACATATAACCAGTTATGATTTAAGAATAAATCGCTGAAAAGCTCATATTGATCAAGTATTTCAGTGTCTATGGTGGTTACGGCCTTGGTCGCATCTGTGGGAACGCTTCATTTCTTCCCCATTGTTGTTTAATGCCAAATCTGACAAAACTAATGCCTCAGCTCTGGGAAAGTGTCCTTGTCGATATTGTTTTATTAGATCATACAATAACCTACCTTATCCATCTGGTTTCATGCATAAATTATAAAGCTTCTCTCATACATGGATATGACTGGTCAAACGTTGTTGGCTTTGTATAAAAATGGACATATGTTGAGCAGAACACAATCTGTTAAAGGTTGCTTAGAGTGAGTTTTATTGTTTGCTTACAGTGACTGTGGAATGTGGTTTCTTTTTGTTTGTTTTGTTCATTTAAGTTGAATTGGGGGACCCGGCAGTGAGTGACTGACTCGGTATGACTCAGAATGAACTAAAGCTGCCTCTTTCTCATTACCCTATCAGGGAGACCAGCATTCACTCTTGGTTTTTTAACTGTTGTTGTATTAATGATAGAAGATGTATTAATGAATGCCACCTGTACTATATTTGATGATGATAGTATTTGACATTTATAGGGCTAAAGTGTTTCAGCATGGAGAGGAATGGACCCTTTAAGTGTAGTTTATTATGGGTTTTGTTCCTCTGTTTTAGGTCATGTTACATTAAAATAATTTTAACTAAAGGATAAAAAAAAACAAGAATTCAGCACAAAGAACATCTCTGCTCAACGAACAAGACAAAACGACCCCGAGATTGTGGTATAAAGTTTCCGATGCACCGTTCCCGGACTGTTTTGTTTAGACCCCTATGATGAGCCCACTGTTGGACAATGTCTGTCTGTTTAGATGTTCAATCCAGCACAACTCCATATGATGGATTCTTGTGTTTGCTAATATTGTAGCATAATGACGTCTGGAAACAGTCAAAAGGACGATGTCACATCTACGTGAATAAACTGGATTCAGTTCTAATGTTACATTTAGGATGAATTTTGCCACTCTTCCTTTTTTTGTGTCTGTTTGCTGCACTGTAAGTTCAGTCATAAAGAAAATCAAACTTGGCTATCAAGTCTTCAAATAAAGTCTAAGTTGAAACCATGTAGTCTCAATGTTATTATTTTTTTTATTATTAAAACTCGGTTATTTTTATTTTATATGCTTAAGGTCTTGAAAAGTGCTGACTTTGACTTCTTTTTTCTGATAAAAGCTCATGGTATTAATTAACTTTTAATGTGATAGAAACACACTGCACATTTGAAAATACTATTTTTCCTCTGAACTTCATTTTTTGATATTATTGTGTGTGTCTTTGAAAATGACCCATTCCACAACACAGAACTTTACCCCATTTGTGACAATATAGTGCAAAAGAACTAGAGCATTTTCATTACAATCAACGCTCGCTGCTTCATTGGTAATGCCGCGTTTTGTCGTTTCGCTCGCGCTTGCAGACTATATCTGAGTGCCTCAGAGTATAAAATAATAAAACGTATAAGTGAAAGCAAAATCGTCCAAACTACAGTGCGAACACAACAGGCATAGCAAAACTAGTCTGCTTCCTTCCTCTCTCGAAATCAATTCCTTTTATAGATGTAGGCAGAGCCTCTTCAGCGCTTCCATAGTCGAGTCGAGCTCAACCTGCGCGTCAAACGCAACACTTCTGATTGGCCAATCCGGAAAATGTAGACACACGCCACATCTTCACAATGATCCGCTGAGCAGGGTGTTCTTCAGCGTTTCCCTATATTTACTTTTCACTGAATTGACTGGAAATTGAGGTAAGAATCACGGATTAAGATGCATTACCTTTCCACTATGCAACCTGACACCAGGCGCGAGAGAAGGTTTGTTTCTTTGAGCGCTCAGGTGAGATGAGAGGCTACAAAAGACAACCTGAGTGTACAAATCACTCAGACTAAACTCAAAGAAGGATCAATCATACTTAATTCAAGTTTAAAGACTTTAAATAAATCATATCAAGCTTTTACATTACTTTACAAAGTCTGTTGGGAAACAAAGCGTTTGATCACTTTTCATTTCACTTGACTTGACGTGTGTATTCTTTGTAATGGACGGTGATTACAGATATGGCTTTGAATTTTGTGCCTGTATTGTGTTTTACGTGTATTGTGCGTATTTGTCTGCTGCTGAGCAGAAAAAGAGTGAATTTTATGATAAAAATCGAGACTATTCTTGTGAACAAAAGCAATGGTGCGAGTTTTCAGACTTCCTCTGTGTTCAAATAGATCATGCCACTTCCTGATTTTGTTTATTCAAAACACGCATTTCAACGCACAGTAAGTTCCTACATTTTCACTGTCATAAAGCCACAGGTTCAAATCTAGATTATTCGATGTACGGAGATAACAATTTATTTTGCAATTGCACATTTTTTTGCAATTGCAAAAAAATCTGTCTGTTTATTGAAACAATTATTAGTACTTGTTACATTTAAAAATGTTAATATGACAATTGCGCGGTTCATTCAAAGGCTATAACCAATAAAAAGGGTCCCAACTCTTTTAGGCCAATAAATTCCCATAACATTACATGACCTTTCTAGATATTTGTGATTGACCATTTTAAATATTTGTGATTGACCCTTTTTGTGAACTGGTTTAAAAGTTTCATTGAAGCAATTCTCTACAGAATAGAAATATCTTGCTGATGTAATAATTTAGTAGATAGGCCAATAATTGTTTTAAATCCCCTTTCTCTTTTACAGGTATATGTTCACATAGGTAACTTATCTATTTAATGTATTGTTTGCATAAAATAATAAAGTTTATTTTTGAGGTATACATAGTAATTTATGCTTAACCACTATAGATAGAGATTAAGCATACATTTGTTTTTATTCATTACTCGTTTTTATTGTGTCAAAAGCAAATATTATTAATAGAGATTTCTGGATATTGGTTATCAGACACTAAACATAATAATCAGTGTAGGGATGCACCGATATAAAAAAAATTGGTAATATGATAACCGATAATTTGTTATATTTGAAAGCAAATAACTAATATAATGGCCGATAAAACAAAATCCGCCTGATTACAAAAACAAACGTCTTACTATTAAAAGTGTGTCCCATGTCCCAAGCACACAATTATAATGTCCTCATTTTAATTTTATGTAGCCTATGACAGACTTGCTCTGCACATGTTGCACTTAACTGTATTTTCCTTTTTTGAAGTGATTCTAATCATATTTTAAGCAGTTCAAAACCATCATGGCGAACAGTGCGCAACAATGTTGAAGGAAATAATTAATTATTTATCGCCTTTAATATATATCGGCCAAACTTTCTTATCGGGCCGATAACAATAACATTAAAAAGGAACATATACTCTCGGCCGATATGGTGGCCGATATATCGTGCATCCCTAAATTAGTGTAATTAAAAAACAATAGTGGACATTCACTTTATTTTAGAGCAGAGCATTACTAGAAACAACATATCATTTTTTTTTACAATAAAAATGTATCATAGGGACCCTTAATAAATCCTCAGAAAGTATACTTTTTGCATATAAGCAAATTCTTTTTTGTTTGTTTGTAGTTCATGTATGAATCCAGTAGCTCATTTGTTCAATGTCATTGTCCTCCTCCGCGGGAAGTGTTTGTGATGTGCAAGGCCACAGGTTTTAATTAAGAACATGAACTATAAATACTGACACAGCAGAAACGGTCCAAATTCCGAGCAGTGGTCGGCATTAAAACACCAAGACGTGCAGATGTCCAGACTAGGTTATTATGGCAGATATTACTACTGTATTTTAACATAATTTATAAAAGCTTATTATAAACTATATTGCATATATTAACATGATGCGTTACATGTTTTAAGTGAATAGTTAAACTTGGCATATATTCCCCCGACTCGACAGTCAAGGCTTAAGCTAGCCTCAGACTTAAATGCATGTTTGAGCTGTCTTATCAGAAAGCAATTTGCACTGGCAAATCTTAAAATATGTCACTGCGCATTGTTTTGTCTCAAGATGCACACCAGTAATGTTTTTTGTAAGGCACGTTTATAAAAGCTGCTTAAATGCCCTAATTTAACTAAGGCCTAACCCTGGCTTAGACTAAGCACTATCTGTGAAACCGAGCATTATGTGAAAAGGGAAAAGATCAAAAACGTGTTCGCAACTAAAAGCTAATACTGATGGACTCCGATATATTCATATAAACATGAATCATGAACATAAGTCATTAAACAGCATTGTTGCCACCTGCACAGCTCTAATCACTGTAAGATGCTGATCAATCGCATCTGCTCTCTGCAAAAACAGCTACTTTGTGATGTCTGTTGTTCTGTGAGATGTCTGGGATTGTGCTTCTGGACTTAGCGGAGCATTCCTGTACTGCAGGGTTTGTGTTGTGGCACTATACATGCCCTTAAGGCATGTGTGACTAACTGAAGCAGTACACCCTTCACGAGGAAGCCTTGTCTTGCAAGGTTTTTTTTAACATTTTGATGCAGCGTCGGAAATCAGTCTATATTGTTTCTTTATCTTCTTTTGTATTGGAGTACATGCAGAAACTGTATGTTAAACAATGTGTTGGGTGTTTGCATATTTACATGTTTACAGTGAGCTTATACTATCTAGCTTTCAGTTTGAGAAGTATTGTGAAGGAGGTTACCCTTTTTAATGTTGGTTCAATTTCCTGGTTATACTCTGTGGTAGGACAGGCTCGCTTTATCTGTCTTCACAGTCAAACAAATCAACAGAAAGTTGACACCTTTTTGTGGTCGAACTCTCTTTAAAAATGCTTCAGCACATTTTTGCACTGTACCATGGCCAGCTTATTTTTATTGCTGTCCTAAGATGGAAAAAAGCTAGGAGTAAATATTATATATCTTGTTCTTTTCAGTTTCAAGTATTATTTGGAATTTCAACTTTATTTCTCACAGAATCACATTTGAAATAGTATCCGTTCCCTCAGGTCGTGCTGTGGTAAAAGTGCAAACATTATCTTTAGACACTGTCTACGAACAACAGCATGTGTATTTTTCAACAGTACATGCAAAAAAAAAAAGCACAGGAGAGAACAGAAACACCTGTGCTCTCATGCCAGCGGAAGCGTGTTCTTACAGGCCTGATAGCTGCGGCTCACAGGTTTCTCGTGTTCCTGCCTGTGGCATTTTTCCATGCTTCTAGTTTTTTTTTTTTTTGGAAGAGGTTGGCTATAGAGAAGTGAATCCAGCATTTCAGTCGCATGCAGAAGTTATGTTAGTGAGTGCAACAAAGCATTTGAGAGAGCAAGAACAAGGTCATGATGGCATGTTTGACCTTCTTAACTCCGGGATTTATTTATTTAAAAAAAAAAATAAATGGTTTGTTTCAGTTTTGTCTTTCCAGTCAAATAGTGTCAATTTCATGAATCTTGGATTCATTTTGAAATTGTCTGTTTTATATTGTTAAAGAGGTGGTTGATTATGATTTCACTTTTTTAACTTTTGTTAGTGTGTAATGTTGCTGTTTGAGCAAAAACAACATCTGCAAAGTTACAACATAATACAGAAACCGCTTTTTAAGGACTACAAGAAACGACTGATAGGGACTACACATGCTTCCTCCCGAGTTAGTGACATCGTCAACCCTAAAATTGACATAAACCCCACCCCCGGGAACACTCAACAAAGAGGGCGAGTCCATGAGAAAAGGAAGAGAAGAGTTGTTGTAGTAGGCGATAACATTTGGGACTCTGCTCAAGCTGTCGCATCCGTCTTTTACATTTATTGCAATACAGTACGTAACACAAATATCATGTCACTCTGTAGGCATCTTACAACAGTTCCCACACGAGCAATTTATAGATTATCATGGCAAAATATGCTAATCAAAGACTTGAGGATAGTTAACTCTACATAAATTCATCAACTAACCATTCAGAAACGTCCTTTGCATTCTACGTTGTCACTTCTTCTTTAGTCTTTCCATCATTGTCCGACTCCTGTTTGAACATAAAAGACAGAACAGTTTCTGACATTTAAGTGTGTGTCTGCAAGCAACACAAGCTGTTGTAGCTCCGCCCTCTTCTTAAAAGAGGGCGGGGAGCAGAAGCTAATTTGCATTTAAAGGGACACACACAGGGGATCATTCATGACCCTTAAACATCCTAACAGCGAAGGTAGTCAGTCGGTCTTGCATGTGAGAATGAATGATGTTGTGCAATCACCATCATGCAGCAAACTGTCCCTCATCTTAGTTCAGGAGGAACTTATACTAAATAACAAGCAAATGATTCACAGAGTTCCAATCTATCTTGAAGATTTAACGGTGTCACTTAATGCTGCTTTGGTGTTTTTTTTTTTTTTAAAACCAGAGGTGTCAAACCATCATGTCTGCATCTTATTATCACCCCTAAAGTGGGGGAAGTCACTCGTTTAAATTTAATTATAAAATGCTTGGTCTGGTCAGAGCCTTTGAAAGAAATTCAGGCACTTTTTTATTTTATATATAAAATATTTGATTAAAAAACGATGTTGACATGATTAATTTGTTTATAATGTCAATAAAGTGCAGCAAAAAGTAATTTCTTGTTCCTGCTAAAAAGGAAAAATTTTAGGTTTAGACAACTTGAAATGTGAAGTTCTATTAAGAGACAACTTAATATTTAAGTCATCTTAAGTTAAATCTGGGAAGGTCATTCTTCTAACGTTACATTTTAAGTTGTGATGATAGATGATTGCACCAATAATTTTTACAGTAGTGGCTAAACAAATGAAGTCGTCATCTAATACAAGTATTAATTCTATAATTTTTTTAAATTCAAGGCTTTTTAAACTTTCCAAAACTTTTGTACGAGGATTTAAGCCAGCATTTAAAGTTTTGACAAATGTTCCTTTTGAAATTGAAAATTACAGTGTATTTCTTTGAATTTGAATTCCTCTTTCTTATATTCAATAAGCAATGCATTGTGATTAAGTTTAAGTTCAGTAATTAATTTAGAATTTACAGTGTGTTCTCAATTGAAAATGGTACATAACCCTGAATTAAAGTCAGAAGGGTGACAAACCTGTCATAGCTACGAATGTCCACCAGGAGGCAATAAAACCCTTCAATTTCTAGTGTCTGTACACAGATACTGTAACCTTCCTATTATGAAGTAGATATGAAATGAAAGAATTCCTGTAGCTTTTTCAAGGTCAAATCAGCTTGACGCATATCTTGATCCCATTTTTAAAGTAAAAACAATGTCACGTGTTGGGTCATATTAGCTTTACATTTAAAGGTCATCATGAGTGTAGTGGATGTGACAATTCTCTCTGTCGGTTCATTGACACCTCTGTGTGTTTCAGGGAGAATGATGGGTAGGAGGGTGGATGTTGTGTCTGCATCTGGCTTGTGGGCAGACAGGCTCAGTGTCTCTCACATCCATGATCGCACAGGGGCGGAACAGAGGAGATTCACGGCCGACGTGGGTTTCATTTTTCGGTTCATGTAAAGTTCAGCTGTGCTCCCAACACAAGTTAATCAGAGATGTTGTACAGCTGTAGATCTAAATAACATCATCTGCTCTACAGCAATATGGGGCAATAACAGACAAATCACCAAAAAATATTGTCAAATATTGTATAATGGTAGACAGATTTGTGTCATGGCTAAGGCTAATATACCAAACATTTATTTGATCAAATCTGGGTGTCCTGTGGTATTTCGAGGGTCTAAATGAAGGGCGCAGATGTCAGAATTTCCGGCAGAAGGAGTGACCTGACCGCTATTTCTCACTGACTCATGCCTGACGCCTCCCAGCCCTGTTACAGCTGGCCAGCCATGCATGCTTGTGTCCATGTGTAGACTATCTGTCTGTCTGCCCGTCCAGGACACGCGCATGTGTCTCTCTTTCCCTTCTGCTGGTAGGAAATCAAGCTCTGGTGGTGGGATGATACATAATCAGAGAACAGTGCTTTTCTGAACAAATAATGGAAAAGATAACCTTTTACTATTGATATAGTATCTATAGATATTGATATACTATTGATAATATTGTATTATTTATTAAGTATAAGTTCAATAATATACCCCCCCCCCCCACAAATATATATATATATATATCAGTACAGATTGTTGCACAAACAGATTATTTGAATCAATTTAAATCGATAAATATAGCAGGATCCAATTAATATATATATATGTGTGTGTGTGTGTGTGTGTGTGTGTGTGTGTGTATGTGAAAGGGACAGACTCTGTGTGGCCAAAGGCGTGCGTGTGTATGATTGTTAGCCGTGGGCAACCTGCAGCGTATCTACCCATGCCTTGCTATGCCAGGGTTAATGTTAACCCAGTGTGACGTGGAATCTGGGTCAAGAGGAGCGCTATCTGTGCTCTCTGCACTGCCGCAGCAGACCGCCTCAGACTGCAGAGCCTCCCCTCACCCACGTGACTTCCCTCCCCGCTCTCTGTCGTGTGAAGAGGCAGAAACGGGTGGGGTCATATTCTTCTCTGGTTGGGTGGTAGTAGTAGTAGTAGAGGCAAAAGCACGTGGAGGCACATGCTGTCGAATGCTGCAGTGGGGAGGAAACGGCCCACAGCATTCACACCTATAATCTAAAACACTCTATATCTCTCTCTCTCAGGCCAGCAGAAACTGTGATAGCTACACATTCTTCTAATAGAAATTGAGATTTGACTCCTCACAGAGATCATCACCTAATTTAAATTTGGAAGTATATGATTGTATTTCACCCCACTTTAGATGCAGGCCTACTAATTTACTATTTGCTTACCTCTTAAGTTTTGTAGTCACAATAAAAAAAATATTTTTATCTTATTAACACTGTTCAAATTCATTTTGTAAATAGTTTTGGTAATGTTGGTAATAAATATTAATTTCAACCATGAATTATTATACATAAATGATATGATATATCATTTATATATTCATTATCATAATAAATGTTAGCCTTATTCATTTCATTTAGCAGTTTTAAAAGCTTTGCTAGAACACCCTACACCCTAATACCCTTCTTGTAGTAAAAATGGTTTGATTAATAATTTGAATGTATCTTATGTAGAACTTTATTAAATGACATTTGTAAACATTTAAGAAACTGTTCCACTTGTGTCCAAATTAGTTTTTGAGTCACGTGTCTCTATTCCTAGTGCCGCACTCATCATTAATTTATTCAAGTTCTTTTTAAGTCCTGTCGAGTACTCCTGTGCTCTGCTCCTATTGGCTGTTGGCACATTTTGTGTTGAAAAATATTTTAGGCTCCATGGAAACAGCAGAATGTTCTGTCTCCCTCCTTGGCCAATAGGATTGCAGGTTGTGTATGTTGTAGTCAAATGAGTAACCTCAGTTTAGATGGTACCATCCCTCCCCAATCTGAGAGGTGTAAAGCTGACAGGGGGGCTTAGGAGGTTCAAGACAGCAGTGCTTATTTAGTCCCTTTGGTTGCTTAAATCCGAAATTGCATGTGAACGCGAGTAAGCCGAGATTTAAAGACAGCACACCCCCGCTCACACTGCAGCATGCGCTGTAGGTCAGTGAGACACTCTAGCAACCCATTTACCTATTTTCAAGGCAGTTCGTTTAGAGGGCAAGAAAAGTCCTTCAAAGAAATAAACAAAGTATCCTTCTGGTTTGAACACAAAAGTCTGTCCTTGGGCTTTGAATGTGTTGACATGCTGTTTAACTCTGAGGTCTATCCGTTCCTCTTGAGGATCCTCTGTTGGTTTTTCGTGATGTTATTTAATCTGTTATGCTCAGTGACTCGCTGTGGGAGCGCTCACTCCTGCGCTGAGCTCAGAGCAGATGAATAAGAATGAGAGGGCTCTTTTCAGGGAAGGTATGATTCTTCTTACAATGATTTAGCTCTGAGCTCAAAGGGAGGGGTACTTCAGAGTGTCAATTTTGGACTAAAGAGACCCTTTGACTGCTAGAGGGCGACATGATCCTGCAGTAGCATCCACCCATGTGTGCTGCAGTCTTACTGCATTCTCAGCGGCATGTGTCCGTTCACCTGCAGGAACTGGGGTGTGTGTGTGTCCCCTGGTTTCTGCACTGCCCAGATGTTCCCTGTCACGCTCACTAGTATGTGGCCAGATGTTGCTGTCGAAAGCACAGGTGTCACAGTTATTGAAGCAAACCGAGTCAACCTGAATGTGTTCTTGTATTTGAAGGCAAATAAAGTGGTGTATACACCTTGATTGATATTCAAAGTGCCACGAGCAAAAATTGTCATTCAGAAAGTAGTTTTGCGTCACTTTTCCTTTTCTTCTTCTCTTTTAGGTGTCTCACAGGTCGGGATGGGGAATCTGATCAAGGTTCTCACGCGGGATATTGAGAACAATACAGGGAACTTTTTTCTGGACTTTGAAAGTAAGTGAATATACCGTCACAAGTAGGGCTGCACAATATATCGTTTTAGCATCGATGTCTATATGTGTGCATCAGCTGTCGTCATATCCCAGGATGTGTGACGTAAAGGATAGGGATTGTATTTAAAGTAACACCAAGTAAATTTTCCTCTTCGGTCGCCCTACTGGTTGGAAACGAAATTGTCCATTGCCGCTGTCGTAAATAATTTAGCCTACCGTTGCACGCACGCTCGCTGTTTATCCAGCACCGGCTTTAGAATGAACGATGTCCACAGACAAGGTAGAGTATGTTACATGATTTCATGAAAGGATGATGTATTGCGACATCAGAAACGAAGAAAAACGAAATAATATTGTAGCGCTTGACGTAAAGCAGTCGAATTTTGTAGTTCTTTTTTGTGCACGGGTTCCTACCCGAAACCCGAAGTTACATAGTGCCAGTAAAAGCGATACAGACCCCGTCAGGCTATGGCAGACGAGTCATTTAACTTATTTTAAGTCGATGTACCATCACAAGGGTCTTAATAATATGGAAATATATTATGAAGGTTGAAAAACTATTTAGTGTTACTTTAATACGTACAGACCAGGCAACACGGTTCGAAAAGCACGTGATTCTGGGATTAAGTGCAAAGTTGAACTTTCATAGAGCGCAATTTTTTCATTTACAGTTGTTTTAGGTCCTGTCAATTTAAACATTAAAGCTATTTTAAACCATATGAGCACAAGACGGTGTGAAAGAGAACTCCATTCGGAACTCGCGCACTGTTTTCTATGTTCTTCACACACAGAGCAGCACAGACAGAATGCAAACACTGAAATCCCTTCTCTTTCTCGTCTGTGCTTGAATGGACACATACACGCGAAATTGTCAAAATGCCCGTCTTTGTGCGTGCTTACAAGTATACTCCCCATCGCGTTTGGCTTATGTGAACGTAACAGCGCAGTCTCATCCCAAGAAGTCATATACTGACGTCTTGGGACGTCTTTTGACCATACGTCAATATCCGCCTTTTTAGGGTACCCTTAAACGTCGGTTAGATGACGTTATCGGATCCTAACTCTACCCCAGACCTAAACCTACCCCTAAACCTACCCCGTCACCTACTGACGTTAAAGGTAAAGCGTCAGTTGTATGACGTCCCAGGATCGTCTTTTACCGACGTTTAAGGGTACCCTAAAAAGGCGGATATTGACGTATGGTCAAAAGACGTCCCAAGACGTCAATATATGACTTCTTGGGATGAGACTGTGTTAAACGTAAACATGTGAGAAAGAAAATGGATGCTTATCATTATTTTGGATCCGTGCATTCTATCTTAAAGTGACTGCAGCCTAATATTCCTGCTGCTGTCTGTGTCATTAATGTTAATCACACAACAAAATACAAAAAAGAAAATCACTTTTGTAACATTAACAAAGATTAATTGTATTTAATTTATACAGAGATGAATAATCAGTGTTTTTTTTTGTTTGATTATTCAATTTCTGTACCTGAATGCTGTTAGACTTGCCTGAAAAACATAAAGCACTGTTTATTATATTTGCATCTTTGTTCTATTGTATTTATGTACAGTATGCTTGTAAATTGTTTATTATTTGCTCAGCAGATTCACTCCCTACAAAATCACCCCAATCATTCTAGAATAATTAATTCTTTTCAAATCGAGCTATTAAAGAAATCTGGATAAACTGTTATCATATTGCAATATAAATCGCAGAAAGACAAAATATCGCAATGTCAGTTTTTTCAAATATCATGCTAGTCACAAGTTTCAACCTGTATATTACCTGAAGTCAAGGGCTGGGTGATAAATCATACACTGACACAATATATTATTCACAGTGATTTTGCTAGTTTAAACAAACTGTCAATATTGTAATAAAAATAATTGCTATTATAAATAACAGTATTCATATATAATGTTATTAGTGTGTGTGTATATATGTGTATATATATATATATATATATATATATATATATATATATATATATATATAATTATAATGATTAATAATAATAATGGATTATTAATAATTATTAATATTACTAGTTACTATCAACTATTGCTATTTACTTATTACCATAACTGTACATAATTATTTATATTAAAAATAAAATATTTTACAATAATTGCTATAATAACTAATAATTAATATGATAATGGAGATTGCAGTTCCAGCTGTGATTCTGAGCTGATCTCTCCTCTGCAGATGCCAAGCCCACAGAAGCCGAAAGGAGAGTATGGGAGGAGGTCAACGGGGTGCTGACAGAGGCTGTGATTGTACTACAGGAGCTGCAGTCATATAGCGGAGCAGGTGAAGCCATCAGACAGGCGAGTACATCTAGAGTGCACTGCAGGTCCTTCTGACATCGGCCTGTGCTCTGTGTTGCTTTTCATGACACAAACTCCTTTTATTTCTGTTGTCAGCAATGTCGTCCCCAGCTGTGTTTAAGTGTGCACGTATTGTCTCCTCAGGCCATACAGCATCCTTCTGATGAGCGTGTGCAGGAGGGAGCATGGGCCGCCGTGGTCCCGCTGGTTGGCAAACTAAAGAAGTTTTACGAGTTCTCACTTAAACTGGGTTTGTCATCTTTTTTCTCTTTTCTTTAATGTGCACAGCACACAAATCTATATAATAACACGTACAGCTATTTTTACCTTGAGGCACTGGTGATAAATGAGAGGTCATTTTTAATGAGTGCCACAATTCCTCACAAGTGTATGGTCCACTGACCCATTTACCATGGACTGTAGAGTTTGCATCTGCTTTGGAGTGTTTTGATTTTCATTTATACTTGATTTCATCAGTATGATCAAACATGTACCAGTGCATACGTCAGCAGCCGACAATAGTGAGATTATGTAAGCCCAGGCACTACTAAACTAACTGTCCTTACTGTTACATCAGCTCGTATGCTCCTTCACAAGCCTTTCTTAATTTTGAGAAAATCACCTAATGTCATATAGCTATACGTAAGTAATAAAATAAAAATGAGAATTGTGTGATATAATTAAGCAATGTCATGTGAGCAAGTCACTGAAAATGAGCAGTCTGTGGACTCGTACCCACAGCTGAATCACAGCTACATTTAACACCTGAATATGTTTTTGAGTTCTAAAATATTTTAATAGTCTTGTGAAATTTCTGTTCCGACTCAACGCATGTTCCCAGGAAACGAGCCGTAAACAGAGCAGCAGTGCGTCATAATTGGATTATCATGCTCTTTGGTCAAGGCCAGTTTCTTTCACCACATCTAGCAAAAACACAACTCTCATCATCTCTTGACAGTACACACCCCACATCTACTGTATCATTAGTGACAAATTCATTATCCTGGAAAGAAACACATTCTCTTCAAAAGTTTGGGGTTGGTAAGGTTTTATTTAAAAGAAGTCTCTTATGCTCACCAAGACTTTATTTGATCAGAAATTCAGTAAAAATGGTAATATTGTGAAATACTATTACAATTTAAAATAGCTATTTTCTATTGAGTACTTAAAGGGATGGTGAAAAGGGAGAGAAAAAAATTAGATGAGGAGAAAAATAATATTTCAATGCTTTTGGGAGATAGCACAAATGTTTCGCAAGTGAACGCAACTCATCTGGAAATTGAGTATTGCACGCCACTGATGTATTATACAGAAATATTTTGTTTTATAATCTTGTATGTCTCAAAGCATCTGCTATGCTTCTTGAATAAATGTGATTGCTTTCACTTTTGTGCTGTCTGTGGGTTTGAGTGATTCAGATGGAGTGTCTGTTGTTTAGAAATAGGTCATGACCTAATTAAACATGACATGGCCCTTAATCAAACATTAACACCAGCCAATGGCAGTGCTCTCTGGAGGAGAGGCTCTGGTGAAACATCAAAGGGCAGAATGTGGTCTTTTTCAAATTTTGGAGACCATAACCCAGTATGCATACCTATATTCCGCATTAAAACTAGCAGTCTGTTTCTTCTGTCTCTTGTAGAAGACTCTCTTCAGGGCCTGCTGGAGTTCCTCACGAGCTCACGCTGCAGCCCAACTCAGCATCTGGAGCAGGAGCAGGCGCTCGCACGGCAGTTTGCTGAGATTTTGCATTTCACCCTGCGCTTCGATGAGCTGAAGGTAACCAGGCAACCTCTGGTCACACACAACCACTCTGCACTTTTCTTCCAGTCTAATCCTTCATGCAATTATCTCTTACTAACCTGGTTCGGAAAACGACTGCGAAATCACAACAATTAGGTATAATTAGAGGATGTGGAATAAAGGTGTAAGCAGCAAAGACCCTATTTATTGAAACTCCCGCATCCATCTTCTCAGCCCCCTAAAAATCTGCAGTTAACGGACCATTAGAAATCTGTAAATTATATTTATACGTATTTATTTATTCGACTTTCAAATGAGAAACATCACAAGCAGTGATTATGCAATCTCTCTTCAAACTGCAAAAACGGATCAAACGGAAATGGCAACGAATGTTTTCTTCCATATTATGACGTACATCCAAATGCAAAGGATTATCGAAAAACAAAAAATGTAGGGTGCGGTCTTGGTTCTACATATCGGTTGTTGATTGGATGGAGACAGATCTAAATGTGAGCTTAAAGTCGACTGTGAGGCCCTGTTAACAACCGGTATGTTTTTGTCAATCAGATCACAAGTGAACAACACTGAATACAGGTGTAAACTGGGTCTAAAACGTTGTAAGCTTGTTCACTTTCAACTACGTCCGGTCCTTGCACTCTCCAGGGTCCGAAATTCTTATTAGAAATTTTCACACGTTAAAATATGAATGACCTCACGTTGTGTCAATCACGTTTCCATACTGCCTCCGAAATTTTTAGTCCGTCATGAAAAAAATTGGATCGGGTTTTTCTGCATTTTTCGTATCCGTAGCAAGCATTTTGAGAAATGTTTTGACAATTCAGAGCCACAGAATGACGCAAACAAAGAAATGCATATCGGAATTTCGGAATTTCGGACTCAGTGTTCAAGGACCTTTAGTCAAAAACGCATTCGACTGGATTGCTTTCATAGAGTAGACCTCATGTGTCGAATGTGTTTGAACAGCCATAAAAGACACCTACTCTCCACCTACACCTAATGCCTTAACATTATGAGAAGCACGCTAGCCAGACAGGATTTACACTGTCAGCTGAAGACCTAAGTTTGGTATGAAGATGAAAAACATACCAAGCACAATGTTCTCTCACCATTCCTGATTTCTAGCAGATCTGCTGCTGCTCTCTGTTTTTGCGTCATCTCTGGTCACGTTCATATGTAAATTGCACAAGCTTATTTCCTCCATTTGATCGAAAGATCTGAAAAAGCCCATACATTTACCCACCCATAGACCCTCCCCTCGAAGAAATCATTAAATTACATTATACGGTCAATTATTATTATTTTTATTTTTTACAAAAATGAAACCTGCACGGGTGACCATTCGCAAAATCTATTAAGTGCATTTCGAGTGAATTTTCATTTCATGCCAACAGATATGTTAAGAAGTTATGTTAAAGTATCATATCGTAAAGCTGCTTTATTTTTTGAATCACAAAAATCCCCTCAGTTTTCTATTATATCACACATAATCCGATTGCTATAGAGAACGTGTATGACAGAATTGATTTGTAAGCCACTGCATTTTGTATCCAATTCTTTGTATCCAATTAGTTAATTTTCACGTAAGTGATTCAGCTAATTAGTTGAACTATTGGAACAGAAAGTCCAGTTGCAATCAATGACTCATATTAATGGAAACCCATGTGCAGTTGCTTTCAAAGATGCCATAGAGAATCTGTTATTGTCTTGATTACTGAACTGATAAAGTCTGTCACCAGACCCAGCAGTGGATGAAATGGCCATATGCTCATTGGATTTTGAAATTATTCACTTAGAATTCAAACATTCACAGTAAAATGAAAAATGCATGAATGTGGTGTTTACATGTTTCCCATTCCCATATTCAGCAGAAAAACAATTTAAATGCTCATCTGCTCTCTCGCCAGATGACCAACCCCGCCATCCAGAATGACTTCAGCTACTACAGAAGGACCTTAAGCCGCATGCGTATCATCAACCAAACAGTGAGTAAACCTGCTCTGTATGGAAATATTCCTCATTATCAGACGGCTTATGTTTTAGTAATACCCCGTTCCCCCGTGTCCCAGGGGTTAATGGGAGCTCTTCTGTTCTCTAATGGTCTGGATCATTAGGTGGCAGAGCGGCACAAGATCCTGACTCAGGGAAACATGAGATATCGCATTCATCTTGGTCTTTCCATCTTTTGCTGGTTTTTATTTTGTCCGTCTTCCTCCCGTATGCCTGCTTTTATCTTTTAGCTGACACAAGGCTTCAGTGCGTTTGGTTTACGTTGAGATGGTAACGTGCGCTAACGACTTGAGTCTCATTA
This sequence comes from Chrosomus eos, assembly GCA_036326025.1. NCBI lineage: Eukaryota > Metazoa > Chordata > Actinopteri > Cypriniformes > Leuciscidae > Chrosomus > Chrosomus eos. Next base: position 18,011,064 of record CM070823.1, read on the forward strand.
GCGGGTGCTGTATCACCAGGGAGCGGCTCAGCAGGGGTTGACACAGAGGATCGTTGACCTTGCCTCGCCAATTAAAAGCACTCTCTGTGAGGAATAATTATGACAGCCGCTTTCATCTCATGAAACATGAGCTCGGCTGTGGAAGAGCACGTATTAGGAATTCTGGACATGTCTGCAGTCTGTGGATTTAAGCAGGATTTACATTCAGTTTTTAGCATACAGTAATGAATGAAATGTTTCAAGTCAGCTAAAATGCTTTTTCAGCACACCAGAATGCCCAATTTCCACATCCATTTCCATGATTAACTATTTAAGTAAAGCTGAGCAAGGAAAAGCGCATCCATAACCTCCAAAAAGCCCATTGCCTTAACTGACCCCTTTAGTTTAAATCTTCAAAAGTATAGATTTTTCAAAACCCCATGTTTGTTCTTTCTGCAGGCAGAAGAGCATAATGAGGTTGACAACGAACTGGCCAATCGCATGTCTCTCTTCTACGCCAATGCCACGCCCATGCTGAAAACGTTAAGCGATGCCACAACTAAATTTGTATCACAGGTATGTGGTTGTAAAAATGATGACTGTTTGATTATAACATGCCTTACACAACCACTCAAATGAATGTAAACTAAATAGACAAACGAATCCAGATGCTCATGAATAAATTCTACTTAATTAGTCTCAGAAAATGCATAATATACTTCAATAACACATCTATACAAGAATGTTTCATTCACTTTCACTTGCAAATCACTGTTTTCTCATTACAAACCAGCATAACCAACACTTTTTGCTCTCTCTATCTGATCAGCATGCAGAACTACCCGTAGAGAACACAACAGATTGTCTGAGTACGATGGCAAGTGTGTGTAAAGTCATGTTAGAGACACCGTAAGTTAAAACAGTTCTGTTTAATCATTGTGCTTTTGTTTCTTCGGTAGCAGGCTGTAACTTTGTAATTCATCGTGTGTGTGTGTGTGTGTGTGTGTGTGTGTGTGTAATAATCAGGGAGTACCGCACCCGTTTTGCCAGTGAGGACACAGTGTTATTCTGTCTGCGCGTGATGGTGGGGGTGATCATCCTATACGACTATGTCCATCCAGCTGGAGCTTTCGTAAAGTCCTCCAAAATCGATGTATGATTTTAGTAAAATTTGTTTAATTTAAATATATATATTTTTTATTATGCGGATTAATATATTAATTATTTAATTTAACACATAATGTTAAACATGTTAAAAATATTAGTACTTGCAAAATGTATTAACTAACATTAACATTAACAGTGAGCAATACAATTGTTTCAGTATTATAGATATTTGTTGCCATTAGTTAACTGTTCACTTTTTATTCATGTTAGTTCACAGTGCATTAACTAATATTAACAAATACAACTTTTGATTTTAATAATGTATTAGTAAATGTTGAAATAGTTGAAAACCAAGATTAATAAATGCTGTAGAAGTATTGTTCATTCTTATATTATTTAACAAACCTTATTGTAAATTGTTACCAACTAAATTAATGTGCTAAATAGACCACCCTAATTAAAAGTAAACTGTATACAAATACAAAACCTGATAAAAACAAAACAAAAACAAGTACATAATGTTAGTCTGTTTTTTTATGATACAGATGAAAGGATGTATTAAGGTTCTGCGATATCAGCCGACTAACAGTGTGGAGGGGCTTCTCAATGCCCTCAGGTCTGTGAGCTTTACTCTTTAAAAAAAATAAACTCTTATAGCTTTATACCTTATAACATTACATAAGTGTTGATGGACATCCATATAAATCTTTGATTCTGCTGAAAACATTGTGATGTGATACGATTTTCATTCCATTTAAATGTTCTCTCTTGACTCTCACAGGTATACAACAAAACATTTGAACGATGAGACTACCTCCAAGCAAATCAAAAACATGTTACAAGCTTGACTGTGTCTGCCAAAAGTATTACCTCTCAAATACATTGGATGAGACGCTTCAGCAGTTTGAGTAATACGATGAGAATAGCCATGTATTTTGTGGCAGCTACTGTTATCAGTCTAATTTACTGTTGTAGTTTTTTTTTTTTTTTTTTTTACTTTTACTGTTAGACTTAAAGTCATGTGTGGCCTTTAGATTTCAAACACGCTTCTTTGTTGTGTGGCCGTCCAACAAAGATGAGCCTAGTTCTATCCCTTCCCATATTTCCTCCGGTTGACTGAGTGCCCAGACGTTTTGCTTTTTTAACGACATAATTTACTGTGATTTTTATTAACATGACTCTTTTGAACTGAATAAAGCTATTTTAACCAAATGAACTGTGAATACCTGACAACAGGGCTCCTTTAAAACGGGATATTGAAATCACACTGCACTCTCACCACTTTACAACGTACAAAATGATTAGCTCTAAACCCACATCCTTTTTCCCAACAAGGATTATTCATCTCCCCTGACAGTGTCTACTCCGGCACGTCATTATATTATAACATCCATTTCAGACTGTATTCCTGTTTTTGTTTTTTGCTTTTTGAGAAAATGTGGTTAACATTCATCCCTTGTTATGAGTAAGCATCGCTTTAACTTTCTCCCAAAAACCAAAACCAGATTGTTCAGAAATTCCAGGCTGTCCATTCGACGGTCAGCTGACTCAGCTGGATTAATCAGAATGAGGAAGGAGAATGAGATTCCCACATCATCCAGCCCAGGAAGTAGGAGTTTGTTTTATAGAAGTATGAGTAATACATTCCCTGCTTTAACACTCTGCGGAGTATGATCTGGCCCCCTCTGGGAACGCGCTCCATCTGCACGGGATACCCCTCCCAGTTTGTATTACCATCCTATCTGTGACCTCTGCCGTGTTTTTCTCTCACTCATGGACTCGCGCACACGGTTTCCTCCTGTTTGTCTGGCTGCTCAGCGTTAGTGATGGGATTTATGGCTCTTTGAGGGGATCCGGATCTTGGCGATCCGTTCCTTTCAAAGAGCCGTTCAAAAGAACGGCTCTTTTGGCTCTTTTTAATAATTTAGCCAGTTTTAAGAAGCCAGCTTGGGGGCTTCTCAGTTTATCCTGGAAATAATCACTGGGAGGAATGATGAGGTGAGATTTGTAGTCAAATAATTAAAACTCAGATATCACACACCAATATCTGAGTTTGAATTATTATGAAATATTGATTACCTCATTTGTCATGTGTGGACTATATTCCATAGGGTTGCACATTCACAACATCCCTCTGCTTAGAAAGTGACATCACTATTTTGGATTTACCTTTAGTACAAAGTGTGTGTATTTGTAAAGCTATGTTGACTTATGTTATTCATACAATACCTACTCACAAATAAACATCAAAAACAAAGCCGGCTGCAATGAATTTCTGTGCAAAACAGCTTTTACTACAAATACTAACACTTCCACACAAGAACATTGTTATCACACAAGAACATTTTGATAAAAAACAAAAAAATATTTAAAGTTGTAAATATATACTGTAGATACGATAACATGAATGACAGAGGCACGTAGGTTTTTTTTTTCCACTGGAGTACTCGCGTAAAGGATGAGCGCGCGTGCACAACTATCATCATGCTGATGGTGTGTTCACACCAAACGCGAATTTAATTATTTGCGCGAGTAGATTACACCAAGTCAATGCAAAGACGCGAATAGACGCATCATTCGCGCCGGGCGTCGCGAATGACGCGAATTAGGAGACGCGTTTGCAGTCGAACATCTTCCGCGCAAGTTGAAAAATTTGAACTCCAGCGAATGTTCAAGCGTCTAATTAGACGCGTATTAGACGCTCTATTCGCGTTCGGTGTGAACACCATTAGGCAGTAGCACCCCTGCGCTGGGTGGAGCTAATTGAGGAGCTAAGTGTGCATCTGTGTGAAACACGCATAGGAAAAAAAGAACGACAGAAAGAACGGCTCCCCTCCAGCCGCGACTCGGCTCCCATCGTTCATGTGTATGAGCCGTTCCAAAGAATCGGTTCGTTCGCGAACGTCACAACTCTACTCAGCGTGTGTCATCAACAGGCTCATCATTTCCCCACTGCGGAGTGTGTGATTCTTGCCCCCGCTGTCCTCTCTCCTAGTCGGAAGCACACTGTTTTTTTAAATGGCTTTCCTGATGAGCTTGGACACTTTTTCCAGGAGGCTGGTGTGGGGCCAAATTCTTGTCTATTCACTCCTGCTTCTGTGTGTTCTGTGAGAAGGGCAACGTCTGATGACTTCCTGCCATTAACACTGCGCGTGCGACCCATAATTCCAGAGCACTCACCGTATGGGCTCTGTAATGTAGAGAAAACACCATATGTTCATTAGATTTCCCACTGAAGCCTAAAGTCTGTCTTCACAATAAGTAAAGTTACTATAGGCAAGCACAAAAAGACAAAAAAAATTTGTAAAACTGTAAATGCTAATTTAAGAGGTCACATGATATGACGATGTTGATAAATGCACATCAGTAGGATTTATCTAACTTCTGGACCTTGTGCTTAGCTAAACCTGCTCACTTGCACCCACTTATCTGACAACACTTACATATTAGTGCTTATCCATTTACATTAGTCCATTAACAAAAAACTGAACTGAATCAGAACTTAAATGACACTGACAATAATGAAGATTAATGAACACCATTTTTTTCAATATAAGGAAATAAACTGTTATATTAACAATCAAGTGCATGTAAAGTTGTAAGATAAAATTAATATACAGTTAAACAATAAAAATTATTTTATTTTAATCCATTATTTTATTTTCTAAAAATAAACAATACATATAAAAAATTAAATCAATCAATAATAACGTATTAATGATTATTTTTTATAACAATGTACAATAAAATAAAGTTTATATTAAAAATAATAATAATAACTATTAAGATTATTTCCCATTAAACATTTCGAATGTCTAAGTTTCTGACCTTCAATGGGTGAAAGAGGGTGAAACTGAGGAATGTTTGACTTCATTTGGAATCTTATTACAAGTAGAAGTGAAACATTCTAATGTTGGAACTGAAATGGGAAAATGATGCTGGAAACTAATGCCGCTGTAATGTTTGGACTGAGAAAGTCAGTCGGATTTGAGAACACGAGGACTGCTGGATTTAGTGTATACACTCCTACATCCTGTTATCGGAAGCATTCTTTTTGGACTTATCTCTGCTATGCAGAGACAGTAACAAAGTACCTGAGTACTGTACATAAGTACACTTTTTGAGTATCTGTACTTTACTTCAGTATTCTTTTTTCTGGAAACTTTTACTTTAATGTCACTACATTTAAAAGAAAAATATTGTACTTTTTACTCCACTACATTTCTGTCAAGGTCCTTGAGTAGAAAGTAGAAACGTATTTAAGGGGATGATTTTAGTTGCACGAAAGTCAGACTGACTGCAGAATCCGACATCAGATTGACGTCAACATCCAATGTCGGACAGACGTTGGATTTTGATTGGAAGTAAAAGTCGGGTTGACGTCAGAACCCGACTGATGTTGGTCAGTCCTGATATCAACCTGATATTCATTTTCATCGTTGGGTTTGTACTTTCACTCAAGTAAGGAAGTTGTGTCCACCTCTGCTGCTATGAACCTTCGGCTGTATCGCACATTCTGACATGTTCTTTTATTTTCCTGTGGTGTGTAACTGTGTATGTGTATTTGTGCCTTTACTGATTCTCATTGGGGAACAGATGACATTAATAAGTGCAGCCTTGAATCTGCAGATGGCAGCAGTAACTTGTGAAACAGTGTAAATCCATATGGTTACCCAACATACAGATGATGACAAAGGAAGAACCCCATAAGAATTATCCGGAATACACCAGATTAAACCAAAACCATTCCTATCTTAAGTTTACAGATCTTGGACTCAATGTCACATTCATGTACCTGATTCAACAGGTCCGCCTGTTTTAATGAGATGTTGAGCGCAGCAGATACTGTCAATGTTAACAGAAGGCCGCCTTAGCATGAAAAGACCGCTTACAAGGAATGCTTCCTGATGGGATGTCCGCTCTTATGTCTCTGAGGTCCACTCAAACACATTTTCTGCAGCAAGAAAAAGGGCCACACAAGAAAAGAGAAAAATAAAAACAGAAGTGGTAATTGTGAAAGGTTGCCTTGGTTGTGATCAGGTAGATGAAATCTAAGTTTTTCCTGCAATTTCTTCTCTGATTTTGAGGTCAAATAGAATTAAAATGATTTAAACAAAATAGATTTAAAATTATTAAATAAAAGTGGGGATGACCCTGTATGAAGTCAGCTAATCTGATCCCACAAGAATATAAAAACCTCCTTGATTTAGCCCTCTTTTTTCTTGTATTTGGAAATCAACACCATTAGCTGGGATAAACAGGGTGTTAAAAAATAATAAGGTCAGAATTAAATTTTTGGGTCAGCTGTCTCTTTAAGAGAGCTGTTCAGAGATGCCCCTGGTGTTTAAGGTGTACTGAACTGCACCGTGGGTGGGATCGGGCTGCAAGACAGTGGCAGTGGTCCAGCTGTCGTTACGTAATTGTATTACTGTAATTAGCTAGTGTACTCCCTAATCCACTTCAGTCAAAACACTGCCTGTGTCTGACTCACAGCCATCAATTACCAACAGACAGGCAGATTCTCTTCTGCAGCAGCTCTAGTTCATGAATGCTGTGTTTGTGGATTCATCTACGGGTTAGGTCCATGTACCACGCTATTTTCATCTGCCAATTTAAATGACTTTTTGGTTGTACATACAAGCATACAACAGCTAATGTGATATTGTAGAAGCTGTGGATATATTTCCAAAAGTTTGACTGGGTGATACATAAATTACGTGGGGTGAATAATAGACAAATTAAAAGGAGAAAACACAAATTAATCAAATCCTTGCCTTGTCAGTGCAATCGGTGTGTATTTGACTGAATGTCTATGTGTGTCAAAGTTCCCTGAGGTTAGAGTGTGTGTGTGGGCCTGCAGGTGGAGCAGCAGCACTAGCTTAAGCACCATCTATAGGTAAATCCTATAGATGTCAGACACTATGAATGTCTGGCTTGGTTATTTGTGATTATGGATTCTCAGAGGGGCAAACTCAATCAGCCTACAAAGAAGCTAAAGGGCAAACTCTGCCCTTGTGAGGGAAGATGTGGTAAAATCACTGGGTGTCTCATCTTATATCAAGTCTCTGTCATCATGATCAATCATTGCCAATGATTTCACATTAAACGACCTAGTCGGACATTCTCTTTTCATTTGTCTTCAAGAAGGGGATTGGATCAAACTGATGCTGAGTTTGATTGCACAGCAATTTATATTTTTGCTTATAGATCAAAATAAATGAGAGCCATTTATCTTGATCTCATCTGTCCATCAAATCTAACCTGATTTGCATCTTTGTATCTTTTGTCAATAAAAATGCCTAAAGTAATTAATGTTCACTTTTATGTTGTGTATATTACTAAACATTTTAATTAATTAAATATGTAAATTATTTACAGTAAATTTTGTTTGTTTTTTAAATTAATCTTTTTTTTTTTAGCAAGGATGCATTAAACTGATCAAAAGTGACAGAAAATACAATGTAATCCTGAAAAAGTATCTCTGTTTCCTCTGTGAAAAATATTAAGCAGCACTGTTTTTAACATTGATGATAATATGAAATGTTTCTTGAGCAGCAAATCAGCATATTAAAATGATTTCTGAAGGAATATTGCATAAAATATATTTAAAGAGAAAACAGTTATTTTAAAATGTAATATTCACAACAATCCTGTTCTTTCTAAGATTTTCTAAGATATTGTGTTGTAAAAAACAAACAAACAAAACGCGTGTGGTGAATCAAATATAGACATTCAGCAACAGTCTGCTATGAATGATTTAACTTTGAATAACTATAACAATAGTTCCCCTCTGAGCAACGCTCTGCCATGTGGGTAGCCCTTGTGTCAACAAACAGACTCATTAACTCTAATATGATTTCCTCTGGTATTTCTCTCTTTCTTTCCTTTATTTGCTCACACAAAGATGGGGGGCAAAGTGCAAAAGACATTTGGAGACTAGCGATTACAGTTCAATCCTGGAAATTGTCATTGTTGTCAGCGACTGGCCTGGGTCCATGACCCTGCCCTCTGGATCAACTCCTGCTGCCTCTAAAAACCACAGAGGTGCAAACAGCTCTTTCTCACTTTCTGTTCTCCAGCTTCACGCAGGCATCAGCATCAATCCAACAAACTAAAATGACTGCTGAGATGTGTGAGTATCTCACCCTCATGTTGCTCAAAATCCGAGGCTATTTTTCATCCTGTTATCCCTGATCTTTATCCACTTTCATTATTATACATTCTTCTAAATATCTTCTTTTGTGCTCCATGGAAGGCATACAGGTTTAAAATAACATGAGAGTGAGTAAATTATGAAAGAATTTACATTGGGTATATTGGGTACTCTATCCCATTAAGATGAACCAGCATACTCAAACTGTTTCTATTTTATACAACAAAGGTGGGAAATTAAATGCCGGTTCCCTGACACCCTTAATCTCATATCACATAAAACAGCCTGGATTCTTGATGTTATTTTCCACTTATCAGTGCTGTGTCGGCATGACTCAATATTTCTGGTATGTTATAGAAATGATTAAGCGCATAGTTTTCTGAACACTAATTTATTTTCAACCCAGTCCAATTTCAATTCATGCCCAACTCCAAACCAAACTGCCTTTAAATATTAACCTGAGTCTTTGATTAATTAACTTTGCTGATAAATTTGAGATTAGGTGATTCATTATGGGTTTTTCTGCAAGAGTGTTTCTTCTTCCTTTCAACAGTGCACTCTTTAAAATAAAGGTTCTTTATTGGCATCCATGGTTCCATGAACATCAATGGAAGCTTTAAATTCCACAAAAGGTTCTTTAGATTTTTTAAATGTTCTTCATACTAAGAAAAAAAATAGTTATTTTAAGAACTATTCAGTTATGGGTTATTTGGGGAACCCAGAGATGGTTCTTCTGTGGCATTGTGGAATGACTCTTTATTTAACTTAACGTTAACTATATGTTTCGATCCTGAAATATCTGAAACAGTTCCAAAACTATCAAATTAAATTCTTTTTCGTGACTTATTGTGCTTAAATGGGGAAATACATTGAAAATGTTGTCTTGCCATTTCAATTTCAATATTAATGTAAATACAGTCAGTTATAAAAACGCATGTTGTGTAACAGTATATTGGATCTGTACAGCTCTTAAAGTGACAGCAGCCTAATAAACCGGCTGCTGTTTGTCATATTAATCAAAGAATAAAAGACAAATAAAATCACATTTGTAACTTTAATTGTAAGCATTAATCTGTATTTCATTTTTACAATGAAGACTATCCATGTTATTTTACCTTTGATTAGCCTATTTTAATTTCTGTATCACCTGAATACTAGTACTATTAGACCAACCTGATAAACTTAAAGCCATGTTTATTTCATTTGTCTCTTTATTCTATTGTATTTATTTGTGCTATCATTTGCAATTTGTTTATTTGTTCCTATTTAATAACTGACTGTTTACCTGTCTTTCTTTGTAAATTTAGTGCTACCATTCAAATAAAGTCTCCCTGTTCTGTGTGAAAGCTATTGCAACAAAATACCCAAATTTAAAAAAGAATTATAATAACAACAACCATTATCTTTATGGTGGTATATATGGCAGTTTTCCCTGTGGTATCGAAAATGCATCGAATATCGATATATTTCAAGGTATTGTATAGGCTGCACGATTTGGAGAAAATGTCATATTGCGATTATTGAGGTCAATATTTCGATACAGGTCGATACATGTTAATTTTTCTCAAGAAAAAAGAAAAATCACTGTAAATATACACAGAAACCATGTCAGCTGGTAGGCTATTATTAAAGGTTAAAAATAACAACTCAAATTATTAATGTGGTTTTTACTAGGCTATAATAACAACGTTACCCTATTTGGTAACACTTTATTTTAGGGTGTCCGTGATACAGAGTAATTACTTAAAGACATTGTAATAACATGTAACTAAGTTATGGAACAGCCTGTACTTACAGATTGTAATTACACACATGTATTAGGCAGCTACTGTTATACACATGTGACAGGTCGAGTCGGTTACATACGTGTTACCGACTTGGTACAATGTAATTATGTAAGAAAGTACTTTGTACTACACAATGTAACAACAAGTATTTAAATTTGTTACTACGGTGTGAAAAAAACCTGCAGTTACACATGGTCATTTTGTACCTTCTAAAATAGTGTATCAAGAAGTGTACTTCATGTGTATAAGGAATGTAGATACACATGTAGTACACTTAAAGGTGGGTGATTTGTGATTTGCAAAACAGCCGGCAGATTTTGAAAATACACAACTCAAAAGATCCTACCTTCTTTCCCTGACTCCACCCACTCCACCCATTCGAAGAGGGGCATGGGGAGGGGGGTGTGGTACGACCGTTTGATTGACAAACTTACTGTCCAATGATTCTAGACGGTCTTGAAAATGATTGGCTGGAGTTTTTCGAGTCCTGCCCGTTCCACAGATGATTACATTTTTTAATTTTCATTTCAGTGCTTCTAACTCAGTGGCTGTAAGTGGGTTAGGAATAGGATTTCAAGTGATTTTGAAAAAATGGTCAAAAAAGAAAATCACATACCCCACCTTTAAGTACAATCTTGATACACTTTATTTTACGTAGCTTATCCCTGTGTAATATTATGTAATTGCAATGTAATTAGGAAGCTACCGTATGCATTTATGCTGTGAACGAGGGAGTTAGGCCTAATTCAAATTCTTTAAATTCTAACTAAAGTACATATGGATAAGGTTTGTAGATACACATGAAGTACACTTAAGTACAATCTTGATACACTTTATTTTACGTAGCTTATCCCTGTGTAATACTCTGTAAATTGAATGTAATTAAGAAGCTACACTGTAAAAAGTGAACAGTTGGATCAACCTAAAAAAATTACTTCAATTGGTAACACCTAAAAAAATTAAGTTATCTCAACTTAAATTATCTCGTAAAACGTGATAATTTAAGTTGAGAAAACTTAATTTTTTTAGGTGTTACCAATTGAAGTAATTTTTTTAGGTTGATCCAACTGTTCACTTTTTACAGTGTACTGCATGTATTTAAGCTGTAAACTAGAGGGTTAATTCAGATGGATAAGGTATGTAGATACACATGAAGTGCACTTAAGTACAACCTTGATACACTTTATTTTATAAGGTACAAAATTACCATGTGTAACTGCAGGCTTTTTACCTTAGTAACATATTTAAGTACTTGTTACATTACCAAGTCGGTAACACATATGTAACCGACTCGGCCTGTTACATATGTGTAACAGTAGCTGCCTAATACATGTGTGTAATTATGAAGTACAGGCTGTTCCATAACTTAGTTACATGTTAATTACATTTTGTTACATGTTATTACAATGTCTACTACTAAGTAATTAATTAAGTAATTACTCTGTATCACGGACACCGTAAAATAAAGTGTTACCCAATATTTTAATGATATTAGCAAAAATATAATAAATATTTAATATAGTGCACAGATATAGCAAAATACTCCTCTCTATATATTTGTCTAGCCAACTAGCGTGCTATCAAATGGCTTTCCTGAGGTAAATGTAAGGTTATATAAAGAGGTCAATAAACAGCTGGAGAAGAATCCCAGACAGCAACATAGTATCGGCCCAGATCCGGTGGAATCCACACAGCCCGGATGTGGGCCGGATCTGGGCCGACACTATTGCTGTCTGGAATTTTTCTCCAGCTGTTTATTGACCTCTTTCCGCGGTTAAAAAACACGGATTGGTTGATATTATGTATGAGGCATAAACATTTCGGTAAGTTGTAGCTAATAGCCTATTTTTCAACACACCTATTGTTCATTCGTGTTTATTTACGATTAACTAGTAAAGAGTAAGAGATGTTCGGTTCACAACCACGGTCAGTCATGTCACATTTACAATCGCAAAACACTATTGTTTGAATTTCGTAATAAAATTGACAGAATCTGAGAGCTGTGAATTTGTTCATACCAAAAGTAATCTGCTCTGTCTAGTTTGTCGGTGTCAGAGTCCTCTTGGTTTCGCGATTTTTTCTCTGCGTGAGAAAATGGATGTGTGGCGACGAGAGTTGGCAGCCCTGCTCTTTTTGCTCAGTGTCGGTTCAGTGTCCGTCTGCTCGGCATCCATCTTTACCTGTTCTCCGTGATGCACACCGGAAAAAGTCATGACTACGCGCCACACGTGCAACTGTCTAAACTGATACTGACTGGTCTTCTTTTTATTAGCGGTGTAGAAAATGTGCAAACAGCTCTAAGAGATTATGGGCTGTCATGTCCACACATGCCTTTATTTATTTCATAAAAACGCAGCATTTTGCGTCATATTATCGCATAGGCTTGACATCGCGATTGCGATATGATTAATCGAAGTTGGATATTCCAGTATCGTGACAACACTATGCCTTAGACACACAAAACACAGTAAATTAGCCATCACTGAAACTAATAAAATGTCACAGAACTTAATTTCACAGAAGAATAAAGTGTAGTTAGTGCGTTTTGCCTTTGCACTGAAGTAGAGGTCTGCTTTCTGAGTATATGAGCCATAAATCAGATGTGTTTAGGTGGAAAGTTTTTGCACAGCTTGTAGGTATACCACAGTGAGTCCTCAGGGATCTCCCACTGCTACGGTCCATGACTTCAGTGGGCTGCCGATTCTACACAAGGGTAAATAAACAACACTTGCCTGCTGATATATAAACAGACACTCGCTCCTTCTGGAGTCAGTTGTAGTCTGTGACAGTTGAAGTTACTCTTGCGCAACAAGGAACTGCGCAGACGGCTTTGGCAACAAAGGCAGTATTATGTTGAGAGGGTCAGAGAGGGCTGCAGTCATAGATAAAGAGGTAGTCAGATGCTCAGAGAGACCTGTGGCTCTGTTTCCTTCTCTTTCTGTCTTTATCCAGATGACTGGAAATGAAAATAGTGCCATGAGGGCATGCACGTGCACTGAATTTCAACTTCCCAGGATGTGTTAGAGGCCGAGCGGGGGTCATTCTTCACCTCTGTGTGAGGTGAGTTCAAACACAACAGAGGCTTTTATGGGGTTTCCATAACATCAAACTCTCAATCGGTCATTACACGACAAATAGCGCACAATGCTGGACCTGTGCCCACTGTCCCGGGAGATCACAATAACCCTGGGAACATGCTGGGCTTACTTTTTCACAATAGTACAATAGTGCCTTCTTATTCATATGTGGAGAAACGTTCTAGTGCAAACATCTGCACTTGAATTTAGTTCCACTTGGGTGATTCAGTTAATTCATAATGAAGCAACTAAGATCCTCCATCACACTTTCTTCCGTGATTATATTTAAACTACGATCAGGTCTGTCATCCTCATATAAGTCTCTTTCATGATCAATAATGATCAACCATCTTTACATCAATGCATCATTCGAGCCCTATTTATCTCTAATAATTTCACATTACCTAAACTAGACTAGGATTTTCTTCACAGTTATCAGTAAGACGGCAGTAAAAATGTATGGAAAACCTCTTAAAATACGAATGACAAAATATTATCATAAAGCATGAGATTATGATTACACAGCACTTTCTATATGTGCTTAGATTAGAATTATTAAGATTATTTAATTAATTATTTCTACGTGTCCAATTACATCCATCTTCTTATGTATTCTCAATACAACAGTAATTCATGTTAAACACAATAACAGCATGATAACAGTAGCATACTGTACAAGTTAGTTACATTACATTGTAACATGTAATTACATTAGTTTACATTGTCTATTTCTCCTATACCAACACAAATCATTTTGACAGTGACATCAGCATGTCAACAAGCAACACACACAGTTGTAGCATCCCCGAGCGAATCATTGTTTTTGATCAAATCGGTTGAGTGAATGAATCAATGACTCACTCATAAAGATTCACTTGCCTCCATTATGAATCTGTGTTTGTGAATGAATCAGTTGGGTGGATGACAGACAGGCGTTCCCTCACAATCACGTTTATTTGGACTCTTTCGTTTAGTCATCTTCTGCCTCAATTATTCATTAGTTGTCACAGACACTTATTACTGTATGTTCAGCTGTGCACTCATCAATGACCATCATTATCATACTGTATGTATGTTCAGTTCTGTTTCAGTTCAGTGTCTGGTGTCGTTTATTGTGGAAGTGTTGTATGTTGCTCTGTTTCTGTTCAAATGACCCATTGGATTTATTAAATATTACCTTATTGCATTCATTTTCTCCGTGTGTTTATACAACCACACCGCGTGACAGATTTCCCCATTTGTCCCCATGACTTAGGACCACACACGCACACGTATTTCTTTGTGAGTAATGCTGAAATATTGTGTTGTGAAATCTGTCGAGTCTGGTAAAGCAAATATCCTTCTTTGTCAGGAACCAGCACTTCCTTTTATGCAGGTGAATGATTTAACTTTGAGTGACTATAGGCAAACAATAGATTTCCTTTTTAAGCAACACTTTGCCATGTGGGCAGCCCTTATGTCAACAAATAGCCTAATTACGTTTAATGTGATTTGCTCCCATTTTTTTCCCTATCGTTTCCTAATTTGCATATAAATGGGGGAAAATGCAAAAGACATTATGCCCCTGAGCAGAGCACTAAAGCCCAGGGTGCATAAGGAGGACTGTGGTTGTTTGGACAGAAGATAAGCAGAAGGTTTTGCTGACTCACTGGCCTTTATAACCATGATAAATGAAGATAAAAATAAAGAAATAAAACTAAATAGGTCTTACTTAGTGTCATTCATAATGTCCCATACACTCCCTCTCCCCCTGCATGAACATTACGCTTTCAGAACAGAAGAATTTGCCTTGCACCTGAGCTGTAAGTCTACACCACATGCATCTCCCTTCATCCTTTGCTTCTCAATTACAGATTTGTTGAATAATTATAAGCTTTTATTGTGCTATCGACTTGCTTTAAAAGATATCTGATATCAGCAGGGCATTTGGAACAGGAGCTGTCTTAGAAACAAATCATATAGGCCCATTACAGACATTAGAGGGATTATGACCTCCTCATGTTTTACTGAAATTAATACAATGAAAGAAAAGAGCAATATGTGTGCGTCATATGAAAATCTATACTCTAATCTAACCCTATCATTCAGATTTAATTTGATGCTCCATCTTTGATAGATTTCTTGAAAACGAATTCAAGAGGATAAAATGTCCATATTGTTAAGTATTTATATGACAAGCTCTCTCATCTCTATAGGCCAAACACAGTTATTCCAAAATCATGGAAAACCATTCTAAGATGAATTTTGTAAGACACTTTCTCAGTGTAAATAATGTGAGTATAATGCAACACATCCAAAATATTTGATTGTTGCTCTGCATCAAACCTTTTATTATGAGTGTTGTTATCATTAGGTTCAATAAACAGAAGAATTATTTCCATAGACAACCATTTACAGAATATACATGCAAAATTGATTGCATAATAGTAAATAAAGTAGAAATAATGTCTGTATATATGCTTTTCACTTTTTTCCAGTGAAATGTATCTTTTACCATCTTAACTAATTAAACTATAAGTGAACTGTCACTTTTGTCAGTAAGTCAACAGTCGTTTAACTAGTCTGAAGAAAGCAGACTCTTTGTAAACTCTGTAATCCATTAGTTGTGAAATCACATAGCCTACATTGTCAATGCCGTATCTTCAAAGAGGAGCAATGAATCGAGCTTTAAAGTGCCGCAAGTACAATAAAGAGATAAAGGTTCCCAAGTTCACTGAATTTGACTGAAAGTACAACCAGGTATGCTTTAGATTATATATTTTGTAAGAACAACTGCTTCAGGTTTATTTAGGTAGTGCACAAGTATAAAATTAAAGTTCCTAATACTGTGGAGAAACTGTACTGTTCAAGACAAGTTTAATTATCAGAAATGGACCTGCTATGGTTTTACTGCTATAATTACATTTTTCTAGAGTATAATTTTGTAGTCATTTAAATGTTCTTGTCAAATAGATACAAGTGAACTACACTGTAACTGATTTCTGTAATTTGAACAGTATTTTACTGTAATATGTACTGTAAGATACTGTAAAATGTTTATACAGTATGTTACTGTAAACCGCAAAGGATTATGGGAAAATACATGGTCACTACTGTAATTCTTCTCTACTGTAAATCAATTTACAGTAGTGAACTAGCCCGCGTAAAACTGACCAATGGCAAGAGAGATTTCTTTTGAATTTTTTTGACTGTATTGGTTGAAGTGGCCGTTAATGTGGACAAAAGATGTAGCCTACCGGTAACTCCAAAAAGGTTAGTACATTATTTCTATTTTATGTAAAACAAAAATTTGCAAATGTTTTCATTTATGTTAACAGCAAACTAACATGATTTGTCTTTTTGTTTTCGTCGGAATGGTTTTGGTGCCTTTTTTTTCCCTGACAGTCGGCCGGATCTCCGTCACGGTGATAATATTAACTGGTAAGTAAGCTAAGTTAACCTATATTATCCGAAATATTCTTTAGTTAAAACGATAACAATAACGTTTGTACATATCTCTGCCTCTTTAACGTAAGCTCGCTAGGCGGAGTCGTCGGTTAGGCTAACGTTAACCGCAACGAACTAACGTGTCGTGGTGAAATACTGAGGTAAAGTGAGATAGACGAAACCCTTGTTTAAGTGAGGTTTTTAAACAAGATTTTCACGTATATGCTTTGATTTATTTTCAGGTTTGTGATCTGTATAATGTCTGCAGTCTGCAACGATGGAGGTGTGTGTTGGAGCCTTTTCATTGCCGTCATAACATCAACTGGTAGGTTAACTTCACTTAAATAAGCCGAAGTAAACTTAAACAGAGAATAATAATAACATATGTATGTTCCGTGAACTTCCGTCCCCTATTTATCACAACTTAGCTAGTTAGGGAGATGTAACAACGTTAACAGTGAGCTAAAGTGAAAAAATAAGTTAAAAGGAATAGTGCACCTCAAAAAGAAATTCTGTCATAATTGACTTGCCCACAAGTTGTTCTAAACCTGCATGAAGTTCTTTCTTCTGAACATAAAAGAAGATATTTTGAAGAATGTTGGTAATGGAACAGTTTGCTGGTCCCCATTGACTTCTATAATAAATAAATAAAAATACTATGGATGTCAATGGGGACCAGAAACTTGTTTGGTTACTCATGTTTTTTAAAATATCTTCTTAGGTACACAGCACAAGAAATAAATTAATACAGGCTATGAACAAGTTGAGGCTGAGTAAATGGTAAATGGATATCATTTTAATTTTTTAAGTAAACTAACCGTTTAAGCGACACCATTGTTAATTACATCTTTTGTTTTATTTTCAAGTTTGTGGCCTGAATCATGTCTGCAATGTCGGAGGTGTGTTTTGGAGTCTTTTCTTGTGATTGCCGTCCTAATGGTGATGACATCTACAGGTGGGTAAGATGACATCAACTAAATTAGCAGAATTATGCGTTAGTTTAGCAGGCAAACATAATATAATGTAACTCCCAATGAAACCAACGG
Organism: Chrosomus eos; assembly: GCA_036326025.1. NCBI lineage: Eukaryota > Metazoa > Chordata > Actinopteri > Cypriniformes > Leuciscidae > Chrosomus > Chrosomus eos. The sequence goes on from CM070823.1 coordinate 18,028,639, forward strand.
AAGGGGAGAAAACGGGTTTACCAGGCAGCAGAGTTAAAGTGCTTTTAAATAATCATTCATCAGTTTCTGTTCTTTATTTTGAATTTGCAGAAGCCATCCCCTCCGGACTGTACATCACTGCGGACGCTCTCCACTAATATACAGAACAGGTTGACGTTTGAGGAGGAGGAGGAGGAGGAAAGGGTTAGCAATATAACATTATCAATATAGCAAAATTTTGCTAACTAATATTTTAAATGTTGTTTAATTTATTAAAAAAACTATAAACACCATACAACATCATATCTTACATCATCTTTACCCCTCATGTCGTTGTTGTTAGTAATACGTTTTGTCATTGTATTTTATTTCTGTGAACTATAATAACACTAAAAGGCTGCTGTGACTTTGTCTGTTTCAGGAGAGTCTGTTCTCTAAGTAAAAACATGGATGCTGACTATGAAGAATCATCATCCAGCTACTACAGCTAACAGACTCTTCTTCAGCATTAACTGTCCATTTTGTCGAATGCAGAATTAGGTAACCCAAAATATATATATTTTTTACATTACATTTACATTCATGCATTTGGCAGACACTTTTATCCAAAGGAATTACATTGTATTTAAGTTTAAAGGAACACCCTACCGTTTTTTGAAATAGGGTTTTTTCACTGTCTCCTCTATATTTAGATAAGTGGGCAAATGTATTTTTGTCTCAGTGCATGCATTGTCTTAAGGTGCGTTCACACCAAACGCGAATAGAACGTCTGGTGCGAGTGATTTAAATGTTAAGTCAATGTAAAGACGCAATTATGCACCTCTAGAGGTCAATCAACATCAGCCATCTTGCAAACAGACAACCGTCTAGCACTTGCCCCTCCCACAAGAAGCGGATTTCTCCTCTGACGCGCGCGCGTCAATTTCGCTTCAAACACTTGCTTTTTACGCGTGTCAACTTAGCTTTGGACACGCGATTGGATTCTAAATGTTCAAGCGTCCAACTAGACGTGGTAGACGAGAATTTTACGCTCTATTCGCGTTTGGCAGCGCCGCCGGATAGCATGTCTGCTCCCGACTTTTGGGGAGCTTTTTCACCGTATCACCTAGAGTGAGATACATACATAACTTTTTTCATCTCCGTGCGTGCCGTAACTCTCTGACGCACCCACCACTAGCCTACAGTAGCTTAGACCAAAGACTGGATGTAAATAGCTCCAGCTAGCATACTAATCCCAATAAGTGACAAAATAACACCCACATTTTCCTATTTACATGTTGTGATTTGTATAGTCACAGCGTGTACAAATAATAAGGTCATATGAGACACTGCCATCTTTTAACCATATAAATACTGGGAACTATATTCTCAGAAGGCGAAGCACTGCTACTTCTGTGGAGTGATTACCGCAGCTCTGAGCAAACTCTCTGCTCCTCACTACAGGGCTTCTCAAGTGCTGCGAGCAAATCACTCCACAGAAGTAGCAGTGCTTCGCCCTCTGAGAATGTAGTTCCCAGTATTTATATGGTTAAAATATGGCTGTGTCTCATGTGACCTTATTATTTGTACACTCTGTGACTATACAAATCACAACATGTAAATAGGAAAAGGCTGGTGTTATTTTGTCACTTATTGGGAGCAGTATGCTAGCTGGAGCCGTTTACATCCAGTATTTGTGCTAAGCTAGGCTAGCGGTGGGTGCGTCAGATAGTTACGGCACGCACAGAGATGAAAAAGGTATGTATAGACTTATCTAACTCTGGGGGATACGGTGAATAAGCTAAAGTCCCAAAAAGGCGTGTTCCTTTAAGACTAGGCGATTTCCTAGACAGATATTGACTTGGGACTATATTGCGGTGAATCACAGGCGAACCACTGCTACTTGGGCGCAGAGATATGACGCAACACCTGAAATCCCCCAACTTCCGTCAACATATTGGTGTGAATATTAGTTAACTATTTTTCCTACAGTAGACATAGTGAATGGCGATGAATATGGCGGATTTTGTGAGAGACAAAGAAGATGAGTTCTCAAAAAAGTCGAAGACTATAGGATGGATCAATGCAGAGAAGTCTTCGGTAGCTGAGACACAACTGCGGGCACCTCATCTTGATCTGACACGTTGAGCCTGGTCATCGATGGCAGTACCTTGTCCCACTCGCCACAGCACAGATACTCTATTTCAGTCGGCATAGGCTGGCATATTCCTACACTCACACCACCAGTTAGTGTCGGCTCTCATCCTCACGCCCTCAGGCTGTTGAACAATCGCAACCTCCTCCTTTTGTCTGTCTTATTTCCAAAGCACGCAGCCCCTCTTCTGAAAACTCTGGTTCGTAGAGTTATGGTTCTGGATCTTGGCTGTCTGAGAAGTCACCCTCTTCGTCTCTCACAAAATCAGCCATGTTTATCGCCATTCACTATGTCTACTGTAGGAAAAATAGCCAGCTAATATTCATGCCGGTATGTTGACGGAAGTTGGGGGATTTCAGGTGTTGCGTGATATCTCTGTGACCAAGTAGCAGTGCTTCGCCTGTGCTCCGTCCCAAGTCAACATCTGCCTAGGAAATCGCCTAGTCTTAATCTGCATTGCTATTTGCACTCGTTGTGAATAGACCCTTTTACTGTTTGTACACATTGATGACGTGGCAACGTATGCGTGCGCAAATTGGCAACGGAAGTATGGCGAGAATCAGCCCATATAAAGTGGGCGCTGCAGACGCGAGCATTTTTTTATTATGTCCTCGCTCCAATCAACACGTTTAATCGCCTGCAGCCACAGGCGCCGCCGGTTCTTCTGAAACGGCCGTGATCCTGTCGGAATCCTATAAAACTTAAGTCCCATGGTGGAATATCGATTAGTGCAACCGTAAAAGCAACAACCAGACATTTTGATGCTGGGAAACCGTTTTGATAAACTTTAGGAGTTGCTAACACGTTAGAGCCAGTGAGAAACAACACCACTTCCGTTGCCAAACGATTTGATCACGTGGGCTGTAAAAGGGTCAATACGCAGGCCACAAAAAGTAATTGAGTTTTTTAATCACTTTTACTCCCAACATGCTATCCGGCAACAAAGGGTTCCATTTATTATGCAAAGCTAAGCTAGCGGCGGCACTGCCAGACTAAGACAATGCATGCACTGAGACAAAAATGCGTTTGCTAAATATAGGGGAGACGGTGAAAACCACCTTTTTCAAAAAACGGTGGCATGTTCCTATTATTAAAGGAGAACCCCGGTCAATTTTAACATTGAGCTCATTTTTTGTACATTTGGAGTGCTGTCAGTACAGAGAACAACGACAAAAATCGGTGTTGTTGCCTACACCGTGTTATCCTCTTTTTAAAATTCGCACCCCGTTGACTTAAACGGGGCAAGTTCTAAACCTGCTTTTAGCCTCTTAACATCCTTGATGTGTCATTACAAGTTACCAATGATCGCGCACGCGCAAACTCGACAATAGACTACTGTCGACTTCGACCGAAAACAGGAAGAAAACACAGGTATGTGAGCTGGCTGAATAAACATCATTTTTATTCATATCTTTCACATCTACTGCAGTCAGATTGACCGTGGTCACTCTTAATAACATCACTCACATGGCTGTGCACTTATAATATACAAATCAAGGATGTTAAGAGGCTAAAATCAGGTTTAAAACTTGCCCTGTTTAAGTCAACAGGGTGCGAATTTTAAAAAAAGGATAACACGGTGTAGAAAACACTGATTTTTGTCGTTGTTCTCTGTACTGACAGCACTCCAAATGTACAAAAAATGAGCTCAATGTTAAAATTGACCAGAGTTCTCCTTTAAGTTATCCATTCCCTGGAAATCAAACTCATTGTTTCAGCATTCTTGCATCTTTCTCTACTGTTGAAGCTACACAGGAATGTATTGTGAAAGAATGAAGCTTAAATGATTTGAATGTAATAGATTATGAGGTAATTATGTACCATCTCTGTAGGTCCATTCAGAATCAGATGTTTTGCTTTTATCAACATAACATGCATCATTAAGTTTGAGAGTTAGGGCAAATTCTGACAACACCGATCTCAAAATTAATGTATTTTTTTCCCCTTTGTGCTTGCAGGTTCATTCTCAGAATCAACTCTGATGGCACCAAACACTAAAGGCACAGAGCAGATGGAAATCTGGAAAGATCCACACACAAAAAAGCATCAGCCTGAACCTCCTCAGTGTTTCTCATCAGAGAGCTTGTCAACTTTGACTGGCAAAATTACTGAAATGTAACAACACAAACTGACTTTTATGGTATTTTATTATTTTAAGGCCTGTTTTGGTTTTCAGTGCGTGTACGCACGTTTTTGCCATGCTACAGATACAAATGGTCCCCAGGAGATTAGTTCTATGGACTTTGGTGATTTTTGCCTTTTTTTTTTTTTTCAGCTATTGAGGTCAAGATTTGTAATTTGTACTTCTAAAAACAAAATGTTCAACAATTAAAAATAATATTTTAAGGACAAATGTTCATGAGTTGTTGTAATTTTTGGGGGTGGGGTAAACATGTAAAAAAACATAATAATACTACACAATACACAATACTAATACTGTAAATGACAATACGGTAACAGACAAAATACAGTAAATGGTACAGTATACTGTAATTGAAAATACAGTAAAGATACAGTATACTGTAATTGAAAATACAGTAAAGGTACAGTATACTGTAATTGAAAATACAGTAAAGGTACAGTATACTGTAATTGAAAATACAGTAAAGATACTGTAATTGAAAATACAGTAAAGATACAGTGTACTGTAAGTGAAAATACAGTAATAATACTGTAAAACATTTTACAGTAAATTACTGGCATCCAGCTGCCAGTAAGTTACTGTAAAATTTACAGCAATCTCTTTACAGTGTACATCTCTCATCATTAAAAGCTGCACTCCAAAATGTTCGTCTTGTCCCATTCTAATTTGCCTTTGGTCACCAAACGTCTTTTTGAAAGTCTTCTCCTTTGCTCCTCGGTGCATGAAAGGGGAGGGAGGTCTTCATCTTATCCATGGGAGTTTCCCTTTGGTGCTAAAACGGTGGGATTCCTGGAATTGTACTCACTTTGAAACTTAACTGCCAACGTGACAGGTGTGCCCATAGTATATGGGTAACGGCTCATTTTGAAACCCTTTCTGTGTAAGCCTGACAGGATGTGAAGGGGCTCACAGTCTGGGAAAGTATTCTGTGCTGTCACTATAGAACATATATGTTTCAAACATTACAACATGTTACAAGAAACATGAGACATGTCTTGTAAATGTTTGAGATGAAGCTGACAGCACAATGCATCTTTCGTGATCAGTTCACCTTGTATTCCCTCTAATTTGAAGAGTCGTCGTCATAAATCACTTATTTGCTGGTCGTGCAAAGCTATTCATTAGCCCCCTGAAAATACCATTTTACCATGCTCTTGTATGGTATGATGCTAATTTGATTCTGGGTAACACTTCAGAATACTGTTTTGAATACTACAGCAAATGTTTAACGCAATATTAACATTCTTTAAACTGCTTTTAACTAACAAGAAACTTTGATTACTCTGTGAGTAATAGCGCTTAGTTAAATTAACTTCCTCATCCAACTGAGCGCTATTACTTACTAATTTATTAATCTTTCAAAAATATAAAAATAGAGTTTCTTGTTAGTTCATACACAGTAAAAAACGCAGTGTCAAATTAACACTTAAAGTGTTAATTTTAACACTACTCCGGATCATATATGGTCCCACTCTATCTAGAGTAAAAAGTACACTGTTCATAGTGTTGAATTTACAGTGTTAATATAGCACCTTACAGTGTAGAAAAATTACACTGCGAGTGTTAATTTTAACACTACTCCGGATCATATATGGTCCCACTCTATCTAGTGTAAAAAGTACACTTTGTAGTGTTGAATTTTCAGTGTTAATATAGCACCTTACAGTGTAGAAAAATTACACTGCGAGTTTTAAGTGTAGTTAATAGAATGTTAATATATTACGTTACTCATTTGTTCCTCTGTAGTTATTCATAAATGACGGAACAGTATTCTTAAGTGTTACCTGAATCTGCTATCACTGGAGATACTTTGTTGGAAACCTTCCCTTTGATCTGGAAAATTTGCTATCCAATGTTTATGAAATGAAGTGCAATCATAAACTAAAGTAATCCACAAACAGAACACGTTGTTACGTGGTTACCAATTGCTGATGAAAGCAAAATGCAATGTTACTTTCCTGACAATGCAGCATTGTTAGATTAGAAAGCAAAGTTGTTTGTGAGTTCAATAAAGAGAATCTGAAATCAAAACAAAGGATGAGTGTGTGGGTTGGGTTATGTAACTGTGATTATGGGGCATTAGAGTAATCTGCTCCACACTACTGCAGACGGAGCAGCTGGCACAATTGCCTGCTCACTCATAAGAGAGGAGCAGCAGTCATGATGTTACACTGAAACAGATCGAAAAACACACACAGCTCAATTATACTGCCAATGTGTTCACCAGCTCAGTGCCACAACACTCTATATTTTCAATGCCACAGTGGTCACCACTTGCTCATGGCATCTCATTACACATGCCCCCTCGCTATTGCATTTATTGTGCAGTATCACATTAAAGTCTATTGACATGTCCTCGTAAGTCCTGTGTCAGCAAGGCCCAGGATTAGGTCTGTCTCACTATCTCATTACAGTCCATGTTTAATGGCAGATGTTTAGGGTTTCCAGGTTAATGTCCATATTAGTGCTCACCCACGACCCTGTTTGCCCAGACAAATGTCTGTTTACACACACACACACACACACACACACACACACACACACACACACACACACACACCACACACACACACACACACACACACACACACACACACACACACACACACACACACACACACACACACACACACACACACACACACACACACACACACACACTCTCTCTCTCTCTCTCTCTCTCTCTCTCTCTCTCACTCTCTCTCTCTCTCTCTCTCTCTCTCTCTCTCTCTCTCTCTCTCTCTCTCTCTCTCTCTCTCTCTCTCTCTCTCTCTCTCTCTCTCAGCTGGTTCTCTATCTTTGTGGGGACTCTCCAGTCTCCATAGACGTAATGGTTTTTTATACTGTACAAACTGTATATTCTATCGCTTTACACTAACCCTAGACCTAAATCTACCCATCACAAACTTTCTGAATTTTTACATTTAAAAAAATAAATAATTTAGTATGTTTATTAACCCATTTCCCTCGTGGGGACATTTGGTCCCCACAATGTAATATAAACCTGTACACACTCCAAGTTGACTAACAACAGGATTTTATGGTCCCAAGTAAAAGAAACTGCCAACTTCAACTATGACAGCTGGACTTTATGTGTCTGAAAACTTCAGCTGTTCGGACCTGAAACCTCTATGTATACATTTATTATAATTAGGGATGCACCAATATTTCTTCTGGCTGATACCCGTTATTTTTTGATGTTATGGCAAATAACAAATACATATTAAAATTATGTTCTATTTTGCTTAATGAAATTAAAAATAAAACCCAAAATTGGTCATTTTGAATTTCGACATTTAAAATATAATAATGCACAGCATGAAAATGGATATTCATTTTGATATTTGCTAAAGATTACATGACAAAAAGTAAGATTACAACAATAGTAAAAATTTGCACATTTACTGTGTAAGATATTTCAAATAAATGCTGTTCTTTTGAATTTTCTATTCATCAAAGAATCCTGATAAAAATGTATCACACGTATCATATTATGTATCGTATTAAGCAGCAACTGTTCTCAACATAATTAAATCCCATATATCAAACGATGCACAATGAAATATCCAATATTAACCGATACCAATACAATTAAAAAAAATCTGTTATGGTACCGATATATTGTCCTCTCTAATCATATATGTCTGCCACAATTGTGTTTGAAACAATATTCATAAACTATATGCCTGTTGGTTGCTGTTCCAGCTGCTTGGCAAAACTACCTGACCCAGTTTCAGGTTGCTGTTCACTGGCAGGATGGATTTATCCTCTCGGCTCCACTTCACATGTCCGGGAGCGCTGATAACAGCTGGAAAAAGAAATCCTTCTCTTCCAATAACATGGAACGTCAGCATGGTGGGTGTCTGGTGCCGTTTGGATGGAAGAATGGCAGAACCACTGTTACAGGCCAGATAAAACCAGACTCTGAGTGTTACACCCCTTTAACTCCTGCTATCATAACAGTAGTATTCGTTATAAATGAAATGAATATCAATACGAAGTCCAGTGAAGCGCCTAATTACTTCTTTGTCGTGCAAAGAGTGACAGCAACAAATATCTGTGAGTCAGCAGAGACAGAGGTACAGTATCAGGTTATCCACAGTCAGACAGATCAAGTAAAGTCAACTGTCTGTGGTAGTAATGAGGAAAGAATGGAGTTTAAGCCATTAAGCAGAGCTGACCTCAAGGCTAGAGTTCAAAGAGCTTTCTTTTGGCAGCTGTGGGAGTTAAAAGGAGTTGAGGATCAAATGTGAGCAAAGCAGTCAAAAAGTAAGTCTCGGAAATGAACCGCTGCTACTTCCTCCATGCAGTGAAATCCGATATACTGCAATAGGCTTCTTTGAAAATGTGCTGGATAAAAGTTAAACTGTCAGTGTGGGTGGTGAGCTTTTGGAATAACATTTTCATTTGCATTTAATGTGGAAGGTGCAGTTTGTGCCAAATCATTTGATATAATGCAAATATTTTGAATTCATAATGAGACTCTAGTTGGTGCATTACGTTTCTGAAAAAAGTTTCTGCCATTTTCACTTAATGGCACTTATTTTCATGAAACATGATACAATAAGCATTTGGACATTATTATGAATGTCATTGCTTTAGATAAACTATTTTTAAAGACACCACAAGAAAATGTTCCAAATTAATATTTCACAAAAAAGTGTGTTAGTTTTAAAATCATTATTTTATTTAATAGATTAATAATTATAATAAAATGACTAAGGAAAGTGATGTTGGCGCCACAGTAAATGTCCTTGAACTGCACTTTACAACTCAATTTTATTACTTTTATTTCTTATAGGCAAAATGTAAAAGCTGTACAGCGCATTGGCATACTTGTACTATATCAGATCATGGCAAATCTACCAGACCATATATGGCATTTCCTTCCTTAGTAGGCTAAATGTTGTAGCAGTGCCAGGCATATAACAGGCTCTGAATGTGTGCCAAGAGAAAGCAGGAAATCACTCATATATCTTTAAGATAAGAAGGAGTCGGCATTTTGGGTACACAAAGAACAAAGCGCAGCTGTCACGGCTGTTTCCTGCATGTGCTCTCTGCCATTGCTGTCTAATATCGCTATCTTCTGTTGTTAAGTACACATTATCAGACAGGTTTACTCAACTGGGCTGTGAAATCGCATTTATGTCACACTTGCGTGTGATTCTATTGAATCTGCACATCTGCATCCAGGTCATAAATTATCTTCAAATATGCCGAGTGAGTCAATTGGTTTTTTTGTTTGTGGATTTTTTTACCTTTATTTTTATGAGGCAAAATAACAAAGTATAGGCTATATAAGCATATCAGCACATGCCCACGCATGCCGCTCTTCTAACATTCATCTAAACTATGTTCCTTCAAGATAAGGAACCAAGTAGCGATACAATTCTTGTGAAAGATATTTACAACCATGCCGTGCTGTAAACAATGGGGTAGAACAATAAAAGGCCCTTGAGGAACTTGAATTGCATGTAATCAAATATACGTCACATTGTGGATGTTGAAGATCAAAATGATCTGGGAGGCAAAAAGTTAACCAATGGAGAACAACCCAACCCAAACCAAACCAAACCAAACCATTATAACGACAAAGAAGTCTTGTGACCACACTTCTTGTGAACTCATGTTTTTTTGTAGCTCCAGCTACTGTGTGCCACATGTTTCTTTATCCTCTTGTGGTCAGCCCTCATGAAGACCACCCGCCAGTCATCGAATCCATAATTGTTTGCAGATTCTGCTCTGAAAGCTTTATTCATTATGACCCCCGTCAGAGTTGCCCAGCGCCGCCATCACTGGTTCTGGTGTGTGTGATCTACAACTATCAGATGTGCTGTTGTATCATACATTTTCAAGCTGCAGTTATTGTGTAAACCTAAATCATGACTTAGCAAAAAATTTTTTCTATCACACAGGAGTTAAATAGACTCAAGGCTCCTTTGTTTTTCACAAAAATAGAATCGGGAATATAAAAACCTGGAAGTTGGTCAACGTGTCCCTTTATAATGGTTATGACAGAAGTAGGTGTCTCCCATAATTGCTCCAAAGACGACCATCCCGCATCGAGTGTAATGTACTCTGACATTGTCAGCAGCACAGCATGACCGCTGCCAAGGTACAATGGCTCAGAGCATAGTGAATTTCATTTAGTTTAGAGTGAATTAGCCCCCCCGTCCTGCGTGACCACAGGGTGCTCTATAACCAAAGAGCACAGGTAATACCGAACCGCCAGTTTACTGGAAAACAGAGGTCATTGAATTAATGTGCTTGGATAGATAGGGGACAAGACAACAGAGAATGACTATAACTCATCACAATTGCTGCTCTTACTATTTGCTCTTTTTATTGGTAGATTAAAAGATGGACAGGTCAGGTGGGTGAATAAATGTAGTTTTCAGTTGTTTCCTTTTATTTTTTTTGTCTCAAAACAAAGACACACAAGAAATGTTTTGTCTCATGCTGTGACTTCACAGACGCTATACAGTGGCAAAAAAATGGATTCTACAGACGTCTGGGTGATGAATAAGTCAGTGCTGTGAAATTAAAAATGCATAAGTTCATCTGAAGTTTACTGGAACTGTCTAGTCAGCAGGGATTAGGGCTATAGGGTTTAAGGCAAAGGTACTTATAAATCCTTATGCTTTTTATAATCATAATCTTAAGGGTTTGCAAAATCACATTTTACTGAAAGTACATGCAAGCTGTATTTACTGAAGCATGCACAATATGGCATGTGTGTGGCATATGGCAAATAGGATCTCTGTGAATTGACTGTGACACTTAACCATATTCTGGCCCGACACAAAAACTTCACTCACTTTAATTAAAGAGGAGCCGATAAAGCTATCAGATACCCCACTCAGCACTCCTCACTCTGTGCCGACACCTAAAGCTGCTGCCATTATGGGTATTAAATAGCTGTGCTGCTCTTGATGCAGTTTCATTAAACTCTAAAACAATTGCACAGGGGTTCAGACAGCTGATCTGTTTGGTGGCACAATGCTGAAAAGTATCTTTGTAGTCAGAGACATTTAAGCTCACAAAAGTGCAATAAGGCCACATCTGACTGAGAGTATTTATTAGACTTTTTTAATTGGACATATTCACTTTCAAGCAGCTTTCCAAACATAAAATATTGTTATTATAAATGGTAAAATATAAAATATCTATAGAAATGCAATAAAATATGGAAAGGTACTCTCAGAATTAACCAAATTTAAATAATGAGTAAATACATCATCAATTCTTCTTCCAAAACGCGTTTTTTTGTTTTACCCTGATTCACTATAGACGGTTTTAAACGGCAACAACATAAACAAACGTTTGTGGCCCAAACTTAACTTCCGGTTGAATCAATAACAACTGAGTTCATCTGTAGAAACACGCAAATTACATTAGTTAGCAAGTATGTCTAGTCAGTATTATTTGGGACTAATAGAAGAAAACAGACGTTACTTGGCCAAACTTAAATGTGACACACTAATGTGTGTACACAAGGGGGAGGCGTTCAAGGCAAATCGCAGCTTGGATGCCTATAACTATTTTCATTCCGAAAAAGTAAAAAAAAATCTAACACACACGGATGGAAATACCTGTGTCGTTTATGGGGAAATCGAGGCGGGTCAGATGCTTTCACTCCGCCTGGATCATTGCGATGAAGTTTAACTGCGTTTGTAGTCCGCGCCACATTACAAATACAGACCGGAAGTTAACTTCGGGCCAGCTCGTAACTCTGCAACGCTCGTAAGCTCGTTACGCGTGTGCGTCCGTTGAAGACGTCTATAGAGAGCGATTAGAGAGTATACGGCTTCGCTGTACTTTGATGTCAAACAAATGCTGGCCAAAAGAGAAAGCGTCTCGTAATAAAACGAGAATCAACATTGGCTTGGCTTTTCGGATATGTAGCTCTCTAACAGTGTTCATTGTAAAGCATTATCTATAATTGTGATGGGTCATTTCATTATGGGTTGTGGTAGTGATGTGCTGAAATTTATTTTCAAGGAAGTACCGTTTCTATTAATGGTATAACTAGTAACGTCTTCAGATAGTCGGCTTGAGATTCTTTCCATTTGAACAGGTTATATCTCTTTAGAGTAGTGAATATTTTATGAGAATCAATAGGAGAGTCATGCAGAGCTGAAGCACAACCAAAACAATGTTTTTCCGCAAAATGCATGCAGTTTTGTTTTTTAACCGCTAGACGGGCCGAAAATTAGGTAGTGTATTAATATATGAATAAAATACATCATATGATAATATATCTCTGCTTCAATTAAGGTACCTTTGGCTAGTGTCCCATTAAACCCAAATATTAAACTCCTTTTTTTGTCAATGTGAGGGCTCAAAAATGTGAGGAAATCGGCCCTCCACTCTATTTCTACTTTAATTTAACTTAATTTGCATAACTTAAAAATTTAATTGGTGCATACAACTGTGACCAGCAGGTAAATGTTAACCATTTTAACTGAGCAGTTAATGGCCCTACAAACTCTTCCCATCCAATAAGAACACACAGTTTGTAATTTCTTTGTGGTGGGTACTGAAGCCTGCCCTTGGCAGTGACTAATAAGCTCCTTCTCACCTGTAGTTCACACTGAAAAACTGAGAAAAACTAAGAAAACTTATACAAGACCCAACAAATGTAGTGTGGTCCAAGTGATGATGCTGTGATGATTGTTGTTCATGGTGATGGTTTACTTTCCTCCAGTTCTCATTTTGACAAGCTTCATTATTTTCCACAAAAGGTGTTGCAATATGTGACTCATAATCTGTGAGAAATGTCATAGGTATTTGTTTAATTGATCACTCTTCTATTTCTAAAGGATGAAAAGATTTCGGCTGTCAATAAAGGCGTGGCATCCTCAACCATTCAACGTTGTTTGGAGTTGGGAAGTGGGCAAATTGCTTTAAATGACTGACTTCATTTTAAAGTAACAGACAATTAAACAATTAAAGTAAAGGATGAAATGGAGAATGGTTTGACACAGAGTTGCAAAATTCACCTCCTTTGAACCAAAATGCTTTGCATTTTAAAGGGACAATTTACACAAAATGGGTGTGTTCCAAACTTGTATGCATTTTTTTTATCTGTTGAACACAAGAAACGATTTTAAAAAAAGAAAGAAATTTATCCATACAATGAAAGTCAGTTATCAACCAACTTTCCATTTGGGAACAATAAAGTATACTTTGACTTTGAATTAAATGGTCTTCATCTGGACTAATACATTCTGAATAGCTATGTTTCCATTCAAAGTTTTGAATTTTAACTTATGCACAAAATTGGAATATCGCATTCAACATTTGTGAATAAATTAGTGTTTCCATTACATGATTTCAAGAGAACAAAATCATCACTTGCTGGGAAATTGGCGGGTAATACCTGTAATAAAAATGGAAGTTGCTGCAATCGATGAGGCCACTGTGTCTCTTTTTTCCTTCTTCATAAATTACTTGTGTCTCAGAGCACACAGAAAAAAGTACTGAGACACTTCTGGAGGTCATTATACCAAATCATTTTAACAACAGATTTTGGCTCATGCATTTCAGAATGATCAAACCAACATTTGAGATGCTGTGCAATGAAATTGGCCCGCTGGTTAGTCCAGTTATCCAATCACATTCACAGTTGTGGCAAAATCACGCAAGTTTTTCATTGTGCAGCGAGAGATTTGTGCACTAAATGTGTTTCCAGCGTAGTTGTATCGTAAATGTATCATCCTCGATTGAGCACATTCTTGATGCACATCTTTAGAATTTATGCGCATCTTGGCATATGCGATATCAAGTCGCATAAAAAGCTTCATGGTACTTCAAGACAAGTACGAGAGAGAGAGAGATTGATAATTATTTAATACATTAATGCATCAATTTCAAGCTCTAGAGAATTTCCAGAGCTGGCCACAATAGAGGGCACTTATTTCCTTTAATAATTTGGCAGTCTCTTAAGTGCACTTCCTGCTCTGTTTAGCATCTCTCCGTTCAATGTCCCGTCCTCTGCTCCTGTGGCCTGGGCTGAGCTCAGCTCACTACACTGTGTGGTCCAAGGTTACAAATATGATTTACAGCAACCATTGAGAGGAGCCTCCTTCTTAGAAAGTGGGGAACACATACTGCATCCATGTGAGAGCAGGAATGTGCTGCTGCCGTTAGCGTGCTCGCTGTTTATCTGAAGCAGCGGTATGAGCGTGTGAGACTGTGGAACGCAGGAAAATATGTATCATGAATACTAGCTCACAAGTGAGCTGTGTTACATGTTTAATTACACTAAGGTTGTGTTTACAGGGTAGATATTTGTTAGTATTACTGAATCTGGTACAGTGTTAGATGTGTCCAATATTTTAAGCACTTCACACAGGATAGTTAAAAGCATCTCTTTCTGTGAAGCGTCAGGCCTGGGAGATTATTGGAAATGAATGTGTTTCCCAGTTCTTGGAAGCAGAAATATCCATGGAGACTTCTGGTCAGCGCACCTTGTTGATTTATGACGAAGTCCTGTGGGGAGTTTCACTCTGTCAACAGCGCAGCTCATTATACATATTCACGCATCACAAACAAGACCTCCAATATTTCAGAAAGCCTCACACAAATACCATCTCTCACTGAGGTAGAGCAGCATTCATTCTGCAATGCTAGAAATTAACAGTTAAAGTGTGATAGACAAAACTTGAAATGCCAACACACAGTTGTACTAATTTGAAAATAACAAAATATAATGATATCATTGACTTTGATTGTACAAAGATTTACAACTTTTTCTGTTTTTTTTTCTACAACAAACATGGTTATGTTAACGGTGTGGTTTTATGCTTGGCTTTAGGTTTTGGTCATACTTTTTTTTCTGTACTTTTTCACCATCTCGTATAAATGATCATGACTTATCACGAAATGGATGTATAACTGTAGGTGTCTAATATAATGACATACAGACATCTTAATGTGACTTAAGGGTCCAAAAGTGTAAAACTACTTTTTGAGGCCCCTGTATGCCTTCAAACTATACCAGTAAGAAATTATACCTTGTACGACCTCTCGAAATCCTCCTAACGATAAATTAAACGTCAAATATAGACTGTGATTGTACAACTAGCACAGCGGTTGTTGCGTCACATTGCAACAATGTTTCCTAACCAGATGTAATATAATAAAATGACAAAGGACTTGTATGAATTTAATATAGCTACACAGTAGTAACAATAACTCAAGTAACTATAGTGATTTGTCATGGCAACATGGGTTATCAAAGTCAATGATGACTGATCAAAGCAACAATGCCTCAATCCAACCGTAGCACTTTCAGTCAAGAGCTTCATTTACATCAGCCAATCATTATTAGCTCTTCAAAAGCGAAGAGGATCAGGAAACAGAAATGATCTATTGCATTTTTGGTTGCATCCGTGAAAGCCTGTTAGCAATTAATTTCAGCCAGAGCCTGACATACGAAAGTAAATTTTTGTGAATATTTAAATTAAATATGCAACTAACACTAATGTGTTTAAGGGTTTTATAAATCTTTAAAAAGCAAAGTGCAAATGCATGTAGAATTAGCTACTCAAAAACTAGCTGAGCCATGTTTCTGTCACATTAGATGGTGACCAGTGACCTCGTCTAAGCACATTCATGCACTCAATGTTTTTTTTCCCCATAATTACTGCTAATCACTTCACCTCTGACCCCCATAATTGCTTCCTATCAATGCCAACTGTTGACATTCTTAAAATAGAGGATCAAAATGGGGTTTAGTGAGGGCTGAAACAGCCAGGCGTCCATTGACCCAATACAACACAGCCAAAGACCAATAATTACACTATTACCCTTAGACAACGGCTATTGATTCAAAGAGTATATGCCTCTAAAAAGACTGCATTCAGTGAAATCTATGGCATTTGAGGGATAAGAGAGAGAGGGGCCATGTTATATATGTGATAATAATATTACCCACTGTCAATTCAATGCTTAAATGAATGGTTCATTTCTGTATTGTGCTGGGAAATCATTACCTCTTAAAGTCATGGAAAATATGAAACAGAAACATTTAAGATCATGTTTTTTTTTGTTTTGTTTTTTTAAAAGCAACAAATTTCTTACTTAAAGCAAACTATTTATTTTCCGGATGAATACCGTGGTTTCCCGCTGAACGACCAACTGACTTTGTGAAATAGTCATTTATTTTTCTCAAGTAAAAATAGTTAATTATAAGAAAATAATACACTGTAAGTGTAAAAAAGGAATATACTGTAAGTAAAAAGAAAAATCTCTAGTCCTCATTCACAAAAATGGTGTTCTTTGGAAGAAGGACTGTCCTATTTTAAACAACAGGAAGCTGAGAAAATTATATGACAGAATGTAAATTTTTCCTTTAATTGCAGGTCCTAATGTCTCTTTAACACTGTTGCTTTCACAAGCAGTTTTTCAGCTTCAGTTCCCACAGGAATCATGCCAACACACAGCGGATATAGAGTTTTACAATATTAATCAGAAGCTTATGGAATCATTAGACAAAGGTAATGTGCTGCTCATTATTTATTAACAGTGGTCAGGGCAGAGTTAAACTAGCCCATGGTTTTCCAGACCAGCTTGTTAATTGTAATTCCCACAGGAACTATTTTATGTGTGTACAGTGGAACTCAAGACAAGTACAGTTCAACCAGCGAGACATACATTTTAAAATAAATACTGGTTTTGCAATAGGCCTATAATCTAAAATCATACAAAATGATTAAAAGTGTTCTTTAATACAACAATGACACATCAAACATATTCAAATAAAAAGAAATGGCACATCAAAGATAGCTTTAACTTTTTTTTTTCAGTTGACCTTGATTCCCCTCCAAACGCCGACCTCATGGCAGGATCCAGAGGAATCCTGACGGCCCCTAATTAAACTGGGAACTTTATTTTTAGAAGTGTGGCCTCGATACAGCTGTTCCCTTTTCATGAGTAGCAGTAGTGGAGGCTGAAGTTGTCTTTAGGTACCCTCACTGTGGTGCACACAGACAAAGTGAGCCCTGTCTTTGGTTGGCTAAATGGCGTCTCTTCGGATACCGGATTGCACAATGAAACCAGAAGCCCCAGGCACGAAGCCCGAACCACTGAAGTGGTCAGAGAGGAGACTCCTAAAAATATCCCTCAGTCTCGTACTCTCTCTCTCTTCCTCTGTCTCTATCTCCTTCTCCTCTTTTGATTCCACTTTTCACCATCATGACTTCTTCTTATTCTTCATCATTCCCTCTTCTGGTTTACAAATAACAAAATGTGTCACGAATTGCTCATTCTGCAGAAGTAAGCCGAAGGGAATTAGTTGGTGCTGAGTGTGTCAGAGGCCTCAACCAAACAATTCTGTCATTATTTATTCACCCTCATGTCATTTAAAACCCTTAAGGCTTTATTTTTTTTCTGTGTAACACACAATGAGTATTGGTAAGATTATTAAAATTCTCCTTTTTTGTTCAACAAGGGTGAGTTATATATATACAACTATACTGTATATAGTAGTAACTATCCCTTTAATGGGAGAGCCTGTCGTGCCTTTCCCCCTCTTTTCTGTGGATATGAAACAAACAGTACACAGCTGTAAGATTTCAGATTGCATCACATGCCCCCACTTGCACACTTTACATGGACACTTTATTCCGATGTGCAATTTGAACATATTACTAACTATAAGTAAATTATTGTAGCAACTACATATCCACCAGTCACCATATTAGTACTGTCAGCTTTATATCTGCTATCACTTTATGTTGATGGTCTCCAACAGATATTCCACTGACTAGAACGTCAACTTTTCGTTATAGAACGACATTCTTTTTCAAAATTGAGGTATTCACATACAACTTATTTAGATTGTGTGATTTTTTTTTTTTTTTTTTTTTTTTTTTTTTAAGTTTTGGGACTTTTTATTTAGAAAACAAAATGGTTTTATACAAAGTCGAATTGAATGCAAAAATTTTGAAGTGCAATATCTCAAAACAGTTCAGAATGCAGATAAAACCTTATAATTCAAAGGTGGCAATAAGTAACTTTGCAAGTACATTAACGTACCCTAATCCTATACAAAAAGTCTACTAACAGTCTAATGACAGTTAGTTGACATGCTGTTGAAAATATTACTAGTCTTAGTAGAATGTCTAAAGTGGACTATTAAAGTAAATTGTAGCCAATACTTGTACAAGCACACTATTGGAAAGAAAAAAAGAAAGGTATGTCTGACCCCACAGGCACTTCCTTCACAGGGTCAGGACAGGCTATGATGCCTTTAGCGGCCTTTGTTAGTGTCATGTCAAGACAGAGACTTTGGTAACCTAATAAACTTGGAAAAATTCAATTTTTATGACAATGTGCAATGACCTGAAAAAGCCCATGGCATTGTGTAAATCATGAGCATAGCAGTCAGGTATTCACAGCTGTGCGATATTCAGTAATATGGCATGATTCTAAAAATCAGTTACATCAGTAGGGTGAGCGTTTATGGGTCAGTACAATTTTTCTATCAAAAGTGACACTAAAGATTTTTTGAATTGTAACCAAAGACGTCTGTTATTTAGAATGGTCTATTCATTCTTCCTATTCCTGAAAAGTCAGTTTACACACAATTATTATAGCAATTACAGCATTTAATTATAAAAAAAATTAAAATAGCAAGCCATTCATTATACATTTCATGTCTGTAATTCTTTTATAATAAAATAATATTTCAATTTAAAACAACATTGGTGAAAAAAAAAATTTCTTTCAAAAACAAGCATTTCATAATTATTCATCATCTTAGATGGATTTATTTTCACTGAGCTTTTTGAAATGCATTATAGGATCAGTCAAAAAGAGAAACAGCATTTGCTTTAGCAGTGTGTAATATTTTAAAACACTAGCTCCATAGGCAGCTCACAAAGGTTTTGGACCAGAGCCATCATCACCTCAAGAATCGCTTGACTGATGAGGCAGATAAGAAAATGAGCACAGATTCTCAGATCTCCTTGCAATCCATATTTAAACCACTATACCTCTGCGCATTCAGCGTGAACTCCCATATCTCACTATATTAACATTTGGAGACCTCACAACTCCTGATTTATAAGAGATTTTATAAATCACACACTCTCACATGTCTGTACATTTAAGCCTTTACAGCCCCGGATGCTATAAAAACCTCCATTGTCTCCACATTTCCTTTGTTGTTGTAGCGTCTGGAGGCATTTTGGGGAGATGTATGGAAAGCCTGACTGAGCCAATGCTGACATTAAGCCTGAAAGAACACTCTGTGTCCAGGCAGAACAGAGGACACACACACACACACGCATAACACACTCACCCAAATTAGCGAGCCAGAGTCGGCTTCCCATCTGATGCATAATTACAATAGTCACTGCAGTTGTCTGGGCACAAGTTCAACTCCTCCTCAAAGAGACAAGATAGTTAACAGCTAGCATTTGTGTGGCAGTGAAGACTGATATAAGAGTGACCAACCACTAATTACGACACCTTGATTTGAACCCCTCCATGCGTAAAAATAAAATGGGGATTTGACCATTATGGGTGACCAGGCTGTATAACACTTAACAGTGCTCGTTTTCTGTGGTTTTATGGCTGAACCCCAACCATCTGCAATCAATGAAAACATCCTACCAAGAAGTGCATTATTCACAACCAACCACATCATTTAGACTTTAGAGGCCCCTAAACAATGCTTATTTAGGGTCGAGGGTGGTGCTATATGTCTCATGCTGGTTCTCATTAGACTGTACTGTGGAGTGAATAGATGCTTCTGTCTCCTTCAGTTAAACCCACTGATGAGAGGCTGGGGTTGCTTCTATTTTAGAGAACGACTGATCAGTAATTTTGAAAACTTTCTGAATCACATAACCTCACGAGTTCATGAATATTTGGTTTGAAGTTAATGAAATTCAATGTATTGAAAAAAATGCACTATATTTATGTATAACATTGCATTACATAAAATATCAAACCACGTGGCATTTAGTTTAAAGAAATACAGAAAATTTTATTTGAAAAAAGGTTTGTAAGGTTTGAAATTATAATACTTATTGTTCAAAATCAAGACACAGTATAACCTGTTAACATGGGTACGAAAAAAAAATACGCACCGCATACGCACTGCAAACGGAGTATGTGTGAAACCGGCGTAACACTTTATGGTTAGCAAACTTTGTGAAACAAAACTGGAACGTAGAAAAATGGATTCAAAGTTTTAAATAGTTTTGAGTTGAATTGATTTGACTTACATTTTCAAACACATTTTCTGAATGTCAGTACAGTTGAACCAAACTAGTTTGTCTCAGGGCAAATCATAGTTTAAAATGTATTTCACTCAAAAATGAAACATCTGTCATCATTTACTCACTCTCATGTCGTTCCAAAACTGTATGACCTTCTTTTTTCTGTAGATTAAAAAAAAAGTCCATAAATTGAAAGTCAATAATGTTTAATGTTGTTTTCAAGCCAATTGACTTTTCTTTTTTTTTAATGGGCCAAAACAGCTGAAATATTATGTCATACAGGGTTGGAACAACAGCTTAGTAAATGATTACATAATTTTAAATTAGAATGAAATACCCCATTAAGTGTCCAAAAATGTTCAAATACTTTTTTTGGGTCACTATATATATATATATATATATATATACCAAAGGCCATCCTGACCAAAAAAAGAGACTATTTATACATTATAGGCAAAGGAACAACAGAACCGCAAATTCAACCAATTCTGCAAAGGATCCAATTACACCCCATAATGGGACATGCACAATGTGAGTGACAAAGCCTCTTGGAGAGACGCCGTTGTGTACACAGAGCTTGAAAGCACATGTGAAAGGATTTGATCCTCACCCCACCTCCATCTCCGGCCTATAGACCTAGGATGCAGCGCCACAAATATTTCTGTCCTAAAGTCAGCTGTAGTAGGGCCAAAAACACTCGCTTGGTTTTCACAGATTTACATAAAGGAGTATGAATGATGAATAACGGCAGTTGGAACCTAGCCTGGGAACGTCCTTATGGATTTTTCAGCTTTTTCCCTCAGGCATACTGAGACCCACCGCTTTTGTTGAATGAGAACTGAGCACTTTAACAGCCATTTGTCACTGGCACAGGTAATTCAGAGTTAGGCACACCCTGGGTAAACCTCCACGGGCTGCCATGATGGGACTTGTTTGCAGGTAACAAACAACATTGCCTTTCCCAGCCTCAGCTCGACACAATATTTTAAACGGCAAAGTGCTGAGTAGGCAGTACCACATGCGTTATAATGCCAAGAGGCAGCATTCTTTCCAATCAGCCTCATTCATGTGAAACAACTGCAGGGATGCACTGGTGACATACAACACTGTATGAATGTAATGAATGCTCTTCATGAGGCAGGTCTATGCATGAATATGATGGTACACTGGATCTCTGCCAGTGCAAATACTCTCAGTAACTGATGTCTTTGGCATGCACTCTTTTTTTCCACAGTAATATGAATGGTAAGCGGTTAATCTTAGTCACGACTTACTCACAATGCAGTGACGGATGATTTGCTTTTTTTCATAAGAGTGTATATAGAGAAGTGCTTTCTGAGCACATTGGAGCCATTGTGTAAAATGTCTTCAGAAAGCAGCCGAAGAGTTGAGTCTTATCAGATAGCTGGCAATTTAAAGATCAATGGCATGTTTCTCCAGAGACGCTTCAAGATTGTGTCAAAAAAAGGCTTGCATGAACAGACTTGCAATAAATACAGCCTGTAGAAAAGAAATCAGTTTTTTTTGCTTCAGCAAATTTTTGTGTGATATTAATGACTTTATACAGCAGTTCTATAAACCAGAAGTAAATATTGAGAAATACTATTATTTACTAAGGGTAAAACATTTATAAACTTACAAATAAAAGCATTTATAAACTTACAAATGATTTTGAACTTTTGAACTTTCCATTCATCAAAGAGTCCTGACATATAAAAAAAGAAACGTATCACGGTTCCCACAGAAATATTAAGCACAACTGTTCTCTTTCATAGGTTCTCTCAACGCTGCGGAAAGCGCAGTGGGATATTCTCTGAATGTGCCGATTGTCTGAAGCCTTATAGAATCACGCCAATTCATTGGCTGATGGCGTCCGCGCAATATGGCTCCGCCCCGACGCTCTTACGTCGCATCATACGTATTCGCGCGCGCGCGAATAAGGCTAATAATAAGGCCATCTGCTCCTCAGATTTCTCTGCCTTCAGAACGAAGGGGTCACGTTTGCCCTTCGCTCGTGATTTTTCTGAGCTACAATTACATCTAGGATTATTCTCGGCGCTTCTGCGACTGTTTAAGCGGAACTCTGTTTCTCCTTACGGTGAAGCTGCCATGGATTACAGACGCTGTACTCCGCCATGTGCTCGTTACATCGCTAACGACGACCCACACAGTAAGTGCGTTAAATGTTTGGGTTTTTCACATGCGCGTGAGGCAGTTATAGGATCGTCTAAATGTAAATTCTGTGAAAATTTGTTGCTCAAAACCCTCAAATTGCGGCTCGCGGTCTTTGAGAGGGAATCATTCGTCTCCCCCTGTCGCGCTCCCGAGGCCTCTCGAGGATCCGCGACCTGGGGTTCGGATGTAGAGCTTGAGGATGCGGAGTTCGAGCAGACGAGCCCCGCTCTTTCTCTCCCTCCCTCCCCTCGGCACGCGCGAGACATGCCAGTCGAATTTTCACACGATTATTTGCGCCCCAGCCCGGGAGCACGCGACGCGGTTTCTTTCGGGCTGGAGGATATACTTTTTACCGAGGCTTCCGACTCCGAGGATTTCGGGCCTACTCTCGCCGACGAGGTTATTCCGCCGAGCGGCCAGGAAGCGCGGCCTACTGCGGCCTACGCGGAGCTCGTTGACGTGCTTTCGCGCGCTACGGAGAAGCTCACTATTGATTGGCCCGACGAGCCACGTGAGTCTCAGTCGTCGAAACTCGACGAAAGGCTTCTCAGTGGCTCTAATTCTAGGCCTCAACGGAGGAAGCTGCCATTTTTCAGTGATCTGCATCATGAGATCTCCAGATCCTGGAAGCAGCCTTTCTCTTCGCGCCTCACTAATGTGGCTGCTGCTGATTTCACCAACCTGGTAGGTTTTGTGGATCAGGGCTATTCCGCCATTCCGGCGATTGAGGAAACTTTAGCCGACCATCTTGCTCCGTCGTCTGCGCCGTCCTGGAAGTCGCGCCCCCTTCTCCCTTCTAAAGCATGTAGGACTACTTCCTCTCTCATTGGGAAATCCTACATGGCGGCTGGGCAGGCAGGCATGACCCTGCACACTATGGCCATTCTTCAGGCCTACCAGGCGGACGTCCTGAAGGAAATGGACGAGGGTGACGGTGTGACCCCTGAAGCGGTCAAGGAGCTTCGTAAGGCTACGGATTTAGCCTTAAGAGCCACCAAGCATACCGCACGTGCTATAGGTCGCTCTATGGCTGGTTCTGTTGCGGTGGAGCGCCACTTGTGGCTTAATCTCACGGAGATCCGTGATAAAGAGAAGGTTTTCCTCTTGGACGCCCCCATTTCTCAAACAGGGTTGTTTGGTGAGGCGGTCAACACAGTGGTTGAGAAATTCCGCTCCTCCAAATCCCAATCGGCCGCGTTCAGACAGTTCATGCCCAGGAGGGCTAGGGAACCTTCTGCTCCCCCCCGGTGCGACCCAGAGAACGTCCCTCTCATAGACCGGAGTTCTCTTCCAGAAGAAGCGAACCAGGGCATCCCCCACCTGCCACGGTTTGGGGAGCCCGGGTCGCCCGTTTCCCCGTCAACGGCCTCACAAGCGCCTCCAGTTGAAGCGGTCCGACAAACCGACTGCTCCGGCGGCGCAGAGACGTTCCTGACCCTCCGGTCAGAAAAAGGAGAGCTCCTCTGGTTCCTCAGGGTTGGGTCAGACCGCGCAAGCGTTTCTGCCCACCTCCCAGCTCTCCTTTCCTTGCCCTGTCACCTTCGCCACTCAGAGTGTCTCGAAGTGCAGGCCATATTTCACCTTCTCTACTCAGTCTGGTGCGGGAGGAAGGAGACGCTTTCGGCTTTCTCCCCTCACCCCCCACGCTCTCTATAACTACCGGCCTCATCCTCGGAGACACTTTCCGTTTTCCTCCGAAGCAGGCGGACCTGGTCACCATGACCCCAATCTCGATGCCTCCCATCACGTGCCAGGACGCCGATGGCCCTCCTGCACAGTCAACCTCTTTACCCCAGGAGCGTCAACACGGCACCCTTACTCAGGTATGTCGTCTGCATTACAACATCCCTCCTCCTCTGTCACATTTCCTTCCAGAGTGGGAACGCTTACCAGGGGTATCGTCCTGGGTTCTTCGCACAATTCGGTTCGGCTACACTCTTCAGTTTTGCCGCAATCCCCCCTGTTTCAACGGGGTGTTTCCTACTGTAGTAGACAGCGCCGCTCAGGCTTCTGTACTGCAGCAGGAAATCTCTTCCCTCCTTCTCAAAGGAGCAATAGAGGAGATTACTCCAGGGGAAACCGAGCGGGGCTTTTACAGCCGTTACCTTATTTTTCTTTCACATCCAGGTTGTACAGCGACACAGGCAATTCCTCAGGTTCGCCGTTGGAGAAAGGGCGTTCCAGTACAGGGTCCTTCCCTTCGGCCTATCTCTAGCTCCAAGGACATTCACAAAGTGCATGGATGCAGCTCTGGCCCCATTGCAGCTCCAGGGCATCCGTGTTCTAAATTACCTGGACGATTGGCTCATTTTAGCCCAATCCAGGGAGCTAGTGGCCCACCACAGAGACGTCGTTCTGAGTCATATCCAGTCTCTTGGTTTGAGGTTGAACTCGGAGAAGAGTGTTCTTGCTCCGGCTCAAAGCACCGTTTTCTTGGGGGTGAACATGGATTCCGTTCTCATGCAGGCCCGTTTGGCCCCTGCACGGATTTCCAGCTTGACGACATGCTTGGCTCGTTTTTCACTAGGCCATCATGTGTCTGTGGGCACCTGCCGCAGGATGCTGGGCCTTATGGCTGCGGCCTCCTCCGTGCTACCGCTGGGCCTACTCCACATGAGACCCTTCATGTGGTGGGTGAAACTCTCAGGGGTTCGACCCTCCGGGTCAACCCTTCGCCTACTGAAGGTATCGCGCAGTTGCTTTCGAGCCCTGTCAGTTTGGCGGGACCCTCTTTTTCTTCGGAAAGGGGTCAGCATGGGTGCGGTATCTCGTCGCCAGATGATTACGACGGATGCCTCTCTCACCGGCTGGGGAGCGGTTTTCGAGGGCAGACCAGCGTGTGGGGGAGTTAAGGGCCGTTTTTCTGGCTCTGCTTCATTTCCTCCCTCTTCTGGAGGGTCACCATGTCATTGTCAGAACGGACAATATGGCAGTGGTGTCTCATGTGAACCGGCAGGGAGGTTCTCGGTCGCGCACCCTAGACAGGCATGCGCGTCACCTTCTCCTGTGGTCTCAGAGCAGATTCCTATCTCTAAGAGCGGTTCATGTCCCAGGGGTTCTGAACCTCGCAGCAGATTTTCTGTCGAGACAGAAACTCCGATCGGGAGAATGGATGTTGAACCGCCAGACGATGGCTCTAATCTGGAAGGTTTTTGGAGAGGCGGAGGTGGACCTCTTTGCATCTCAAGAGTCATCCCAATGCCCTCTTTGGTTCTCCCTGAGTCCCCCGGCCCCATTGGGGATAGATGCGTTCGCTTACCCTTGGCCAACGCAGAAACTCTATGCCTTCCCGCCCATCAAACTGATCCCGGCGGTCTTGGCCAGAGTGAGAGAGAGCGGAGTCCGCCTCCTCCTGGTAGCTCCGTTCTGGCCATCTCAGCCATGGTTTTCGGAGCTAGTTCCTCTACTGGAGTCTCCCCCCTGGAGGATCCCGGTCAGGGAAGATCTGCTGTCCCAGCTACAGGGCAGGATATGGCATCCTCGCCCAGACATGTGGAAGCTGTATGTTTGGCCGATCAGAGGCCGTTAGCATTAAGCTCTGGTCTCCCAACTGACGTTCAGGAGACTATTGCGAGTGCTAGAGCTCCTTCTACAAGGAGATTATATTCTTCCAAATGGAAGGTTTTTGAGACATGGTGTTTAGCACATGATAGGAGCCCAGTTAACTGCCCTGCTGGTTCAGTACTGGAATTCCTGCAGGAGAAGTTTGCGGCTGGAGCAGCCGCTACCACTCTCAGAGTTTATGTCACGGCTATTGCAGCGCATAGGGAATCGGATGAGTTTCCCCCTAGGCAAATTAAGGTTAGTTTCTGCCTTTATGCGTGGGGTGAAGCGCCTGAAACCGGCTCGCTCCCCTAGAGTCCCCTCATGGGATCTTTCTGTTGTCCTAGAGGGTTTGACGAAAGCCCCCTTTGAGCCCTTGGAGTCAGCTCCGGATAGGATTCTGACTCTTAAGGTTTCTCTTTTGTTAGCTTTGTCCTCATTAAAGCGGGTGGGAGACTTACAAGCTCTTTCTGTTAGCGAGTCCTGCTTGGACTTTGCCCCTGGCCTGGTCAAAGTTTCCTTGAGGCCGAGACCAGGGTATGTCCCCAAGGTTCTTTCCCAAGTTTCCGCTCTCAGGTAGTTAACCTTAATACTTTCCACCCTCCTCCATTTTCATCTGAGGAAGATAGGGAGCTTAACTTGCTCTGCCCAGTTCGTTCTCTTAAGATATATGTTGACCGCTCAGGCGGTTGGAGGAAATCTAACCAGCTTCTGGTTTGCTTCGGTGCTAGCCGCCGTGGGCTTGCTGCATCGAAGCAGAGGATTTCTCACTGGGTCACAGAGGCTATCTCGTTGGCTTATGGGGTGCGTGGCTTGCCTTCACCTCTTAACATTAGAGCACATTCCACCAGAAGTGTAGCATCTTCTCAAGCTCTTTTCAGAGGAGCACTTTTGGAGGATATTTGTGTTGCGGCAGGCTGGTCCTCTCCGCATACTTTTGTAAGGTTCTATAGCTTGGATCTTGACATGACCCCGGGTTCCCAGGTTATTTCTGTTTGAACTCGTTTCGGTCGTTGTCTCTTTTATCTACCAGTCATAAAAGCGCTCTAGCTTGGCGAGTTTGGTAGTCCGTTCCCACTGCGCTTTCCGCAGCGTTGAGAGAACCTATGAAAGAGAACGTCTCTGGTTACTTACGTAACCTATGTTCTCTGAATAGGGAACGAGACGCTGCGTTAGCGGCCAAGCTCCTCGCGCTGCTGACAGTTTCTTTTCGGCAGAGAAATCTGAGGAGCAGATGGCGCGCGCGCGAATACGTATGATGCGACGTAAGAGCGTCGGGGCGGAGCCATATTGCGCGGACGCCATCAGCCAATGAATTGGCGTGATTCTATAAGGCTTCAGACAATCGGCACATTCAGAGAATATCCCACTGCGCTTTCCGCAGCGTCTCGTTCCCTATTCAGAGAACATAGGTTACGTAAGTAACCAGAGACGTTTTCAACATTCAGAATAATAAGAAATGTTATCTGAGAATATAGGAACTATTTTAAAACATATTAAAATAGAAAATTTGTAATTTAACAATATTAAATGTGTTTTTGTATTAACTGTTTAGTGTATAAACTGGCTGACTGTCTGGAACTAAGGACTGGAGCTTAATTAAAAAGCAGATTATACTGTAGATCTTATTTACAATGCACAATTATTGGGATACATTCTCAAACTAATTAATGAATCTTTTTCTCTTGTTAAGACCAACAGTTCCGAGGAGAGAAAAAAATAGATTTTGGCCAGTAAAGATGGCATGAATAAATAAAAATGTATATATGTTCTTCAACCTTCAACAATAATGTTTTAGTATTAAACGAATATATTTCCTTTGATTCAGAGCATATGCAATCAAAATGCTCTGGTGTATTTGCAGTATACTATCTAGTGTAAAAAGATCTTCGGTATACATTCCAAGTATGGATACATGAACCCCAACACTTGCCATGCCCATTGATAGGCACGTTGAATGGGCCGTATATTTCTATATATAAATATCTCTATTTTGCTGGCACGTTTTGCTCGCCTTACACACTGACGGTTAAGCCAATGATCCTGATTCAGAGAAAAAAATAATATTTTTTGTTTCTCTGTAAAAACCGCATGTATGACAGGTGCAGCTGGATGATATTCCTAGATCTCTCACCTGTCTGTCTTTAAACAGATCAGGCGCAAACTAACTATAATACATGAATAGATCAAAATAAAAAAAACCTAGCAGTCTTATTTATAGTATTCAGGTGTTTGAAACTTCTTCTCAATTCCCTTGCAGGCTTCCTTATCTGACAGCTCGCATTGCTTCATCGGTCTGCTGGCTGTCTGCAGCAGAGCCACAAAAGCTTGTGTCTTTTTCTAGTTACAGTTCAGAGAGTTCCTTTAAACGTGGATATGCGCTCACCAATGAAACCACATGTCTCCGTGTCTATCGAGGTTTCCCTGTTTAGTGATCTGTTTTAGTTATAAAGCAGAGAGAGAGAGCAGTGGAGGAACATGCTCTCACCTGATAGCACATCTTGGCACAGGTTGGTAAATGTGCAGATGTGAATTATTGAGAGCAACTGTGAAACAGAGATATTATTGTTGTGAACTCGCTGATGCATTGATGTGCATGAGGTGTTGGCATATTACTCTTTCCCTGTCCTATAATGGGACACTTGGCGTCCTACATAACCCCAGGAGGAATCTCCGGGACTGCAGCCAATCACTTGGTGCTATTTGCTGCCATGTCCAGCATTGAGCACAGGACAGGCCGATCCTAAAATACCAACATAGATTTTAGAATAGCCATTGGCTCATTTCCAATAATGGCGTAAAGAACATGCAAGAAAATTTGTTTCAAAGAAAATCTATAAATACATGGTGAAGTAGCAATTTAGGTCTTCAGAAGTGTTTGTTCTTCTTGTAACTGCCAGAAGTTAAAAGCGCACGACAAACTGATATTTAAGTAATATATTTTATAACAGATATTTAAATAATACATTATGCTGCATGCTGCTATTCAAAAGCTTGGACAAACCTATTTCCTATTTACAAAATTATACATAACTATAATATAGGTAACACTTTCAGGTCTCATTTGCTAACGTTAACATATGAGCAATATTTTTTTATTCTCTCTATTTGATTAAAGGAGAACTCCGGTCAATTTTAACATTGAGCTCATTTTTTTGTACATTTGGAGTACTGTCAGTACAGACAAAAATGACAAAAATCGGTGTTTCCTACACCGTGTTATCCTCTTTTTAAAACTCGCACCCTGTTGACTTCAATGGGGCAAGTTCTAAACCTGCTTTTAGCCTCTTACCATCCTTAATGTGTCATTACAAGTGCACAGCCATGTGAGTGGTGTTATTAAGAGTGACCACGGTCAATCTGTGTGCAGTAGATGTGAAAGATTTGAATAAAAAATATGTTTATTCAGCCAGCTCACATACCTGTGTTTTCTTCCTGTTTTCGGTCGAAGTCCACAGTAGTCTATTGTCGAGTTCGCGCGCGCGAGCATTGCATATTAGATAACTAAGGATCGCGCGCGCGCACTCGACAATTGACTACTGTGGACTTTGACCGAAAACAGGAAGAAAACACAGGTATCTGAGCTGGTTGAATAAACATCATTTTTATTCATATCTTTCACATCTACTGCACACAGATTGACCGTGGTCACTCTTAATAACACCACTCACATGGCTGTGCACTTGTAATGACACATCAAGGATGTTAAGAGGCTAAAAGCAGGTTTAGAACCTACCCCATTGAAGTCAACAGGGTGCGAATTTTAAAAAGAGGATAACACGGTGCAGGAAACACCGATTTTTGTCGTTGTTCTCTGTACTGACAGCACTCCAAATTTACAAAAAAATGAGCTCAATGTTAAAATTGACCGGAGTTCTCCTTTATTTAACAGCATGACGAAGAGTGTCGTTCTAACTCTCTAAACAGTGTCACCCACAAAGCGGAAATTAAGTTTTGTTTACATGCCATAGAAGCACTTGAAAGTCACGTTCCCTGTTTTGCTACATCTAGGATGAATAACTGAAGTTGATTATATTGAATCCTCCACAGGAAGATACAATGTAAGGGTTTTGTCCCCCAAAAACACACACACACAGCCTGGCCTCTGTTAAACCAGGATAAAATGACTTGTATTCATACTCAGCGTGGTTCAGTGCTGCTGCTGTTGCTCTGGATGGAGAGATTTTGGCACCAGATGATGCAATTTTTTTTGTTCGAGTAATTCTAGTCTTGGCCTGCAGCTGTCAGATGTTTAGTCCTTCTGTTTGTAACATACTTCTTTTTTTTTTAACACCAAGACTGTGAAGCAGTTCCTGAAACAGTTGCAATCATAATTATTCAACCCCTTGACCTGAAAGACATTACAGAAAGTTTATTAATAGACATTTGAGTGATTCTGAGAACAGAAAATACTACATTTATGGAACACACTGGATGGTATGCCCGCCATTGTTGCCGGTTGCGCAGTGTATTCTGGGTACCCCTTGGTTTCAAGTAAGCTCGCGAAAATTCTTGGTCTTAAGGGGTATCTAGCCCTTCCCCTTACCCCTACCCCTAGATCAAAATGAGAATTGGGATAGCCCTTCCTCTCACGTGAACGCGCAAAACTAAGGGGAAGGGGTAAGGGGAAGGGGTAAGACAGAGAATTGGGATTCAGCCTAAGTCTCTGCAACAAAGGCATCACCATCTTTGCCAAAATTGCTTGATAGTTCAAAGAATTCATGATGTCCTTCACACAGTCAAGATTTCCACTTCCTGCAACAGCAAAGCACCTCCATAACAAAACTGGACCACCTCCATGTTTGACTATTGAGATGGTGTTCTTCTGCTCATAAGCTTTGCCTTTTTTTTTGCACCAGACATACTGTTCCGCTGATCCATGGGTCCAAAGTGTTCGAGTTCATAAAACTCCATAAAACATTCTTCCAGAACTCCACAGGTCTGTCCAAATGAATTTTAGCATATTCAAGTCAGCCTTTTATGTTCTTCTTGATCAAGAGTGGCATTCGCCAAGATGTCCCAACATGAAGGCCAAGCTTGTCTAGTGTTCTTCTTATACTCTGCATTGTAATGTTTTCCCCCCTTTTATCAGGTAATTAAGCAAGTAAATTGTTTGCAACTGTGTAAGGACACTTATTTTGTGTCTTTAAACAACTCAGATTAAAGTGAGGCAGATGCAGGACCAAGCGAGCTCCAGACTCAATCCCTTGTTTTAGTGCAAACTGTCTGATATGCTAATAGGGACTGTCTCATATTAGCAAATTTCCGCCCTCAGCCATTTTACTGTCTGCTAAGGCAGCACTTTCAGTGTCTTGTGTGTCTTTAAGTGTCTGATATTTTCACGATCTTGCAATACTGAAGCAGGAATGGCAAGGTATGGCAAGGCTTTTGCCAGTTTGATTAAGTTGATTCTTCTGTCAGACGTATTGATTGTATTGTATCAAAATACTGGGGCAAATAAACTGGCCACATTAAAAGAATACAGTTGTAAAAAGCCCATTATCCTTCATGGATCCTTCTTCTTGTAGCTGAAAGCAGCAGCCTTTTTTTAACATTAAGTTTTACTGAAGATAAGATTCTTTTTGTTCGAAAAGAAAATCCTCTATACCCTTAGGGGTTCAAGGGTGTAAAAAACTAATTGAGGTTCAACTCAAAGTACCAACAGAGAGGAAATAAACACTGAACACACAACAATAATCCCTTAAGTGCCCATAAGTTTTTAAGATGGAAAACAACAGTTAAATGTATGGCATTGTTGAATGGTTGCTGTGTGTTGATGTCAATGAATCGCACCCTCAGTGAACGTCATGTGGCGAGTCTGTTCACTTTAACAGAGACATTGCACAGTCGTCTCTTTATGGCTATTGACGGACTTCATAAAGAACATGACAAGCTGCAGGCATGAAGAACCCATTGACACTATCACAAGCTACTATGCCCATTTAACAGAAACAGAAGGTCTTCACGCTCGATTAACAGAACATCCCTGACCTTCTAATCCCAAATCTTATACAATGACCACAGGCTAAAAGACTTTCAAAAACAGAGCTATTAAGGAAATAATGTCCTGTAATAACATGCAGCGTTGTATTTGGGTTAGTGTATTTTTGTGCTGCTAAATGCTATACAGGGTTACAATAATAATCTTTTGTGGGGCATAAAAAATATTTTGTGTTGCACAGAAGAAAGTCAGTCATACAGGTTTAGAATGACAAAAGTGTGAGAAAAATCTGACAGATTTTTTGGGTGAACAAACACCCTTTAACAAATAAATCCACAGTTAATCGTCATGTTAACTCAACCTACCATTACGCAGATCATACATTTTCATATTTCGAAATCTGTTAGTCCTGAATACACCATTAAACACCTAAAATATTTTATGCAGTGATTCTTGCCCAAAAAAATAAACACATAACTTGAAGAGACACCACCTAGGTCTTGAAAGCCAGTGTTTGTGGCAGTGTGGAAAAAGACTTTCCCAAAAATAACCTGAGAGAAAATCAGGAGAAATGTGCTAATACAGATCCGAAAACCTCTGTTGTGTTGCCTCTGGGAGAGAACGCCTGTCTCAGCTCTACAGGGAAGGGAGAGATTTTATCTGTCACTATAGGTCTGTGTACTGATGTTTGATTGATGACAAGCTAGCCCAGATAATCACAGCTTCTGGAAAGGGCTGCAGCTTCCAGGAGACAAATCTATACTGAGTAGAATCACACAAACACACACACACAAAAATGAAATAATAATAACACTGTTAGGCACTGCATTTGATTTTTAAAACAATATAAAACACTACACTCTCTACATGATGTTTACATCTCAATATCAGGGTTAACATTAGTTGGATTATTCAAGTATTTAAGGTAAAAGCTAATAAACAAATGGGTACTGTATTGCCACTGCCTCATGGTCTCAAAAAGCTCTCAAAGGCATTTCCACATGAATCTGTGGGAAACCATTTCAGAGATGAAAGACAGGGAAAGCGTGTAGAATTTAACATGTGACTGAATATCACATTCCACTTGGAATTTCATCTGATGGGACCCAAAGTACTTTTTTTTTTTTTTAAGTTTATGTTTGTCATACTAGGGTCCGTAATGGCATGGGACGTGCCTGGACATGCCTGTGGATTGATGCTGGATAACTGATGAGCGCAGCATTCCGACAGAGCGAGATGTGACGTGGGGGTGGGTGCTAATGCTAATCCTGCTATTGTAATTCTATGGCTGGCTGAATGTGCTCAGCAGAAATGTCACCTTAAATTTGCATGCAAATCCCTCCTTTTTTTCCCAAATGCTCAGTGTTTATTGAGAGCTATAGGTCTATTATGAAGGGACGAGTTCAAAAGGCTGCTGAGCAACTGATGGAAGAAGATGGACTGTGTAAGACTAGTCTATCTGTCTGTCAGTCTATCAGTCTGTCTATCTATCTAGAGAAAGATTCCTGTTCAAACCTGTTTAATTCCTGTTTTAATCCGTCTCTTTTGTCCACTTCTGTCCTGATAGGGGTCTATGGACGGGTAAATGTATGGGCTTTTTCAGATCTTTTAGCATAATGGAGGAAATAAGCTCAATTTACACATGAATGTGATAGTTTCTATCTATATCATGTTTGCTACCTCAATTCAAATCTGGAAATTGAATTTGAATTTTAAAGGCCTTCTCAATTCAATTCTGAATGTTGCAAAACCCTGGGATGCAGGCAACAATTTAACCTTGCTTCACTGTCGCTAAACTGACTGTCAAGGCCAGAGTGAAGCAACAGTATCCTTCACGTCAAATTCAAGGCAAGTTCCGCAGCAATCAAAGGGGAACTTGGTCAAATACTATGTCAAAGTATGAACATTTGTGTTTATTATGTTAGAAGGAGAACATTATTTAAAACCCTTTCAGTGAGCAAGGACACAAAACATTCACTATATGGAAAAATCTCATTCAGGACAACATCCCAGGCCACAATAATCAAAGCCATTCTCATCTTTGTTTTACAACTTTCTTGGGGCAAAACGCACTTTTGCCCCTTTCACTAAATGGGCTGTTTATAATTCAAAGCATACCCTTTTCCTGGTCATATATCGTCTAGCTGTACTGTTGCTGTGTTTTCTTTCCACTGTAGGGTTATATAATGCGATTGAGGGCCTCTGGGTTTGGCTGGGGTCCAGTCCCACACAGGCCTCTCTGTGCTGCTTTTTCCTGGATCCCTCCAGCTGCCTTTATCACCCCAGCAGCTGACTCCCTCACATGCCTCTCTGCTCCTAATGAGGGCCTTTTGGGCAAGAATTGTGTTGCTTTCTTGTTTTACTTCTTTCTTTCCCTATCTCTCTCTCTCTCACTCTCTCTTTCCAACTGCCCCCAAGCCATTTGTTATCCTCGTCTTGGCTGCAGAACAGGGCAAGTCCAGCTGACGCGCACCTGCTTAGTGGCTGTGAACAGGACAGCTTTAGAAACTGAGAAATAACGTCTTTATAAGTGGGCCAAATCTCTATCTGAATGGAAACAGAGGATTTTTTGATGCACAAAGAACAGCAGATTTTTATCAGCTGAACTGCATTTATCAGTCCAACTGCCATACGCGCCAGTAGAGAGTGTTTTATCGAACTGCTGACAGCCCATGTAAAATGTTCAAAATTGGAGTGCTTTACTCCCTATTTTTGCATTTCTTTGATTCTTTTTCAATCCTCATGGCCTAAAACACCTAATGTAAAACCCAATCATGTACTACAAATTAGCATAGAACATTAATTTGGTTCCACCCCAGATGTTAATAGGCAGTTTCACCAATTTTATTCATTGTGCTAATTAAAATGTGACTCGCAAGCGTTAACAAATATCTAAGGGAATTATTAGAATGGGGTTGAACTAAAGTCAAAAGTCAGAAGGAATCATGGTTTATACAGCGATCAGAGAAGGTATGGAACATTATGTGTTTAAAATAGTCTATTACATATCTGTCTACAGTTGATGAGCTGTTCATTCATACTGCTTCTTCATGCTACTTTCTGTCCATCAACACATAACACAACAAACTCTTCCGTTCAAACTACAGGGCATCACTGAAATTGTCCGTCCGTCCGACCGTCCATCCATCCATTCACTTCAGTTTTTGTGGTGTGGATTCACATTGTTTTATAGATTATTGTGCAGAGTAATCGGAATCATTTTAAATAATTGCAAAAAGATCCATTGGCATATTTCACAATTTTTTGGCCCTGGCACAAAATGACCAGCTAGCATAATTTCACTAATAATATCATCAGCGCACAGCAAAATGTAAATGAGTACAAGTCAGTATCATTCTGATTGGATTATAAGAACAGCTATAAAAGGAGAAAAGAAGTGCTTCCAATCATTGTGTTCTTGTTAGCAATGGTTACATCCAAAGAAAGGCTTGCAGCCATCATCTCTTTCATCAAAATAGTCTCACATGCAAAGAAGTTGATGCAAAGAATATCGCACCTGAAAGAACCATTTACCAGATCATCAAGAACTTCAAGGAGAGAGGTTCAACTGTAGTGAAGAAGTCTTCAGGACTTCTCTTGAAGAGTGGGTGAAGGAATCGTCTCACCACCAGTGCAGAGCTGCTCAATATTGGCAGCAGACTTTCGACAACGGCCAGGTGTCAAAGAGGGCAGCAAAGAAGCCCCTGCTCTCCAAGAAAAAAACATAGAGGAAAGACTGAAATTCTGCAGAAAGTACACGGGTTGGACAGCAGAAGACCGGTGCAAAGTTATTTTCTCTGTTTAAGCCCCCTTCTGACTGTTTGGAACATCTGGAAAATCTATTGTCCAGCGAATAAAAGGTGAGCGATACCACGTCGTGCCAACAGGGAAGCATCCTGAGACCAGCCATATTGCTTTTCATCTAGGGGAGTGGGCTTTCTCACAATTCTGGAATCCACCAGGAATAAAGAACAGTATCAAAATGTCCTGCAAGAGAAACTTCTGCCAACGATCCAGAAGCGATTTGTCCAGGAATGATGATCTGTGCGTTTTCCAGTATGATGGAGCACCGTGTCACAAGGCAAGAGTGATAGTGAAGTGGCTCTGAGATCATTACATTGAAATTTTGGATCCGTGGCCAGGCAAATCCATTGATCTTAATCCTATACAGAACCTATGGTCAATCCTCGAAAGATGAGTGGACAAGTAGAAACACAAATTGTGATAAACTGAAAAGACATGAATGGATCTCCATCAGTCAGGAATTGGCCCAGAATGGAGTTATAAAGAAGGGTCAACACTGTAAATGTTGACTCTTTGCATATTGAATATTGTTTGCCAATAAAAGCCTTTAAAATCATATGAAATGTTTATCAATATGTTCCAGTATACCATAGGAACATGTGAAAAAATAATACATCTCCTTACATGTTCTTGTAATGCAATGTAATTATTTCAGTTTTTCTTTTTTAATTAATTTGCAAAGTTGTAGTTTTATTATTATGGGGTAGTGTAGATTGTTGTGAAAAAAAAAAGTAATTTAAAGCATTCTAGCATGTGGCAAAAAGTGAAAGAATAAAAGGGTACCCTATTCATACCCTTTTTTATGTGCAAGGCATTGTATGTAGAAAAACATCAGTGCATAACAATAAAAAAGAGAAATCTAAATTTTAACAAATTCAAAACAATGAAATAGGAATTGGTTAAGGGTTCAAACATATCCCAAATGCTTTCATGTATAAAAATATCTGTATATTTAATGAATTATGTGATGGAAACAACGTTGGCATCAATTCATTATTTTACCTGTGTGGGAGACATTTAAAAGGTATTTTTAGTTGTCCAGAGAATCTAAGGATGGTATACACATCAGAGAAGCATCAAACGTGTTCATGCAGAAAAATGTCTGGTGGCAGACTCAAACAGTGCTGAGACATTACAAGTGACTTTGATAAAGTTAATCCTCCATACCACGCTACAGTAGCACAGATACACTGACAGCCGAACTATTTTAGGCAACACAAATAAAGAGCAGGTCAACTGCGGGTGTGTGGAGGGAACTGTCAGCTCGCAAAGACAATTGGGTTTGATGGAGGAGCTGGTCCCAGCTGGGTGTAGGAATACCGGGGAGATGGAGAGATAGGAAGAGATAGGGAGACTGGTAAGAGAAAAGAAAACAGAAGGGGGAGGAATCGGGGAGAGGATCAGCAGGAAACAGCTGAGGCAGAAGGTACGGTGATCCATCACATCCTGCCTAACTGGCTCAGGTGCTCCACATCTTTCCAGACATGTTAGATAAATGATGGGCTATGGGGGCCAAAGGGGCTTAGAAACTGGAGTTTTAAGTCCCAGTGGATTTATACCACCTAGTGACCAGTCATTTTGGATTTTTCCATTTTTTGGGGGGGCAACCAGGTTAATATAAAGGAGGAGCTATGCTGATTTGACAGCGCTGTGGCCATGCTGCATTTTTATTTAGCTGATCTGCACACAAATCGGAGGGCTGGAGAAATAAAATGACCTTCAGAACAGTGAACCAGTTAGTGTGCTGCTGTACTCAACGCAGGGCTAATAAATCCTCCTTACTGATCTCATGGGGATGTAAGAGCCCATCTGACAACAGTCACCTCATTGTGTCCTAAAGACCTCCATAAGACATAAAAACGACCTTTTTCTTCCTGAAACGCGCAGCATCGGTTTTGAGGGTTTACACCGCTATCGATCCGTTTTCTTCTTCCCCAAAGAGTCACTGTTGAATATAAATGACTGCATGACCTCTAGCCTATGTTAAATATATTAGTATTCAGTCAGCAAAAGCTTCAGGAGCAACTCAAGGCTTTGCACTCTATGGAAAAAAAGAGAGCAAAAAGATGACCTTGATCATCACAGCATCCTAACAGGGTGTTGTGGTATTTATTAGTTACTGCTCTGTGCTGATGATTATATATATATATATAAAAATGTAAATATAAAATCAACTAGTGGTCAACGAACAATGACCTGTTATGCTGGTATTGATCTCACGCAGGATACTGGCACTGTTCTTGTGATTCTATGAAGCGGCTTGAAGGAAAATCCCAATCAGAAAGTCATTAACCTTCCATGTACTTTGTAATCTATACACTTTGATCTAGACATATTGAATGGTGATCTATGCCAAACCAACACTTTGATCATGTTCTTTCTCTAAATTTGATTACACACAACATACATTTACATTAATTCATTTGTCAGACACTTTTATCCAAAGCACTTGCATCTGAATTCAAGGTATTCATTTAATCAGTTTCTGATATGTGAATTGAACCCATGCGCGCGTATCATCTTCAACCAAGTGAGCCACAGGAAACATACACAATTTTAACAAAAAGTTAAAAAAGGAGATAATTGAATATTTAGTTTTATACTTCATTTAGAAATGTTTCTTTTCTATTTTTAAATACTAAAATATAATACAATAATATAAAATAAATGACAATTCAGTTTGAGTTTTTATATTAAAGAATATACATTATATAATCAAATAAAATATAAAATTTAAGAAAACATAAAAAGTAAATAAAAGTAAACAATGAGACAAAATTAACAATATTTCAGTTATTTCATTATATTTCTACTTTGTATATTGTGTACATTGTATTTTATTCATTTTTATTAAATATTATATTTCTAAAATGATTTATAAATGTAATATATTTTAGTATATTAAGATTTTCAATACATTTAATTACCACAGTCAAGTAATTTATAAATAATATTTTAATATATATCTATATAAAATTATATAATACATGTGAAATTTCTGAATTATATAAAAAGAATACAAACTAAACACTTTATATAAAAGTAGAACATAACATTACATATTTTTTTCAATTACACAAAAATCCCTTTGTAAAAGCGAGGGGGAAAAAACGTTTACACAAGAAAAAATAGGGTGAATGCTCTTTGAAGAACGTTTATCTGCTTCAACCTGTTTTCATTGAGTTTGTCTGAATGCAGACAGACATCATGGAGCGAGGGGAGGAGGACAGTGATTGGCGCTGAGTCAACAGGAGCGTCTGGTCACCCCAGAGAGGCAGTGAGCCTGACTGTCAGCACTTTCTCACTGCCTTCACTGCACTCCAAATCTGTGGACTGAGAGAGAGGTAAAAAATCCCTCTGCTGCTATAACTTCAGTGACAAGTGCTTTAACAGGGGTTGAGGTTCTGCGGTTTGACCACTGTGTGAACTTTACAGGCCGGGAAAGCCCAAGCAAGCACACTAACACTAGGCAAACCGCTATTGTAAATCATGAGGTCATTACTACTGATCATGGGAGCTAATTCTGTACCGGTCCACATCAGGGTTTAGCCATTACTGCACATTCATCATTCTCTGGCAAAATATATACAAGTGACAGGTGCCTCATTCCTGACCCGACTTAACCTCAGCTAGGGCCAGAATAGTCAAACTCGGAGTGACCCGATCCACTGCTGTGGAGTCAGCACACAACACATTAAGGTTCAATTTCATGAGGGTTTATTAAAGCATTCAGGCCAAAGTGCTATGGTGATGAGGGAGTGCCTCCGAAAGGCCAAGGTGACAGTCCTACCATCCTTTTCATTCGATATACCGACATTAACCAGGTCATCAGTCAGCATTTCTGATACAGAGTCTATTCTGACAGAACCCATTACCTAATTCTGTTTTACAGTGCCTGATTCTAGTATTCAGTGGTCAAATATGTTTGAATAATTGCTAAACTGTATTATGATTTCCTATATAGCTGCACTCCATGGTCTCTTTCTTCCCACATAATAACATCATAAAAACTCACAACCATATTTCAAGTCCATGTATTTATTTGACTAGTAGCAGTGCAATAAGCAGGTCATTTTAGAGCCAGCCGGTCACTGTTACGAAATAAGCCCTCTACAGGGGTTCAACCTGATCACCCTGTCGGGGTTTATGTACTGAAAATGACCAACTAACTGTAAATTACCCCTTGTCTTGTGGAGGTTAGATTTGTAATTTTAAATTGTACTTCTCTGTATAGGCGCCAACACTCCCCCAGCAGTAATAATAGACAGCAATTCATCATATGAGGGTCTCCAGAAAAAAAAAAAAAAAAACGTGGATATGAAACCTGAGCCGAGACGAGAACATACAGAGGTCAGGTCTGTAATCATATGACCCGATCAATAATTAACCAAGGTCACCTTTAATGAAGGCGAAGCAATGTGGCATACATTATTCATATAGACCTCTGTATGAAAAGACAAAGGTGAAAGTGAAGCTAAGATGATGGCTGGACATAATAAATTGAGAATAGTACACTCTCTCAAGAGACATTTTCATACTCTTGTTGGTCACATAAAATGAATGTTTACACAGGAATATCTGAACAGTGTATGAAGCAAATTCCTCCATAGTTCCTATTCGATTAATCACCACAGGGTTGGAACCTGTGATATAACTGCAGTTCACTCAAATGCCACAAGCGGTTCAAAGAGACATTCATCTTTGAGGAAAAAAAGTGAGCCAATCTCCACGGGAAGGTATGCAGTGAGAGAAGACGGAGTGTGAATGTCGGCAGTCGAGCGCGGCGGGACCACTTGTGCTGCAAGGCAAAAGAGAGAAAGTTTGGGCCAGAGTGGAGTCTTTGTTCATATCCCACGTGGCAGAAGGGGATTTCCGTATTCTCCCTCACTCTGACGCATATTAAATACACAGGAACAGATAAATGATGCAATGTCAAGCAATCCAGAGGGATCAAGGCTGCATGCCAAGAAAAAAAAGGACAAAATCATGACTCTGCCGGCACCCTGTTAACTCTG
Source organism: Chrosomus eos (assembly GCA_036326025.1). NCBI lineage: Eukaryota > Metazoa > Chordata > Actinopteri > Cypriniformes > Leuciscidae > Chrosomus > Chrosomus eos. The sequence continues at coordinate 18,069,608 of CM070823.1, forward strand.
TGATGAACCCTCATTCAGCAAAATCTTGATAATGGATTGCAAACATTTTGCAATGTATTGCTTCAGAAAGAAACACGATAAACGTTTTTTGTGCAAAGAAACTGTTTTCCTGAAATGTAATGCAAATTATATTCCACATCTTGTACTAATTGTTTTTCTATTGAATTACTGTATGTACACTACCGGTCCGTATGACTTTTTTAAGTAAGGGATAATCCAGCTGCATGTGCATTAAACGATTTTAATGCATGATGTGGAGGCAAAGAACCACACAACGCGAAGCATTCAAATTATTATTGCACAGCTAGCAGTGGATTATCCTGCTTATACCATGGTTATTTGCCAGCATTGCCGACTTAAAGCTGTTATTGATGTTTGCAGTGCAATAGTTGACCGAAAGGGTAAAAATTACAATTATTTCTGTCAGTTACGACTCGCATTCTACCCGCTTTAAATCAGAAACAGAGATAAAGTAGTGCTGTAAGAATACATTTATTTGAATTAATTATCGGAGAGAGAGAGAGAGAGAGAGAGAGAGGGGAGAGAGAGAGAGAGGAGAGAGAGAGAGAGAATGCGTGTGTATTACCTGTATCTGTGCAGTGTCTCTCTCAACGAAGCTGTTAGTTTACTTACTTCAAAACCAGCGATGTTCCTCCCTCGTTGCTGAGAAATATAATGTAGTGATTCAGTAGTGAAGCTATTAATAAAAGTTGCAGAGCAGCGTTGATAACAAGTGTCTGTGCTCCTGAATGTTACTGTGTGCGCGCAGAGCGATCTCCGACCTTGTGCGAGTTATGTGTGCGTGTAGAATATAGAATGTGATAAAACTGACTTGGAACTACCTGTGCATTAAAGTTCCAAGTCAATCAGAATAGAGTATTCAGTCAGACCATGGTATAATATTAAACAGTAATATAGTGAAATATTATTACAAGATTTTTTTTTCTATTTTAATATATTTCAAAATGTAATTTCTGTGATGCAAAGCTGTATTTTCAGGATCATTACTCCAGTCTTTAGTGACACATGACCCTTCAGAAATGAGTATATTATGCTGATTTGATGCTTAAGAAAATATAATTATTAATGTTGAAAACAATTATTCAAAAATTGTGGAAACCACAAGACATTTTTTATACGATTCTTTGATGAATAGAAAGTTCAAAAGAACAGCATTTATTAGAAATTGAAATCCATGTAATATTATTAATTTCTTCACTTTCGACCAATTGAATGCAGTTCCATTTCTTTCAAAAATAAATCTTACAGAACACCCATTTTCAAATGGTAAAATATATAATATTTAACAAAAACATTAAATATACACGTTACAAATATAATATTTTATATTACACAAATATATAAAATAATTTGTCTCTATACTGAGACCTCTTTTGTCTCATAAGCATACATTATAGTTTCCCATGTATCACTGTGATTTTGGGAGAACTTTTTGTTTTAAAAGTCAAAATTTCAGAACTGAATTGTACAGTCAATTCCTGACTCAAACACAAACTGACCTACACCCCAATAAATCTGCTCTGTGCCCTGTTCTCTATCAACCAAGCCCTTAGGGGTAACAAGTTGTACACGTCTGTATTTCACCATTCACTATTTATGATACCTGTAACCCATGAAGAACTGTTGTCCACACTCCACAGATGCTTATCTAGATGGGTGATTTCAGAACACTTCGGGAACAGAAAGAGCTGAAAAGTAGCTATAAATTCTTGAAGGGTTAGTTCACCCAAAAATGAAAATTCTGTCAGTAATTACTCACCCTCATGTTGTTCCAACCCCATAAGGCTTTATAGTTAAGTTTATAATAAGTTTATCAAGCGCCGAGAATACTTTTTCTGCGCAAAAAAACCCAAAATAATGACTTTATTCAACTATACAGAGGGTCTCTGAGTGAGTTCACGTAGTGTAACAGCGCAGCGCTTCTGGGTTGTACATCACTATTGGTTGACCCTGGTCATGTGTGTGATGCGTGTGATGCTGATTTAATCAAAAATATCTTAATTTGTGTTCTGAAGATGAGTGAAAGTCTTACGGGGTTGGAACAACATGAGAGTGAGTAAATACTGACAGAATTTTCTTTTTTGGTGAACTAACCCTTTAAGTGACAATCCATCTTTCTAATGAAACTTTATCAATGCACCACATTCACTTCACCCCCCTCATTAGTCCATTTCTCAAAGCCATTAGAACAGCGGGCCTTCTCTCCAAAAATATGTTGCCACGTTGGCCTTATGAAATAAAGCAAAAACTACATCATTATTAGTAAAAGAGATCAGAATATATGGCCATCATCACATTGTTCCTATAGTGCCCAACTTGAGCTCAATCCTCAGTTTCAAACGACTGTCACTTCCCTTTGAAGTTGTGACTAAATATTTGCTGACATTGAGGGAGCGTGTGTCCTTTTCCGAGTGTTTGCTCGCTAGTTTCCACTGAACTGGCCTTCTTCAGAGCGCTGGTACACGTGTGCCTGGCCTGCTGCCCTTAGATAAAGAACAGAGAGTGTTAGTAAGGGGGGATGGAAATCAAAGGAAAAAAGTGATAAGAGTAAAAAAAATAAATGGGCTGGAAAACCAGAGGATGTGATGGTTAAACGAGTTCAGATGCAAGATACAACTGTACAGAATTAAGAAATGTTCACATAACAGCTTACCTTTTTGCATTATGTGGATGTCAAGAAAACAAATACACACAGGTTGCACGTGCCGGTTGCATCCGGGAGCCCCTCAAAGGATGTTTAACCTGTAATGCTGCATTTAAATGCTGAAATATGAGTTGTGGCATTAAGAGTGAGAGCTGAAAGCCATACCTCTGTAACAGGACCACCCAGTAACCATGAAGAACAACAATATCGCATGATAGAGCGAGACCACTTTACAAAGGAATTTGGTCAAATTTGAAACCTCCAACAGAGGGTACGGATAACTAATACACTGTAAGAGGAAGCACATGACACTTGAACAGGAGGGTGGAAATATGCTCTTCAAATTTGGATAATGCCGTAGAAAACCTGAAAAGCTTTTAGTTTATTTAGCTTATTTTCAAAACTTATTAAGTTTGTGATTGCCAAGAAGGAATAAAAACAGAAACACACACTAAAATCAGTGGATCTGCATTTATTTCATAATGTATGCTAGTTTGTTTACAATTCATAAATCCCTTTAGCTGCCGCAGATTTATGGTTTCTGTTACAGAGGCGGTCACATGGTCACGGTGGCAGTCTGAGAAAGAGGATTATGAGAGGATCCACTGACGAAACAGTCTAGCCAGATTGGGCGTGCCCTCCGTCGACCCCGGCCCCTCACAATGTTATTAGAGAGCACTGGCAGCATCCCGCTCTCCCGTCATCCCCGACTCTCACATTAATCTAAACAGAGGCTTCTCAATCCCCAACACTGAATCTGATGCAATTCCATTAACCTGGGCTTCACGAGAAAATCCTCAGCCCAAGAGGAGTGACGGCTAGTCCTGCACTTAAACCATCTCATTACAGATCTACATTCACCTAATCATTAAAACATAAGGGCATTATCATCCTTGCATTATCATAGAGTTTTAAATGCATTCACAGATTAATATGCATGTTAATACTATAATACAGTGAGGTCACTCTGGGGTTAAACGGGGCATACAGTACAGTGCTTAAACCATTTTCATTCCAAAACCCCCCTGAAAAACTGAGAAGGGACCCCTGATACATAGTGTATCTATTATACATATATTCATAGTTTAATAATAATAAATATTTTTTAAATTATATGGATAAATATCACACTTTTGATATATTTTAATATATTTAAAGGGACAACTTGGCTTCTTAAATTTAGATTTTGGTTCAAGTTATGTGCTCAACGCACATTCAATTTTATCCAAAAATACTTTGTTTACCCCTTTCTGAAGACTCCTGCTTAAGCTTTTACAACCATTATATCTCACCAATAATTCGCACAGTAATATGTGACATTCAGTATTTAACATCTCGGGTGACATCACTGCTATCGGTTGATGCCAGCGTGACTCGTGACTTCAGCAGGATGGTGTTCCCAGGTAAGAGCCTCGTCTTTCCTTCCTAATACTGCCTAACTGCGGTTCATTTTCAGTCCAGTCCTCTGCAGTCTGCAGGTCAGGCTGTCCAGCTCTTATCGCACATGGCCTTTTCACGGTATTCCTCACTGGCAGGGTAAGCGACTGATACGCCGTTTGGATTCTAGAAAATAAGTAACCGTGTGTGTGTGTGTGTTTGTATGACCTGAAAGTACAACGTGACCTGTAAACACGATTGAGTAAAAAAGAAAAAGAAAAAAACTGCCAGTATTCCCTAATATTAAATCATGTAATTTAGCAATGACGGATGACCAGCCGCACTTTATGTGATTACACAGCAGGGAAAAAAATCAGACAGCTTTAAAGGGTACATATCATGCTTTTAAATCGTTCCTTTTTATATATAAATCATACATTTGTGGTCTATTTAAAGCAGAACTGCAATGCTTGGGTCTGAATTCCTCATTATTATAGCTCCACAGGCCACTTTTCGACCGCTTTTCTGATGTGCGTCTGAGATCAACTCGTTTTGGTGCGGTCTCTTTAAATACAAATGCGACACTTCATACCCCGCCCCCTCTCCAGCTCGCAGAGGTGACACTCGGTTCAACTCCACCCCGTTCGGCAATTTTTGTAGTTTTATAGAGATACGATTATCTAGTGGAACAGAAACTTTTGTTAAAATGTCAACAACGGAAGACTTGTCCATCAAGCCTTACATGTTCGAGCCAGAGTCGGAGCGAGATGAAAACAACGTCTTCATGTGGATGTATCGCAATGGTGTGTTACTGTATTTACAGTAAGTTCTCCATCCATGCCAACTACTACAATACTGCATGATTTACAACGACTATTTAATACTCACAAAACAAAATATAAGTTATATTATAAACAAAGAAATCGATTATTTCTCTTGTTAAAACAAGCACACTAACAAGACAACTGCTAAACCATGACCACCGTGTGCTTTAAGAATGTAGTACGTTATTTACAGCTTACCGAAGTGCTTTGTTCGTCATCTCCAAAGATAGAAGGAACTGACTCCTCAATCAGACGAAGTCTATCGGCAAATCCTTCTTTATACTGGCGGAGGTTGCTGAAGTGACGTTAGTTATCCATGAAGTGCTTCGCGCACACAAACATGACTTTACCCACAGATGTGGGTACATTTCCGTGAAAAATAAAACTCAAACAGGCACTTCAAAGAGGTTCTGATGCTGGGATACGGTGTAATGAAGCGTGTGGGTTCCTACATCCAACAACCGAACATTTTGACGTACCCTCTCGTAACTTCTGCATCCTTGAACTTGGACTACAAAATTGCAGCGAGAAATAAAAATGGCGGATTGCTCAAAGTGTTTGGCCGGAAGTCGATATACTTATTTGGCAGTTCCGCTGCAAATACTTTGACGTAATAGTTCACAAAACGTCATAGATTACAGAAAAATCTAAACCGGTTGAAAAATGTGACCAAAACAGAATATAAAGATATCAACGAAGTTCCCGAAGAGATTGATTTCAACTTTTCTGTACTTATAAACACTCCAAATATACAACAAAAGGCATTTAAGGGCTAAAAAAGTAGATTTAGCATGATATGTCCCCTTTAAAGAAAGTGCATAAATATAATCCAAATTAGGGTAAAGGCTGGTGTAAATGAGATTTTAATCTTTAAATTGCAATGTCACATATATTTACAGTACATGCTTAAAGAGGATATGCCTGACAATATGGAAAAAGGAACAGTGAGATGGAAACATTCAGGGTTGTGCGAAGCTGATTTTATTCATTCATTTAGCAGATGAGAGAAATTCAATTAAGAAGATGGAGTTCACTGGCTTAAGGCCAACAGATGGAATTATCACCACCATTACAATACGCTTTATTGAGACGCTCTCTGCTTGTTTAACAAAATCACAAAAGGGCACATCACAACTAATGAAGGAATTCGAACAGATGTACAAATAACCTGAGAAAACCACTCACATTAGTCTCATTCATACAGAAATCAGACCATTTAATGACATTGTTCTGACATATGTGACCTAACAGCTGTCAACAAAGCTTCTGAACATGATAGTTTAAATGTTTGGCAAAAGAAGATCTCAGCCAGTCTGAGCACCTTTATAATTTAGATACCACAAATACTGTCCTCATCTGCAATACAGTCTGTTCTATTTCAAAGGAGAGAAGCAGCAGAAAGAGAAGTGGAAAGAGAAGAAACTAAGGAGGAATAAACATTCTCCTGCAGAGGAGAGGGAGTCAGTATTTAAGTTTTTTCTTTCTAAAGATGTTTTTCCTAGAACTCCACTCTGTCATTTGAAAGAATGAACAGAAAGTCCAATCGACCGCAGCGTCTGGTTAGCGGAGTCTGTATTAAAAAAAAAAAAAAGACAGCAACTGATCCTGATCGTCTGTTTATTTTCATTTCGGCCTTGAGACATTACTCCACGTTTGTGAGCTAATCACAGCGCGACCTGAAATTCTCCACCACCACCGAATATTTTATAGTACATTACGGCACAGCTGTAGCGCAGACACTGTTGCTCAAGTTTCACAGTAAGCAAGAGATTTCCCTATAGAAGACTTCAAATTCCAGCTTCATCGTCCTTTAGACTCGTGCTCTCAGTTGAATTACGTCAGAGAGGGGGATTCACATGGATTCAGCAGCTTAAAACTGTAGCCTATATAGTTATGGATCACTACATCTCAGACACTGCAGTAATTTATCTTTATTATTGAATTAAGGCCTTCAACTTTAGCCAAATCAACTAAGTTTTTGAGCTGGAAAATATATCAGGCTCCATAAAAATCCCTCAAATGTTCATGGTGCGCAATAGATCGTCTTACATAATTGAAATTCACATAATTCACAACCACACACGCTGTTGTTATCGCTTCCATAAGCGATTTTTGGATGTTCCCATAAGAACAATCCACAATGGGTGGAAAGCCGTGACAGGAACGAGTTAGCGAGGGAGGTGCGATCCAAAAATTTCTTTCTTTCCACTCCCTTTTTCTCCCACCATGTGCTTCTCTTTCTTTTACTCAGTTTTTTTTCTGCCTTTTCGGTTTTTCCAAAGTCTGCATGTGCTGACAAGCGCTTCATAAATGTTAACAATTCTGAGGCTTATGTCATTTTTTTAAACATTCTTTCAGACCAGCAAGGTCATTGCGACTGTCAAGGAAAGAACTAGACCTTCTTAGCATTCCAACAAAACAGGAATTTCATTTATTAGTGATAAGTGAATTATGAGTTATTACATAACTCTGTCCTATGCAGCAGAAACCACAACTCAGAGCCATGTCCGTCGCGAGAGTGATTTACCACAGCGAGCAAATAACAACAGAGTACTGACCACATCCAAACCCCATCACCCAAACACAGCCTCCTATCATAATATTGACTTCCTCTCTCAGTTGTTTCCAATGGACACTGTGAGAGAAGAGGTGGTTTCTACTAAAGATGGAATCCATGTTTAGTCTTCTTAAGCTGGCATGTCATCGCAGAACATTACAGTAAAAGTTGATGTGAAAGTGGTCATATTTTTAGCGAATTAAAAGGAAAGTTAATCCAAACATAAAAATAGTGTTGTCATTTACCACCCTCATGTTGTTCTAACCCCCGTATTTGCTTTATTCTGCGAAAAATAGAAGTTGATGTTTGGCAGAACATCACGATAGATTAGCATAGCATCCACACCAACTGACGATAATGTTCTGCTTATTATAAGCACGCAGCAGTTATGGTGTCTGCGGCATTAAATACTCACGCTGTTTAAAGTCAGGTGGATTCTGATTGTCTGTCATAGTTTGTATCATTCATCCTGTCGTTATCATTGTAGCTGCGGTGTGGACCATTTTACACACCTATTTGCATAGTTTTAAAGTGAACGGGCCATAATTCACCATGCAAAAAATAAAAGCAGCTTGCATATTCTGCTTAACATCTCATTTCATGTTTAATGGTAAAACAAAACTTTACTTAAAAAGGCTGTGGAACAACGACTGACAGATACTCCTCCCGTTTCCATTAATCTTGATTTAAATACTTTGAATGGAATCTTTCGGAATCAAGCTTTGATTTCAGGAACTGTGTATGGTGTAGTATAACTTTTTTTAATGTGCAGTTTGTTCCAGCCCTTATTTATAATACTGTTCACTGCTTCTTATTCCCCCCTGCACTGTTGATGCTGTGTCTAATCTTGAGAAGGAATGTGACCTTGTCTTTTGTCCTTGGTTGTGCAGAGGACAGGTCCACAAAGCTCAATTTGTCCTTCCCTGTCATCTATGGAGCAGATGCACATCAACAAAACTGGCAGGAAATCAGGCAGGCAGAATGACTGATGACCCTTATAGGTCAAATAACAGTTTACCACAGTGATTATGTGGGAATGAAAGTGGAAAGCGTTCAAGATCTCAATGCCAAAATTATTTCATTAGTTATACAAAGCAATGATCAAGAACTTTTCGAATGATTTGATACCTTTATAAGACTGACAGTGTCACATAACTTTAGTACTTAAGTACAATAGAGCATGAGGATCCGTCTTGTTAAACAAGGATGCCATTTATATGCAAATCCTCCAACTCTCAAAAACACATCATCACTCTAAGCCTCGACAAAGCAGGGACTTTGTTATTTCTTAGCATCAGCCCGTTATTTCCCAACAGATTCCTGCATGAGCCGAGTGATAACGAGTGTGTTTGCTGGTATTTGGGTTTGTCTATGCAGAAGGAGCACTGAGATTGGCTTCTCAGGAAAGAGCCACGGCTGTTACCCAGTGGCTCAGTCTGACTGAGATTACTACAGACCTGTCAGCTCTATCAGAAAGGGAAGTGCTTTCTGTTGGCGAGATAACTCCAACACCGATCCGTACAAAACTCTTCTGTCTCATCTATCTCTGTCGCTCATTACTGTTCATATCTGGGTGGGGAGCAGTGTTTTTATCTTCCAACGAAGCACAAACCATCCTCTGTTCTGTTCTGTTCTGTCACACTATGGATGGGTCAGAAGGGTCGATTAGTCAGTTAATGGGGTCTATAAGGTTATTTTTGTATCTAATTTTGTATCTAATTTTGTCCTCTTTTAAGCAAAGGGAAAGTGTTATTATTATCCATAACAAAAAAACAGCTGAACAGTCAGGTTGCGTACATATCCCTGTGCCTTTAGGTTCGGTATCTTTAGGTTCAGTGCTTAAAAATGCCAATGTGAATGCTAAGCAGACCAGGACTAACCAAGTGAACCGAAATACACGTGTGAACGCACCCTAAAAAAGATTTATGACTCCAAAAAGAAACAAACAACAGAATATTTTGATTCATATTTTATTAAAAAAAAATTCAATCTTTACAATTTCCAAGCAATAAACATAAAAATGCCATTAGATATCTATAACAATAGACGGTTAAACATTATTTTAAATGATTTTTAAATATACTTCTTTTTAAATATACTTCTTTTTTTTCTTGTTCTTATTCATCTTTTGTTCACCTCTGGCTTGCATAGAGGGGGAACACTTCATTTTCAGCAATATTACTGATATTAATATTAGATAATATTACTGCACTGAGAGTATTGGATAAGAACTCAACTTAACTGTCTTCTGCTGAACTTATTTCATAATTGATGTACTTTACAGTTATTGAACCGAAATGAATCAACACTGAGCTGATTTCAACTGAATAATGACTGTTTACGATTGCCTTTTTAGAGCTGCTCTACAGCAGAATTGAATTTTTGCATCACCGAATCGTTATTTTCCCGTTTATCACAAAAATCTGTATTGTACAAAGCGCTATATAAATAAAGGTCACTTGCATGTGACATATTTTGCCTCTTTTGTTATCTGTCAGCATCTCACACCACGTGCATTGTATTTTATAATGACGTGCCAAAAAATATAAATGTTAGACCCCTGCAATCGGTTACATTGTCATGCTTCCTGTCAGGTTGTTTCTGAACACAACAATGCATCCTACGTGAACACACCCTAAGAAAGTGCCTGATCGAATTATGGTGGGCATGGCCCTAAGTCTAATTAAATAGGGCTTCCTTAAGACCAACTGGTCGACTAGACGTTATACCTTTTATGACGCTTTCAGTTGTCTAATTAGCACTGTGTTAGAACTCAATAAGGAAACCCCTAGTTATTTTGGTGTCAGAGGGGTTAATTCCTTATAAAGAGTGTGATGGCAATTCTCAGAATTGCTAGTGTGCTGAGGTTTTAGATGTGTGAAGGAGAGCACAGGAAACGCTGGGTATTTTTTAAGAACTAGGCCCCAGCGAGTCCACCGTTCATCTTCGCTGCCTCGCACTTTCACTCTTGTTTCTTGACTCTCTGCCGAGGGACCTTGGGTTTCTTGTAATTGAACATTCAACAGAGAATAACTTTCTATGACGAGATGATTTTTTTCCTCAAACAAAAATAGTGTTGACAGCACTACTGTGTATGGTGATTTACCTCAGACTCTTTGAAGATGACTCTTTTTGGGTCTACATTCTCAATATTTTCTCTCATCCTACAAAGAAAAAAAAACATGAACTATTGTCATAAGCAGATTTCATTTAGTTGTTCTCACAGGGTTTTGCTCATGTAACAAAATTAAGAAATACAGTTGAGTTGTTATTCCATCATTTCACCACTGTTTTATGAGGGACTTCAAGCTGGAAATAGTCTCTGAACTCATTGATCTCACAGAGTGGGCAGATGTTGCACAGTGATATTACACAGGAAATACAACGCATAGTTTCTCTTCTGCCATTTAAAGACCCACAACAGTTTCATTTAATTTTCTTTATCATAATTGTAATACCAAAAACCTGTTCACCCTAGTGCAAAGAAACCTTCAGCAGGTCTCTCAAGATTCAAGCTTTATTAGATTTAAAAAAGAAGAAGAAAATAATAATAAAATCTACACAATATTTTGTGTGATTTTGCCAGAATGTATTTACTAGTCTACACTTTTTCTAAATCTGCTTTGTGATCAGGTTTACAGCATCTGGGTCTACTTTAAATAATAAAAGAATAAATGCTATTCAATTAACTTAATGGTTAATGTTGATGCCCTATACTAAAGGTCAAGTTAAAGGTTAAATTAACCTTGGTAAACATACTTTCATAGATGATAACGTCATTCATTAAAGAAGTACATGATAAATAAAGAAAAGCCACTACCATGTTTACTTTTATTGTAGAGAGAGGAAATATAAGCACTTTCAGTAAATAATATCACGTATGCTAGCTTTTGTCCCTTTCCATGACAGACAATACACAATATACCTGAAAAGAAATGTATAAATGACAAATAAGAACATTTAGGGTAATATGAAAAAGGAGAGGATACTGAAAAACATTATAGCCTACATAATATAATTTTTTTTCACCAAATAACACTATGATTAACCCAAACCACAGTTAAATATGCACTGACCATAAGTACCATGACAGATAACATTTGGAATGACAGTTTACATCCAAGGTGTGACTAGGTGTGACAATTATTGCCAGTTTCAAAGCTGTTTGTGTACACAGATTAGATTTCCTCTTGTCCATTTATAGGCTACACGCATCACACTATAGACAGAGAAAGAGCAAGTGACACAGACTCTTATGTGATTAATAGTATATTCTAAGTGCTTGGCTTAAGTCTAAAAGTCAAGGGCAGGAAAACAAATAAAAGTCACACATTAATGAATATAGTAATCCAGCAAACCTTGCGATCTTTTCAAGACAATTCCACCACAATATAATTTTCAGGGGTTGTGTGATCTGTGCATTAAAATCAAATAAAATATGATATCTCAGCAGGTTGTTTCACAGCGAGAGCAGAGGAGATGTGACAGGATAGCACTGGATGCTATTTCAGAGAGTTTTGGTGTTATATGCATGTACTGTGTGCAATGCACTCAAATGAACTTGCAGATAAACATGCTCACATTCACATACACACAAAACATACAGGTAGCTGACTAGTAGGGCAGGCAAAAATAAACACTAAGTCCTGTGAGAACAAGGAATCAGAGCCAGACTAGAATACTAGCAACCTTCTGGGAACCAGACACACACAGCCAACTATGCCTGGCAAGGCCAACTTGCCTGAATCCTGCCAAAGAGGTCTGGCTCATGCCAGCACCAAAGCAACTCTCACTTAGAGCGAGTATCGAATATGGGGCAGGCAAGGAAGTCAGCCGAGCAGGAAAGATCACAGGCACGTAGAAGACGCCCACTGCAACCTCACCTCAGAGTATGAAGAGAGCCCTAGAGAGGAGCAGATGAGTCAGTATGAGAGAGGTGCTATTCAAAGCTCTGCTGCTCACTGGGCTTTTTCATGTGGGAGCAGACAAGAAATTACCTCTAATGAAATCAGAGTGGATTCCCCACCTCTGAAAATAACCAATGAATGTACATACGGTTAATTGAACAAAGAAAATTAGTGGCATTCACCCATGTAAAATTCACTACTATGCTGTGCTTACGTAAAAATAATAAAAAATGTAAATAAAATAAAGCAGCAAATAAAGATAGGAAGACAGACGGATGGATTGAGAGGGAAAAAACTCCAATATTGGCAAATTACTGATATGGTACTTACTGGCCAGAATTAAAAAGTTTAAATGTCAGATTAATATCATAACTCAATTTATGTTAAATAAAAAGTACCAAGACCATTATGGTATTATTTATATCTGTAGCACAAACAGCTTGCTCAATAACAAAAAGACACTGTCATTATATTTTCAAAACAGCATTACTTCACTCTCTGTAAAAGTGCAGCCGCAATGAGAAAAAGCAAAACAGTACAAACTATAAAGTTTTACTGGTGTTATTAAAAAAGGATTCTGCAGTTCACTTATTAAGCGCTTAGGTTTCTTAATAAAAGAGCTGGAGCTAAACAGCGCCGTGGGTTTGGAAACTATACTAGGGGAACCAGATTTTATTATCAACATTCAGTTTGATCAAATTGCATCTCACACAAACACGAAAAACTATCAGCCAACACATTGGTTGATCTTATGGAATGACGGGAGGCTGTCAGCAGGTTTGTGTAAGATTAAAACAAATGTAATCATCTCTTCATGGATGGCACAAACATTATTATTATAACAAGCAAAAACACAGCAAACTGCATAGTGGCTTTCACCAAACACGTTATCTAATCAGAAGTCACTGACAGAACACATGCTACAATAAAACCCAAGTGAATGGTGTTCAATTTTATTACTGTGTGCATCCTTTCTTGTTGAGCTTTGAACCTAGAAATTCTTTCTTGACTAGAGCATTTTGTCAGAGCATGACCAACACAATAGGGCATTACTCTGCTGTGATCCAAATTCCAATAGCATAGTACAAACCCTCCAGAGAAAGACTAGCTACTAGCTCCAGCTACATGTGGTTAAAATCACCCATTTTATAAAGGCTCCAAAAAGTTGCTAATGTATCATGGCCATTACATTCAGGCAATGCCACAAAAGTGGCTGGGTATGAGTTACTAGGACAGCAGGAGGAGTATGTTTAGAGTCCTTGTTTGTAACACAATGGGCCTGGTTAGTTCCCATCACATCCATAATGCTTCCATGGTGAAAGTCTGGCACGTTATGTTAACTTGTGTGTGAGTGAGCGGGTAAGCGTAATCTCAACACTGCTGTTTGAAGATACATATTGACAATTGTGCTTCTATGCTGGCTTTCAGGGTGTGTTAACTAACCTCCCAGAGTTCCTGTCCATGTTGTGTAGGATTTCTGCCGGCATCCTTTGAGGACGGTGCAATCCATCAGTACAAGGCATGTTCAGCCCATTATCAGTGCACTCATGATAAGATAATCAAACACGTCACTCTCAACACAAAATGTTACTTTCTGTCTTTCAAACAAATACACCAACATACTAGGAAAAAATCAAAGAACTGGCACAGGTCTCTATGAGCTTACAAAAACAACGTACCGAAGGGTCAAGAGGTCTGTTTATTTCCAGATTTAAATACGATTTCAAATGACAGTTTTCTCCACTAAATCTCTTATGTTCATCAAAGCTGCATTTATTTAATCAGAAATACAGTAAAAGTAATATTGTGAAATGTTATTTTAAAATAATCGTTTTCTATTTTAATATATTTTAATATTATTCCTGGCATGGCAAAGCTGAATTTTCAGCAGTCATTAGTCTATTCTTCTATCATTCTAATAAGCTGATTTTGTGCTCAAGAAACATTTATTATCAATGTTGAAAACAGTTGTGATAGAAAGGTTTTATATATAGTTTGGGATTAGTGAATAAGGAAAAAATTAGATAGTGAAAGACCAAACCAACCACTCTCAAGCTAATACTAATAATCTTACAAAGAATGTTAATTAACAGAAAGTGGGATATTAATTATTTTGATCACAGAAAGTCTTTGCTACAGTAGATGCGAAAACAAACCAGATGAGGGCCAAAATATGTGTGACTTGTGAGAGTTTACTGTCAGTCTGTACTGATCTCGAGGAATTTGTTGCAGCGCTGCAGAGAGTCAAACATCTCTTTCATCCTTTAACTGGGGTCAAATCAACAAAGTTCAGGCCTGCAGGCAACAAACAGAGTCAGGAGAAAACAGTTAACCCTTTTACAACTGTAACTATGAACTGCCAACAAGACGCTCTACAAGCCTCTTTTCAAGAGCCTGAAGCGTAAAAAGTAAAGACACCCTGCGAAACATGAAAATACTCATGTGACAAACAGTTTATTCTGAGCAAATAGAACATAGAGGACTTATTGTTCCTAAACGCACACACAGATGATTTGGCCAGGCAGTTATTCTTCAGTTAAATGTCAGTCAGTCTTCAGGCAATTGCTGTCAACAATACCACCACACAGGTCAGGTGACTGCAGCTACACGTGACGCATGTGAAGCTGGCGTGGACCCACCAGCTGTTGAATAACAGCATGAAATCGGAGAATGTCACACTCATCCTCACAAAGCAATGAAAATCCTGTCTTCACGAATTCACTGCTAAGGGTACTTCTTGTTTTCTAGTAAGGGGTCATTGACACATAGGTCAGCCGTTTCATCTGGCTCAGAGGGGCAATTGGGGATTGGAGAGAGGGATCCAATTTGAATATTTAAATTCACAGCATTTGTGTTTACCAGAATTGCTGTCCTTTTGATTACCAATGTAAATGCCTCTCTTTGGGCATCTGAAACATTGTAATTGCTCCATTTGTGAGCTTATTAAAAGGTAATTACCCTGCGACCTTAAGATCTATGAATCCTCCTCCTGCATAATTTATCATGGTTAGGGATAGGAAGAGATCGTAATTTAAACTGCTTTTAATTACTCTTGTTTTTCAAGTAACTTGTTATGCAGGCAGTTTGAGGAGGCAAGCCATTACAATTCTGTGATCTCATAAATTTGTAGCAAATAAGCGGTGTTTACAAAACACTTTGACATCAACATTGGCAATAAGCAAGAATTTATTAAAAATCAAGTTATCCCATTCCGACGTCAAAACCTAATCATTAATGTATATTCCATTTGTTATGCGAGATGTGGTGTTATAGCAGTACCTTAACTGTATCAGATTTTGCGATATATTTCTTTCTCCCTACCCAAAACGCTTGCTCTTTCTGGATACACTTAAATCTGCAGTAAAGACCTTTTAAAGACACACAACACCACGCACCTTTTTTTGGAAATAAATATTTTTATTCAGCAAAGACACATTAAACTAATTAAAGGTGACAGTAAATACTTTTTACATTGTTACAATTTTTTATTCTTTTGACCTTTCTATTCATCAAAGAATACTGAAAACAAATTCTGTCCGATTTAAAAAAATAAATGAATCAACTGACAATAATACTAAGAAATGTTTCTTGAGCACCGAATCTATTGTGATTTCTGAAGGATCATGTGACACTGATGACTGGAGTAATGATGCTGAAAATCCAGCTTTGCCATCACAGGAATAAATGATATTTTAAAATATTATTTTAAACTGTAATGATATTTTACAACATTACTGTTTTTTTGCTAATAAAGTAAATGCAGCATTGGTAAGCATAAGAGACATCTTTAAAAAACAAAAAAAGCATAGCAACCCCAAACTTTTCTATGGTATATATATATAAAAATATATATATATATATATATATATCAAACACACACACACACACACACACCACACACACACACACACACACACACACACACACACACACACACACACAACACACACACACTCTCAACATAAGATAAAAGCCCCAGTGATCCCAAACTGAATTTCATTCAAGCATGAATCAGAATGATTGTACACACAGAATCCAAACCAGCAAGGTGGCCCGAGTAGCTTTGGAGATGTGCCAAGCAAGTCTACTGTATGTGGGTGAGGTAAAACAAGAGAAAAGTTCTCCAATATATGAACAAGAGAACTTGCTTACCCTGAGTGAGAACACAGACACGCATACTGATTATGCAGATGCTGCACTGCAAACACAGATCACTATCAGCTGCTGACGGCGGAAGTTTTACAGCGGCGCAGCTGCACGCACAGCCGGGGAAAAACGCTCAGAGGCCCCTCAGAGTGACAGGGCAGGAACAGCCTCTATACGACATTTCATTCACAGGGGCAAGTGGCACACTGTTGAGAAGAAATGTGTACCTCAGGAACAGAATAAAATGTCAAAAAGCTCAGGGGACATTCAGGAACTAGCTGTAAAAAATAATCAAATGTTTCTTTTCAGAATCATACAATAAAAGAAAATACTGGGAAGCAGAAAGGATTCTGGGAAGAATAAAGAAACATACTATGAATAGCTCAGGGTTTAAGGTGAATTCGGCGGGGAGTCTTGCGCTACGGAAGAACAGCATGTAAAGAAGAGGTTGCTGGTGGCAATGAGAGAAACAGGAGGAATGGGTCAGATTGATGAGGAAGACCTTCAAGCTGTTTCAAAGCTTCAGTGACGCCCACTGGAGACACAAAAAACCCAGGAAGACCTGCTATGGCAGAAAGGAAGTGCTCTTAGAAACTAATAAAACAACCGTTTTTATTCAAAATTCCAGCTGTGAGAAAGACCTGAGGACACTGTAGGATCTCAGGATTTGTTTCCAGCACTAGATAAAGCAGCAAACAGAGCTGAAACCACAATGCAACACCGCTCTACACTAATTATTTGCTCATTAAACATACTTGTTGTTATAGCATTGACAGATTTGATCGGGATGATAGATTCCATGACACAATAGAAACTGAATGCAAAATGCTGATTGGACAAGTATATGCCTAGATTCTTATGGAAAGATCAGAGCCAGTACACTATATGTATTGTAAACAGATGACTTGTTTGTTTTAACTAACCATTACTTTGGTTTAGTGTAACAATGACCTAATGTTTAAAAATGGTGTTTGTTCACACAGGTCAAACACCATAAGGCAACAATGACTATTTAACTTGGATAATACAAGATAAATCCATTTAGACCAATGGAAGTCCTAGTGAAACGGACAATACTCCAGTCCAGTCCCGTCTATTTTTTTTCCAAGTGAAAGTCAATAAAGCCGAACACAGTGACACATGAGCCCGCGCTCACCTGGACTGGCCTCAAGCGCACAGGTTTTCCTGTAACACTCTTACACGCTGAGATCACACACTATACCATCCCTCTCCCTGATAAAGCAAACTGTCTGTTCATTGATAAATCATCACACTAGTGAGGGCAACTGAAGCTTGCGATCACATTCCCACATTCCTTGAAATGTGTTACAAGAAAGTGAGAGTACTACAATCTTATAAAAGTATGCAACCATGCAGTCTCTTAATCAACATGAGGTCAAGAAAGTACCATGTATAATAAATAAAAACAATAATAAATTGTTATATTCATATATTTAATATGATCAAAATAAGAATTGTATTATTACCACAATTATTATTACTATTGATGATAATAACAATAAAGTTAAACAAGAACATTTATGTTATTATTATTATCAATTATCATAATCAAATAATATCATCATGAATAAATAAAACTATATTAATATTTAAAATACATTTGAAATATACTGCACTAAAATGGCAAAACACAGCTAACTGCACCATCACTGCAATTGAAAAAAACTAACAACTTTCACCCTGTATTCTCGGAATTGAAGCATATTTGAGCCGAATGTGTCTGCCACAGGACAGATCATACTTTAAAAAACCCTAGTCATGAGTCATGTACAGCATAAACATACAGGGAGTAAGTGATGTGTACAAATTTGTGAGAAAGATGGGCAGTCAAATTCTGTAAAAAAAAATTCAGAGCTTTCTGCAAGCATGGTCATAACATCTTGAGCTATATAAGGACACAACTAGGGCCAGATGGAGCTCGTCACAATCCAAGTCCTGGTGACCTGATCCTTGCAGGAGGCTACAGCATTACAGCACCTTCACGTGTGGCTTTTTTCCCCACGTTGAGCGCCACGTTGGGAGGAACACCTGCTGTGTCATGTCCAGCGACGGTTGGTCCAGCGGAGCATTCAGCTGCCATAATTCCATTTTGGGACAGGGTGGGAACCTGTAGCCGGCTTCCAGCGATGACGTACCCGAAAAGCACAGTAACCGCACGTCACACAACGCTCGCATGACGTCCCGTGCCCGTCAGCTGGAATCACAGTCAGCTTCCAAATGAGGCCTGGCAAAGCAGCTGATAACCACATAGTTGAATCTGTCATCTGATCAAAAATGAAAGGCAGCACCCCAAC
This sequence comes from Chrosomus eos, assembly GCA_036326025.1. Taxonomy (NCBI): domain Eukaryota; kingdom Metazoa; phylum Chordata; class Actinopteri; order Cypriniformes; family Leuciscidae; genus Chrosomus; species Chrosomus eos. Next base: position 18,088,399 of record CM070823.1, read on the forward strand.
TCATTTCCGTTCATCTGCTGCGGTTGTCTTTCACTCTGCAGCGAGATCGAGAAACTGATTACATACTATTAAACTATATGATTCAGTGAATGAACAATCACACTTTATATTTCTGTTAAATACTGTATGCAGGCTAACAGTTACATCAAATCTGAAAATCATGCAAAGGCTATCAAAAAGAAAATGTATGTATAATCAACCACTTTTGTAGTCTCAAAACCCAATCTAAACACCTATGTACAGCAGCCCTAATATTTGCTGTAGTCAAATATTGATTACAATGTTTAAATTCAAAACAATGGGTGAGATCCAAACCTTAGAATAGACGCATTACCTGTCTCATGAATTTCCTAGCTCAATGTTTTACACCTGATGTGAGGAAAATGGAAAGAATAGGTGGGTTGATGATGGAAATGGAGGTAGGGGATAGTGAAGGAATGATTGTCTGTTTTTTTTTCTTTTCTTTTCAAACTATTTTTGTCTAGTAGTAAGTTTCCTGGTTTCGCTTTCCGCTGAGATCACTCGGATCAGGTGTCTTGCTCCTTGTGGTGAGAGAGATGCATGTGTGGTTGGAAATTACTTTGCTGTATTCAAATGCTGCAGAGGTGTATTACATTCTTGGCCATGGCCCACTGGAGGGGAGGGTCCCCACACATTTTCAGGAAGGAGTGAGTAATACACTCCTATCCTCAGAACAAACTCAATTGACCGTGAGTAATACACTCCTATCCTCAGAACAAACCCAATTGACACAAAATATGGTCAATCTAGTGAAGAAAAACAACAGAAAAATATGACTGACAAACCACAAAACCTGAGAAGGGTTTTAGAACAAAACAATGCCAAGATTTAGCAAACAGTTCCCTCAAATGTAGCTACAGTAATATGTCCATATGAAATCACACTGGGAAGAAAGTAGGCTATGCACTTTATCACCTGCTTGTAAACTATTAACAGCACGTCCTACCCAAGGTTTACATTTGCATACCACAGGTTTGGATGTACTGTAGTCATTCATTTATTTTACTACAGTTGCCAAAGCAGCATTAATAATAAAAGATTAAAAAAAAAACACCTTGTATTCCTTACCTCCACTGGTTAAGCCATAAAATGACTGCTCAAATAAAGTGCATTGTTATTGAAGTGTCAGTGTTTACACTTTTGAGAAATCAATGGGTCCCATTCAATAATAATTATGTGGATTATTCATATTTGGAGAATTTTAAATGAGCGACTGTGTGCCATGAGTTAGTCATTTGCATAAAACGACCAACCATGCCCATAAAAATGTTAGTATGAAAGTTATTCAAATAGAATTATGATTTGTTTGTGAAAATGTTTCTATGCAAATTGTATGCACACAAATTTGTGTGTATACATGGTCAATGAAAGATACCCATTGTCTTTCAGTTTAGTCTCTATATATGAACCTATAGCTTAGGAAAAAGTAGTTTAACACTGAAATTTACGTCAACTCAAATTTAGATCGATTATCAAATGCTGCTGGAGGAACATAAGCCTCAGTGGAACCCCCAGAAGAAACTTTCACTTACGTTCCATTAGATATGCACGCTTGCATTCAGTTCATGTGGTTACCGCTGACGTCTCTCTTTTGAGGTTGACACACATTTAAAGGTAAGAGCCCCACTATGTGTAAAGGAGCAGAAACCAAAAAAGAGGAACCAGATAAGATAAAAGCCAAAATCCCCTAATGTGTCAAACACGTGGATAGGAACATTGAGACGCTGTACGCATTTGCCTATACAGAAAAATTCTGTTCAGTTTCCTAATTCAATTCTAGAAAACAAAATTCTGGAACTAATCTAAAATTCACTCTTGAATTCAGGTTGTTGGAGTTGTTAATAATCAGATGTGATTCTCCAACCACATCACATACTAACTACTTAAACTTATCCAATGTTTCCAACAGAGTTTAAAATGAGGAACAAACCAAATGATGGGTCACAGTCTCCCTAAGATATTTTAAATGACTAACTAGGATTTCATGAATAATGTTTAATCACTACAGAGGCTAGACATGAGAAGGGAAGACTGTAAATGAAAAGAGGATGTCCCCATAATAATACACTCAACCACTCAAATATATCTCAGGTTCTTTCTGGTTGCCGTCAATATTACAACAGTTAGTTCCAGTCCTAGAAAATAGAAATCAAGCAGAGTTTCAAGATTGTATTACAGAAATGTAACCTTTCACTGATAAAACTCTCTTTTGTTCACAAAGGCTGATTTATTTGATAAAAAAGGCAGTAAAAGATTATTACAATTAATTTAAATATTACAATTTAAAATAACTGTTTTCTATTTTGATATATTTTACAATGTAATTTATTCGTGTGATGACAAAGCTGATTACTCCCACAGCGGTTCCTTCAGCCAAAAACAGTGCTGCTGCTTAATATTTTTGTGGAAACTGAGTTATTTTTCCAGGATTCTTTGATGCATAGAAAGCTCAAAAGAACATCATTCATTTGAAATCTTTTTTTTGTTGGTGTTGTTACATTACAAATGTCTTTACAGCAAATTATGGTCAATTTCATGCATTTTATTCATGCTGAATAAAAGTTTTAATAATAAATATTACTGACTCCAAACTTCTGAATGGTAGAGAACCAACATGTCAAATTGTGCATGAAAGTTAAAATAATACAGTAGTATTGAATGAAGCATTCATTTTTAAACATCTTACAATCCCAAAGAGACTACCAGACTCACATCGCCACAGGTTTACTGATGAAGATAATAATACTAGTCTTTTATTTCACACAATATATCCCAATACAATAAATAGTCACTGTCACCATCTTGGAAGAAACATTTCCTGTTTTATATGCATTTACATATGAAAGGCACACACAATCCTTTCTATTCTAAGATTCAATTCTTTACAACAACACATTATTCTTCCAGCCTCATCACATCAGACAATGGGATGTAACAGCAAAAGGATAGAAGAGGAAGCATCAACCAGCCAAAACAAGTGAATCAGAGGAAATCCACAATGCCAACTGCAATGAGCACACGTGAGTCAGTGTGAGGAGTTCCTCTTCAGGAAAATATAAATGTGGTACATTGTTATGAGAGAATTATGAAAACAATGCGCTCACTATCCACATCAGGCGAGCAGTAAAGCGGGTGGTAGAGGACTGTGTGAAATCTGCAAGTTTTGTTTTTTAATAAGCCATAAGTTGTGCGTTTGAAGGTGGGTGTGGGGTTGATATTTTCCCTTCCAAGGCATTACAAGCCAGTGAAACGTGTTTGCCATTAGCATCTTATTTGTAGTTCTCACTATTACTTGCGATACGTCAAATACAGTGATTAATTGATAAAGACTGTCTTTATCAATGGATGTTAACAGATGTGAGCTATGAGAAAGAATTGGAGAACAGGTCATTCGTTGTACTCTTGTAAACAGGTTCACTCTATGGTGTACACAAGAGGACACAATAGAAAACCGCAAACTGTTTTTGATGAGCCTGTAAACTTGAAACGGTTGATATGTAAACTAGTAGTAGCCATAAAAATGAGAAGTCATAAAAAAAGGAGATTTGCATTGCAAATGTTAACGGAAAATGTGTCTGACTATTTAAACTATGATAAGACCTGCAGAGGCTTGAACGTCAGTATTTCCAGGCTTTCTGGGAATGCATGGGGGAAAGCAAATTATATTCATTTTAATACTACAACTGATACGCTCATGAAGCATAATCATTGGCAGGAGGTCAAGGATTAACAGCAACTAAAGTGTATTACAAGCTCCACAGACCTAGTTTTTAAGTCTGGCTAATCATATTCATAAAGAAAGAAACCCAAGAGCATAAAATTAATGTTAGCTCTTAGATGAGAGTAAAAGGGAGATGAAACGTAATATTAGTCAGAAAAAATATAAGATGCTAATAATATTTATTGTGTGTGCAATTTTTAGCATTTTTTACCCACATCACATGATTTATATGCAAATACAAAAACCTTTTGTTAAATGAATAAAAGCTGTTTCTGTCAAAAGATGTTAAAATTTGCTTAAATAACAACACACTGTTGTCTGGAACATTTCCTGGCTATACACTACAAATCTGTCTCATTTTTGCAAATGACTCTAATGAAACCTACACGACCACCTGAAGGAAGAAGCGTGGCTCTATAGAGTGTTTCCTTTGCGCTACAGGGTTTGAGAGAGCGAGAGATCTGCGGTGTGATGATGACTCAGTCTGAACTCGATGAACCTTCTTAAACTCATTTAGGAAAAAAGACCATCCCTCTATAATAGTTCTGCCCCTTCTACCTCTCCGCTCCTCCCTCTCTCTCTCTCTCTCTGCACTCAGCTGACTCTGCTGTCTGTAATGGAGATGAATGTGACATCTTCCTGTCTGTGTGTACTCAGCTAACTCTCTCAGCTGGGCAGCACCTCTAGCTAATGGAAACAAATCTCTAAGAGCAACAAAGCTATACAAAAACCGGCTTTGCTATCAGATCTACAGCTATTCCCATGGGCCTCAATCCCAGGAAAAGACATTTAAATGGTGGTACACAGATTGGTAGGGAGACAAAAGTAATGCCGCAGGGTAAAATCCCCAGCTTCTAACATAGGTCCGTGGGTCAATAGGAATTCAGCTGCGTTCAGTGACATCATAACAAAATAGTGCTGGTGTTACGAGGATACAGCGAGCTCCTGATCTTCAAGCTTACTGTGTTATCAGACCAGGCCATCAAATCTAATGTCATATATGCGGGTCCTATGTAGGTCAAAAAGCAAATGGTGCACAGGAACACGATGAAAACAGACCTCTGGACTCCTGACCCAAACAATGATTAAAATGGTGAAAAGGCAAATAAATAAAGATGCACAAAACATTGATGACCGGTATAATGTTGGTTAATATATATTTTTGCATTGCCCCAAAATGTCTATATCAAAACTAAAGCCAAAATAGAGATTAAACATTGTGTCACTTAGATACAAGTTTCTGCATGTGGACAACGACCAAAAACAACCTACTGCAACACAAGCTATTGTTTCAATTGTCTGATTCTTGACAATACATTGTTAGTACTCATGTAAATGTTTACCATACTCCAAAAGCCCTAATTCACTTCCTCAAGACTGATAAAGAAAAACATTAATAATATGGCTTCTACAATGTTCACAATGTCTCACGACACAAACAATAAGCCTATAGGATTCCTTAGCAAATATGTAAGCATGCTTTCTTCCAGTAAGTGGTTCTATAGTGTCCCGGGCAAGGAAGGCTGGCGCCGGTGTGGAGAGGAAAAGTCTGATCTGACAGAACTCCACTGACATATCACTGCAGCTGAGCTATAGAGCCCTACAACCAACCCGCTGGCCTTTCACTCATGAAACCTAATATGTGCGACACACACACACAACACACACACACACACACACACACACACACACACACACACACACACACACACACACACACACACACACACACACACACACACACACACACACACACTAAATCAATAAATAATTCAGAATTTAAGTTAAAAAACAATAGTATCTATTTGTTCGTCAAATAATGTCTACACTTTAAAATAGTCAAAATATCAATAATAATAACAATAAAATAATCTATTATATTTTATATAATGCCTACTTAATATAAATGCATACACATTGTAATTTTGAATAGTACTGATATCTGCCACAATTGTACAAAAAACTGTGCGCGCGCCATAAGTGTGAGAGAGATCGTATAAATAGCGCCTGTGTGTGTGTGTATGTGTGAGGGCTTGTATGAATAGACTCTGTGTGCGAGTTAGCGAGAGAACAGAGAAAGAACAGAAGGACAACAGAGAGTTTATTTAAGCAGACTGGATGTGTGTTGGCTCCTGGACACTAATATTCATCTTAGCTTGCATTAGCAGAGAAAGGACGCTTGAACCTTCCTCTATACAATCACATCTCTGTTCCACCGTGTCTCACAAATCCACACAGACGTCTTTTCAAGAAAGGAAAGAGAAAAAAAGCCCACTATAAATGGCGCTGAGTGGAAGGAAACTCAATTACCCATACTTCCGTCGCTAAACCTTTCCTCTGTTTGCTGGTTTTATATCAGTGGTTTTGTGTTAAATCGTCAAGTACAGTATGTCTATGGGGATCACGCTGAAGAAATCGAACCTGGGTGAATTTGGTTTTAGTCCAATATTTTTTCAAACTCAACACATTTTGCCATCTTCAAATATGCATATTTACCATCAAAATCAGTGCAGGAAATGTTCATAACTTCGGTTTAGCACATAGTAGTGGTTGAATTATTTTGATCATGTGGAGAGCAACCTGATGCAATGCAAATGATACTAACTTCCACACAAATCATCAAAATGAACTGGGAGAGGGGTGATTAGCAAATTAAATGTCAAGACCTGTGAAACGTGGCCTGAAATTTTCTAATGTGTTATGACAAGGAATATAAGTAACATAAGACTAGAAATATAAGTAATGTGACAGAGAACCCAAGTTGAGCCATGAACTCCTTTTACTCTGTGACAGCCACCCAGCAGAGGTCAACACAAGTCACTAGAGGCTACAGCTGTGCTTCATAAATTAGACCTCGATGGACTGCCGGCACAACACGTGCCCTCTCGGCCTAAGGGGTGTTGGGACAGAGCTCTTCACTTTGGTCTTGGTTACTCGCATGCTGAGCTACAAACAACAAAATTAGCCCTTAAGCCAATTGAGCTCTTCTATTGGATGAAGCAGATGGGATGGTACATCCTTTAGTGTCATGATCTTTTCAGTCTGTCAGACCTCTGTGACCCCCTGTTGGATAGTCACAAGTTACTGATGCATCTCCTTTTATCATTGGGGTAAAGTAAAAAAAAAATTGACAAAACATATACTGTATTTGTGGACAGGGATCGTAGTTGATAAGTACGGTCGGACCAGGAACCACGGTTCGAAACACATGTGATTCTCAAATTAAATTGCAAAGTTTAACCATCATAGAGTGAAAGTATATCATTTGCACGTGTTTTAGGTCCTGTCAGTTTAAACATTAAAGGGGTCATCGGATGCAAAATTCACTTTTATATGGTGTTTGTATATAAATGTGTCTTTGCAGTATGTGGACACAACCACCGTACAATGAAAAAAATCCATTCACTCCTTTTTTTATCCTCAAAAAATCCAAACACTCTCAATAATCAAGCCGTTTGAATTTTCTGAGCAATATGATGTCATATTGCTCATGCTCTGCCCACGACCAATGACGGACTGTCCCGTATTAGTATATTACTGCCCTCAGCCATTTGTATACTGTCCACCAAGGCAGCACTTTATATGCCATTGAAAATGGGCATCCGATGACCCCTTTAAAGAAATTTGTAAACCATTTGAGCGCACGAAGACTTAACGTAGGTAACGTAGACTGAACAGAGAATGAATGTTAGGGATGAAGGGAAAGCAAACACAAACGAGGATAATTAATAGAACACAACTGACACGGATGAACTAATAATGACTGTAACCAACCAAGGAGACAGATGAGTGGTGGGAATCTGAAGAAAGACACGTGACAAATGACAACAAACTGAAAGTCCATGAAAACAAAACAAAATTAAACATAAATGGTTACAATGCTCGTAATTTGCTTATATTTTCTATGCTGATTCACTCAAAATCACCCCAATCATTCTACAATGATTAATTCTTTCCAAATAGAGATATTCCTCTGGTGAAACCATTTTTATATCCCAATAGATATAGCAGAAAAACAAAATATCACAATGTCAGTTTTTTCAACTATCGTGCAGCCCTAATCCAGACTGTTGAATTATTGAAAAAGAATGCACATCTGAAGGTATTAATACCTTTGCTTTGGTATACACTAGTACGCATATGCAAAATGACTAGATCAAGTATGCATTCATTTTTTTTTATTTAAGCCCTTCTTTAACATCGTTCTCAGCTATCTTAAAACCTATATTACCATTTTAAAACTCCACTAAAATCAGTGCAGGAAGACATGAAAGTGTTATTTTAGAACTAGTAAACAGAGCTTGGCAGTTTATATGCAGAGAGAAAGGTGACTGGACATGATATTACCTCTGCCTCACCTCTCAAGCAGTGTTGGACAGTAGTGTCTCTGCAAACAGCAAAGCAACTACATCAAAATAGTGATGTTGCCACATCGCTATTGAGAAATGCAAAGTACCTTTTCACCAGTGAAACTTTTTTTTAGTAAAAGTAATGCAGAAGTGCTGACAACATGGTTCTTGGTACGTGTGCGTGAAAGCAAGACAGCACAAATGAGAGATTTCCATAGATATTTAAAGTAATTTTATTAAAATAATAAATAAATAAATAAATGTAGCTTCCCATATATATCAAGTAATTTGTGTATATAAATTAATTTCAGATAAATAAAGAGCTTTCTATAAACATTGAAAGTAGTTTATAATAAAAAAGTAATAATAAGAGACCTTTCTTTCTAATAAGAGACAAGTCATTTCTAATATTTGCTTAGTCAGGGTCTATTTTTACTGGTTATTTGCTGTAACAGGCTGTTAAAGTCTCTTCGAAATAATAGCGATATGCTATATGGAAGGGATAACGTACATCCAGCTGGTTGTTATTGCAGACTAAACCCTGACAGGGTGATCAGGTCTTGAATCAGCCTGAAGGGGTTTGTTCTGCGATAACCTGTATGTACATTATCCTGCTTATTACACAGCTACTTGCCACATAAGTGAATAATTAGACATGAATCTGATATTTTATTAATATTTGTGGAGAAAGCAGTTGCTAAATCTATTATTTTGCAAAATGGCAGCAGCTGTTTATTTAAAACAAGAGAGTGAGTCCGCGCTACCCGAATTACAATTAAATAACTGTACACAAAATATTGATTTGAGTTTTAATATTTTATTAGCTCACCAAAAGCAAAGAGCCTACTTTGACAATTGACAGTTACCCGGATGAGCCTCCTCGGTTATCAGTTTTTACCATACGTATGGCGCGATTGACTGATCAGAATCAAGTATTACACAGAGCTGTGTAATAAGACCTGGAACTACTAGTTGCGCAGTCACTGAAAAAATGCCTGTGTGTTATCACTCCCACACTGACTGGACACAGCAGAACAGAGAGTATTCTGGACATACCTTGCAGAACCCAGTACTATGATTCAGCCCAGACTGACCTCACTAACCAGCACACAAGAATCCTACATCTACAGAAAACTATCCTTCAGAGGCCACTGGGTTTCAAAGGTAAATTTTACCCAAGTTCTTCCATAATTACTCAGTTGTAAAGCCAATCGTGCTATTACACAATCCCAAGCCTCGCTTCTGAAGTGGGTTTGGTCATAAACACAGGGTTATGGTATTGGCAGCCAAGTCAGTGCATTGTTCACAGAGACGCCATGTTTCCAGTCTGTTTACGGTAAACGTGCGTTAAGCCGTACTGGCACGAGCCCTTCTGGGTTGGGACCTGGCATAGTTGGGAATTTTTTCACATAGTCTAGGAATCTTCAAAGTCCTTGATTGTTTAAGCGCTCTTATTGAGAGGCAGACACACAATATCTATTTATAAACTATGAAGGTTTTCACTTTTCTCTACGCATAGCTTCATTCCTAGCTCTCTTTCACTCTCCTTGACTTCTCAAGGAAGTGAGCCAAAAATAAAGATCTAAATTGTTTAAAGATACAGAATGAACTAAAAGACTAAATAAAGAAAGAAAGGTGAGAAACTAATAGTTTGCTCTTCATCGTCTAATTTTTAAGGAATCGTACTGACCAGAAACACCTAGTCAAGACAATCTCTGGTCACTGAACAGCAGAGCCGATTCTTGGACAGTATTTTAAAAGATCTGGCAGCTTAAGGGTGCACATTAAACACTGCAGATCTAAAATAGGAATGCTGGCCTCTCAACTCTGTCCTAGTTTGGTTTTTGCTACATGCTAAGAGGAGTATGCACAGCTAACCACACTGTTTGTCCTGCTTTAGATCATCTACTTGTAATATAACTGCAGCGAGTCACTTCAAGAGGTGTAAGCGAATCCCGTTATACCGCTCCGGTCTCTAACTGCAGCTCTTTAAAATACGCACTGTGACTCAGCAAAAGACAGGGAACATAAGAGGGTAGAGAAGCAAATCACTGTGTCATGGAGGAAAAGACAAACTGAGAGAGAATAAAAACAATGACAGCTCATTCATTTTCAACAGAAAGAAAGCGAACGTTGCCCAAGAAGACTTTGCAGACTCTGAATTGGCATACATGAGAAATGCAGATCTGCTCTTAACCATTTGAAAAGACCCTCTCAAGAGAGTTGTTACTAGAGAAAAGGCAGTGCCATAAAACTATTGAAAGTCTCGTATTTTTCTCTGGCTGTAGGGTGTTTCTGTTTCTTTGGCCTGTGGCTATTTTTAAGCACTAACTGGTTTCAATTAGATTATATATAACATAGCAAAACTGGCGGCGTAAGACATACAAGCGGACCTTTTGAACAACCCGATCTTGACAGAGATGGTGCTGTGGCTTTAGTGATGACTATGATGGGCAAACCAGGTCACTTGAATAACACTATGCACAATACCGCTTGAGTTTCTTTTCTGTTATTTAGCGAAGATATGCAAAAGTCCTTACTCTGTTATGTTGTGGGTGGCCTTTTGTCACAGACATAAATACCCTCTGAACATGCAGAGTTTACTGGAAGCTCAGTGGAGTCAGCCCAAACTGTAAGATCATTCTCTTTCCTAACAATGAGCCAATATTGTGTGAGGGCTGATGATCAGGCTTTCCACCCAGAAAACAACATGTAACATGGGGAGAGCAGCCAATTATTCCCACCTAAAACTCTTAAATTATGAATTAACATCTTAATTCATGACATGGACCCAAATATGATGATCGAACACTTTGAGGGACTTTGTTAAATTAACATAAATAATTTTCTCTGCGATTTTACACAGACCCTCTAGCAACTTTTTACAGCCCATTGAAAACCCCTAAACACCAAAATGTAAATAATGCATAACAGAAACCAGAAGTTTCACAAAACATAAGCACAATTTTTAGACCTAAAATCAGTAAAACTACATGCTTTCACTGCCTGTTCACAACGACTTCTAAGAAGCTGGAATTACAGCAAGGGATTCATAGCTTGAAAGATCAGTAAATAAAGGACAGATTTCATAATTTGTTGTCTAGAAGATATATTCTAGAGCCCTGGGGCCTCATTTATAAAACTTTGCGTAGGATTTGCGTCAGAAGTGGCGTACGGATGAAACATAGGACGTGCGTACGCACAGAAATATTCGGATTTATAAAACCGTGCGCACGCACATCCTACGCAGTTTTCCCTTAATAAATCACAATCAATTCTAAATGTAGCGCAGCTTTTGCGGGTTCATGTCACGCCCATGGCTGCCCATAAATAGTCCGTGAAACGCCCATAGTTGCCCATAAATAGTCCGTGAAATGCCCACAATTTAATATTCATCGATTGCGAAATCATGGCAAATACAGAGAGGAAAAGCAAGCAACGTAACTTCACTCAATGTCAAGTAGAAATTATGGTTGGCGAGGTGGAAAAGAGGAGTAAAATGTTGTTTGGAGGGCACAGTGTGGGCATTACTAATGCCAAAAAGGCACTTGAGTGGCAAAAGGTTGCAGACGCCGTTAATACTGCAGTCTCACAACCTCGGACAGTGGCCGAAATAAAAAAGAAATGGTCGGACATCAAAGTCGATGCAAAAAAGCGTCTAGCGCTCCATTATTGTGATGGCATAGGCCTAATGGCATTTTATTACCATCCATTTGATTGCATCTGACAAGCTACAGATGTGTTATGAGGATGAATTGCATAACATCCCAATATTATTGCAGAACATATTTCACTTTTCTTTTTGCAAATATGTGTTAATTTGCATTTCTGTTGAAATCTTCGTTTGATTTTGTTTGTTTTGCACTGCAGATCGATCAAACGGGTGTTCGTGTAGGCTGTTAATTGTAATACTTGCTTTGTGAAGTCTTCATGTTATTTATGAGAGGCAGTATTGCCATTTCTTTTACACAACGGTCTACACTTTCACACACTTTCACGTGTTTCTTCCATCTGCCGACGGTTCGCCATTTCTCATTTCACCCGTTTTTGTGCGTACGCCTGGGTCAGAGCTTGCGTGAAGGACCGCACATTTTCCCGTCAAGTTTGCTTTTTATAAATACCAATTATTGCGTAGAGAGCGGCGTACGCCTTCTTTTGTGCGTACGCAACGTTTATAAATGAGGCCCCTGGTGTTTAATCGCAATAATTCAGCAAATAGCTGTAAAATAACAGTGTTTTTCTGTAAAACATTTAAGGAAATTTTCTGTAAACGTTTTTTGCACTTTATTTAAATTAGGATATTTTACTTTAACATTTTGTGTTTGGCAGCCGTAGTGGACAGTCATTGTTGACAGTCATTGACCGTTTTTTGACGATTGTGCAGAATATGAGGACATGTGGGTCTGTGGCACGTTGCTGAAACAAGACTCCCAAAAGCATCTCTAAGAATAAAAAAAAATTAGATTCCAAGAAGACTCAAGGAAGAAATCCTCAAGTCTCGCTTCCAGGAAAAGTCTGTATGGGGACAGCTGAGGCAGTCGGCCCTGTGAAACTGTACATGGAATGAAGGACAGGATCTTCACACGATGCACCAGGATGTGTGAGCTCTACAAATCATCAATCACATAAAACAGATGCCACACCTGGAATAGATGACCCAGAGTTTTCTTCATTGGGGAAGTCGAAGTCAGCTCAGCTGTTTGATAATGATGCCTTCTGCGAGATGCTTCCGTAGCTGTTTAAATCACATTCACTTTGAGCTATAGAGAGAGAGAGAGAGAGAGAGAGAGAGAGAGAGAGAGAGAGAGAGAGAGAGAGAGAGAGAGAGAGAGAGAGAGAGAGAGAGAGAGAGAGAGAGAGAGAGAGAGAGAGAGAGAGAGAGAGAGAGAGAGAGAGAGAGAGAGAGAGAGAGAGAGAGAGAGAGAGAGAGAGAGAGAGAGAGATTGTTAACTCACTATTCAGTTCAGGCACTGGTTATGAAGAGACCTAGTTCCTCCTGTTCAAGCCTCAAAATTAAATAAAGTCATTATGGCTGAAGCTCTGGCATAAACAGAATTTATAATATCCACATTTACAGAAAACATCAAACACTGTTTATATTCAATTAAGGGTCTCATATGAATGTAATTCAACAAAGGAGGGGGGGGGGGGGGGGAATCCACCATTAAATTTGCTTTTCAAAGACTTGAAGTAAAAATCCACCTTTTAACTTTAATAGCCTATGATAATCCGACTTTACAGCTTACATAGACTACCTACATACAAAACTGTTAAATTCATTCCTAATTATGTTTACATGTTATGTATTGATCACTAAATACTAATATATACAAATATAAGGATGCGCAATATCGGTTATCAGACAATACAGTCATTTGTTTAAAATGTATATGGTGATATTGGATATTTAAATTATTTCTGTCCATTTTAAGACTGAGATTGCTTTTGCAAACATTTTTCTATTGTGATAGAAGTTGAAATGTAATGTAAGTAGCGAAAGACAATTTTATCCATATTGTGGATATGGATTTCATCATCGTCATCATCGAAAAAAACCCTAGTGTAGGGTTTATCTTATAAAGTATAGGGATTACATCTTATAAAGAGTACTTTCTCTAGAACAATTAGAACAAACTAACGTTACTTTGAAATAAGCAGGAATGAGTTTCAGACAACAAACACCCAACTGTCTTGTAATGTCCAACTAATCATTCAAATCCATTGATTATAACTCTTAACTCTATTCTGAGTTTTTCAGAACTATTGAACCAGCATCCCAGAGATCACTCCTCCTTTATTCTGAACAATTTCAAACTTGTACCCTTTATATATATTGCAGATTTCAAAGGGCACGTTTATTCTTTATACATAGCTTACATTAAAACAGCTTTTAACTGTGCAGCTTCTATGCTAGCTGGATCTCTTAATCTATTCAACATGATGGGGTTGCATCATTCAAAATGAAATATCATACAAATATTATTAAGCAGCATCACATTTATCTAACCTTGAAAGCATTAGCTTGAGTGAATAATATATTTCAGGAACTATTACTAGACATTTCCTCCTGAGCAGGATATGGGGAAGTAGAGAAAACTGTTTGGCCAGCTGTCCTCAAACAGCCTTGACTGTTGTTTTGTATTGCCCTACATCTATAGTTTATTGTTTTAACACCCTCATGGTGTTGCTTTTGTGTCACAAGGAAGAAAAGACTGACTAATTACCATGTAACCAATGCAAGAACTCTTATTTAGAAATACATTTAAAATAAGACCCCCTACGTATACTTACGACATACTTAGAATTCTCCAGATAAACTCTTGGGTAAATGCATCACTCAGTCAAGCATCCACTCATGTCACAGTGAGCTCTTGACCTTTGGCTGCTGAGAACACACTTCATTTTTTTTTCTAACATCAAGATCTGTGCAGGCATCTGCTCAGCACCATTACATCATAAGACTCAAGAGGGCATTAAAACCATCATAGTAGAATATGTCATCTCCAACTACTGTCCCATCTGTTCTGGAAAGCTCCCAGCCAGTTAAACTAACACCTTTCAAACTCTCTCGCCCTCCACCACAGGACATCTAGGTAAATCAAGTCAAAAGACATTCATTCTGAATTTGACACACTCACTTCTGTTCACCATTCGAATGTAAAAATACTCCAAGCTCAATGCCAAAACAATTAGGATTTCAAGATATATTCGTACTATAAGTTGTTGGCCGTTTTTTGAATTTTTATAGCGGTATCAAACGATATTGGATGGTTAATTGTATGTGCTCATTACCTTTGTCGCGTGTTGTAATAATTCAAAACATTTTTGATAAAATAAAACTGAAATAAAATGCAATATAAATGTTAGAAAAAAGTGCTGCCTTGGCAACTAACTGAAACAAAATAAGTTTATGTTTAAGTACTAAGATTCTTAAACCAAAATTGTACAACTTTTTTTGCCATCACCTAACATTCACTTGAAGTTATTCTTTAAAGACACTGAGAATTTATAAGTTTCGATAGTAGCATTTCAAATTACGGATTTTAGTTTTTAGTGTTTTATTTTTAATTTATTTAGAAAAAAATAGGATAGAATTATACTATCAGCCATTGATCTGTTGCTTAATATTGACAGCATTTTTTTTTTTTTTTAAGAAAAAAAGGCTTATTTCCTCTGTATCATTTACAGGTTCCTCTCATTTCGACAGATGTTATATGAGAACTTGAGTGAGCTTGTGTGTGTGTGTGTGTATTATATATATATATATATATATATATATATATATATTATTATATATATATATATATATATATATATATTATATATTTATATTATATATAGATAGATAGATAGATATAGAAAATATTTTAATATGAAGTTTCAGATTTGTTGTGTGGCTTCTGTTTGCCTTGTCCAATCAGCACACAGTATGAGCCCGTTTGAATAATTCATTGTGTTTGGTTGCGATATGTCTATACATCCTTGTGTGTGTGTGCAGAAGAACATGATACTCCTAACAAACACAAGGCACACCACAACACGTGCACAGTGACATTCACACACAACCCACACATTTGAGGATGGTTTATCATAGCCAGGTATAATCAAACAAAAGAAAACAAGACATATACGTAAATAATATACAGCGTGAAGCACTAAGTGCATTGAAGGGCACTTTAAGGCAAACGGGAGATGTATGGTAGGGGGATATCCTTTAACAAAACAGGGTGACGGAAATTCGTCCTCCAATGGGACACACAGGCTTGCACGAGAGTATCTACACAGGGCTTGCCAGTCAATACAATGTCCATACATGAAGGGAAGAGCGCTATTTGCTGCAGCTACGGCTTTAGTCAAGCCATCGATTAAAACGAACTTGCTGGTACTCTTGGGAAAAATTGAATGCTATCTGATCCATAAAATGCTCGTAAAAGGCTGAGATATAAAATATCTGATCATTTCCTCCCTTCAAGGAATGCCTTAGCATTAACATCAAGATCATCTGCATTTTTTTTTTTTATTAAGCAAACAGAGCACACAAATTTCCAATTTGATGCCATTTTTGAATGGCCATTGACTGGTTTGATCAATTTCCTTCTGTATATGCACATTTCATTGGAATGTGGAAATGCACATTCCCACTCCAAGATGTCTTGGAAGGGCCTGCCAAAACACTTTGGCAGGACCTTCCAGATCATTGGTGCATGACCAAAGACGATCATTTTTGCGTCTATGCCTGGTGCTTGGATATTATTAAGAGCGACCCACCAGCTGTGGTTGTAAGGTATGTGCTTTAAGACAGGTATCATATCTTATTTAGTCCATTCCTGGTCTACAGACCCCTTGGCAATTTGATCCTGTAATGACCTCTCTCCCTCTCTCTTTTCCTAGGGGAAAGTGGGAGCGGGGTAGAGAAGACTGCGGAGGAGTGAGAAAGAAGAAGGGGGGGGGGGGGGTCAGAAGACAGAGGGGTTAAACAATACCTATTATTTAATAGGTATTGAATATTTTGTATTAGCGTATAATTTGGCTAGTACGGTTTTAGAGTTGCTGGGGGTTTTTTCTCAATAAGAAGCGAAGTTTTAGGAAGAAGTTTGCCAATCTTAGTTCTAAGAGTACAATTCATCTGTATGTAATACAAATACTGATCTTTGCCTAAATTATATTTTTGTATAAATTCTGAAAAATGTATTAAATTGTTATCAAACTAGAAGATGATGTGATGTTGACAGAAATGTGTGATGCCAGCAATTTTCCATTTTTCATTAATAAGTGGAGATTTATTTATAGTGAAATCTGGATTATGCCATATAGGAGAGAAGGAGTGTGATGTTATTGGATTAGGAGTTATTTTATGTACTTTCCACCATACTAATAATGTTGTACGAATTGTCATATTGTAAATATTATGAACCTTATTTACATCAGTAATGTATTGGTCGGATAATGGAATCTTTTTAAATTTAGCTTGTTCTAAATCCAACCATGAGTTATGGAGATGATTACCATTATCCATTTGCAGAGATATTGTAATTGTGCAGCTAGATAATAATAGTGAAAGTTGGGTGCCCCTAATCCTCCCATGTCTTTGTTTTTCTGTAATGTGTTGATGCTTATTCTAGGATTTTTATTAATTCCAGTAAAAATTATTTATCTTGTTATTTAATATGCCGAACCATTTCTTAGTGGGTTGGATAGGAATAATTATAAATAGGTAGTTAATTTTTGGTAATATGGACATTTTTATTGTAGCAATAATATACTATACGCTGTAATGTTTTAACTCTAATGTTTTAGAGTTGTATAATTTGACAAGTTTTATTTTGTACACTGATATTTTAAAAACACTAACAGAAAGTCAAATGCTATAATCATTTTTATTATACTATTCAGAATATACTTGTTGTATTTTTATATAAATACCGGTACTCAGAATAAGTTAGCTGCATTTTATTTTGAATATTGCGTTGATTTTTCCAGATCTGTGATCCATATTTGGTTGAGAATCACAGAACTAGGTGATGGGTTAGCAAGAGCAATAGGATAGGACAACTCAGCTCTTGGACATCTTTTACAAACCACGTAACACATAACAGCTGAGCACTTGTCTAAATATCAGAGCCTCTTATGGAAGCTGCTACCAAAGATTGAGTTTCATATCAATCCCTAAAGAGGCACTGCATGCTGCAGTATCACAGACAGAGAGAGAGAGAGCAGAGCTGCTTCTCTCAGTTTTTGGGAAGCTGCCAGTGCCCCTGATGACTCCCATGTATGAGAAGGACAGGATGAGACTCAGTGACATTAGCACCATGAGCCTCACACTCATCGTTTAAACAATCAGTGCTAAGAGCCAAAACTGGACCAACTGCAACAGGCAATTACAACAGTCACTCCAGGGGCACACAGAGTTTAAATAAAGATTTCTCTGGGCTTTGTTAATGAGACAAATACACAGTGTCAGGTTATGTAAATGAAAGAGAACATGAGTTCAGACCATGGTTGAGTGACCTTAAAGGGATACTCCACTTTTTTTGGAAATAGGCTCATTTTACAACTCCCTCAGAGTTAGAAAGTTGGGTTTTACCGTTTTCGAATCCATTCAGCCGATTTTCTGATATTTAGAAGAATATCAGTAACCAGACAGTTCATGGTCTCATGGACTTCCATAGTATATTTTTTTCTACTATGTAAAAGTAAAACCCAACTGTTTAACTCTGAGGGAGTTATAAAATGAGCCTATTTCCAAAAAAAGTGGAGTATCCCTTTAACAGCAACTTTCATGACTGACGAACATCATAATTTTTCAATTATGATGTCACAATAGACGTCTGATAAAATGTCAGATTCTTTTTAATGAGTCAGTCATAAACAAAAAGATTCACAAAACACTCCATGAAGTAGCAGTGAATCATTCATTCTCTCAACGGACTCCCTCGCTGAACCATGCATTTATTTTCTGTGATTCTAAATAAATCTGAAACTGTTACTTGTAATTAAAAGATACATATTTAAAACTGTTTTGAATTTGCTGCAATAAAATGGTAATCTAAATGAAAATATTCACTAAAAATAATCAATAATTAAAAATTTCAGAAAAAACATTATTCGCTATTGTATTGCAAAAATATATTATGAGTGATATGGCACAACTACAATCAGGATCCCGACAGTGACAGCATCAAATATTGCAACCATCTTACCTTAATAATACTATAATTTATCATCTGATTAAGTAATTTATTTTATGGTCATTTTACCAAATAGCTTCCTAGTCACTTCTTTTAATCGTGAGGCATGCAGTACTGGTAATTTCAAGAGGTTTGTGCTTATGCAAACCTCTACATAACAATAACCACGATTTAACTGCTGACAACCCATATATGAGGCTATATAACGGGATCAGATAAAAATGTGATGCCCTTAACCAAACAGTAAACTTGTAATCCCATATGGGAGAACAACCAGCCAGCTTGGTTTCTGGATCATTAACTTCAACAAAGTGCCATCCAGCGCATTCAGTTCAACATTCGCGCTCATCTAATCAAAACTAATTCAGCCATGTTGCTGCAGCAATCATTTCTGCATGCTCCACCAGCTGCTACATCTCCCTAGGTGCATCTGAATCCATGTTTCATGACCAATGAATAATGAAGTCAGCAGTATAGTTTATATGAGAGACAAATGATATGTCAACAGTCTTGAGGGTGCTGCGCCATTTGGACCTACCCTGTAAATATGGTCGTCCACTAGACCTCAGGTCAACAGCTGACCTGAGGTACCAAACCATCCAACAGACATCACCCTAAACTGAAAATTTCAGTTGCATTGAAAAGGTGGCCCATAGAGCACTTAATCATAGTGGCCATTCAACTGCAATGTAACAGACTGAAATCTAAGCCATCTGATTGAGTCAGGTCTGCTCTCAGGGGGCATGTTAAAGGTATGGAACAGCTTTGCACAGGCAAGCACAGTTCTTTTAATTTACAGATCTGCACAATGTTCCTGCATTAGTTATAGAATGCAATGCACGTTTGGAAGTGTCAGCAGACCTACAAGAGACATCCTTTAAAAGGGATAGTTGACACAAAAATGAAAATTCTTCCATTTACATTTAATGTACATTTACATATATTGGAACAGCTTGCCTTTTGAGGTTAGACCGTCCCATATCTTCAAGTGCCGCTTAAAGTCATACCTGTTCTCTCTTGCGGTTTAACTTTTTAATGGATGTTTTATTGTTTGTTTTTGTTGTCTTTGTTTTTATTATTGCTTTATTCACTTGTAATGTAGAGCACTTTGGAGCTATACTGTGTTTGAAAAGTGCTCTATAAATAAATAAATGCAATACACCATATCACTTCATGTCCTTCCAAACTTATATGACTTACTTTCTTCTGCAGAACACAAAAGAAGCTTTTTTTCCATGTAAAAAAATTCAATGAAACAACACTTGACCCTATATTGACTTTCATTGCATGGACAACAAACATGTTCCACATAAGAAATAACTGCATACAGGTTTAGAATGACAATTCTACAGTCGCTGTTTGAATAGAATTTTAATTGCAAGCAACGGTTATTTCTACCATTCATATTTCTACAGTAGAGTAGACGGTCTGTGGTAGGACCATGTAGTGACTTAATATGACATCACATCATGGTATATAGGGAACCTCCTCTTCATGACCGTCCACCACCAGTGTCAAGATCATAAAACTCTTACAGGGTAGTCCTACATCCAATGATAGACTGAGCGCCTCAGTCTATCATACAGAAAATAATTTATGAACTCTGTCAACACGCTTTACCGAGGGAAGACGGGCACTGTTTACAGTGACAAGACCTGCAAATTAAGAATAACTCTGCAAAGCTGACTAAAATTTGTGTGGCCCTTTTCTGGTAAAGTAATTTAATGGTACATTGAATTTATCATACCATAAATCAATCAATGGACCTGTTTGCCTGATTGCATTTAAAAATATGGTAATTTATAAAATATACACAAAACACATGCAAGAAAATCTTCCTTTTTGGCAACACTGTAACCTTTTAGCAAATTATGTTTATTTTTACAAAAAAAGAGAGTGCACTGCACTGTGGTACAGTAACTTAGCTTTCATAACCAGTTCAAGAAGACACAAATTGTATATAAAATCTATAAAGCTGTCATCAACTGAATATTTTCTATAGGTAACATCAAAACTGTATCAAACACGATCGCATTAATGCTATGTTAACATGCTGAAAGTTATTTGTAAACGGCATATCAATGTTCATGTTGCATTAAATCAAGAGGCTCTGATAAATCACTGCTCATTCACATGCAAAGTTCACTGCCCAAAATTAATGTAAAATAATTAAAATAGTACTACTAATGAAAAAATAATGGTTTTTAATCAATTGTTTCGAGTTTCCCATTCAAACCTATATTGATTAGGCTACTGTATAAGCACCTGTCACAAAACATAAACACATTTTGTTGCGCTAAAGCTAAGTTTTTGTTTCACGACAACTGGATGCACCCTATAAGCGCGACAATGGAGAAGAAACTTACCATTCTGGACGCCTTAGGCAAGTCGGTTCACTTTCCAGATCTGAAATGTTCTTCATTTCCAAATATTTTGCTCCCCACAGCAGGCTACATTAGCCAGGCTGCTAAGTGTGCGTCCTCTCTCTCTCCTCCATGTGCTCACAGCAGCACGCGCATCGTGGGCGCTTTGCATAGAGTCGGATCAGGGCTTGACGTCACCGCCCAACAACTTCATTACTACATAAAACAATTACGAATTAACTTGTTGCGCGTAAAGCTATCCTATATTGTCTATTTTGCATTATCATATCGTGAATACCGCAGTATTTGACGTGTTTGACCCTATGACTACCAGTCACTACCTGTCTCAGGACTCTTCTGCATATTTCCTGTTTTTTCCTCCACATGGATCCAGGGTGGATAATAGAACACCCATCTACCTAAAGAATGTAACGCTCATGATGTTTTTTGCTAGAAATGATTGTGAAACAGAATGACAATGACAGACCATCAAATAACATGACAATGTTTACCTTTGAATGTTTGTGCTCCAAGAGGTTCATTAGAGAGGATGCCTGACAAACTGGAGCTTGTTTTTTTTAATGAATTTGGTTATATCATGCACCATTAGAGTATTTTGATAAGAGTGAACAGATAAGGTGTTTTAGCATGTGCAAGAGAGAAAGGGCATCCAGAATGGTTTCCTTAAAAGTTCCAACATCCAGGTTGCAGGACAAGAAAATGATTAGAGAAAATAAAAGTAAATCTGGGTATTGAAAAGGAGAATGTATGCAAGGGATTGGCAACATCGGTCCTGGAGTGCCGCTGTCCTGCAGAGTTCAGCTCCAAGTAACCATGCTAAATAAATAAATTAAATAAACTCACCTGCCTGTAGTCTTAGTAATCCTGAAGACATTGATTAGCTTGTTCAAGTGTTTGATTAGGGTTGGTGCTAAACTCTGCAGGACAGCGGCACTCCATGACGGATATTGCTCATCCATAATGTATACCAAACCCTAGACATTTTAAAGAAAAGTGGCACTTGTGAGTTGAAGGGGAGAGCAAGACTAAACTAGTTCTCTTATGGGACTCCCTGTCCCTACTCCAACATGGTCTTCAAAACTGTTCCACTGAAGGGAAGGCAGCATCTTTTTTGCAGCAGGCACATCAAAGCTCTTCTTAGCAAGTTAAATGTCTAAACATTTTACATAAAAACAAAAATCTGCCTTGTAGTAAAATGTATAGAGGGAAATTATACACATCTTTATTTTCTTGTGGAATAAAATGTGATTACCTAAAGCCAATCCACTGTAAACTTCTTGTATTTGAGCCGGTGTAGCCAAGAGCATGAACAGTAGATGACTAAATTAATATGCAGACATGGGATTCAACCTAAATGGCTTTACACAATGCACTGGCTTTGATGCCTTTAAATAAAGAATGTAATTCTGACACAAGCATTAGTCATCCTAAACTGACAAACAGATGATGGCATTGCCAAGGTAAATTATGTGCAAAAAAAGAGTCATGTACACTGGAAGTGGTCCAAAATCAATTAAACATTGGATCGGTGCATGACTGAATCAGTTTAATGGATTACCTAATGAAGGCTTTGAAGTGGGTCATCATGAGACCGGTAAAGGCAAAAGCAATGAGTCCACATTGAAGACATGATTAGCCAAAAAACTTTTATAGAGAAATGCGTTTTAGGATTCAGAAATGAACGGCATATTTAATACATATGTGCAATATGTACAAAACTTACAAAAACAAAACATTAAGTTAAGGCCAACAGTAAATGGAACCGCAGACCATTTTATTACTAAAAAATAAAATTAAATACAAATAAATCCAACCTCCGCTCCGTTATGTTCAACTTGAGGCAGTGTACTTATAAATCAATGTCAAATTGCTCACTACTTGCCACACCCTCAAGACCTTGTATTGACTTGGGGCATAACCACACAAGGATGGATGCTTAAAACAAGTCCAGTCCCTAAATTTAAGTCCAAGCAATTTAAGAATTGCTTAACTGCTCAAGTCTCTGTTTCAAATGTTCACATTTTCTCCTTAATTGCTCTTTAAGTGAGATCAGTTTTGTTCATCTTCTTGCATGCTCGCTATGCACTCAGTCGCCTTCTTGAGTATCACCACTTTGGCAGCTTTCTCGTTGTTCGCCACGTCAGGAATAACGTCTCTCAGCGCAAAGAAACTCATCTTGAGTTCATTCCGCCGTTGCCGCTCGAGCACGTTATGAGTCCTCCTTTTATCGTTATCCTCAGAGTCCGACGTCCTGGGACTCGCACATTTTCGGCTGTGGCTAATTTGTTTAAACACCCGGATGTGGCTCTCGAATTTAATCCGTTTGACTGCAGGCTGCTCGCTCCTCAAGGATGGCTGGGCGGCGTAATTGTGTTGGTGAATATTAACGTGACACCGCTTGAGGACGACGGGGCTTTGATGCGTTGCGTCAGACTTCCTCACAGACTTTCTCTTTTCCACTGTGACAACGTCGATTTCCTCCTCCTCTTCGTCGTCATCTATTAGGATTAAAATGTAAAAAAAGAAAAGTAAATTTGCTGCTCTGCATGCTCATTCATGCTAGAAAACCTAGCGTAGGTGGGAGCGTCCCCTTACGTAATTGACGCTACAATCCATGATTAACGCTTTAACCAACGCATTAGTAATATATTATATATATATTATATATATATTATATAAATAATATATATATATAAAATATATAATATATATATTACTCTTAAAAGCCATTAATAAGCAAAAAAAAAAAAAAAAAAAAAATGACAGCTCAAAATTAAAACTGGTCAAAGTGTAAGCTGACCCGTCAAGTGAGTACAAGTAAGAAAGAAGCGTCAAAACTATTACTCACCGGAATCGCTGTCACTGCTGCTGCTTATCCCGCTGTTTGGAGGAGTATCCAGGGACAGTGTTGTGGAAGTCGGTGTGGCCGACGGCTTGCACGGCTTTGAGCGGTCGGTCAATGGAAAGGGAAACACTACAGACGGGTCAATGCACTGCGAGGTAGGGGTGCTCATGTCCTGAAGGTAGCTGACGTTGGGGCTAGACCGACAGCCGTCCGTTGAGTCACTCCTGGAAGACTCTTTCCTCGCCGCCTGCAGCGACGCCAATCTCTCCGACACCACCTTCTCCAGCTTAGCCGCGGCGGAGAAGCCGCTCCACATACAGTCCTGAATGATAATTGACTTCAGAAAAGACTGGGAGTAGTCCGCATCGCAAATAAAACTGTGGTTGACCACGTCGTCCCCCAGAAACTCCGAAACCATCTCCAGCTGGTCGGCAGTGGAGGGGAAGGGGTCTGACAGAGAGGGACGCCGGCTCGGGGAGAGGGGCGGAGTGGGGAGCAGTTCAAATTTCTTCCATATATCCTCACTGGGCGCCGGTGGTTGTCCGTGTTGGTGGTTATAGAAATCCTCCTCTTCGTTTTCGAAATAGAAATAGGGCTGGTACGAATCGTAGTCGTAATCATAATTTTTACTCGCCATACTTGAATTCAGCGGCATGGTGAGTGCCTGTGAAGAAGGGAGCGTGATTAAGATCTTGCCCTTTAAATATACATGTGATTCATCTATGAAAGCCCTTCAGAAGTACTGTTGTGTTATCTCATCAACGTGTTAAGAAATGATTATGCAGAAGACATGTCATAAACAAATTAAAATGTCTAAATTTTAAGATTATTGGTTATAGTCCAAAAAAGATGAATGACCAATTATAGTTCACCAAAAATACAAATAAATGAAAACAGTCTATAAATGGTAATTCAGAAGGACTTACCGTAGCTGTGGTGAAACTGAATGAAAGCGGTCAATATAGTCAGATGTCAGTTACTGTGAAGTATTAAGTAAAAGTAAGTCCAAAGTGGGAGTGGGTCGAGCCCTGCGCACTTCTGCGAATGCAGCACCCGAGCGGCTGCTTGTCATTTACTGCAAGATTTCGAACAGCTGCTCCCGCGGGTTTTAATACTACGGATTGTTTTTTTGTTTCCACCTCCCTTACTCTAGATATTCTTGCGCCGTTCGCGCCAAATTTCCCTGACGCAGAAAGATGAACAGATCACAAACGTCTCTTCTTAGTTATTCTACTAACAGATGACTGAATGACAATGTATACAGCAATGAAAAAAGATCCTCAAGATGCGACCTTATTTAATGAAAACGAGTTACACAAGGAACTACTTATCATCGCGGACTTATTATGGGGCGGAGCTTTAATGAAAACACTGCTCAACACAGAGTTGTGCATGAGGATAATTCCGAGAACTAGCACCCAACGCCTCTTATATTTACACATTTTACAAGTTCCCCTCCACTGATATCTGTCTGTGGTGGTGGGTGGGTGTTGGAAGGGGTGATTTTACAGGCTATACAACCTAAAAATCAACAAAAATGTAACTGTGGGAAAAAAATAAATCCACAGAAGTCCTTATCATCCTAATTAAAAAGGCCTGATAATTAAATTGAGAATGAACATCATTCCCTTTTATTGTAGGCCTACTGTTTGTTATTTACTGTTTAATTAAGTTATTTTTGCATTACATCAATGCTGTCATTTATTATGTATAATATGATAATCATCATGATAACCGTTATTATAACACAAATCAAGTCAGTATTATCACTGATTATCAAAATAAGAATGATATAGTGTTTTTGATCTTGACTTGATGGATGTAGGAGCAAATATGTCTCGATTTATCCTGCCAGAAGTGAGTGCTTCCCTCTGGTGGCCATCGAGTTTATCTGCAGTCATTAAGATATTAAAAGATTGTTATATTGAACAGGAATTAAATATTTACTTGAAGAGGACTTTAAACTGGCATTATTGGTGTGTCCTGGGAACTTTTTAGAATTGTTGAATGAATGGTATTGTTTTAATTATCACATTCTTATTATCCTTAATAATCATTTACAGTATTGTGTTTAGAATATGTCCGAATTTATTGTAGGCACAATACTATGTAATATAATATATACAGTTCATAGGGTCGGCAATATTTTTTAATGTTTTTGAAAGAATTCTCTTATACGCTCATCAAAACGAAATAAATTGTTTTCAATCAAAAATACAGTAAAACAGTAATATTGTCACATGATCCTTCAGAAATCATTCTAATGGGATGATTTGGTGATGAGGAAACATTCCTTATTATCAATGTTGAAAAAAGTTTTGTAAGCAAAGTTACTTCTGACCAATTTAACCACATTCCAAAAGAACAAAAGCCCATATTATAGCCCATAAATTCATGATATAATAGTCCATAAGACTATATTCCAAGTCTTCTGAAGCCATATTAATAACTTTGTGAGAAACTTTTGTTATTCACAAAAATTGTGCCTTGCTTGACAGCTGTGGTGTTTCACTGGATGAAAATCACACAGGTTTTAAACATGGTCCGAAGCAAGGCTCTGTTTGTGGACTTGATACAGGGCATACTCAACATGGCATATAATGATGTAAGTAAGATATATGGCTGAGCACAGATTCATCAGGCCCGACCCTCTCGCACAGTTGGTCTACAGGTCTACTTTAGTACCAGACATGCAGCTCGACCCATCTTTTCTTAATTTGCAGAATACCAAAGGCCCATGTTTAGTCATGAGAGAGGGCCCTGGGTGTGACAGAGTGCTGAGGGCAGTGCATGGGAGGGCTTTCACATTGGGGTTACTATTAAAGGTTTTTGTCTCAGAGCCAAGTGTGCACAAGGGAAAGCCTGACCCCATGGGAATGCACTGTACTGCGTTGGACCTTCAGCACTTCAACATGGGAGGAGGCCAAGAGTTTCTGTTTAATCACAGCTATCAGATGTCTGCCAGGTAACACATCAAAATATAGCTCAAACAGTATAGGGAAAATGGTTGATTAATGAAAAACATTGATGAACACTGCATTTAAAATCAAAGTTTGTTGACAGAACAACTGGAAACACCAAAATTAAAAGAGATCGTTCAGCCAAAAATTTAAATTCTGTCATAATTCTACTCACCCTCATGTCGTTCCAAAACTGTGACTGGGTTTCTTCTGCGAAACACAAAATTTCAAAATATATATTTACACTATATTTTAGTGTCCTTATAATGGAAATTAAAAGTGTCCATGTTGTTTTGGGCCCCATTGAATTTGATTAGCTTATGGACAAAAGCAGTGGAAGCATTCTTCAAAATATCTTATTTTGTGTTAGGCAAGAAAGTATAAAGAACTATGTCACTTTAATGAACTAGGCATCATGAAATTACTATATCATTATTACTAGTTATAAATTACATGATAATGTTAACATGTTAACAATGGTGATGTTTGTTCATAATACATTAACTATACTGTTAATTTATACAACTAGGAAATATATTAAATGCAGCAATAATGGCACTTAACACATTAATTAGTGCTAACAGAAAACAGGCGGGTGTGTGATCATCTAGACATGGCTCTAAAATTACACTCATCCTCTTGTGTTCAGATGTCATTGCAGTGTCAAAGTTGCACGACAGGGGGCGTCCTTTCACCGCTATGAAATCAATGTATTTACAGATAATATTGCCAATTTTTACGACAGTCGCAATGCGAATTAGATGTAAATTTTATCTAATAAATTTACTTTAAAAAAATGTTTACAATTTTCTCGATAAATGTGACATCTATAGTATAATTTTCCATTTCCTGTGTAGTAGACTTCTCATCAGCTGCAGTAAAAGTGACAAACACAATTTTCTTCATTTTAATAGAAGATATATATAAGAAATATAAGAACCTCATCATAGACCACTTTAAACCACATTTTCAATGTTTAATAAGAGGAGCAAATACTTTTTTGAAACTGTAATACATGTTTCTCTCATTATTTTGTATTGTCCAGGAAATCTCTAACACTAAGCCAGACTTCACTGACTATAATCTAAATGAAACAAACACCGGTTTAAGGCACCCTTAACACCGAAACTTGAAAAACAACTCACGGGGAGGGATCATTAATCAGACTTTAAAGTACTTTAATATTTTCCATCACGAACATCCTGAGATACAAAATAAATACTTCAAACAAAACAAAAAATACTTCCAATAGACTTCATTATGAAAACACAGTCCAATTCGTTCTTTTCCTACAATATACACAACATCACCCATACAAAATGTATCATATTTTATACACCTACAACATATGGTATGTATATTTAAAAAAATAGGTCCTCTAGATCAGTGGTTCCCAACCCTGTCCTCGCGCCCCCCAACACTGCACGTATTCTTGGTCTCCCTAATCAAACACACCTGATTCAACTCATCAGCTCATTAACCCGTGTGATTTTGAGCTGATGAGTTGAATCAGGTGTGTTTGATTAGGGAGACAAAGAATACGTGCAGTGTTGGTGGGGCGCCAGGACAGGGTTGGGAACCACTGCTCTAGATGACCCATAAACTCCAACCATTTTTCAAACTGTTGTTTTCTAAGATGACCATCAAATTCATTCTCAATTCCAATATAAATATACCCTCTGTTGACAATTCTTGTAATGACAAAAGCCAAAAAAAAGTGTGAGTTGGTCCTTGAAACTGTGCCGTAACACAGGTCACTGCCCCTGGACCTCAAAAAATCTTATCAAGTCTGTCCTTTTTGTGAAATAGTAGAGGTAAAGAAGAAGAAAGAACAGGAAATACATTCCAAGCGAATGATGTAACTCCATTTAGCATAGTCTTTCCTTTGAAATGTGTAGGACGGCAGCACATTAAAGATCAGCATAGAGAAAAAATAAGTTAATGCACAACATTGCTTTGGTACAAATTAATATCTTCACTGTCCTGCATCAGAAGAAAAAAATCTCCTGACGGCAGCTGGAAGACGCATGTACGCATTTGTATGTCTGCGTGTGTACTGTAACAAAGATATGCTGCAGCGGACACCTGAAGTCTTCATAACTGATATCTAAATCTCCCTCTGTGTTTATTTAAACTGTGCACATTTAAAAGTGAGCTGCGCTCTCGCTTCGGCAGGAGGGAAAGGGCGGCAGCAGGGGACAGTAAGCAATAAGTACACTGCCCGAGAAAGCAAGAAGGCCCTGATTCCCACAATGCATCCTGCTCAGCCTAGAATCCACAGCTCAGTCTTCTTCCAGCTCTTCCTCATCCTCTTCTCTTAACTCCACGATGTCGTCCATGCGGCCCCCGGCCCTGACCTCATTCATGGGGGCAGAGTCCTCCCCGTCAATGGTCATGTCTTCATCCGAGTCTTTCTTTTTCTTCTGTGTGGGCAGAAAGTCATTTTACTGATGCAGTTTGTAAAAGGCAATAAGGTCTTTGCAATAAGGTCTCATTTGTTAACATTAGTTAATGCATTAGCTAACATGAGCTAACAATAAGCAATATATTGTATACAGCATTTATTAACCTTTGTTAATGCTACTTAATAAAAATGTTCATGTCCGTTCACCGTGCATTAACTAATGTTAACAGATGCAACTTTTGAGCTTAAAAATGTATTAGTAAATGTTGAGATTAACATTAGCTAAGATTAATAAATGCTGTAGAAGTATATTTCATTGTTATGTGTTAATCAATACAAATAGAAAGCAACTTTAATCATCAGAAAGGCTTCAGTGTTATTGTACCTGTTTTCGGTAGACATAGCATGCTGCGATTGCAACCATAGTAGACTCCCCAAGGAAACCAGCCAGCAGAGATCCAACACCAAGTGTGGCCCCATGTACCCTGCACAATTTGAGCATAAAAAGCTTTCTAACAAAGTCTAATACATTTTAATATACAATTTACAAGTCTGATGCACTATAGTCCAACAATTAGTAATATGTGTGTTTCAAATTTCTAGTCTGTACTAATGTAGAATCAAGCACAACACACGTACCCCATGTAAGGCAGCACTATGAGACTGGTGATGAGGACAATGATGCGGAGGACAGAGCTGGGTGCGAGGACAAAGGTTTTCTTCAGAGTCATGAGCCAACCAGTCAGGTGAGCACGAATCGTCACTGATGATAAAAGCAAAAGAGAGTGCAGTTCATGCAAATTCGTTCTCAAGCAATCATGTGAACACATGTTTTACACGCCAGTGATTGCTTGGCTATCAGTATCGTTATATCATAAAAGTCAAGTACAATAAAATTCGAAGGTACTTTGAGCTCTCGTTGTGATTCTTTCTCTCTCCGTTTCTGTATGCCTGGGGCATTGTAACTGAAGCATGACCTTTGCCTTTTCAAATGGACATTTTTTTAAAGAGCAACTGGTCCCCCTAAGACCATCTGTCCATTTGATGATGCACTGCACATCAGACCCTAGATCAACCATTTTTGTTTGTCATGAGAAGGCCCCTGGAGGTTTTGCAGCTACAAGACTTAAGCAGATTTAAACAGAATTTGAACATGGGTCATTCACAAAGTTCAATATACACTACTGTTCCAATGTTGGGGGGTCAGTACCATTTTTCCAAGTAATTAATACTTTTATTCAGCAATGACGCATTAATTTGATCAAAAGTGATAGTAAAGGCATTTAGGCCTGGTTTCACAGACAGGGCTTAGATTAAACCAGGATTAGGCCTTAGTTCAATTAGGATATTTAAAGCTGCAGTCCTTAATTTTTCCTCTTTGTTGCCCTCTCTGTTCGAAATCTGCAATTGCAGTTATTCGCGGAATTATCAACTTTACGTGGGTTGTGCCTCAGCACGGCACAGTGTAGATGAATCTAATGTGTGGTTTTGAGGAGAATGTGTGGCTGTCTGTCACCGTGCCGCTGTGGATACTGTCATTCAGAATCACAGATTCTACTTTTTGGAAGTATGACCAACATAAGAATTTTCACCGGAAAATGTCACCTGAACAAGCAAGTAACATCCACTTTTGTTCTGAAAACAAAAAAAAGCTAGAATTGCAAAGTAAATCACGTTGATTAAATCTAACGATTGCTGGAGGTTTAAGTAGCTATTTTAAACATGCGTTAGAAAAAAACATTACTGGTGTGCATCTTAAGACACAACAATGGCACTGACATATTTTAAGATATTTCAGTACAAGTTGCTTTCAGTTAAAACAGTGCAAACCTGCATTTTAGTCTGGGACTAGCATTTCAGAGAAATGCTGCTCTTTTGAACTCAATTTATCAGATAATCCTGAAAAAATCCCTTTGGATCTTAAGTCGCTTTGGATAAAAGTGCCTGCTAAATGATTAAATGAAAATGAAAATGTAAATGTAAAATTTATCATGGTTTCCACAGTAAAGTATTAAGCAGCACAACTGTTTTCAACTTTGCTAATAATAAGAAATGGGAAATCTAGTATGCACCAAATCTGCATACTAGAATGATTTATGAAGGATCATGTGACAATCAACACTGGAACAATTATTTAATTACAAAGAAAAACAAGTTATTTTAAATTGTTATAACATTACTGTTCTTACTTTATTTTTGATTAAATAAATACAGCCATGGTAATCATAAGAGACTTCTTTCAATAAAAAGTCTTACCGGGCCAAGTTTTGAACGGTAGTGTATGTCCTGTGTTTTACGTGCTTGTTTATCAAATATTTTGGCTATTTTGATTATGCTTTCAGCTATTAATAGTAATCGTAATGGTTAAAATCATAATTTCTTTGTACTGTATCTTAAAAATCTGTATACAGATATTTCCTCAAAATTGCTTTAAATGATTGTGTCTTTATGGAAATTTACTAAAAGTGCAATACCTGGAATGGGAAAGAAGGAGAAAATCCGTAATGGGGCGATACACAGCTCAGCAAAGGCCTGATCTACTCCTATGATATCCACCAAGATCCTCTCAGAAATGTGTGGCGCCCAGAACACCACAAAACAGAGCTGCACAGAGAAAAACAGACTACCTGAATGGGACTGTATAGAAAATCTCACACATAACATAACATAACATAACATAACATAACATAACATAACATAACATAACATAACATAACATAACATAACATAACATAACATAACATAACATAACATAACAGGACAAAGTCAAGTCAATAAATAAATAAAATAAAAAATTCACTCACAAACTATCAATCAAACATCTATAGTAAAATATAAAGCAGTTGACAAGGGCAAAAAAAAGTTTATTCCTGGTTATTTCTGTGAAAAGGCACTCTGATGGTACTTGTCATCTAGCGGAATGTAATAATATAGTAGTATGTATGTTAATTTTAGAGCCAGCACACATCCGGAAGCTGGTATATTACACTTACCCTGTTAACACAGCTATCAAAACACTATCATTTACACTCAAACGTGTTTTTATCTATCTGGGTGGAGAAGAGCCTTTGAAATGTGGGTAACGACGAAAGCCAATGGATATCTCTGGAGTATACTCCTGGCTGCAGGGAAAAAGGCCATTACAAAAAAATGGATGACTCAAAATGCTCCGACAATCAAGGAATGGGTAGACCTTGTTATGAACATAAGGAAAATGGGAAAAATCACATTCGGACTACATTTACAACTGGACAAATTTGAAAGACTTTGGGACGCGTATACTGATTTACATTTGTCTTAATACTCTGTTGATATGTTGTTCCCTTTCAAGGCTACGGAACTTCGACATTACGGATGTCGTATATGGGAACTCTCTCTCATCCTTCACTTCCGCTGAAATCTTATTGGCTAACGCCAGCAACGCTGGCCAATTGACGCAAATATGCAAATACTGAAACCCCGTTGCAGTATAATGCAAGTGCAGCGTCAATTCCTCCTCAGAATCTCTCTCTTCACGCTCAAATCGTGTGCTAGAAAGCTGATACTACCCTACTTGGATTTTTGCTATCGTTGAAGGTGCACCGGAGATACCTGAACTGTCTCCAGCATCCGATGGCGACCGTCTGCAATCTATGCTCGGGCCCCATAGTGCCCCCCGACCTCCACCTGTTCTGCATCGCGTGCATGGGGCTGGCCCACGCGGAGTCGGCCCTCAGGGATGAAGGGTCCTGCGACTTCTGTGCGGACATGCCCCTCCGAGCCCTCAAGGCCAGGCGAGACGAAGCTCGCGCTGCTGCGGGGATTGGGCCTGCTGCCGCCTCCGAGCCGCTGGCAGGCCCCCCCAACCGCGGAGTCGAGGTTCGACCCCCGGTGAGTTTTCCAGACCCTTCGTTTCATCCTCCCTGCGACGTTGCTGACTTCGTGTCCTTCGGGGTCAGTGAGGAGGACGACTCTATGTCCTTGTCGGCCTCCGAGAACGACTACGGTGCGGAGCAGGCCGCCCCTCTGGCACCCACGGAAGAGACCCCCGCGGATCTGCAGGAAGAGCTCTTCCGTATCCTCTCGAAGGCCGTCGAGGAACTGGATTTATCCTGGAAGGCTCCCGACGAGCCCTCAAAGAGCAAGTTGGACGCGTGGTTCCTCCAATCGAGCCGCCGTCAGGCCGCTTCGAAAAGGGGAACCCCGTTCTTTCCTGATGTGCACGAGCACGTGGTGAAGTCGTGGGTGGCCCCGCAATCGGCGCGCACCCTCACTTTGACCCAGGCCATGTTCCCCCCCGTGGACGAGGCGGGGGACCACGGCTACCTCCGCATCCCTCCTGTCGAGGAGACCGTCGCTGCACATCTTTGCCCGTCAGCTCCCGCCCTGGGCTCGGACCGCAGCCTGCCGTCCCGAGCTTGCAGGTTTACGGCTCACCAGGCTAACAAGGCCTACGGCGCCGCGGGGGAGGCGGTTTCTGCACTACACGCTACGGCCGTTCTTCAAGTGCTGCAGGCCAAGCGATTGAAATCTCTGGATGGCGCCCGACTCTGTCGACGCTGACGCCATCCGAGACCTCCGTTCGGCAACGGACCTCGCGCTCCTGGCCACGAAGCGCTCGGCCCAGGCGATTGGCCGTTCGATGGGGTATTTGGTGGTCCTCCACAGACACCTGTGGCTCACCCTATCGGACGTGCAGGAGGCGGACAGGAAGACGCTGCTAAACGCACCGATCTCCCCTGATGGCCTGTTCGGAGATGCCGTGGAGAAGGTCACCGACGGGTACTCCGAGACTCAGAAGAAGGCGAAGGCGATGAGCCATGTAATCCCTCGGCGAGCGCCGCCGCCGCCCCCGCCGCAGCGCCCTCGCTCTCGCTCGTCTTCCGCCTCGGGGCGCCAGTCCCAGGCTGCGGCCAGACATCAGCCAGCCTCCCGCCCGGGGCCGGATGCCCGTAAAGGCCAACACGGGCAGTGGCAAGGAGCGGGAAGCAAGAGGCCGGCTCAGAGGAGCCCGCGCAGAAAACCCGCGGCGTCCCCAGCGAGGCCCAAGCAGTCGTCCTGACCGCTCGGGCAAGAGGAGAGGAGAGCGCCCGGATGGCCCCGCTTCCAAGCGGCGCGCTCTAGAGCACGCGGTCCCTCTGCGTTCGGCGAGCGACGCGTGCAGTCATGTTGTGAATGTTGTGTGTTGTTCAATAAAGCAAATTACTTCTTCACAAACAGAGCTTTTTTCTCCTCTTGCACTTCACACTGTGTTACCCGCCCTGTCTTCGAGCAGCGCAGAGTCACGGTCATTAACTATAAAGGCACCTCGCGGGAAGCGTGAGGTGTCTATCCCCAGCCCTCACATAGCGGCGATGACCGCAGGTCTAGGTCGTTTCCTGACGGCGTGGGAAGCTATTCCGGGCATCTCGCCGTGGGTGCTGAATGTAATTCGACAGGGGTACACACTTCAGTTCAAACGCAGACCACCCCGCTTCCGCGGCGTAATCCAGTCGTTAACTTTGCCCCAAAATGCTCATGTACTGAGGCAGGAAGTGTGCAGTTTACTCGACAAGGGAGCGATAGAGCCGGTTCCCCCGAGCGAGCGGGAAGCGGATTCTACAGCCGCTACTTTGTAGTGCCGAAGAAGGGAGGGGGTCTCCGCCCCATACTGGACCTGAGACCCGTCAACAGAGCGCTTCACAAGCGCGCTTTCAGGATGACTACACTGAAACAGATCCTGGCGCAAATTCGCCCCGGGGATTGGTTCGCTTCAGTGGATCTAGAGGACGCTATATTTTCACGTCCAGATAGCGAAGCGCCACAGGCGATTCCTGAGGTTTGCGTTTGAGAATGCGGCGTACCAATACACGGTACTCCCGTTCGGGCTAGCCCTCGCCCCCCGCACTTTTTCGAAATGTGTAGACGCGGCACTTTCACTCCTCAGGTCGAGCGGGATGCGCGTCTTGAACTATCTGGACGACTGGCTGATTCTCGCGCAGTCGAGGGAGACATTGGTCGGCCATGTGGAAGCCCTACTTCGCCATTTGAAAACGCTTGGTTTGAGGGTAAACGTCCAAAAAAGTGTGCTCACACCGAGCCAAACTACCACATTCCTGGGAGTATGCTTGGACTCAGTGAGTATGAAAGCGCGTCTCTCCCCCGAACGAGCGGAGGCTCTAACTTCTTCGCTAGGTCTCTTCAGACCTGGCAGACTCGTCCCTCTGAAAGAGTTTCAGAGGCTATTGGGGCGGATGGCAGCCGCTTTGTCAGTGTGTCATCTGGGACTGCTACATATGAGACCGCTTCAGCACTGGCTGAAAGCGCGCGTCAACCCGAGCGCGTGGCACTCCGGCCGCAAGCGCATTATGGTCAACCGTGTGTGCGCCCGTGCCCTGGCCCCGTGGAAGAACCCGGATCTCTACAGTTCAGGTGTCCCTATGGGTATAGTGACGCGACGCGTGGAGGTCCTGACGGACGCTTCGTCCACCGGGTGGGGAGCGGTCTGCCTGGGCAAGCCCGCCTCCGGTCGGTGGTCGGAGAGGCAGATGGAGTGGCACATAAATCGCTTGGAACTGGAAGCGGTCTCTCTAGCCCTAAAAGTTTTCCGGTCTTGACTGGAACAGCGGCATGTGTTGATTCGAACCGACAACACTTCTGTGGTCTCTTACATCAATCGCCAAGGCGGTTTGCATTCCAGGGACCTATTCAAGCAGGCGGAATCTCTCCTGCTGTGGGCGGATCGGTTCTTTCTCTCGGTGAGAGCGACACACATCCCCGGTGTTCTAAATCGGGGGGCGGATATGCTCTCGAGGAACGGGATTCCTCAAGGGGAATGGAGGCTTCACCCCGGGACGGTTCAACTGATATGGGATCGTTTCGGCAGAGCGGAGATCGACCTCTTCGCGACGAGCGAGAAAGCGCATTGTCGGATGTTTTTCTCGCTGTCCCGTTCCCCCCGGGAGATGGACGCGCTAACTGCGCGATGGCCGAAAGCCCGTCTCTATGCCTTTCCTCCGGTGAAAATTTTGCCCATGGTGTTGTGCAAAATCAGGGAGGAAAAGGCGGCGGTGACTCTAGTGGCCCCGTACTGGCCGAATCAGCCCTGGTTCGCGGACTTGGTAGAGTTACTAACGGAGCAACCCTGGGAAATTCCGCTCAGGAAGGACCTACTGTCTCAGGCGAGCGGATCGATTTGGCATCCCAGCCCCGGGCTGTGGAGGCTCCATGTGTGGCCGCTGCAGGGACGCTGAGCGGGATCGATGTGCTTCATTCGCGGGTTCAAAATACCATCGCGGAAGCGCGAGCCCCGTCTACCCGGCGCCTGTACACTCTGAAGTGGGGTGTTTTCTCTAAATGGTGTCAGGATATCGGTTTAGACCCAGCGAACTGCTCGGTGTCGGATATTCTACGCTTCCTTCAGTACAGAATGGACGAAGGGAGCCTGCCATCCACCCTGAAGGTATACGTAGCTGCTATTGCTGCGTTTCACCCGCCTGTTGATGGACAGTCTATCGGTAGACATGCGTTGGTGACTCGGTTCCTTAAAGGAGCTAGGAGATTATGCCCTGCACGGCCGCCTTCCGTGCCGCCATGGGATTTGACTTTGGTCTTGGAAGCTTTGTCACGGCCGCCCTTTGAACCCTTAGTGTCGATTGCAGTTAAGGAGCTTTCAATTAAAACGGCGCTGCTTCTCGCTCTCGCTTCGGCGAAGCGGGTTGGGGATTTACAGGCTTTCTCTGTCAGCGAAGATTGTATTCGCTTTGGACCCGGAAACTGTAACGTGACTCTCAGACCGAGGCCGGGTTATGTCCCTAAATCGCTCAATACCCCGTTCAGGGCGCAGATTGTTTCTTTGCCTGCCTTGTCTGTTGAGCCATCGACCTCTCTAGGTTCGGATGCTCAAAGTGCTATCTGCCCAGTCAGAGCGCTCCGGGAGTACATCTCTCGCTCGGCTGCTTTCCGAAGCTCGGACCAGCTATTTGTGTGCTTTGGTGGATGCAATAAGGGACGGGGAGTCTCTAAACAGAGGCTTGCTCACTGGATTGTGGACGCTATTGTTTTGGCTTATGACTGTATGGGACAGGAATGCCCCCTCAATGTTAAGGCCCATTCGACCAGGGCGATTGCCTCTTCGTGGGCCTGGACTAAGGGTATGTCTATTCAGGATTTATGTCTTGCGGCTGGCTGGTCTTCTCAGAATACGTTCGCCAGGTTTTACAAGTTGGATTTACCCTCTGTGGCGTCTCAAGTGCTTTCGGTGAGTTGAATTCTTGCACAGCATTTAGAGCTCTCTGCGCTTTGCTCATGAGTTGTTCTGTGTGCTTATGTGTATTAAGGCTGTTGTCACCGCTATGCGTTGGCCTTATTTTACTGTTGTTGTTGCCCTGTTGGTCTACAGTGCAGACTTCCCCCGGTTAAACTGCTCGGGATATGCAAATTCTGGCAGTGTTTTGTGAGTTTGTGATTCGTCCCCTTGGACCTATCAGAGGTTAGAGGCTCGCTATTGGCCAGTCTCGTCCTATCACAATGCTGGCATTCTGGGGGGGCGGTGTCGGGGTTTTGTATTGGGTTCTGTTCTGTGGTTTGCTTGCTTCCACGGCGGGATTCTATACAGTTCCCATATACGACATCCGTAATGTCGAAGTTCCGTAGCCTTGAAAGGGAACGTCTCCGGTTACTTTCGTAACCTCGGTTCCCTGAAAGGCAAGGAACGAGACATTACGCTCGCCGCCGTGTTCGCTATTGATTTGGCGTTCTGTTCGATTCTGAGGAAGAATTGACGCTGCACTTGCATTATACTGCAACGGGGTTTCAGTATTTGCATATTTGCGTCAATTGGCCAGCGTTGCTGGCGTTAGCCAATAAGATTTCAGCGGAAGTGAAGGATGAGAGAGAGTTCCCATATACGACATCCGTAATGTCTCGTTCCTTGCCTTTCAGGGAACCGAGGTTACGAAAGTAACCGGAGACGTTCTTGCTCTCTGGTCATGTTTTGTTCTGTTTTGTAAAAAAAGAAAACAATAAAAAATAAAATAAAAAGAAATAAAAAGAAATGTGGGTAACAGCACTGGAATTAGAAGCGTATGCACAGATATGTATGGCCAGACATGTTGGCACAAGGAGCTGAGAGCAAATCTTAACACTTGCTACAACTCCTTAAAATCAATAACACAAGCCATCCATCAATGATATTTAATTAACAATAAAGTCCAAAGGGGAAATGTCTAAGCAAAATGTTGATATAGAATCTAGATGTCTTTGAGTTAAAATGTAAAGAAACCATACATCCATAGCGGCGCATTCATGCAACATTTCAGTGAAGAGGCCATCTGGGCAAAACAATATAGCACTTACATAAGAGATTAAACAGAAATCTTGCTGTACTAATGATAGACTCATACAATCATGATTCTCCCTCCACATCACTTACAGAGAAGTGAAATTATGGAATTAAAATGATCACTGTAGTGCAATACTAAGCAGGCTTTTATCTAGGTCAGGGAGGGAAGATCTGACCCGGTTACAGAAGCAGAGAGCATCAATTAATCATTTAGCCTGACTCTAAATGTACACACAATAACGAAAACACACTATCCTAATGCACTCCTTACGGCTTCACAACTATGTGTTTAGTAGCTGAATAAGAAGCCTTTGGATTTTTGTCTATTGCATTTTAAATTCAGGGGACAAATGGAAGAATTATATATAAAATACATATAAAATATGATGTTTACTGATTACGCTATGTGGGTTTATATATTATACATGTAAACAAATGGCAGCAAAGTAAAAAAAAAAAAACTAAGTGTGCTGTGTAGCCAGATTTAATTACTATTTTAACTACCTATTTAGGGTGACCAGACGTCCCGTTTTCGGCTCTATTTTTAGTGTTCCGACTTTCTAAAAAATCTAGTTTTGTCCCGTACTACTTCTTTCCTAAATTGTCTTTGCTAAGTGATCATAAAAGGGTGCAGTAGTCTTCTGTCATGTGAGAATGGCTAATCAAATGTACTAATCATAGTATATTTTGGAGAACACAATTACCATCCAATCACAATTCGTTATCGAGTAAACTTGCAGTAAGTAAAGGTGCGATATTAGAGAGCTTAAGGAGCTCAATTAGGAGATCAAGTCAGATGTGAAGAAGCGTGTGTTTACATTTGAAGAGGATCTTCAAAAATAGTTTAACAAGTTATTATGCACAGTAAGTTGTGAAAAAGATCTCTTAGGGTGTACTCACACTAGGCACGGTTGCCATGAACCGGGCCCGAGTACGATTGTCCCCCCTCCCCACTCCCCCTCTGGCCTGCACTCACATAGGGTTTCAGCATTCGTGCCGGAGCACGCTTACGTCATTATGGTGCGACGGTTTCGGGATAAACAAGAAGAGCGGCGCTCTCTGAACCAACGCATTTTCATCCTTTGGCGTTATATATATGACATTTCGTCGAAATCTTACGCACATGGCACCCTTTAGCGTCAATATAACGCACTGTTATGGGTAGGTTTAGGTCTGGGGTAGCGTTAGGTTATGACGCCTTGGGATCTGCGTCTCATATTGATGCTAAAGGATGCCATGTGCATCGGCTTTAGAGCGTGTCACCTGTATGACGCCTTGGGATGAGAACGGGCTGCTCTGAACACAATGCTGTTCCGTGCTCCAGCACGGTTAGCGCTCACACTGCATGCGAACCGCGCCCGAGTCCAACTGAACCGTGCTCTGGCCCACCTCTTCCAAGCGGGCCAGGGCCGGCTAATCGAGCCGCGCCCGGGCACGGTTCGGAGCACTCACACTAGTCAAACGAACCGCGCAAACGCACTCGGGCACGGTTCAAACGGCTAGTGTGAGTACACCCTTAGTATCGGGCTGAATGACACACACCAGAAGCGCTTTTTCAGACAGAGCTCTTGACCTAAAACTATGCTTGAATTCAGTTCTCTTTGCGCCTGATTGGTCAAATACAGACACAGTTGTCAAAGTGCCCATCATGTGGAGTATCTCACTTAAATACAGTCAGTTACAGCTTCAGTGAAGTGAACTAACTAACTCTATCTGCTTTCCATACATGGGCTGTTTTTATTGACAGATAGAAAGCTCCTCCTGATTGGCTAAACAAAAAATATGACTGCAGCCCACAGTCACAATAAACTCCCACAGCACCTTTAAAGTCCCTGAACTTCAGCAAACTGCAGTTACCAAATATATGAAACAAGCGTTATTAAAGCCAGACGGAGACTGAAGATTGAGAATGTAGATTAACTTACCGTTATAGAAAGAGCCAAACAAACAAAAGTGAAGCGCTTAATGTCAGATTTTGTCACAACTGCACAAGTGTTGGCCAACTTGTTGCTCGGGTTATTCTAGAAAATGAGAAGAGAACAAAGACATACAGCAGACGTGAGGAAAGCAGTTCATTTCTTTTTTATAATGTACAATGTTTTGAGCATTTATAATGTACACTCATTCAGTTTGGAGTCAGTAAGATTTGAAGAAAGGAATATGTTTATTCACCAAAGATGCATAATTGATAAAAAGGTCACAGTAAAGGTATTTATTATATGAAAAAATTAATCACTGTTTCCACAAAAATATAAAACAGGCACAGCTGTTTTCAACATTAATAATAATAAGAAATGTTTATTTAGCACAAGAGCTGCTGAAAACTCAGCTTTGCCATCACAGGATTAAATTACATTAATTACAATTATATTGAATTGTAATAATATTTCACAGATTAAATAAATGTAGCCTTGGTGAGCATAAGTGACCTTACTAAAAAACATCTCTTTTTAAAAACTTACAGACATCTA
The DNA here is from genome assembly GCA_036326025.1 of Chrosomus eos. NCBI lineage: Eukaryota > Metazoa > Chordata > Actinopteri > Cypriniformes > Leuciscidae > Chrosomus > Chrosomus eos. Next base: position 18,129,543 of record CM070823.1, read on the forward strand.
ACTTTTAAACAGTAATGCAGATCATCTTTATCCATTAAAAAAGTATCTACGGTTGACCAGCCACCTGCAGCCAGAGAACGTCAACCTATTTCCTGTGGATCTTGAGTCCTTTTTCTATGGGAAAATATCCTTAAATAACACCACACCATTGTGCGCCTGTTTAATTACAGTCTCTGGGACTCTAGCTGCAGGTCTGTCTCCATGAACCCACTCTGTTTACCCAAAAAATAATTGCTTTGTCATAAAGTAGAACAAGACAATAGATATACTGCAGTATTAGCACAAAAGGTGGAAGATATAAACTAATTTTGTGATCCCTTGAGACAAAGTAAGACAGTGTGGTATAAATAAAAAAGCAAAAAACCTGCACACTGATCGTTCAGGAAGAATGCTGGGAGGAGATGATGAACTTAAGTATATATTCAGAGGATCAGCATTAAGCATTCTGAGTAGTGTATGTTTACGGATTAAAAAAAATGTTAGTTGAAGGTATACCACAAACACTTACCTTGTCAAATGCAGGGTAAACAGCTCTGAGTTCAGTGAGCCAGCCATATGGCATATGACCAACTGGATATGTTGCTGTGAGAACTGCAACAGCCTGGAAAACAACGGAAAGATGATGGTAACATTAAATACCCACAATCAAATCTGTTTATTATGAATGATTCTATAGCTGTGTGACGTAAAATATTTCTGACATCTAGGCACCAACTAAAGCGACATTAAAGCTTGTTTTGTCATTACAGTAATTGTTTAAACCAAGCTTTAAAAATAAAGCAGGGGAAAAAGTGGTAAAGTTGGTCCATAAATACAGCACTCAGGATGCGAAATACCCAGTTATCCCACTCTATGATGAAATGAGTACTGTCTATGAGATTAAATGAGGTCTATTATTATGTGTTATTTTAGTATTATTTATTTGCTATTACTGTATTTCTGTCATGACAACTCTCTGAGAGATTGGCATGGTAATGGATATGGAAATGTTCATGTATTTGGTCTTGGCGGAATAGATCTGCTACGCTGATGCAGCAGAGCAAGTACATTCACAGACATTGCTGTGAGCATCTAAGACATGCTGCTGCACATGTAACACACATGAAATAACCCCTGTAGCAGATCTATATAGGTAGAGCTGGGGAAGATACGCGCTGCAGACTGCTAACAGCAACTCTACTGGTATTTATTTAAATGTTGTGCCACAGCTCACTGGCTGCTGATGCAACAGCAACCAATCAGTTGCACTATGTAGATGGCGCTGCCATTGCTATCAAGTGAGTTAAGGACATATTAGCCTGCGTTATCTAGAGTTTCATGTCAGAACTAGGTGGTATTCATATTTTGATTTTTTTTTTTCATTTTAATTTTAGAGTAATTTTATTAGTTTAAAAAAAAAAATATATATATATATATAGCTTTAATTTATTTTTTATTTCAGTTTTAGTTTTATTAATTTTAAGTTTTTCATTTAATATTATATTTATTTTAGCTTTCAATTACCGAAAAAAATTCAATTACCAATTTTTAATAGTTCTAGTTAACAACAAAATCAAGTCCAACTCTGTTTACATCTGACAGCACAGCTTTAGTTAATGTAAAAAATAGATTGCAAAATTAGAAGAACTAAAACATTTACTCCATCCGTTCTCAGCATATTTTCATAGCAAGAAAATATGTAAAGTCTTTCACTATGTTGATATTTAAATACTTTAAATGCATGTGTGCTTTTGCCAGACTAACCTCTGTGGCAGCTGTGCTTCCTTTCAGATCCCGTGACACAAACAGGTTGACGATGGGTCTGCTAATCCGCTGCGTAGCCAGGATAAGAGCCAACGGCCACCAAAAGCCTAGCATCTTTTTAATAGTGGCATCACCCTATTACACAGAATGATTGTCAGTTTATAGCTCACATTTGAGGGGGCAGAGCAAGGATAAATGAGTATAGCAAACCAATAAACTGACCAATGTAGCTGTGACACTAAACTGAGCAGGACAAAAGCAACAGATTTACACAATGCCAGTTGGTAGATCTGATGTAAAGAGAGTCAATGGACGTACCCCAACCTCTGGCCCACTGGAGTCAGGGATGTTGTCATGAACGGTCCTGTAGTACCCCAATCCAACGATAGTGAAGCGTACCAAGGCTCCCATATACAGAGAGAGGATTGGGATCAACAGGGGCTCCACACACTCCAGGTGACTGTGGAGCAAAATAGCCACAAATACAACCTAGAGAGAGAGAGAGAGAGAGAGAAGAGAGAGAGAGAGAGAGAGAGAGAGAGAGAGAGAGAGAGAGAGAGAGAGAGAGAGAGAGAGAGAGAGAGAGAGAGAGAGAGAGAGAGAGAGAGAGAGAGAGAGAGAGTGACCGTGTAACCTGATTATAACGACAGTGATAAATATAGCAACTCTCATGGCACATACAGGCTATTATTAATTCAAACCCACACACATGATAAATAAATTACACCACTGATATGAAAAGCATTGACATTATAGATAACCCACTATATCACATTATCGCACCTTCAATTATCCTTTATACACAACCATATTCAATTTCACATTCACAAAACATTGAAAATATAAACATCACTAACATATCAATACAGATTGTAAATAAGCATCTGAAATCAAAGAATGTAATGATGATTGAATGAATCTGACACTTACCTGTGCAACGACATCAGAAATAGAGGCACATCCCACCAGGAGACTGTGCTTGTGCTTCAGAAGGATTCCAGCATGAGTCCAGGCCTGAAATTAGAGACAAGAGCTAATATCAACGGTCACTAATCAAATCCAAATTCATAAATTCAAATCATAAGGTTGCGCTACAATTTACAAATAATCCTTATCTGTCAGTGACTAAAAAAGCTGTAAGATTTCTTTCAAGTTAAAAGATGTCAAGTGAAATGGTGTAACAACAAATATATATGGCAATAGTTGCATTCTTTTCCTCCTGATTAATTTCTATTAGCAGTTCTGACAGTTCAGTTCTATTCCTCTTTAACAGTCTGAAAAAAAGACAACATGTCTTGTATGTAGGGATTCACCGATATGAAAATGTAGTCCAATACCGATAATTCTTTGTAATTGAAAGCCGATAACCAATATCTTTGCCGATGAATCTAAATCCAAATTCTTATCTAATTTTTGAGAGCCTGATTACAAAAACAAAAGTCTCACCATTAAAATCCATGTCACAAGCACACAATTAAAATGATGAACTGCATGTTGCACTTAACGGTATTTTCCTTTTTTGAAGTGATTCCAATCATATTTCAAGCAATTCAAAACCATCATGGTGAACAGTGCACACGGATGTGTCTCAGCTAAAGGAATAAATCCATTATTTATCAGCTTTAATATATCGACACAATTTTTTCATTGGGACAATAAACAATAACATTAAAAATGAAAATATATCAGCCGATACCGATAATTGTCTCCCCTTTTCACTTCTAATCACTATTAGTGTTAACTGGAAAGTTTCTACAATATTTATTGTCTGTCAAAATGATGGAATCACATTGAAAAATTAACATTCAATGTTGCAGTTAATGGACATTTTTTTTAAGGCAACATATATCACATAATATAGACAAATACATTTTTTATTAAGGCATTTTATTATTAATAATTTTATTATTAATAAAAATAATTTTTTATTTTATTAAATTTTTTATAAAAAAATTTATACAGTGATATTTAACCTGTCCATAATATTGCAGTGGAAATAAGCTTTAGGAGTTTTTCATGGTCTGTTGTGAATTTTCCTATTGGATGTTTGCGGTGGTTCGTGACGTAAGCGGTGGGAGGTGACATAAGCAGGTTCCAGCTCACCACGCCCTTGGCAGTATAAAAACCATATTGTTTCGTCAAAAACACTGTAGCGAGTCAGGAGTTGGAATTGCGAGTATTGAAAACAATCAGGATAGAGTATCGGTTCGTCCCCTCTATCTCTGCTGAGCTCCGCCCACTTTTCCAGCATTTTTCAAATATTGCCAGTGGGTGGAGTCAGGCTCTGACCAGGGGTTTAGTTAACCTTTAACAGAAGACACTCCCATTATTTGCGCAAAGCATTATGGTGTGTAGGGAAAAGCTGGATACAGTTCACTTTAGTAGATAGAGAGATGGAGCAGGGACCCTCTGTTACATATTATATTAAATTGTAGGGTGTATTTTACTAATATGTTACTATATTGATTCATTTGCATACTATATATACTGTAGATGATAACATTGCAAAGACATTAAAATAAACATTAATCATGACTCATGTAGTTTTATAGGTAATGCTTCCTTTAACAGTCCAGTTACCCATGTAAATACTATGTACTTATTTTAGTAACTACAATTACTGGGTAATAACTAGTACTAACCCTGAATCTACCTCTAAACCTACCCCTGTTCCATGTACTTACCATATATTAGCAGTACTTTCTAGGTAAGTACACTGTAAGTACTGTACTGTAAAAGGAAGCGTTACCGTTTTATATTACAGTATCCATACCGATCAAAATTCTTGGGTCTGATTTTTAATACATTTATCTGATCAAAATATTAAAATAAACAGTAATATTGTGAAATATTAATACACTTTAAAGTAACTGTTTTCTATTTTTATATATATTTCAACATGTAATTTACTCCTGATTTTTCAGTATCATTGCTCCAGTCTTGGTGCTCAAGAAAAATTTCTTATTATTCGCAATGTCCTAGACAGTTTTGTTGCTTAGCATTTTTATGAATTTCCATTTGTTTATAAAAAAAATTTTGGGTTCAATCTCTAGTCTAGAGACATAACACTTTAAACAAAACATTGCTGCAGTTTAACCTCCATTGAGAGGCAGAGGACTTTCAGCGTGGGCTGTTATTAATCCAAAGGAGCTTGATGGTTTTCCAGATCTGAATAGGCTCTGATGCCTGGCTGTACCACACGATTAAACACACATACTCTCTGCCCATCTGTGCCAGGCAGACGAGCCAGATCTGACGGTCAGAGCAAGAACATATTATGACATTACGACCGAATATCTCAGGCATGTCACTCACCATGGCGTCAAGTAAAGGAAAAGCAGCCAGATAGAGAAACGCCTTCCGGGTCTTACTCCCCACAGACTCATCCACATGATGCAGTTTGTTTATGATGTAATAGCCAAGATCTGTGTAGGCTAAACAAGGAAAAGTGAGAACAAGATTAATTTGTATATTTATCATCCCTGTGACCCTACATAAAACAAGTTGTTTGGAGAATGGATGGATGGATAATATAATTGTAAAAATACCATGTAAAGACATAGAAATTCTCATGTCTCCCATGACTTTTCCATTTTTCTCAGTAATGTGTGCAGTGACGTGATCCACAGATGGATGACGCAGCTCTACAAAACTCAGAGACTGTGAAAATGGGCATAACATGTCTGAGACCGCACGCAAGATGATGGAGAGTGACCATGTTATGTTAACAGACCATAAGTTCTTCATTTAAAAGCACATCATTAAGTGCGGCAGAGAGATGTTGGCATAGTGGTTAAAAATCCATGCCCTCCACCAAGAGGGTGGTGGTTTGTATCCTATATCCCTCGAGGTTACCCTGGTAACATTCTTTCTTCATGCACTCATAGCAGTAACTGTCATATGGACACTGCGGAGCGGCTGAAAATGGATCAGATTTTTTGCTTTGAGTGTAAATGACTATTTGTGTAAATGCAAATGAATTTGGGGTAGAGAAACTGACGTCTTCAAGATGAATATCCTTCATTTTTCTAATACAATAACAAATTAAACTGTAAATTTAGACTGTTTAAAGACGATTGGATTGTTTTTAACCACAACCCACAAACTTAAGTATTTGTAATTTGGTAAATATGGGTGGCAGAACTTATTTCCAGCTGAGTAGGAGTGCAGTATTTTGCCCAATTTGTTTAATGACAGTATAATAATAGAGGATGAACGAAGAACCGAAAATAAATGGCACTCTACTACCCCCGTGAGTTTAGATAGTTTGTTTGAGAGAGGCCTCACCATTCACAGGGAGTACACTGGGCAGGCATGTAGTAACCTGGCAAAAAAACCTTTCCGTCAACACAGCGGATGAACCGTGTTTGGAATATAATGTTCCTTTGTGCAATGACTTTTCCAGAGAATAGTTACATCTGCCTTCTATGAGTAGAGTCTGCGTTATTAAGACCATTTGAGGTCTTACTCCAGTCATAACACAGCTCACTAAGTCTACCATCATGACATATTTGTTTAGAAAAGTGCAAAACAAAACGGTGTGCCCTGTACATTTAGTACAAACTCATGCAAGAGGTGGAGTGAGGAAATGATAGACTGGCAGACTGACCAATGAGAGAATGGAAAATTATAGCCACGGTTCCTGCAGCAACCATACAGAGGACCGCCTTGGTTCTGTCCCGTTTGCTGTTGACAAACACCAGTCCTACGTTCTTGAAATCGCTCATAGGGCCTGTGAAGAACTTCATGAGGGAGTAGGCCAGACCATAGCTGGCCAGCATTTCCACAGCATCCTCTTTGACTGCTGCTATTCCCCTGTTTAAAGCCTGTAGAGGAAGAGAGAGAATTTATACAAATTTATCAGAAACACCATTTTTCCAGCATTATATAAAAAACAGGCTAGTAGAGTGATTAAAAGAATCCAGATTAAGTCACATTATCGATTTTCTAAAGTGGAGGGATGAATTGAAATGGTGATCATGGGATTCTTTAACAAAAAGAGGGTGCTATACCCAAGATATACAGCACAATCCCTGTATCAACTGACTAAATGCCTTTCATGGCATGTCCCCCAGAAAAGGATGTAAATGTGAGGACTGGTATTTGCTATGCTGGATAAGTTTGTGTTACACAGGACTGCTGGACTAAATATCACAGTATAAAAGTCTGTAGACTGTCTGCTCTGAACACTATCAAAGAACATTTCTAAGCAGAAAAAAGAAGAAGAGTTATAAGATTACATTGATTCATGGTCTTTTATTGAGATAAACACCTATAAAGTGATGAGAATCAACAGTCAATGTAGTCTCAAACCTCTCAAAGAAAGTGGAGATAGTAACTCTAAAGGGTCTATATGATAACCAACTATATTGTGACAATAAAGCTGTAAAAATTGTTCATATACCAGAAAATACCCCCGTCACATGAGAAGGTGATTTGTAAATGTGTCAGATGTCAAACTTGTTGGAAAATGCTGAGGTGTACATGAGTTCTACTTGCTCTTCAAGTTGTAGGTGTTACTGCACAATTAAATAAACATTTCTGTCCTGTCCTTGACTCTAACCTGGTGGCACCATTCTGTAATATTTGTTTAAGGAGAACATTGCTTATGTTTAAATCTTAAGATTTCATTTGGATGAAACGGTATCAGTCACAGAATTAATAAGCAGCAAGGCCAGTACAATAAGAGATAAAGTCTAACGGACACATGAATGTACGCTTTTTCCCTCCTTATCTGCTGCCTTTTTCTGACTCTCTTTGTCTGCCACTTCATCTCCAACGCCTTACAACAATGTGCAGAGAGATAATGGTTGTCTGTTACTGTGGGCAGACAGGCTCTTAGGCTTCCTGCTCACATTTCTTCTTTCTGCTATAAGTGATTCTGAAAAATTAATTTTGTATCTAACAAAAACGAAAGGCAATATTTCATTCCAGTTTTCCCAAAATCAAATGAATTCTTCAGTGTAGTGACTTGCATCCATCAAATTCATTCTAATTTCACAATTTTCTCATTTTATGATCTTTACTCACCAAAAAAATAATTTGTCATCATGACAACTGAGGGATTGCATCAACACACTACATTTCCTCATCAACTGTCAATTGCAACAGCTGGATCAACCGATATGGCCAATAACAATACAGCTATTTTATGTATAACTGATATTTAACGCCAGTTTATAGTTTTATTTCTGTTTTTTAACACAGTAAGTTTTCATTATACTACAATGCTAAAACATTATAATATAATAAAAACATTTGACCAAATATAATTATTCTATGTAAAATGGTTAAGCTACTGAATAACATTTATTTTCCAGTGTGAAAATGTGTAGCTTAACAATTACATTATTATTACATTTTTTGAATAACAGCCATTTATTTTCCAGTGAAAAGTGTCAAAATCCAAACAATTATGAAATAATGCTATTCAATTATTTTAAAACCCAATATTAAAACACATTATCGGTCTGTCTATAATGCCCTCAAACATTCAATAAAAAAGTGATTGTGCACAAATATTTGAGTTTAACATGACAATGAATATAGATTTGTATGTGTGATTTTTTTTTTAATTTACGGAACTCATGATAATGCCAAATACTTTCCAATGTGTAGAAATTATTTATTAAAACCTCGGGAAGACACATAAGAGCAACAGAGTGAGATGTGAATTACGTGAATAAAATATTTATGAAGGGTTTTTGTAGCCAACCCAAAAACATGTAGAGACTGCGATCAAATAAATAAATACTGTAAGCCGCAGTAGCCTACATTTGTTAATGGTTGACAAAAACAAGGCCAGTTCAGGCAGAGGTAAAAACAAAATCAGCCCATCCAAAAGTGCACATTCATCTCTGTCAGATTGCTTATGCATTGTTCGGTGTGACACACGTTATTGGATGCGCTGTATGGCCAGCTGTTGACGCACACAGCTGATCGGCTCATGTTGTTTGTGATGATGCCCTGTTAACGAAGGGCCGCTGTTTACCCGTTTCCTTACGAAATAAAAGCACAGGATGGCCCTAACCTATAAAATACGTTAGCAACATAGGCCTACTATACATGCGCGAGCCAGATAAACAGACCTCTTGAGGGATGCCATTGCTGCAGTCAGTGTCCAGCTCCAAGGATACACAACCAATCTTACGTCACGAAGTGCCTTTTTTTAACTGACAATTCATTCACACTTGCCTGTTCGCCGAGGTCGATGGCTATGTTGGTAATGGCCAGCGGCACCAGGAATCGGATGAGAGGCAAATAGTGCGTGAGCGCTGGGAATTTCACCATGTTCGCCGGGAAGATAGCGGCAGCACTGCCAACATCAGCTGCTCGGATCTGGAAGGATGAGAGGCCGGTCACCGCCTGTCGAGTTCTGAGTGTTTTCTAGCAGAAATCCACCGAGATCAGGTCCGTCCCTGCCCTCCTACACAACAACAGCATCATAAACAATGTTCTGGTGCATGGGAAAATAGGAGGGTCACCAGAAATTTCTGCTGACGGCTTCTCCATTGTTCACCCATCAGTGGAGAGGAAAAAGATACATATAATCGGCTGCGGCGATTAAGTGCGGCACAAGCCATATACATGGAGTCGCTCGGCCAGACGCTATTCTGCTAGATAGCCACTCGGTTTACTGTACTTAAATCATCATCCTTCCTTAACAACACGTGGGAGACGGTCGCTGCATAAAGGCCACTCCTCTTTTAAACGTCACCTTCTCTGTGCACTGTGCAGAGACAGACATACACTGCTGAACACGGCGGTCCAAAATTCATTCTCAGATAACGGCTTACGAGGTCTGGGCACTGCACAGCACAAGGGGATGAAATGGCCGTCCTCCTTATTTCTTACCTGACTGGCTGCTTGTAGGCCTACATGTTAATTTTACATGAAATGTTAGCGCAATAAATAAATATCAAATTGAGACAAAGACATTAAACACAAATTTAGTGACGCTCAATAATCTCAGCGAAAACCGAACATCTTATATGTCGGCCAGCAGGTGGCGCTGCGGAGCAGGCACGTCTTATGAGAAGCACTGCTGTCTGTGTCAAACTGTCAATTAAAGGGACCGTTCACCCATAAATCACAATCATGCATACATATTTCTATATCTATATGACAGTAACCGACATCTCCTTTTGTACTCAATGTGTTTACTCCTTCTGTAGAGAGATAAATTACCACATCTGCGCAGCCCAAAATAAACTTTTTTATATACAAATGTAACTAGCAAAAATATAAATATATATAATAAAAGGACTTTCAGCGTGGGCTGTTATTTATGCAATAGAGCTTGATGGTTTTACAGATCTGAATAGGCTCTGATACCTGGCTGTACCACATGATTAAAAACACATACCCTCTGCTCATCTGTGCCAGGGGCTAAAAAATATTTCAACTAATAAATCTCTAATTATTAATTAATAAAGGTCTCTGCAGGACAGTAATAGGAGTTACCAGATCAGTGGGCAAGGCCTTAAACAGAGCGGCATATTTAGCGCTCCTGAAGATCTTAATTACATATTACATTTGCAGGGAGGTAGATCTCCAGAAACAGGATTAGGAACCCCAGATATAGACCATATTAGGCTACTTCTGCATTTCATTGGTTCCCATTAATTACAGGACTTATTTTTGCAAGTGCAGATTGGCTTGGCTAGTCAGAAACATGCTGAAGGTGCTAGCAAAACATGCTCCAAAATATTTTTTAGATTTTCTAATGTTACATTTTTGGTACAATGAAATGTAAACCATACAAGATCAAGTGATGCTGCTTTTAGCCATTATGCTCACAAAATCTGAAACTATTTAGCGATTAAAATTAGAAAAGATTCCTGCATTCACAAACGTCTAAATCATCTCTTGGCATTTCTTTACTCTTTATCATGACATTTCATTACAAAGTTTCAGTGAACAATTGATTTGAGATGGAGGCAGCCTGTTGTAATGCTGCATGCATGCTTCATCAGATGCTTGTGAATTATTGAGCTGTGGCCATTTCTCATTTCCTGCCCACGCGGTGGACATTGCTCTTCAGAGTAATAAATGGTCAGAAAGTTAAGATGACGTCATCTGAAGAAGGCAGTATAAGAAGATAAACCAGTGGAAGAACAGATATCATAAAATGAATGGGACACTAAACTAGATTAATGTAATACCTAAAAATCAAGAAAAGCAAAAAAACGAGTCAAGATTTATAGTTAAATTTTTATTGTAATTAAGCGAAGCAATAATTAACCTAGTAAACTAATGAAAATCATTTAAAAATAATCTCCCATCCCAGCTGGAGGCGCAGCTATGTCTCATATAACCACTGCAAAGGTTTATTTAGAAATGCATCATTTTATCCAAAATTACATTGGTAGCAGAATAAGGATAACACATTTTTACATTTATCAAAATTAAAATAAGAAAAAATTATCCCAAAACATAAATGCAAGAACTGCAATGTGGAAACCACAAATGATTGTACAGTAACTCCTGAGTTCTGTAGACCGTGTGTGATTGCCATATACTCTTTAAAGTCGTGTAGTTGTGTTTGATTGTCCATCTGAAGGTTGATTCCACTTTGGCCTACCACGTTCATCAAATTTGGAGGACTTTTTGGGTACGAGTGCATTGTAGTGTCTGTCATCTTCTGTAAGCAAGCATAGAGGAGGCCAGTCTTCCCTGTGGTCATTCGGGTAGTATGTGATAAACTCTTCTGTGTCACACTTATACAGCCGAACGACCCGGATCGTCTGTTGAAGGGAATGAGCCAGGAGGCACATCTCCACCTAAACAACATTACAGGAGAGGTTTCTTCATAAAAATATGACCACTTCAACCATTTAAACAATGGCATGAATTAAAGGTAGGGAAGGCAACTTTTTCTTATAAACACTTTTTGTTATACTAGTTGAAACGCTCGTCAAATCTTAACAACAATCAATAATAGAAGTGATCTAAATATTAAAACATCTACTTATCTTCCGTGAAAGTCTCAGGACCAAAATATGTCCGTCCAATCATTGCATAAGCTGTCCTACCTGCCTGTCAACATCTGCATTTCCATACCACCGCACACCCTGCTCGCGCAGACATCACACGTCATCATTGCGTTTCATGAGTTGTAGACAGCCTTTTACAGTTCATCCTGTTACAGCACGTCCTCAGACTCGGATTTATGTTTCTATGTCAACACTATCAACGCCCAAATTAATCTGCAGCAGTCAGGTCATACAAGTAAGAGCTCTGTAAGTTGTTTACGTTCATTATTATTGTAATGTTATGTGCTTTGAGACATGAGGTAATCTCATGCTTTCAAAGCTAGCTTGCTACTGCTAGCCTCTCTGAAATTGCCATCCCTACCTTTAAATGACAGTAGTATAATAACAGTCCTTACTCCTTAGTAGTTATTATTCATTCACGACTGGTCCAGAATTAAATAAAGTGAAAAGTTATTTTGTTTGCTCACCTGTTCCAGCCCACCACTGAATCCTACATGTCTGAGATGGTTGGTGAAGAAGGTCTTGGGATCTTTGGACGAGTCACGAGCAAAGAGGAGCCAGCAGAACTCTGGTACGTCAGAGCCCTTCTCCATATTGGAGTGCAACTGAATGGCAGTCCTCAGCATCAAGAACTTCAGCGCTTCCAGAAGCTCATACTCCTCATCATGACCTCTGAACACCTGCTGGCACATGCGCTCCCTCTCTTCAAGAGTTTTACACCCAACAGCCTCTTGCCACTAAAGACAAAACAATAAAATATTGTCAGCAGGTACAGTTAAGTTTGGGGTCAGTATGATTTTAATACTTTTATTTAGCAAAGACTTACTGATAAAAAAATTACATTAAAGATGTTTATTATGTTACTAATTATTTCTATTTCAAATGCTGTTCTTATATTTATCAAAGGATCCTTAAAAAACATGTATCGCTGTTTCCACAAAATATTAAGCAGCACAACTGTTTTTAACATTGAAATGTTTCTTAAGCACCAAATCAGCATATTAGAAGGATTTTGAAGGATCATGTGCCACTGAAGACTGGAGTAATGATTCTGAAAGAACAGCTTTGACATCACAGGAATACATTATATATTAAAATATATTAAAATAGAAAACAGGTACATTTAACTATAATAATATTTTACAATATTACTATATTTTTCTGTATTTTTGATCAGATAAAAAGCAATACAGCATTTGTGAGCATAAGAGACTTAAATATTCATACATAAGCAATGAAGAAAAATAACAAAAGTAACCTTTTTCTTCAGTAATTCCAGACATAGTTCAAGATGCTGTACTGAGCTCGTCCTGCTTTCAAATGGAAACTGCCACTCCTTAATAAAATCCTTATCAGAATGCATTTCTTTTGGCCACTATAACAAGACATTCATAATGCACCAAATTAATTTAACACATAATAACATTCTATATTAATATGCTGCTTTGTGGAAATCCTGAATTAGTAGGGATGTAATAAGGATGCCTAAACACAATAAGGCTGAATTACCTTAATGATGTCAGAGTCATGCAACCAGGCAGGAAGCTGTTTGGATTGGCTGAGCACCTGGAAGAGTGTCGCCCTCAGGGCACAATAGTTATCACCTCTTACTATGCATAGATTGAATTCACTGGCTATTGCTTCATAACCCTGAAAAAGATGCGGATGAGAGCAGGCTCCTTTAATAAACACAGTAAAGTGTGAGAGAAGAAGACTCACCTTTCGGATAAGCTGACTTTTAGTGGTATTGCCTTTCCATTCTCTCTCGCTGTAGGTTTGAAGATCCGCCGCAGCTGACACACTGCTCTGGGCCTCACCAACAGCCACTGATAGGAATAAAGACACCTCTAGCTCAGACAAAAACAACCTCACAGACATATCTCCAACATTTTAATACAGACTTCACATTCAGACTTGGCCACTACCTGACTTTGACTGGTGCTTCTCCTGCAGTTCTTGTTCTATTTCCTCTTGTCCTCTGTACAGGTCCACCTCACTAAGAAACAATAAGACTCACTGCAAAATGGTGCATTGCAACTTGTGTCACTTCCTTAATCTAGTAAACGGTGCATAATATGTCACGTAACCATATATTTATGGTTATACATCTCTCCTGCATTTGATTGAGTGATGCAGGAGAAAAGTGATTAAACACTGTTCTTGTGTGTCAAGTTACATTTTCTACATAGCAAGTAAAAATAATTATGTCAAAGCAAACTTAACCTGATAAAAAAATGTATAAAAAAAATGTATAAAAAAAATGTAAAACCGCCGTCGGTGTATGAATGAGTGTGTGAATGGGTGAATGTGAGGCAAATGTAAAGCGCTTTGGGGCCCATTGGGTCTGTGAAAGCGCTATATAAATGCAGTCCATTTACCATTTACCATTTATATTGTACATGTAGTGAATTGTCATTGTATAAAACCATGTAAATTATTTGACCAGATTAGCTATTAATTATTAAAAGAAGCATTTAACCAAAACTAAAAGTGATGGTGAGTTTTTTCTTGAAATCCAAATGTAAAATTTGAAATGCAAATTAAATGTAAACGTATTCCTGAATGATTTGTCTTCCTTCTTGACATGACAAAGCTAGTTTAACCTCAATTTCACATGACAGTAGACATCCAGAATTATCCTTAGGAGTATTCATTTTATCTTCTGTAATTTATCTTTGACTTGAGGAGTACTTTACACAGCCATACTGCACTGCATTGAATCAGCTGAATTGACAGGAAGAATTACCCTTTTTCATCTACAGAAGACCTTGACGTCTTCATCAGATGTTGCTGGGATGAATTACTGTCACTATGAGTAGATTTGGCCTCCTCCTGAGCACGCTTTTGCATACTGCGGGTAGATTCAGAGCTTCTCTCAGGTCCAGGAGAATAAACATCCTCTCCAGCAGCCCGGCCCTTCACTTCTGCTTTCTGACCTTGAGTGCTCTGTGTCGATCTAAGAGAGGAGGACCAGTTATGTCCAACATGAAATATCATATGCTTAGATATAAAATGTTTACAATTGACAAATATTATAATAACAATTTCAAACTTGCAATTGAAAAAAAAAATCAGTGCTACGGCATACCCATTATTCTTTTTGGATTTTTTACTCTGACTCTTTTGGCCAGAATCAAACTTTTTTTTGTTCATGGTTTTGACTTGGTCAGTTTGACGATTCTGCACATCCTTCGTACCTGAATCATAATGGCACATGTGCAGGGAGGTCCAACCTGCATCTCTGCATGGTGGGCTGATGCAGATGGGAAATACAAATAAATACTAAACATCAAACGTGAAGCTTGAAGGTGACTAGCTACCGTACTTTTGCACTTCTGTACATCACAATGCAAACAAACAGAAACACTTCCGCATTCAGTCAGATTCCACAATATCATCAGAGACATTAACATTCCAAATAGAAAATAGTAACTATTAATGCAACGATTTACTAACCACACTCAGACAAAACTCCCAAAAAAGCGCTTGTATTTAACTTACCTGCTTTCACTATCCTCCCGAACGGGAACAAATACAGAGCCTAAAAATACTTCCGGTGAAAAGGGGATTAAGGGAAATGTAGTTTTCCGGAAATTCCGGCGGGCAGCCGCTTCGTGTTGGTCCGCTTTTAAGCATCGCTGAGCTTGTTTGTTTGTGAAGTTTTTGTGCCTGCTTACGGCACAATGTGGTATGTTTGGTCTTGTTAGTGTTTGGTCACCATAGCTCAATAAAATATGACCGTTTATCGGCATTTAGTGGCAAATATTTCAGAATGATGATCCTCTTTTTCTGGTAACACTGTTTAAACAGTTACTGTAATATATTTTATGTATTTATTTATTTTATATAAAAGGTGTACATAAATAAGCCAATATGTTATTGAAGAAATTTAACACTCTACCTAGAAACACCAAAACAAGTTGCCTGTTTTTCAGATCAGCCGTTAAATAATCCACTAGATTTGTTTCATCCACTAGATGACAGCATTTGGTTAATTCAGAATTGCTGTAGCTGGGCAGGCTAATATTTCTAATATTAATGCATAAAAATAGGGAATCGTTTATATAGCCTATAAAATAAATAAAACATTAGAAATAAAAAAGGGATCAGAGAAATGCAATTTATTAAAATTTCTTAATAAAAAAATATTGTGGTGAATGTGACCACACTGCGCCTGTTAGGCCTTCGCCATCAACGGGGCATCAAAAGTAGGCAACAGGGAGGGAGTGGAGCGCAAAGCGTGAGCAAAAGAGTGTAAGAATAAAAGCAACCATAAATGCATAGAGCACATTACTTGCGACGCACATTCGTGAGGCATCCTCGTCGTCATACACATGCTAATATTATAATATTCAACGAAAAAAATAAAGACGAATTTTTCAAACATATTTGATTTCCAAGCATCTTATTGACGAATAGTGTGTTGGCGAGGGTTGTCTGTGGCGCGCTCTGTGGCTTTAAATGTCGCTCCTCCCCCTTCGCTCTCCTCTGCTCTGGAGGTGCTGAAACGTCGCCTTCTCGTCTCAGAGCACTAGCAGCCATGGCTGAAATTAAGACGGGCATATTTGCCAAAAACGTCCAAAAGAGGCTCAGTCGGGCACAGGAAAAGGTATGGGTCTAATTATGTTCTTATTTGTGATGGATCAAAAATGACTTGGTTCTTAGAGGACGTTTGATAAAGCAAAAGGCATCATTTTTGTCTTCGTGGAGCTGTCCAGCAGATGCTCCGTGTAGGGGAAAGAGATTCAGGTGTGCGATTGAACCTGAAATATTTTAGGTCAGAGGAAAATGTGTTTTCATTTCTCCTTTCTCACATGCATACCGTAGTTTACATTTTCAATGCACCAGACCTTCAACATCATTGCTGGCGTCAGAAATGCGCAGACTGCAATCTTAGCCAACACTGCCATTTGAAAGCGACTACGAGAAGCTCTCCATGACTGAAATCCCACTTAAACCTTCGAGGAATTATCATACTTTGTGGCCTAAATATATTATGTAGGCCTACCTTCTTGTTGGACAAATGATTGATCTCAGTTTGAAAACCTTGTATGACTAGATTTTAATGTGTCACTGATACAGTGACACGTATTATTGTAGCCTATGTCATACGCCTAGCTATTCATTCTTATTTTTGGCTTGGTGTTTTTCTATAATCGATGTGCCTGGCATTTCTGACGATGCAATCCACTATTTCCCAAGATGTTGGTTGAAGCTGTCATTTTCCTGCAAGGTCAGGAGAAGGGGAGGTGGGGGATGCCCTCGTCTATGCGGTATGAATTACTAGCAGGGGAGATTTCCTAGTGGCCACGAGATCGTGAAGGCCGCTTAATGTGGTTGTAGAGACACACGCTGCAGTCTCGCTCTGTTTAAAACGAGAATAGCCCAAATAGACGAGGAGGTCTATCGCTTTTGAGTGGTGTCTTTGACAATGGTATTCAGTTGCAGAATGGGATTTGGTTATGGTTATACGGATTTTTTTCTGCGCAATATTTTGCAGCTGTTGGTAGCGAACTGAAAATGAAATGTCTGTCAGCTTCAGCTAGTAAACTGAAGGCGTCTGGTAAACAGAGCAGTAGTGGTTTTCCCAGCCCGAGCCGAGCTGCAGTAAGAGGATTGCTTTTCTTTTAATACCCACGGTTCACTCACAGACCGAGGGCCAGCTGTAGTGAGACATCGAAAGTGAAGATTCCCTTGAAATCTGTGTATTTTCATCTTTGAACTATTGGTGTCACACATTAAGGGTATGCAGAAGTCGTACCGTTTTTGGTAGATGCGCGATGGAGACTTAATAAGCTTTACATCCTCTACCTGAATTTGAAGTTGCTAAAACCCACCTAAATGTAAATACATCAAAGCAATTAAAATAAATTTTCTTCATTTCAATTAGTTAATTGCATGTCAGGTCACGTGTGACGTGTCTATTTAAAGTGGCCAAGCTGGCGTTTGGAACATTAGTTGCTTTAGTTGGTTTGTTACTGGTGCAAGACTTGAGCAGGTTGACTAAGGTCTTTTATGTTATGTACTGTATAGGTCATTAGTAGTATAATTATTGGTGATCATTATCCATCAGAACAATTTAAAAATGTCCCATTATAGATTAAAGCTACTGCAACAATGTTTTTTGTAACCGGCCATTCAACTATCATTAAAAATGGCTTATTTTTAAGAACCTGGTTAAGTGCTGTGTAGTTCTTTCTGAGACAATTTAGACATCAAAAAACAACAACCACTACAGTGGCATCAGGCAAATGAAAACATTTTCATAATGAGGATACTTGTGGCAGTTATTAATGACTGTTATATTTGATTGCCTCATGGTATTTAAGAAACAATCAATCATGACACTTATTTTCTCCACTTTCTACCTGATGACTCTTTATAAACAGTTATAAGGAAAAGCGGAGCTTTGGTATGTTGCCAACAGATAATAATATTTCCCTAATTTATATTATATTACATTTTTGTCATATTCTATTATCATTTCTAGTTTTAGGTCCTATCATTTATGAATATTACCATTTGATGATGCATTTTTGAAGCCATGCAGACAAATATCAAATCTTATCTGAATTCATAAGAGCATCATGAAGCCACACAGTTAAGCCTGAATGTTCACAATCTCTATCAATGTAACATGATTCCCTTTAGAGAGTTAAGACCAGCCCATTTAAGAGCAGGTATACAATTTACTGCCCCTGGAACAGAATATCCTGGCCGGGCAGATAACATGATAAGGGGTGTAAGAGATCCTTTAATCTGAGTTCTGGTGGGGACAGAATACCTCATATCAAGAGGGATCACTCATAATCCTGTTGCATATACTGTCAGAGGAACATTGCAGCATTGTGACAGTGTAAATGTGAACTGGATGCAGCATTGATTGTACTAAGTGCTGTGTCTTAATGTTTTACAAATATTTTCAATGCATTTGTAAAGCAGAATGAAGGAGTGAAAACGCATGTAAATTGATTAGTCATTTTCTCTTGTGTATGGCAGGATAAATATTAGCATCCACATCTTGGGAAATCATGTATAATTGTTTGAATGGCACTGTTCCATTTGCTATAAAAGAGATTTGCTTTTCCACTTTGTTTAGCAAAGCTATGAGATGAACTGTTTTTTGGGGGGGCTTTTTTTGGTAAACATTATAAAACACTTTTTGAAAGATCATTTGTCAACATAAAAAGGACATTACTCCCCTGAATGGATGATGTCTGTTTTTTAGGCTTAAGCTGTGTTAATTTTTCATAGGCTGGCTGCTTCTGTTGTATAGTGTTTCCAGGCTTCCAGGCGTTGTGTCTTAGGTTAGTACCATTTACCTTCTGGAGAGTTCAGTGTTGATTCTCAGACTCTAGATGGGAGGTTTAGGACATTTTTTAAGAATTGAGAATACAGATGAGCACACACCAGATAATGGTCTTTAATTTTATGGTGTGACACAGTGCTATATTTAAAGTAATGTTACATTTGGTACTTTTATTATTAACAGCAGAATAGTACTCTGATCTCTTTTTTAATCTATTTGAAAAATATTTGTGTGCATTATTAAAGTATTGAGCCTGATTAGAGAGCATTACATGTATTGCATGAATGTTACTATACTGTACCTTTGTGATGCATATTTCCTGATGTCATTTACAGTATATGTGTCATGGGATGTTGGTGTCACAACACAATACCTATTGATTCATATCAAAGCCTTTACTAACATGTGTGAGTGTGCTACAAAGAAAAGACCCAGATGGCTCGTTCTTTCCACCCAGGAGTAATGTGGAGCTTTTGTATGTGACATTATTCATGATCCCAGGGGGCCGTTCCTGTGGTTTACTGACTGAGCCCCGACTGAGTCATACTCTCACTTATATGTTTGTATAAGTGTAACAATTACTTAAACGTATCACTTTATCTCTTTCAGCAAGTGTCTTAATTGCCCACTGTAACATCGTTTTAACACCTTCAGTTTGTTTGTAAATGCAAAACGCCTGTTCAGCCAATAAATTAATAAATTGTTCAGCAAAATATAAATTAGCAATATAATACATTTGAATTTGTCAATTTTATCAGTTGGTTTTTCACATTGTCCCACAGCATTAAAATAGTATAGATTAGTCTACAATGTTTTATAATAATGTGTTCTATTTAGTGTCCATTTCATTAATTTAATACATTTAATATTGGGAGTATCCAAGTTATTTCACATATTTAAACACAACAGTTACTTTACCTGGTAATTCGTTACTTTTGTAATGATGTAACTCAGTTACTAACTCAGTTACTTTTTGTGAGAAGTAACTAGCAAATTAAAGAACATTTCCATAATGACCATTGACCAACGCAATCTACCAGTTAGCGTCTGGTTTAAGACGTGCTTTTTTTAGGCAGTAAATAATGACGCAAACACTAGTAAATTGATGAACGCAAACCTTAGTAAATATCCTTGCATGATTCAGTTTTCCTCCGTTTTTTAAACAATTCAAATGTAAATTCATATATCAGTTAAATAAACATATAAAAAAAAGAAGAAACAACCAAGAGGTGGGATTTATCGCGTAAATCAATCATATCCAATCATAGCACGATCCAGGCATTGTGTTTTATAATCTAATATTACATATTATTTTAGACTATGATTAACACCAGTTAATTACACGAAGTACAGGTTATAGTTTGCCTGACATAACAATTTGTATTATAGTTGGTCTATAAGGACATACTGTACCATCTGGTTTGTCTGTACAGGTTGAACAACCCAGAAGGTTGTTGGTGTAGCACTATGTGTGTGTTTGCCACAGCAAAACATCCATTTCCTTTGTAATAGACTATAAAGACTTCTATTGTATATTGTTTGCACACAACCTGCTCACAGTACGTCCATTGGTTGTATGTTGTCATTGTATGCACATTGTATATTATTTGTGTTAGAGTATTGATTTGCTAACAGTTTAAACCTTACATAAAAAGGATATATCAAAAAGTAGTAGCTTTTTAAAATCAATCGGAGTTAAAATCAAAACAGACACCTCTCTCGTTCTCAGCAAATGCAGTGTTTGAGTATCAGTTGACTGCCATTTTCATGTGTTAGTCACTACAGTGAGGTGGTCATGTGACAGAAGTCCTCTTTTTGGCAGAAAGACTTGACAGACTAAGTGAAATATATGCCCGGTCTTCCTCCCCCGCTCCTGCTCAGCCCTTTCTTTGTGTGCATGTCATACTGTCCACAGGGTGTTCAGACACTGTTAGAGGATTGCCTCATGGGAATTCAATCATGGCTCAGCTGAATCAATAAGAAATGCTGTGTGAATCGGATGCTACGGATGCTATGCTTCTTCTGTTCATGCTGGCCTTTTTCTTTCATCTATATAGAAATGCAAACATTTATATGGATGACAAAAATGTTTGGAATTGGTGAGAATCATGTCTGATGTTTACTTGGTCTCATCATCAACACTAAAGTATTTTGTCAGATAACTAAAAAACTGTTACATCTTGTCCAAAATATTTTGAATGAATCAACATGATTAGCTTTGACTCCTTGTGTTCTTTTCTTTTAGGTTCTGCAGAAGTTGGGAAA
The DNA here is from genome assembly GCA_036326025.1 of Chrosomus eos. Taxonomy (NCBI): domain Eukaryota; kingdom Metazoa; phylum Chordata; class Actinopteri; order Cypriniformes; family Leuciscidae; genus Chrosomus; species Chrosomus eos. Next base: position 18,150,855 of record CM070823.1, read on the forward strand.
GGCAGATGAGACAAAAGATGAACAGTTTGAGCAGTGTGTGCAGAACTTCAAAAGACAGGAGGTAAGATGAGTCTGAATAGAGCGATGCTGTTTTCAGGTGCTTTAATGGGTCTATCAATCCAGCAAATCAACCAGCCAAAGAGTATGGAAGTGAAATAATGACCACATATTTGTATATTTACGCTGTGAACATTTAAAAAAAAAACATTTCATGTTCATTATTAAAAACTTGAATGTTACAATAAAAATGTGATTAATAGTCAATTTTTTTAATCGATTGACACCACTAATTAAAATGCAAGCACTGTTAATGCAATGCATTTTTCAATTTGTGCAATTTGTGTTTCAAAGAAATTAGTCATTATTTTACTTCCATACCAGTCTTTGTTTTTTTTTTAAATCAGAGAAACTGTTATTTCAACTAAACAGCCACTGTAGCCATTTAAATTCAAAGTACAAGTAAAACGATTTTTCAACTACATGGAGTATGCAGAATTTTTACTAAATTAATTAATATGGAAAAATCATAATTTAATAATATTATTTTGTAATATAGTTTAATATGGAAATTGTCATGCACGATCTTACGCTAACATTTTTGACTGAAGTTGCAAAATGAATCGAGTCAGTCTTTTGAATTGATTTACTAAAAGGAAAAGTTTAAACTGATTCAATGAATAAACGTTGCTTTCAACGTTTAAATCAGAGACACTATTAAAGCTACACTGTGTGATTTTTACCCCCATCTAGCGGTGAAAAGGTATATGACCATCCAGTGAATATTAGTTTCTGTTCCTCTCAATTCCGATTTCGTTTTAACTCCTACGGTGGCCAGTGTAGTCCAAGATTAGCGTGGCTTCCAGTTCGAGTGTTAGGCAGTTCGAGTGCTAACCCACGCGTGTTAAAACGCGAAAGGCGAAGCTTGAATTAACGGGGTATGTCCCTCTTTGGCTAATGTACTTTCAAGATGGAGGGGCAACATGGCGACCGACATTAGAACCCCTTACCCGTATGTATTTTCAATGGCATATTATATACTCACGAGAATACTTTATTACTTGAAGAAGTAAATATACATTAATGAGCACATATATTTTTGAAAGAACTAAGTGTTTTTAGCTAAGAATAAACTAAAAAAGTTACACAGTGTAGCTTTAAATCACCACTGTCTTAATGCTCTCAAGTCACAAAACATCTTGAAAAACGTCTTTAGGAAACGAAAATCATCACGATCTTCACAAAAATGCTTAATTTTATATCACAACAATTGCAAATGTACCATGATTCATATATACAGCAAGATCAATTATTAACTGCATTTAACTGGCATTTCTTAAACAGCTCCATATTTAATACCAAATAAATTTGTCTCAAATTTGATTCGTTTGGTGATGAAAAGCTATGCTATGACATTTGTTGAAGTGAAGTGTCTGTGAGGGACGTGTAGTTCTAGAATAAGTGTGTGTTTGCTGAAGAAAAAGAAGCAGTCTAATCCCACCCTCTCCACCTGTCCTCACTAATCCTGATTAGACTGCTTTATGCTCCAGTGTGCCAGTGCTTCCAGAAACACTCTGCTCACCTCCAAACTTTAACCCCATCCTCCCCAGTCTTTTGGGCTCATCAATGACTCTCTGCTCTGTACTTCCTGTAGTCACCCTGTGATGGATGGTTTGTGCAGAGAGATGTGCATGAAGAATGAATTGGTCCAATATTACATTTTCTTAGTCAGAGTCAATCACTACAGCTGGAGGAACTGCCAAAACTAAACCCACATACCATATGCTGCCAGTCTGGCTCATAAAAACACCCGCTAGAGCAGATACATGGAACCATTACTGCACTGAGATATTGTGCACATCAATTATCTGCATCAAGGCCCGTGAAATACTGTGAATCTGACAATGGCTGATTGCAAGGCCTACACCAGATTCAGTGGATGCTAAATAACCCCATCCCATTTCTTCAGTCAAGCTAAAATAACCCCACACACCACACACACACACACACACACACACACACACATAATTTACTGACATAATTTCAGACTGCTACATCGAAAGGTTAATACCGGTAATAAATAATAAAAAATCTCCAGTGTGACGAGAATTTTCCTGTGATTAGATGAGATTAAAACTGGTCAGAAACTATTAATAAACTCTTTTGAACTTTCTATTCATCAATGATTCATTATTTTTTTTTATTATGGATTCCTCCAAAAAAAACTGTTTTAACATTGCTGATAATTATATGAAATGTTTCTTGAGCCGCAAATCTGCAAATTTAGAATGATTTCAGAAGGATCATGTGACACTGAATACTGGAGTAATGGCTGCTGAAAATTCAGTTTTGCATCACAGGAATAAATTGCAAATATTTATATAAAACAGATATAGTTATTTTAAATTGTAATAATATAACAATATTACTGTTTTTACTGTATTTTTGATAAAAATAAAGGCACCCTTGATGATCATAAGAGAATTCTTTTAAAAATGCACTGACAGATCTGGAAAAAATAAAACCTCACTACTATATGAAAGTCGATGTAATGTTGTCAATATCTCCCTGTGGTTTAATATCTGATGTGATGAACCTCTTTTGTGTTTTGATCCATAGTTTGAGGGCTCTAGGCTACAGAGGGAGATGAAGGCCTACATAGCAGCTGTGAAAGGTGAACCATTGCAAAATACGCACATACAAGTACCGGTACACACATGCCTGCTCAATACTGAACCTGGTTCTCATTTTGTTATGATTGCAGGAATGCAGCAAGCGTCTATGAACCTGACAGAGTCATTACATGAAGTATATGAGCCTGACTGGCACGGCAAGGATGATGTCATGACCATTGGAAAGGTAGTCAGAATTATAGTTGTGACTGTGCATGTGTTAGTACAACGTGTAGAAAAAATGACATCATACAGCTCTTGAAACTTGAAATATTCGATATTAGTGGTGACAAGTAGATGAGGAATTGCATATGTAACATTTCATCAAAAGAGCTGCTAAAGAAAGGTGTTGATTTCTATTCACAGTTTTATATTACAGTAAATACCTAACCTCTGGTAGCCTGCGAAATTATGTTCAATTGAAGATAATTCTCACCAACTCTAGAACATTCTTATGTGTTCTGGTGAGATCTGGGGTTTAAGAACAGAAAAGAGGTTTTGGCAGTCTCTCGCACGAGCTGAGGGATTTGGTCTCAGTACCTGAGCCAAAGCTAAAATGCTGCACCTTTTAGGGAAAATGGGGTCAAGTCACTGAGCCGTTAAGGTCTATTATGCAGCCTATGCACATTCATTTCACAGACAATTTATTAGATAGATTCAGAAGGAGTCATGTCTACTAGTCATGTTACATGTAATCCTTGGGCTGTTTAAATTCTCATACAGCAATTTTAATAGCTGCCATTTATTCATGTAGTTTATAACTATTATTCAGAGAAAAGAAATGAGTGCAATGGTCTTTTTGCTAGTAGAGAAATTGAAGAATATGTTGTATGTTATATTTTTACGTTTTTTTTTTTTTTTTTAGAAAACTGTATGAGTTTGAAACGCATAATGATGATCTTTTATGTATAATATTTTGAATATTAATTCCCTTAAAAAAATGTAGCCTTTTTTTACGATTTACACAATTTAATTAATAGTAATATTACATCAAATTTAATTGAATAATGCTAATGTATTTTGTATTAAAAAAATTAAGCCTTTTTTTTACGATTTACACAATTTAATTAATAGTAAAATTCCATCAAATTTAATTGAATTATCCTAATGTATTTTAATTAAAATATAATTTTTATATAAAATTTATATATATATAAAATATAATATTATTCAATTCAATTTAATGGAATTTTACAATTAATTAAATTGTGTAAATCGTAAAAAAAGGCTTAAAATTTAGTTTTTGAGTGTAATGATAATTTATTAATTGTTTATTTCTAATTTTGTTATCGTGTTACATTTCTGATTTTATTTTGTATTTTAGAATAGGATTATGTACGTTTATTGTAAAATATTTTTTGAGGAAAATTCATACTGATATGCTATGATGTTTTTTATATATATTTTTTTATTATATTATAATGAATAAAATATTACTTTTTACAATTATTTTATTAGAATCACACAAGCAATAATGCTGTTTTTACGCATATCAGGGCTGCATATTGTTTTTATTAACACCTTTTACACAAGCAGCAGAGAATGTTTCTCATGTTGACAACATTTTATACTGACTTGGATAGAAAACAAGTTCATGTGACAAACTAATGGCTTCATATTCATAAAACTCCTGCACACACAGATGATGTGGTTTGAGGGAGGGAGTTATTAATAGTGGATAATGCCATATGTCATTTTTAGTATTGAGTGGGTCAGTGACTCAACACTGTCCTCAGAGAATTTCAATTTCATTTACCCAAGGACGCTCATTTCTGTTTACTCACACCTCCCCGAGGGGGAGCGCAATGAATTCAGCTTCCTGAATCTCATTTGGATCCTCTGTGAATGAGTAGGAGCTTAATTAGATTTTAATTTCCCTGCTGCTGAATCATAAATCAAACACCTAAACTCATCTGTTTATGTTACAGGAGCTGCTGAATAACATTTAAAGAGGGCTGTACAGTAGATTCTCTGTGAAATCTCCCATGCTTGTCAAACGCTCTCGGTTAATCTTGCTAATGGCTGTCCTGTCTCCTCTGCAGAACTGTGATGTTCTGTGGGAGGACTTCCATCAGAAGCTGGTCGACTCTACCATCAACACACTGGAAACATATCTGACTCAGTTCCCAGATCTCAAGGTGCCGATGTCATTTTACTCATGCTGAATTGGTTTTAAATAATGGATCATTCATATTTTATATCTATTTATTCACATCTAAGCTGACGCATTTGCCAGCACAGTGCTTTAAATAAATGCGAAAACACATTCAGCTGAAGTGTAACCATAGTAACCACAAGTGTTTTCCTTCCCTCCAGACGCGCGTCGCAAAGAGAAGCAGGAAGTTAATTGACTATGACAGTGCAAGACACCATCTTGAGACCCTCCAGACTTCAGCCATGAGGAATGAGAAGAAGATATCAAAAGTATATCAGTATTTATGGCCTTTGAAACGTTCTGAATACATTTATTTGCTGAAAATATGGTATACTGTGATCCGAGCTATTGCCTGAACATATATGCCATATCTGTGTGCATGTAGGCAGAGGAAGACTTGAAAAAGGCCCAAAGGGTTTTTGATGATCTCAACGTTGGCCTGCAGGATGAGCTGCCCACACTCTGGGATAGGTGAGACATTTTAAGAGTTTTAATTGTTGCACTTTTTTAATTCTACATGAAGAGCATTCATAAAGTGCATTCCTGATTTTTTTCTTGCTAGTTTCTTGTTTTAATTCTAGTAAAGGGTTAGTTCACCCAAAAATGAAAATGATGTCATTAATTACTCACCCTCATATCGTTCCAAACCCGTAAGACTTTCGTTCATCTTCGGATCACAAATGAAGATATTTTTGATGAAATCTGAGAGATTTCTCAGATTTCTGCACAACTACTACTTTGATGCTTCAAAAAGTTTATAAAGAGATTTTAAAATGAATCGAGCTGTTTAGTTAAAATTTTCTGAAGCGATACGATCGCTTTATATGAGTAACAGATTGAATTAACAGATTGAATTTAGGATTTTATTCACATACAAACATTGATCAGCTAACATAAACAGAAGCTCAACGTACCTGCTTGACGCCCAAGAACAAACCTCTTGAGGAAGCACAAACGTGCTGCGTAACACACGGGAACAGACCTCATTGGTTCTTGCAGAAGCACAAACGTGCTGCGTAACACGAGAATGATCCTCATTGGTTCTCACACGTCGAGCGAACATGCTTAAGCTTCCGTTTACAACAACTGATGGTTGAAAATTGAAAATTTGTACAAAATCGCTTGATTCATACGGATTCGTTTTACGATCTCTTTATGAATTTTTTGAAGTGTCAGTTTGAAGTGGTAGTTGTGTAGACTGTCAATGAAGAGACCGAAATCTCTCAGATCTTAAAAAGATCTGAATTTTTTGTATAGAAGATGAACGAAAGTCTTACAGGTTTAGAACGACATGAGGGTGAGTAAATTTTCATTTTTATGTGAACTATCCTTTTAATAAATATTTGATGTGATGAAACCACCAGATTAAAGATTGTATGGATTCATTACAGATGTCTATATGGTGTGATACTATAAATATACTGTAACTATATTAGCTTTCTGTTTATTCTAAGTGCATGCTTGTCTGTCACTTTAAATGCTCAAGCTCGTTGCAGCAGGATGGATTCTGATTGGCTGTCAATGTTTTTTCATTCATGTTTTTTTCTTTATCGTTATCTTTAGTTAATTGTCAGGCCTTTAGAGAGCCAAAACTCTCATTGTTCTCATTGTTCTAGTTGGACATTTTTCTGTGGGTCACGTTTTGACCCTTTGTTCACATTCAACACTAACTGGTGTAGCCTACAACATTATTTGCAAGACTAGCTCAATAATTAGCATCAATCTCTTATATAACTAAAGCCTTGCTGTATCATGCCCAGTATAATTATTGTACTCTCAGAGGGGTGCCCGTTATATTTACAGCCTGATGCCCTGACAATACAAGGCTCTGGCCGATAATATTGATTTAATTTGACCAAAGGCCTTCCTGGAATGCACATTTACATCCCCGTTTTCTAAATTTATCCATTAGTTGCACAGCATGCTAGCTGTACAGTACACCGCAGCGGTTACATACAATAGAAGAGGTAAGGTCACTTTTAAAGGGAATGGAATACGCTGCAGAAGAAATTGGGGGAAATTTGTAAAATGCAATGCATGTAGATTGAATACTATTTGTCTTGTTTTCAAAAATGCTTACGTTTTAGAGCAATAGATTGGCTGGCTGGAGCTAATCTGGATGTTTAAATGAATTCTGTGGCTATAAATATGTTGTGTGAGATGAAGGGAAGAGAGATATTTTTGAAATGTTGATTGAATGCGTTGGATATGGACGACAATCATGTCGATGATAATTGCAGGACTGATAATGATAGATGTGGTAACCTGCCATAAATAGCTACACAACAGGAGTCATCTGCTTTGTCACAAAGAAGAGAATGTCTAGAATTAGTCATCAGTTTTTGTTTAGAGCACAAATAGATTTTTGTTGTAAATGTATATGCATTGACTTACTCTATGCATGACTGAAACAAAACAAATTTGTAGCTTTGCTGTGCTAAGCAATACGCACTGTGTTGCAGTAATATATGTTGGGGATAGTTCACCCATTTTTTTTTTTTTTTAAATTTACTCACCCTCATATCATTCCAAACCTGAATGACTGTCCATATAATGAAAGTCTTTCTTTCTACTGTGGGACACAAAAGAAGATATGTTGGAAATGTTCAGTTTTTTGTTTTGTTCAATGTTATTTTGGACCCCATTGACTTTCATTATATGGACAAAAATAGTTTAAAAACAGAAGAGAGTAAGTCATACAGGTTTGGAATGACATGAGGCTTATTAAATGATGACAGAATTTTCATTTTGAACCCTTTAACTAATGTAGTTAGTATTTTGAGTGTTGTTGTAGACAGTATTTTAATTCTAATGCAAGTAATAAAACATAGTAAATATTACAAGTGAAGTAATGTGTATGTACTGTATCTTGTGGTCATCTGTATGTTGTGGTGAATATGCTCTGGTAAGCAGTATTCTGTTTTGAGCTGAGAGGCTCTGTCTGCTCACTGAAGCAACAGCCTGGTTACATAATCCATCCAATCAGCAGCTTCCTCTCTGCACCAGGCCCTCCAGCCACACTCATTTCAGCTGGGGCCAGAAAGAAAGAGGCAGAGATACATTTATAACTGTTGCAGACATAAAAAATGACCGATTTACATTTGATTTGTATTATTTCGAGTTTTAGGGTTCTTACTGATGTACTGTACAAGAATGGACTGATGCATTTTAGCTTATAGGAGTGACTTGCATATATGATTTCCACATTCTTTGTTTTATTGGGATTAAATGATTACTTCACTCCAGAATTAAAAAATCCTAAAAATTAAGGAAATTTACTCACCCACATGTCATCTAAGATGTTCATGTCTTTCTTTCGTCAGTTGAAAAGAAATTAATGTTTTTGAGGAGAACATTCCAGGATTTTTATCCATATAGTGGACTTTAATGGGTTGAAGGCCCAAATTGCAGTTTCAATGCAGCTTCAAAAGGCTCTACACGATCCCAGCTGAGGAATAAGGGTCTTATCTAGTGACAAGGGTCTTATCTAGTGACAATTGTCCAAAAATAAATAAAAATGTATTGTATGTAATGTAATGTAAAAAATTCTCATCTTGCACTAGCTTTGCGATGCACGTCCATGACTTAGCGCATTATGTAGTCATGTTGGAAAGGTCACTGGGCAGTGGAAGTACCGAAGTACCCTACCTTCCGCCCTTTCCAACGTGACTATTTAATGCATGAAGTTGTGGACGCATCGCAGATCTAGTGAAAGCGTGGTTAAAAAGTATATAAAAATGTTTTGGCTAGATCAGAATCAGAATCAGAATCAGAAAGAGCTTTATTGCCAAGTGTGCTTGCACACACAAGGAATTTTCTTTGGTACTGAAGCTTCCAGTGCACATATACAGATACAAATACAACAAGAAACAGTAATACAAAATCTAAAAATAAAATTATAAAAAAAAAAATATATATATATATATATATATATATGAAAATACTATAAAATATAAAATATAAGGCCACGGTTGGGTTTAGTCAGAATAAACATTTTCGGATTATGAACATATATACAGTATTTTGAATAGTATGAATAAATATAAATATAAATAACCTGAGTTTAGGAGATATTGCACTAAACAGTGGGGGTATTGCACTTAAAGGCATATGCCTTGGGAGATATGTTAACTGTTCAGGAGGGAAATGGCCTGTGGGAAGAAACTGTTCCTGTGCCGAGATGTTCTTGTGGCCAGTGATCTGAGTCTCCGTCTTGACGGTAACAGTTCAAACAGGTGGTGTCCAGGGTGAGTGGAGTCTGTGATGATTTTACCTGCTCTCTTCCTCACTCTGGAAGAGTACAGGTCCTGGAGGGTTGGCAGGGGGGCACCAATGATCCTCTCTGCAGTCCGGACTGTCCGCTGTAGTCTCATGATGTCTGATTTGGTAGCTGAACCAAACCAGACAGTGATGGAAGTGCATAGGACAGACTCGATGACGGCTGAGTAGAACTGGATCAGCAGCTCCTGTGGCAGGTTGAACTTCCTCAGCTGGCGAAGGAAATACAGTCTCTGATGGGCCTTTTTCACAATGGAGTCAATGTGATTGTCCCACTTCAGGTCCTGAGAGATGATAGTGCCCAGGAACCTGAATGACTCCACTGCTTCCACAGTGCTGTTCATGATGGTGAGTGGGGGGAGTGCTGGGCTGTTCCTCCTGAAGTCCACGGTCATCTCCACTGTTTTGAGCGTGTTCAGCTCAAGGTTGTTATAACTGCACCAGACAGCCAGCTGTTCAACCTCCAGTCTGTAAGCAGACTCGTCACCGTTTCGGATGAGACCGATGACAGTGGTGTCGTCTGCAAATTTCAGGAGCTTGACAGTGGGGTCTTTAGAAGTGCAGTCGTTAGTGTACAGGGAGAAGAGCAGTGGGGAGAGAACGCACCCTTGGGGGGCGCCAGTGCTGGTGGTGAGAGTCCTGGATGTGTGTTTCCCCAGTCTCACGAGCTGCTGCCGGTCCGTCAGGAAGCTGGAGATCCACTGACAGATCGAGGATGGAATGGAGAGCTGGGTCAGTTTGTCTGTGAGTAGATCAGGCATGATGGTATTGAAGGCCGAACTGAAGTCCACAAAGAGGATCCTTGCATAAGTCCCAGGTCTGTCGAGATGTTGCAGGATATAATGCAGTCCCATGTTGACTGCATCATCCACAGACCTGTTTGCTCTGTAAGCAAACTGAAAAGGATCCAGCAGGGGTCCAGTGATGTCCTTCAGGTGGGCCAACACCAGTCTTTCAAACGACTTCATGACCACGGACGTGAGAGCGACAGGTCTGTAGTCATTAAGTCCAGTGATTTTGGTTTTTTTGGGGACCGGAATGATAGTGGAGCGTTTGAAGCAGCAGGGAACTTCACATTGCTCCAATGATCTGTTGAAGATCTGCGTGAAGACCGGGGCCAGTTGGTCAGCGCAGGCTTTTAGACAAGCAGACGAGATGCCGTCTGGGCCTGAGGCTTTCCTAGTCTTCTGTTTTTTGAAGACTCGGCTCACGTCCTCCACACAGACCTTGAGCTCAGGTTGGATGGCAGGAGGGGGGAGAGGAGGGGGTGTAGGAGGTGATGGTGGATGTGTGAACTGCAGGTCAGAGCCGGTGAGAGGTGTGAATGAGGGCTTTTCAAACCTGCAGTAAAATGAGTTTAAATCATCAGCCAGGTGTGGATTGTCCACAGATCGGGAGGATGGTGACTTGTAATTGGTGATGTTCTTCAGGCCATTCCAGACTGATGATGGTGTAGATAAGACCTTTAGATAAGACCTTTATTCCTCGGCTGGGATCGTGTAGAGCCTTTTGAAACTGCAATTTGGACCTTCAAAATGTTGGTCCCCAATTGAAGTCCTGCAATGTTTTCCTCAAAAACCTTAATTTCTTTTCGACTGAAGAAATAAAGACATGAACATTTTGGAAGACATGGGGGTGAGTAAATTATCAGGAAATTTTAATTCTGGAGTGAACTAATCCTTTGTATTAATGTTTGAGGTTCAGAGGTTTGTGTTAGTCCATCACATTTGCTCTTTTCACATATGTAGTAATTTTGATACTTTTTAGACATTGGAACGATTTAAATCATGAATCTTGTATGACACTTTATTTTGGTTAAACTCCATATCAAACTACTTGTAAGTTTTCTTTGTGTGAGAAAATATTTCTATGCACTATAAGTTTGTAAACCAGTTGTAAAAAAAAAAATTGTAAGGAATTTCTGAACTCTACAGAACATCAGTGTCCATCTGTTTCTCTTGTTAAATGTCTAGATGCTTCTTCAGGATATTGCACACTTGTTGGATGCCGGAGCCTAATCATTATTCTTCTACTTTCCTCTTTGCAGTCGGGTGGGGTTCTATGTGAGCACCTTCAAGAACGTCTCCGGCCTGGAAGCTCGATTCCACAGGGAGATCTCTTTTGTGAGTTGGTTTAATTTCTAAAGCTCTAGTCTAGAAGCTATTCAACATGACGTTTCTCCTAAATGTCACAAACAATACAAAACTGGGTGCTCAGGAAACACAAAGCAAATGTTTCTTTTGAGTCATACTTGTTTCTAGTCACATATGAGTAACCCGTGATTGTCGTCCTGGGGACATTTCCTGCTACATGAGAGTTTTAGAGCAGTCACAGGCTTCTGTGTTTTCAAGAATGGCTTATGACAAAATTCACAATTTTACATAGTAAGATTAGGAGCTTTGTTTCTAATCCATGCAGTCAGTCAAAGAAAAGCTCTCATGCTTCATCTGAATCTCTGAATCTGCTGGTTGTGCTGCAGCTATAACTCATGAAGACAAATATCTTTGTGTGTGTATCTGTTTTCTATATCACAGAAGAGACACTGATGAACCATTGAGGGATATGTATAGGGCTATTTAACTCTTTAACAATGCAGGGCATCAGCTGGAAAACACAACAGAATGTGTAAATGTGGGGAAAGCACTGCCTGCCCCATAAACTAACAAAGTATCCCACCCTTCCGACACAGATAGGAATATTAATATTATTTAACGAGTTTGTTTGCCCATGAAATCCCTCCCTAACTTGCGTTTTGGAAACTGAATGTTTTATATGGTTAGAGTATGGCAGTTAATATGACAACATTTATTTAACTATGGTCATTTTGGAATGCTAGTTTTCTAGACTTTCTTCATCTAGTGTTTTTACTGAGTGCTGTTTTTTGCATCTTTAGATACACACAATCACTGGAAAATGTATCTGTCATTCTGGGTTCACACTGTTTTAGTAGGGAACTCTGCCTGGTATATTGTGTTTATTATTAGACACAGCATGTGGCCGTCAGTGGGCATTGTTAAAGACTTTTATCGCCTGAAGGGGTATACAGTGCAGCTCGGCACAGAAGCTCCTGTAAAGGTCTGCTATGTTTGTGTCAGTGTTATCAGCACATAGGTCAATGCATCTCTCTTCCCATTTGTTTCCCTTCATTTCACATTCAGAAAACCTTAATGAAATAATTTGAGCATTAAGTGTTTATGATGGGGATTATAAATTATTATTAACGTTTTGATTTTCATTCTATTTTTATATTAACAACATTGAGATTATGTACAAGTTTATGCACAATAAAAATGCATGAATAGCTCAATAGCCTATTCAGTAGCACCAAAGTTCCTGAACGGAGAGATAAATGGCTGCCAAGGGTAAGTAATTTTGTGTGAGTTCTTCTCATAATTATTTGTTTCCGTTTATTTCTTTCTCTGTGTTTTGGATCTAGCTCTGTCATAAGCTGTATGAAGTGATGAATAAGCTCGCTGAACAGCATTCAGACAAAATGTTCACGATTCAAGGAGCACCCAGGTAAGGAATAGGACCTCCATTAACCTCCCTGCACAGAATGTACTTATTCAATGATGGAATTGATGGTTCTACATAAGAGCGAAAGGTTGAAGAGTCTTGATGTCATATCGTTTTATTTTTGTTACCACATTGAAAAATGACAAGAAAACAAGAATCTTGTCATAATGACTTTAATACTTGTAATCAAACATTTATACGGTTTGGCTCTGTTTGTGTTTTTGTTGTTACAGAGTGAAACGGTAAGTGAAATAGTATAGACTATTATGTAGGCAGTGGAAATGTAATTCCTCTTTTTTTTTAGTTTAGTAAGTAAAAGTAGTTTAGTAAGTAAAAACTGCTTTAGTGAAAAAGTAAGTAAATATCCTGTGCACAAAATAGATTTGTAGTGCAAGTTCATCAGCACTGTGCTTGAGGCAAATAGAGCATCACAGTCCCGCCCACAGCCGGTGCCGGAAGTAAAAATTCAATACAATTTCTCCATTGACATTTGGGATATAAGCCATAAAAACGTAACCATACATGGTAGACTTAAAACCAGCTACGGCTGTACTAAGTGATTGTATATGCTCATATAAACGCCAAAAGTTCATGGGGCACTAACCTTGTTTTAAGGTAAATCCCTTTTATTCGCGATGTATTGGATAAGTACTTCATTACCCACAATCCTGAACAATCCCACAGTGATGCATCTGATTGGTGGAAGTCGTGTCACGTGTCTGAAACCCCGCGAAGGCGCGTGAAGACTGAAGATCGCGTAATGACGTAGGGCTAAGTTCATTGGCCGCACCTCAGAGACGACCCCGCGCCATTGGATGTGCAGTTGCCCCAGCACAGCCTATGAGCGAGCCAGATGCTCAATGTTTTAGCATGTGCGTAAGCTTCAGTAAATCATGGAAAAGGAGTTTCCCTGCACATTCACTATATAAAATTCACTGGAGGAAAAAGTTCACGTTGCCGTCGTCAGATTTGGAAGTCACTCAAAAGGCTCTTTCAGTCAACTTTAGTGAGGCGTGGTGGTTTATGGGAGGAGTAGTTCCTTTGCTCGGAAATGAAAATATGTACACAGGCTTGTACCCTTGACTTTTTTTGGATTTTCCTTTTTTCACTCGAAATGATATGTTGTATGCTTATGAGTTCAGCCGCTAGCTGGTTATCCTCAGACATGCTCTTATACTCTTTAGATATGGATTTTACAAAATGTCAATGGGAGAAATGAATGGGAAATTTACTTCCGGCACCAACGCTCTCTCAGGCTGTGGGAGGGACTGTGATGCTCTATGATGATTGTGTTTAGTTTTGTAAATCTGGTAGGTGATGGGTGGTGTCAGGAACCTTTAGTGGCAATTATGCTAAAACATGTTCTTCTTAAAAATATCCACTAAGGGCTGTGATCTTCTTAAAATAATATATTCAGAATTAAAGAAGTCATAATGAATTGTCAAGATAGTGTTCTTAGTTTGTGTGTTGTGTGTGTTGACAGTGACTCGGGGCCCCTGCGATTAGCCAGGACTCCAACCCCACCTGACGATGAGAGCCCAGACAGCAGCCCAGCTGCCAGCCCTAACCACACACTAAGGCCTATATCTCCCGGCCCACCTCGACCCAAATCACCTTCACAGGTAGGGCCTGAAACACCTCCAAGACACAATGCTTATCAGGATTTTCCTGGTTTTACGCAACATTTAGAATGAATATTCAACTAGAAAGTTTGCACTTAATTCATGATGTGCAGCACAATTATTCTCCTTGACCATCATTTGTGAGGTTATGATTTGCAAAGTTCAAAGTCACATATGGTATATCTTCATCTCAGTTCAAGATGGGACCTCCAAAACCACCTCCTCCAAAAGCTACTCCAACCAAGGAGCTCCAACAAGAGCAGATAATCGACCTGTTCGATGGAGGCTTTCCAGAAATCAGTGTTACATCACCACAGGTGAGTGAACATTCTGGAGCCTTACTTTATTATTAGAATGTAAAAAGAGAAGAGACATTAGGCATAAACCAGTGTCATTGAGCAGCATGTTACCTTATTTAATAGTAAGCCCATTTTATTTTTGTGTCTTTATTTTAGCTAAATGAGAAACCAGGAGAATCTCTCCTGGACTTGGATTTTGATCCGTTCAAGCCTGATGCCAGTACACCTATCGGACAAACCCAATCACCCATATCTCAGGTTCTTCTTAATATTCTGCTTTATTGTGTTACAACTGGGAGACAGTGAGAGGTCAAATAAAAGGTTTAGCAAAGTTTCTCTGTTTTTATGATCGTAGAATATTAATCAATCAGTAAGAAAATAGATCTTAAATGTATACATTTTTTTTTTCTCACAGACACTACCTTGGGATCTTTGGACGGTGAGCCTGCTTCCTTTGCTTGTACTCTTTGATCTATGCATGCTGATCTTGGAAATCTTGGTGCTATTAGTAACTTGGAGACAGAACCCTTTCTCATGTAATGATGTCAAAAGAAGTGGCCTAGATTTGTATTATTTTAAAACAGTAAATTTGCACTGGGATGAAATGTGAAGATGTTGCTGTATTTTCATGAAAAGCTTACAATCGCTCCTGTTGAGCATGAATTTGACAGCAAATACCTTTGATATCTTTGTTTATTTCTAGGGAAATGCTGCACAGCCTGCAGAGCCTGTAAGTAATGACTGACGAGAGTGTCTCAGTAGAAAGCAATTGCGAATGTAATTGAAGTTCATGGCAGAATTAACCTCCAGCTTTCAAGAGAATATAACTTCTTAAATGTTAATTTATTCATTAATAATGTTACAAATGAAATGATTTCAGTTACAGAAATATGTCCGCCATTTCTCCAGTGTGACATTGCATCACAATTTACACAAATTCCTGTACTGACAGTTCAAAATATTCATGCTTAGTTTCTTTAATCCATGTCTGTGACAAATCTGTGTCTGTCAGTGACAAGTCTTCTTTTGCCCCTCCTCTGTTGGAGGCTTTTTTTTGGGACATTAACCACTTGTTACCCTTTTCCCCTGATCAGACTGCAGATACTGGCTTACTGCCAACTGGGCAGCTGACTTTGGTTCTTCTACCACTATGGCTACGGAGGAATCTGAAAATGCTCAACCTGCATTGGATGGGCAGGGCTGGCCACCTTCCGAGGGTTGGCCTACAGAGGCAGCATCAGAGCCGCAGGAAGAGGTGGCCACAGATGAGGTTAGAGCCTGGGATACGGAAAACTATCCTGAGCCAAACCCAGACTGTGATCCCTGTGCTGTGGGGGGTGGCGAGGCCAAGCAACAGCATCCAGGACAGGGGCAGGAGGGTGTAGAGGAGGGTCAGACAGACTGGGCTACAAATCAAGTGGAATGGGCAGAAGAAAAGGCAGGTTGCGGATCAAAGGAGACAGGGGCAGAGGAGACAGTGGGCTTGCAACCAATGCCTGGAATCATATTAACCAATGAGTTTGGTCAGGTCATTCGGGATTCCACGGAGGGAGTAGGGGGGGATAATTCCAGATGGGGCCTGTCTAGCCAGGTGGATTTAGATGGATCCGGGTCAGAGTACGAGACTGCTGAAGAATGGGGTGATGTCCCGGGACAGAACGGTGGGTGGGTCAGTGCAGACGATGAACTTGAATCTGCTGAGAATGAGAATCCAGTTGTGGCACCAGAACAAGGCACTGTGGCCCAAGAGTGCTTTGCAGACTGGGACACAGCTGACAGTTTCCCCAAGCAGATTACCCCTGCTGACTCTGTGTTTGGTGGTGATGCATTTGCAGCCAACTGCGATCAGCCTGAAGCAGTACCATGTGTCTCAGAGCTTGAAAATGAAAGCTCGGATGAGCTGCATTCAGACCCAGCCAAAGCAGGAGCAAATACGCCTCAAAATGTTCTTGATTCTATTCCGAGTTCAGACCCATTTGGCACTGAAGGTCAGGATCCATTTGGTGCAGGGAACGATCCTTTTGCCGCTTCAGGGGACGACCCATTTGGCACTGGAAACGATCCATTTGCCACCTCAGACCAAGACCCCAGTGGCTTTTCTGGAAGTGATCCTTTTTCTACAACAGGCAGTGATCTTTTCAGTACTGAAGGATTACCAACAGAGAGTCCGATAAGTGGGGTTGATTCCGATCAATTTGCAGAGACCCAGTCAAGAGGCGAAGGACAGTGGGCAGCAGAATCCTTTGCCGCTGAATTCCCATCAGATCCTTTTGCCACTGGTGGCAATCAGGACCCATTTGCTAACGAGATAGCATCTGATCCTTTTGCCAATGAAAGCAGCGGGGATCCATTTACCAATGAAAATGACCAGGGGTGGGCAGGGAGTTGGGAATCTACTGGGACAAAGGAGACCATTAATGAAGGAAAAAACTCTGATGTCTTTGATGACAAAACTGGACATGCCAATGGGTTTGCCCAGTGGGCAGCCTTTCCTGCACCAGCTGCAGACTCTGAGAACTCCAGTAAGGGCTCCTGGCAAGAGGTGAGCGATAGCAGTGGCTTCTTCTCTTCTGATGGCCAAGGAAACTTCACAGCAGGCTGGCCAGGTGAGGCTGTTCCACCCCAAGACCCCTTTGCCTCCCTCCCTGGACCACAAGACACCTCTAATCCTAAAGGTACCATTGCAGCGGACCAGGTCGGTCATAAAGAGCCAGAGAACTCAGACCTGTCTGAAGATGAAGTTGCAAACCGGAGATACGGAAAGTTATACCAAGAAATAGATACAGAGCTGGAAGAGGTACCTGACTTCCTGCCACTCTGCTTAGCTTAGCGTAGAGTAGACTACAGCAAGAATACTCCCCTCCTTTCCTGCCTGCAGATGAAGTAGTATTTTCCTGCTACAAAACCCTTCGGACCCTGGAACCCCTCCCACAGTCCACAGCCCCAAGACCTGATCTCCTCTCTCTCCTTTGCTTGCTTTGATTGTTTGTTGGTTTTGCTAAGTTCAAGTAGAATTTACAGTTTTCCAAGTCTGTGCAATTAAAATACATGTCTTTGACGGTTTACATACTAATTACTCATTTAATTCGGTTTAGGTGTCCAACAAGGCTTTTAATGGATTCTCTAAGGTAAATGAGAGTTTAGAAAGTGTGCTTTTCATTAGATTAAAAGAGAATTCATAACATTATGAATTACTGGCAATGTGGCCAAACACAAAAGCTACATTGGCCAAAGTGATTGTGCTAGTATTTTAGCAGTGCTTTTAGTTTGCTGCCTGAAGGTGCTGAAAAAGTATATTGATTTTCACATAAGTGTTACATTCATTTTGAGTATAGTATACTATTATACTATATTTTGAGTATAGAGTATAGTGTTCACAGTGTTCATAGTGTTGTTTTGTAAAAAAAAAATTAGTAGTTTAAGAAATAAGCCTATTTTAGGAAAAAAGAGATTAGATTATGGATCTCATCATTTGAAACAAATGATGACACTAATTGGTCCATTTTAAGTCAAAAATAAATTAATTTCACAAATGATGACACTAATTTTACAATGAACATGCAGAACGTGGTGTTAAAAATAATTGTGGCCCTGCTTTAATGTACCTAATCCTGTTTTATATCTAATGCTGTGATGAACCCTACTAATTCCTGTTCCCTGAAAGATCCATTAAAATATTTCTCACTGGAATTTTGAACAAAATAATCTTCAGTCTATCCTAGCTGGTTATATGTTTCAGATTTCATACAATTAAATTTGCTTACCTCCATCCCTTTATTCTCTCTTTAGGATGCAACAGTTCCAACATTTGTGGCCGAATTTGATAAGATGGTGAGTTGACAGTCTTTTGATAGTGAAGATTTTGACTGTAATGCTTTGTACTATCCCAGAAATAACTTATCATACTCAGTGGGCGTCAATAGGTATGTTCCATAAATGTTTCTTTGTAATTTTGTTTTTTTTTTGTGATAGTTTTTCCTCTTTTTTTATTTTATTTATTTTTTATTTGATTTAATATGTATTTTTACCAATCATTTTGTTGTTATGCTCTCCATGGTTGTAGTGCCTCGAAGTCTGATTGCACTACAGTACATGGATACATCTGTCATTGCTTGTTGCAAAGTCTAGATAACTGATGGAACTTTGAAAGTGAATTGTTTTAAACTTAAGGGTTTTGATACTGGTCCAGTGGTGAAGGTGTCATTGGGCAGTGTTTCTTATTGTCTTCTTGTAAATGTATATAAAGTCTGAAGCCCCAGAGGGTGATGTAGCTGAAGGAGAAGGTGAAGCACCCCCAGCCTCAGTACCTGAGGGTGGTGAGGGTCCCGTCACCACTCCCCCTACAGATACACAACCAGCAGAGATTACTGCTTCAAGCCCCCCTGCAGAGAAAGCCACAGTGAGTGACAAAGCGTCAAACACTAAAAGTCATCAGAAATAATGTCATCACCATCATCATCAACACCATTGTCATCATTTTTGTCATTTGCATCAATGCTTTTCATTGTTACTTTTATCACCCTCATCATAGTCGTTGTGATCATCGTCATCGATATATTGATACTATTTTCATAATTTTCATCTCAACATCAGTTGTTAGCATCTTCTTCATCAACATCTTCCATCAGTGCATAAAAGTTATTATTGCCATTGATGTCATGACATAATCCTCATGTTACATTTTTGGCTACCTATTCATGTAATAATACACATCAAAATGATCAGAAATGAGCTGTAGCCATTGATTGTGCACTGTTGTTTATGAAGAGCACTGTGGAGTCTCCAGTATCTGCTGAGACTGAGGCATCTGAGCAGGCTGAGGTATGTGCCTTAAACCTCTCAAAATAATTCAAAACACAGTGCCTGCATTTTGACCATCTTATCTTTTCTATTTTAAAACACTGTATGTTTTGGAAATTAAACTGTCTATAGATTTTTTTTCTGGGGTTCTGTAACTCAAACATATTTGATTAATATTATATGTATTTTTATGCTATTTGACAATTGTATATATAGATGTTTTATTATATTGTATACTGAACACCAGTGCAAGCTCTGAGTGTGACTTTTCTTTTTCTTATGTAGTAGCCCGTTCTTTTTTTTTTTAATGTTCTTTTTATGGTGGTGAATTTTGAATGTGTTTTTTTGTTTTGTACCAATCCATTTTTTTTTTTTTACGTACACATGCTTTGGTATCAGTTTGTAGTATATACAGTATATCTATATTTTATTATTTTGCATGAACTAAAGTAGGATGTCAGAAGTACACTCATGGAAATGATCTTAAAAAAAACAATACTGTTTAATTTACATTATTGCCATAGTTTTTACAAAGACTTTGGTTGAGCTTGAGATATTAAATGTTGATAAAAAAAGTCTCAACCATTCTTTAGCTCCCAGTTGAGGACATAGAAAAGGAGCAACCAAGTGAAGAAGCCCCGGTAACTATAAGAAAAACTTATAACTTATGTATAATGAATGGCATAAGAGAAACTCAAGTCATATGCAGCACTGTCGCATATGTGCTTGGTTTCGTACTGTATAGCAAATCCTCGTTTTCTGTACAGAAACAGCCTTTTGGCATTTGCAATGTGTCCAAATTAATTATGTATGAGATACAAGATATGAAATAAAAACAGGTGGTGTTATTTGGAAGTATAACAGAAATTGAAGATAGCATGAATGTTTTTTATTTGCATGTAGGAATCTGCTCCAGTCCAAGAAAAAGAGAAGGAGTCACCTACAGAGGCGGCTCTGGTAATTTCACTTCTATAATCATTGCCTTCCGAATATGAAATCAGTACTACTTTCCATTATTAGTGAAGACCTTCAATTATAAAATTCCTACTACTAAAAATGTTTTTAGGTTCAGCAATAATTCACAGAGGTGATTATAAGCATCCAAACTCTGATATAGATGATATTAACAGTTAAGAAGGAAAGCCAGATACTCGCATGACCAGATACAGATTTGTTGACTCATCACTGCAGTATGTCTTTCATTTGAATAAATGAATGTGTAATGATGCTGATAACCACGTTTCTTTGTGTGTAGGCTACCTTTGAAGATAAAGAGTCTCCCATTGACGAGACTCCGGTAACTATTTGTCTCAATAGATCAAAAATCAAAAAGTCTTAATTTTTACTGTTACTGTTAATTACTGTTATTTTTTGTTTGTAAATAGTTTTGTCTCATGAAGCCATATGCAAATACATTTAATTATTTTTTTTTATTCAATCACTGTTATTGTCAGATTATTTCGGACAAGTTTTTAGTGCGTGCTACCTCGTAACAGTATAATTATTCAAATATTATAAAGAGTCTCAGTCTGATATTAATTCATCATCTGGCTTCATATTCAACTTCGTGTTACCAAACTGATGGCTGGGAAAAAAAATGGAACAGGATGGTAGCCACATAAGTCTTTTTTTATATGCTTTTTTAATAGTATGTGTTGATGGATGGAAACGTCTAACATGCACTGTGGCATTTATCAAAACCTTTAACCCATCTTTTTTGTATATTTGTATGTTTTATGTTAAGTTTTTCAGGGTACAATCAGCTGTTGCAACATCTGGCAGCACAATAACAAACACCGTCCAGCTCATAAATGATTCTTCTTCTTCTAAGCACAAAGCTTTGTTTTTAGATCCAGAGATTATTAGAAGGCTAACACTGCCACTGCTTGTACTGATTGTACCTTTATTGTTTAATTTTCATTTCATGTTTTTTATCCCCTGGTCTTTTATGTTACAATAGCTTTGAACCACATAAGGTTGCACACACTAAAGCCAATTTAATAGAGATGATGTTATAACCCGACAATTCCCCTGCTTACTGAACCTTTAAATAGTGGCTTAACAGATGACTATTATTATCCCTCTAATCACCATTTTCGGTTTCTATGGTGACTCCATTCTTACATCACCATAACGGGCAGTAATTTTACATTCTCTCTTTGCTTAAGTGACGTTCTTGGGGCAAACATTTTATAATCTTAGCATCTATGTTTTGTTGAATCGGAATTCAGCAGTTTTGAATGAAAAGGGGTTCTGGAATTTATGAAAAAAAGTGGGTTCCATTTTACAGTTATTCTGGAGTTAGGCTGAACTTTTTGGTTACTTCGAAATATGTATATTGAGATCATATTGTCACTATGATCTGAGGAATGTTCATCCATGCTACTTCATTCAGTAGGCAGTGGTTATCCACAATGAATCATCACCCCCTATCCTTCATGCCGTCTATTGAACATTTCCCCTAGCCAAAGTACTTGACTGTTGGTGAAACTCAAGTCAGTTTTTTTGAGAACTGACTTGCCATTCCACATCAGGGACAGTTTTAACTTCTGAAGTTAAACTGGTCCCTGCGCCCCTCATTGTGACACTCTTGAGTGCTCCCCTCTGTGGTACTGTACACCAATCCATCCACATGAGTGGCTTGTGTTAAGTGTTAAAACACTGGCTCTCACTCCTGGGCACCTCTTCTAGACTATAGATGCCAAGCCAGAGGAAGAGGCCAGTTCACTAGAAGCCAAACCAGGAGATGAACCAGATAATGTTGAGCCCAAACCAACAGATGAACCAGATAAGGTTGAGACCCAACCAACAGATGAACCAGATAAGGTTGAGACCCAACCAGAAGTTCCTGATAATATTGAGCCCAAACCAGGAGATGCTCCTGATAATGTTGAGCCCCAACCAGGGGATGAAACCAGTAAGGAGGGTGCTGCAAACAATGGGAAAGAGGAGGTAGATATTCACCTGTTTCTGCACTTTGGTATGCAGACCATTGCCAAGACCCTGGTTTATTTATGTAACCGTTCTGGACTGCACTTTAAAACTCACTGATACTTAGAATTATAATCAAAATGCTTTAAAAACAAATATGTTCTAGTGAATGTGTTTATTTTGTAACATGATAATGTAAATGTCAATTATTTTTCAGTAAGGTCTTAATAAGTTAATGCATTAGCTAGCATAAACTAACATGAACCATGTATTTTTACATAATTTATCAATCTTTGTTAATGTTAATCAAAAATACATTTGTGCATTGTTCGTTCACAGTGCATTGACTAGTATCAGTGTTAACGTGAAGATTAATAAACGCTGTAGAGGTATTGTTCGCTGTTAGTTCATGCTAACACATGTAGTTAACTAATGAGACCTTATTGTTAAGTGTTACCTATTGTTCTTTTATTCAGTTGTTTTCAATTTATTACATTCTCAGTGATCTGTTTCATGTGTATTGTGTAACTGTCAAGTCGTTGGTCAAAAATATACTTAAAAATCTAAGCTTAGGGTTTGTCACTTGAGTGATGCTGTTTGTTTGCCTCACCTCAGGAGAAGATGCCTATCCCTTCTGTTGTTATTGAGCCTGCCTCTAGTAATGAGGGTGATGATGACCGTGATGGTGATCTCACATCTCCAATCGCATCCATTGACAATGGGGTGATCGCAGAATGCCAGACAACCAATGACATCTCCTCTGGAATGCCTACTGGATATATTTACAAGGTGAATATAAAGTGAACACCATTGAAGTAAGGGATAATGGACAGTTATACATTTATTTTGCAATAATGACAGAGTGACCATACATTATCCTGTTAGTCACACGCCAAATATACGTGGTCAGGAAATATGGTGAACCTGATCTTACTAAGTACAGCATGTTCCTGGATCAGCATCTTTGTTGATCCTGAAACAACATTACAATCAACCAATCAGATTTGAGGGACAAGTTTATAGTTTATGTTTAGGCTAACAACCAGAGTTAGGTGCTTCTAAATCTGTTTTCTTTAGCTATCCTTTCCCTCTGATTTTAGGGAAAAGTTATGGGTATGGTTAGGTTTAGAGGTGGGGATAGGGTTAAGACTACATTTTCAGACAGGAATGTTTTTCCAGGATCAACAAAATATGTTGATCCAGGAACATTTCTTACTTCACAGTGATTTTGCCCATATCCACCTTACCTTTAATGTGCAAGACTTCCAATTCATGAGCCACTATGATTACAATAATATATTAAAATAATATAAAGAGAAATATTAGTTTGCAATATCAAGCTGCATAACAAACTGTTTTTGTACATCTGAAAGCGGCTGACACCCAGAAGCCTTGCACAATCAAGTTAAAAATGACCAAGAAAAAAATAAGGTATTTAAAAATAAGGTAGATATAACCTTAAAGTTACTGCTAAGAATATATATATATATATATATATATATTATATATTATATATATATATATATATATATATATATATATATATATATATATATATATATATATATATATATATATATAATATATATATATATAGTTCATTACAGGTTACAAAACATTTAGCCTAGCAACAAAACAGACACTGTAACAATATTAAAGTAATATTAATTACTGAAGTCCTCTAATGTCATTTTCACAATTGATAACTGAGACAAAAGATGATTTATGAAACAAGAGAAACGTGAAAGTAGTGGACGTTTTAGTTACGCAGCCTAATCATAGGAAACATATGACTGCTAGATAGCGCTACCACGATTGTCTTTTCCCTTACATCCGAATGAAACGGCTTCTCGAACAAGAAAAAATGTAGGCAGTCAACGTCATCAGAGAAGTCGCCGCAACAGGGATACGCACAATAACGATGTGCACGGATAAATCATGTATAATAATTACTGCAATATTCCATAAAAAAATACAAATTTTGATTTTATGGTGACTTTAAGATGAACACGCTGAAAATGAACAGAGCTTTTATGCACATGTAATAATGAGTCTTGTTCTTATGCTGTCTCGCAGGTTGAAACGTTGCATGATTTTGAAGCGGCGAACCCAGACGAACTGGAGCTGAAGAAAGGAGACATTGTTTTGGTGGTACCTACAGAGCTTGCTGAAGATCAGGTACGGTTTGCTCGAATGTTTAACTTCTGTTTTGTTTTATTATCTTTTGACATTATGATAATCAGAACTTGATTTGAATGCTCGTTTATTTCTCTCTTCAGGATGCTGGTTGGCTCACTGGCATCAGAGAGAGCGACTGGCAACAGCGCGGAAGCTCGGCTAAGAAAGGACTGTTCCCTGAAAACTTTACGCAGCGCCTGGAGTAAATGACCTCAGCGTGTCATGAGAAGGCGTGTGGACCTGGACGTTTGCAGACAGAGCCATCCACCGTGACGTCTGATGTACTGATGACAGCTGTCAATCAGACCAGGCCAAAATCACATAAGAGGAAATAACACAAGCGATTAAACGAAGCAAGCAGAGACACAAATACCTACTCAGAGCATAAAGAAAATAACCAAGCATGACGTGATAGTATGGTCAACCTTTTCTCGCAAAACCAAGATAAAGTCCCTGTTTTTTGTTTGTTTACCTGTGAGCAGCAACGAATTGATGTGTGCTTTGTTGGAACTCTGGTGACCTCCACATGTAATCCCTGTCTGTTTAAAGAAGAACTAAAGTGAGAGTTTCCCCTCTAAAGACAAAAAAACGTTACCTTATCCTCTCTGCACCAAGTGTATTGTATTGACTTTGTTGCTCTGCAGCGAATTTTATCAGAATTTGTAGTGATATGACCTATTTAACCATTCTAAGTGTTACACAAAACTTAGGTGTTTTCTTTGAGATATTTCTGATATAAATGTGACATTGCATCATCGTTAGTGTTCTCTGTAGTTTCACGGCTGGCCGTGCGCGGCTATGGTGGTGGTATTTGGCATATATTTGATATTGGCATAGTTTATGGCCGAGACTTTCAGTGTTTATGCCAAATTAATCGAAGTCCTCTTGATGAATATGGATATGTGTTGAGTTTACAGCATGAGAAATGTTGTGAGAAGAAATCTGAAATATTGCACCTGGCTCATACAGCTTGGCAAATCACAACATGTAGCTCCCTATAATTACAGATATTATGTGTATTATATTCACAATGACATAAATGCAGAACTTAACCTTGAATGGACGTGAAACATTAATTTGTGAATGATGTTTTATGTTTGGAGAAATTGTATTTATTCAACTCTATATTTTTTAAGCCAATGATGATGGGAAAGTTTGGGCTGGGAAATCAAAAAAATATGCAATATATGTAATTGGTTGATAGAGTAATCACTGTCTTTGTTTGGTTCTGAAGAAAAAAAAACAGCATCACTCTTGTGTTCGTATTGTTAGCCTCACTGTAGAGCATTTCTGTGATGTACATATCTGTGCTAATTTAACTGTAAAGTGAATAAAGAATAGTTCATATGAGTTTTGGTTCATCTTCAAGAATGGAAACAATATCAGTATAAATGTCATGTTTACATAGCTGTATTAGCTTCGCAAATCAAATATCACTTGTTTTATAATCACTGGTCATTGTAGAGCATTTATAAGGACTGTTAATACTGCAGTTTAGTAGTACATTTTATAAAAAAGATTTGTAATGACAACCACATAACGCAAGGGGGAGACAAATTAATTTTTTTAATGATTTATAAAAAAAATAAGTCTCTTCTGCTCACATGGCTGCATTTTCTGCAATTTTATTCAGCAGCAGGTATTTTAATTTGTAATAATATTTTGCAATATGACTGTTTTTACTTGTTTTTCAATAAATAAATGCAGACATGGTGAACATAAGAGACTTCTTTCAAAAACATATTTTTTTAATGGTTCCAAGCTTTTGACTGGTACTATATAAATTAATTTTATTTTATTAGATTTTATAAAACAACTAAAAGTTCTAAATGCTAAACAGCACTGATTATAGAAAAAATTGACTTTCGAACTATACTGAATGTTATACAAACTTCCTCAGTTTATCAATATGTTCCATATAATTCATGTCTTTTTCAAATTAATCACCTACTAGTTTAACTAATTAAATACTAAGCATTGATCTCATATATATATTTTTTTAAATCTAATATCTTAGAGATATGTGGGGATAATTAATGTAACTTGAAAATCAGTTAGCTTAAAAGCTCATGTAAGATTTCTTTTAAAATGGTTTCTAAGGTAACTCCATTTCAGGAAATGACATCAGCACCCTATTTTTAAAACTCATACAAAAGCAGTGTGAAAACCTGAAAGACCGCATTACACAGGTATATTTTTCACCAGATTAATGATGTTTTTATACATTGTCCTCCTCTTAAAGATGCCAGGTAAGTGACATTTATATAATAAAGCAAAAAAATAAAAAAAATATTTAAATGTATTGAATTTGGTTTTGTCAAAACAGCATTTCTAGGAATACGTTTGGATACCAGGTCCAAAGGCTTTGGCTAAGGCAGAGGGCAAAACGTGTATTTGCCCTGCAAAGCGACCGATCGGCTCTCATTACATCCATTGGTACCAAATAAAAGACGGTGAAGCCCCGTCGAGACTCCTCTATATCAGTAAAGATGGTAGCCTCACTCGTGATACCAACAATCCCCAAGCAAATGACTTCACTGTGGACAAAGCAAAGCTTTATGATATAAAACTGAGTGATACTAAGAAGAGTCACGCTGCCGTTTACTTCTGTGCCTACTGGGACTCAAGCAACCACAGTGAGAACATTTACTCACATCCTGTACATGAACTACACTGGTAAATGTAATTAATGAATAAAATATTTATAACTTCAATATTTATATACTTGTCATTTTCTGTTTAAGTTCTTGATTTGAATTAAGCTTTATAGGATGACTGGATGATGGTATTTGGATCTGTTCAAGTCTGAACTTTATTGCCCTGCTGTTCATGGATACATTATGTTGTAAGTATGCATGAAGTTATTTTACACACTGTATTATTATGATTTTGGAATATGTCAGGCGTATCTCATATTTGTTAAGCGTTGTGAAGATATAAATAAGTATTTATCATTGTCACATAGTAGAATTATTATACACATTACAATTATTTTTCGTATAGATATTTACAGTTTGTAAATTTCAATTGCTCAAAATATCACTTGTCCTCAATTAGCAGTGTGCCGACTTAACGTTCTTTTCACATTTATTTCAAATAAATTTCTGTATCAAATCATTTGAAAGGCACTGCAGAAGTTAAAGAAGCTGACAGACATAACAAATTTACTGGATTAATCAAACTTGAACAAATGCATGAAGTATAGTACAGGCTATAATATAAAATAGATTTAACCCTTTATTTTACAAATAAAAGCACAGAAAAGAGTGGCTCTTTTTTTTTTCTCTCAAATGTATCTCTGTGACCAATTTGTAAAAGCACTTTTTTAAACTACATTGTGAATTTCACAACCAATGTATTCCGAATATGTCCTCCTGGGAATATAGGGGGAAAAAGTTTTTTTAAATTGTATTTTTGATTCATTAATTGTTAGAGCACATAAACAAATGAGAACAAATAATTTTTTGACAAAAGTTATTTTATTCATGTTATGCTATGTTCACTACAAAAAAAAAGAACATGAAATGGCAAAAACAATGGGATTTTTTTTTCATTTACCAATCACGTTTTAGGTTTCAGATATTTTTTTTACCAAACTTTGTATATAGATGATTCTCAACTATATGAAATATTTATAGAAATGAATTGATATACCATTTTACTTTATGCAATGTGTGTGTAAATGACCATAGTCCCATTCAATACAATGTATCTATAAAATTATATAATTTGCATATTAATGTGTTCTTGGGGCAACATGTAATGAAAACAATTTAATAATGGTAGTAATATTTGCCAACATTTTAAAAATCCTATTTCATAGGAATAGTGATACATATATTTTTCCCTATTCACTTGCTGTCTCCCAAAATAAAACATTATTAAAGTCCTGGGCCGGTTAAAAATGATTAGACTAGTCTTACAAGTTAGTCATCTAAATTTTTTCATAAAGTCTTGCCATAACTTTTTTAAGTCAGTTAATGAAAAGGTAGATGGTCTAATTTGAGCCTGAAGTGTATGAGTGATTAGCCCTAACTCTGCTAGTTGGTCAGACTATTTTATACAGACTCGGTCTTAACTTGAAGCTGTATGTTTATGCAACTGGCCGCTGGTGTCCACAGAGGTCATGTATGAAATCAATGCCCCGTACTGTAAGAGAAAGGATAGGATTAGGAACCCCATAATATTTTCCTGAGATGTTGATTTATGACCAACAATTTGAAAAGTAGTCTGATTTTAATTATAATTATTATCACATTTTCATAAGAGTGTTAAATTTAATCACTTAATGAATGTCAGTCATTTTTAAAGACCAAGGAAGTTGTTGTGATGAAACATCCAAACATTTGGTATCTCTGAAAGGCCCTGAATTTTCTATACATGACATCCAAACTGTGGCATGTTTGCTGTCAAAGAAATTCACTAAAATATAATCGTCCACATACAGAGGACAAAAGTCTATTCCTGGGTCCCTATAGTGTCATCATCATAGAATGCCATTACAGAATGTTTTTAAACATCTTGCCTGCAAACACAGCCAACCAGGGAAACATCTTCACCTGTTCACCATCTTTTTAAATACATACAAGCCACTTATAAAAAAAAACAGAGTGCCACTGAGGAAGAGCCGCTCATCTGTCTGGAGGAAGTTTTAATAAATCTGGGTTAAATTAGTGTTTAATGCTGCCTAACCCATGAGTGGTTTAGCTTGTGTAAGAAACCTTCTTGTGATAGTGATGACGATGAGATATTCGTAAAGAGGAAACCACAAGGCCATTATCATTACCTTCTGATTGGCAGATGAAGTTCATAATTCTTCAAACTCCTAGATGACAGATGTAGACATGGCAATGTCTGGAATGATAAGATTTGGGTTGTTAATAGTCTTAATAGGTGAGCTTTTAGTATTCTGGTTAATGATTAACATTTCTCAGTTATGATTATTCAGTGATTTTCTATTTTTAAAAAAGGAATTGACGTCAATAATATTGTTGCAATATTTTGAGGGACGTCTAGCACACGGCTTAATTTGACATCTCAACACAATATTTTAAATAACACTATTTTTGTTTGTAGGCTACGTGCCTTATGATGGGTAATATATGTCAAAACCTAATAGTCATAAAATAATAACGTTTTATCGATGTAATGTCCATAGGCCTACGGATTAAAACAGAAAACTCTTGCTTACCCTGATCTTTTTATTTTTCTGCGTTCTGACTAAGACTAACTCGTTGATTAAACGTTTAAAAAGCCATTGAAGCCTACACAAATAGGCTACGTCTATGACCAAATACAAGTGCTTTATTAGGATTTCATATACACTCAACGCATTTTAATTTTCTCTTATGATTTTAGATTGTTTAAATGGACAAAATCCAAAATCCAAAATTCCTGACCATCTTGAATCTGTGACCTTTAAGGCAAAGGGTAGATCTGCTATAATCACATGCAACGTGGATTCATCGGAGCTTCAGTCCAACGCTCTCCACTGGTACAGAGCTCAACCAGGAGGAGCTTTCCAGCGATTAATGTATTTCGAAGCTAAATCGACAAAAGCTACAATCGATCAGGATGTCCCCCGAAGATATGCTGGATCGGTGAGAAATCAGCAAGTGTCACTAACTATCTCCAAATTGCAGTCCGACGATGCAGGATCATATTACTGCGCGCTCTGGACTGGAGACAACACAGTGATGACTGTATACAGGGAATCGTTACAAAAACCTGCTTTCATAATCAATGCGGTTTTATTTGAAACGCCAGCAAGGGGGAGATATTCAGAATATTTTAATTAGGACGTTGCTTTTTGTTGTCAATATTAGCCTAAATTAAAAAAAAAAAAAAAAATTTAAATGTTCAAAAAGTGTATCAGAACCCTAACAACTACTGTACCGTACACACTGTTAACACTATAGGCTACAATAAAACGGTTTCTTTAACTGTAGGCTAGTCATCTTTATAGCCTACCCCAGTGGTTAATTTTTATTAATATGAAAAGCATTTTCTTTTTGTTATATGAATAAGGTAACAAATTAAAAATTACTTGCAAACGTTTTATCATGTCTTGATTTTTACTTTTCTAATTTTCATTTTATTTTACATTTGTCTTAAAAGGGACACTCCACCGTTTTTTTGAATAAGGGCTTATTCACCACATTTTTGTCTCAGTGCATGCATTGTTTTAGTTCGGCAGTGGAATTACTTCTTGTGGGCCTGCGTATTCACAACGAGTACAAATAGCAATGCAGATTAAGACTAGGCGATTACCTAGGCAGATATTGACTTGGGACTTTATTGGGGTGAACCACAGGCAAAGCATTTCTACTTGGGCGCAGAGATATCAAGCAACACCTGACATCCGTCAACATGCCGGCGTGACCTGCACCGAGTATCTTCGCTTTTGTATTTGCGCTTTTGGACAGTTCGTGTTGGCTCTCATCCTCACGTCTTCTGGCTGTTGAGCGATCACAACCTCCTCCTCCTCCTGTCATTCTATTTCCAAAGCTGGCAGCTCCTCTTAACTCTGGTTCATAGAGGTATGGTTCTGGATTTTGACTGTCTGAGAAGTCACCCTCTTCGTCTCTCACAAAATCCGCCATGTTTATCACCATTCACTATGTCTACTGTAGGAAAAATAGCCAGCTACTATTCACGCCGGTATGTTGACGGATTTCAGGTGTTGCGTGATATCTCTGCGCATAAGTAGCAGTGTTTCGCCTGTGCTTACCGTCCATATAGTCCCAAGTCAATATCTGCCTAGGAAATTGTCTAGTCTTAATCTGCATTGCTATTTGTAGTGGTTGTGAATACGCAGGCCACAAGAAGTAATTAGGTTTTTTTAATTTTATTTTTTGTATCACTTTTACAAACAACATGCTAGCTGGCAACAAAGGATTCTATTCATTATGCTAAGCTAAGCTAGTGGCGGCTCTGCCGAACTAAAACAATGCATGCACTGAGACAAAAATCCATTTGCCCACTTATCTAAATGTAGGAAAGAAGGTGTGGAGTGTTACTTTAAACTCAGATCTCAATCTTAATTTAAAGGTCTCATATTGTACAACTTTCTGAAGTTTTATTTAGGTTTTGATGTCCTTAAGAAGAATATATATTTGTGGTATAAGTACCAAAAACCATCTCAATATATTTATACAGCTCCTTTCTCAGGAGCTCTGCCAGAACAAGTCGATTTTGGCCTGTCTACTTACAGTTTTTCTCGATTGCTTAGACACATTTCTTGAAACTATGCCTCGTATTCTCAAAACAGTAAACACAAAACCATAACGTCTCAC
The DNA here is from genome assembly GCA_036326025.1 of Chrosomus eos. Taxonomy (NCBI): domain Eukaryota; kingdom Metazoa; phylum Chordata; class Actinopteri; order Cypriniformes; family Leuciscidae; genus Chrosomus; species Chrosomus eos. The sequence continues at coordinate 18,182,598 of CM070823.1, forward strand.
CCAATTCCCCAAACATCCTATTTTCGGGTCAAAATGAAGCTCTACACTCAAAACCATTCACTCTTGCTGAAAAACCAAACTTTGCCCTCAGACAGGACACACAAGCCCTCAAAATCACACACACTACAACATAGTCTAGTTGTGACATCACACATATATGCATAATATATGGAAGTCACAATGGCTTGTGAAAAGGCACAGCTACTTTATGCAGGCTGTGTGTATGTGTCTGTGGATCGACTGTTTTGAAACTTATATGGTAGTTACATAAACCCTAGACATCTGTTATCATGAAAAAAGCCAGGAAATTTCAGTTTTGACAATATTGGACCTTTACTTTAAAACATTTTGCATTTACGTTTAATATAACACTGGGGATTATAACAAAAACTTCAAATCTCCCCTGCAAAGTGACCGATTTACAATTTTGGAATTACATCCATTGGTACCAAAAAAGAGAGGGTGAAGCCTCATCAAGACTACTCTATATCAATGCAGGCGGTAGCTTTACTCATGATACCAACAATCCCCAAGCAAATGACTTCACTGTGGACAGAACACAGCTCTTTAATCTAAAACTGAGCAACACAAAGCCCATTCATGCTGCAGTTTACTACTGCGCCTATTGGGACACAAGCAACCACAGTGAGAACATTTACTCACATACTGTACATGAACTCATGGATATTTATCATTAGATAATATTCATTAGATTTGACACGTTTGAAATAGAAATATGAGCTAAATTTAAATGTGTATATTAACCCAGATTTCACCTCCACTATTTATAAGTCCCTGAAGTTCCGGCTTGATTTACTTTTCTTTCCTCAAGCCCTTTCAAATATTCTCCTATATTTGTAATATTTATACAGTTGTTTTTTTGACATGCAGGTCTTCAACAGTGGATGGTGCTATTGAGCTGAGAAAGAGGATTGTTTTTTAGCTTTAAGGCTCTGTGAAAGTTACTAAATTACTGTTATTAAATTACATTTTACTAAAGTACTTCTGATAAATTGAAGAGAATCCCCATGAGATATCGAATTTATCAATCAAATGAGGTAGAAATGTATCAGCTTTTGAAATATTTTATTCTGATTGCTGTAAGCCTACAATTACAAATCACATCACTTATTGTTAGAGCTCCACCTCAGGAAATGACGTCACTGAATAATTTTCTGCATGGATTTTTTTGCAAAATAGTGTAAAGAAGTGTACAGGGAACTTTATGAACCATATATCGTCGCACATAACCAAATGAACGATGCTCATAAACTTGTGCACTGTTGTTCTCATAATGATCCATGGTAAGTAAACTTTAAAAGGTGTTTAAATAGGTAATTTGTCAAATAAAGGAGGTTAATATGATAAAACATAAATATGAAAACTTATTTATAATAATTGATTTTCATTTTATTTCATTGCAGGTGTGGAAGGTTTGAGTTTAAATCAAAATCAAAAGGTTTTGGTGAAGCTAAAGGGTAAAACTGTGTCCTTCAGATGTGAGGTAACCGGATTGGCTCTGTAACTTTGTCCACTGGTACCATAAGAAAGATGGTGAAACGTTTAAAAGACTACTTTACATCAGCGAGTCTGGGAGTGCTACAAGTGAAGCAAAAGACTTTGTCTCTGAAAAAATTGGAAATTCGTATGGCATAAAACTCAAAGAAACAAAGGAGGAACATGCTGGCATGTATTATTGTGCAGGCTGGGAGTTGAGATGGCAGCCACAGTGAGAGAAAGCTTTGACATCCTTGACATAAACCATGCAACTGTTATTTCACAATAACAATGTCAAAATCTAACAGTTACAAACCACTTTTATTACAGTATTGAATCATCTGACAGATACTGTCTGAGGAGAACCACAAAATAGTGCAGTTTGGTGTAGCAAAATATCCTTGCAGAAAAAAACAAAGCACAGAGGATGATAGTTATTTAATGAGGAAACAACATGTGCTGGCCTTCTCAGTGTTACAATAAGACATATGCAGTACAAATACATTGAACGTCAACACATTGAACACAATAACATATGGGCCATCGGTATGCAGTAATGTCAGCAGTGCAGTCAGTATTTTTTAAGGACTTAGATTATTTTATTGCTTAGATTGGGTTTTAAGAAAAAAGACAAAGAAGTATATGAAATAAACGAGCAAAAAAAAATCCTCTAAGACTGAGGTGTATAGTGACTTCTAGACTATCAATAGGCAGAAATGTTTGGTGGCGTCTTTAATGTCCCTTTTTTCACAAATTTACTTTAGGATATGAACATAATGCAAGTTCAAGGACTTTAACCAAACATTGAAATATAGCAACTACTACTTCCAGCTGTTTCTTTTGGTGCTGAGGCAATCCAAACAATGTTGAGTTAACTGCAGACTTTTATAGGCTGCTCCTAACATTTACTCTCAGAAAAAAAATGCAAAAAGTGGCACCTTTAAGGGTACAACAGCTCATTTAGTACCCTTTCACGAGTTCACACTTACATAAGGGTGTAACAGTTTAATGCATATTGCTGTGTCGGGAGCTTGGAGTTTCGGCCCGAACCCAGAGTACTCCCCCATATGTAAATGGTTAGGACTAGAAGTGTGGAGAAGGGGTGGTGGAGGGATGCTGCTAAACTGTCAACGAATTGAGACAGATGAATATATATATATATATATATATATATATAACCTCTTATCGTTATTGCTAAGTGCTCTCCACTCGTGTTAATTGTCTGAGCGTGCTCCTCCCGAACTTTGTTAATAAAACATCATTAAAATCAAATCTTTGTACCTTATCAACCCCTAAACGAGTTAAGGTACTTGCTACTGATATGATATGCAGCCAACCTGGGAAGCATCTATTTAAATCCATACAAGCCACTTATAAAAAAAAAAACAAGTGCCACTGAGGAAGAGCCGCTCATCTGCCCGGAGGAAGTTTTAATAAATCGGGTTAAATTACATGTGTTTAATGCTGCCTAACCCATGAGTGGTTTAGCTTGTGTAAGAAACCTTCTTGTGATGGTGATGACTGATGAGATATTTGTAAAGAGGAAACCACAAGGCCATTATCATTACCTTCTGATTGGCAGATGAAGTTCATAATTCTTCAAACTCCTGGATGACAGATGTAGACATGGCAATGTCTGGAATGATAACATTTGGGTTTAATAGTTTTAATAGGTGAGACTTTTAGTAATTCTATAATTAGCCTATTAACATTTCTCAGTTAAGAGTATTCAGTGATTTTCAACTTTTAAAAAGGAATTTTCGTCAGTAATTTTAGGTAGGCTACTTCGCCTACAAATCGCTCTTGCAAGTCTATTCCCAAATAATTGCTTTAATTGGGATATTATATACCTAGTTGTGTTTACACTTAGCACATTTTCATTTTTTCTCTTATGGTTTTAGATTGTTTAAATGGACAAAATATTCCTGAGCATCCTGAATCTGTGATCGTTAAGGTAAAGGATAGAGTTTCTAGAATCAAATGCAATGTGGAGTTCATCGGAGCTTCAGTCCAACGCTCTCCACTGGTACAGAGTTCGACCAGGAGGAGCTTTCCAGCGATTAATGCATTTCCAAGCAGGATCGACAACAGCCCAAATCGATCCGGCGGTGGTCGACCGTGGATATGCTGGATCGGTGAGAAATCAGCAAGTGTCACTAACTATCTCCAAATTGCAGTCCGACGATGCAGGATCATATTACTGCGCGCTCTGGACTGGAGACAACACAGTGCTGACTCTATACAGGGAATCGTTACAAAAACCTGCTTTCATAATCAATGCGGTTTTATTTGGAACAACAGTAGCAGCAAGGGGGAGACATTCAGAATATTTACTTTGGGACTTGCTTTCTGTTGTCAACATTACGTTAAAAAACAAAACAAATGTAACGTTCAACAAGTTTAAAAGTGTCTCAGAACCCTAAAACGACTGTAGCCTACCACACAGACTGTTAACACTAGGCTACAATAAAACGCTTTCTTCAACTCTAGGCTAATTAGTCATCTTTATACCATTGATAGATTTTTATTCAAAGGAAAATCGTTTTCTTTTTGTTATAGCCTAGGCCTAGATTTTAATTTTATTTTACATTTGTCTTAAACTTAGATTTCAATCTTAATTTATGAAAAAACATTTCATATTTACATTTATTATAACCTAGGATTATAAAAATCTTAGTTAAACAATTTTGACCATTTTTGTATGAAATTCGTTTTTAAATACATTTTGAATATCAAAATATACTGTCCCTCAGCTTTGGCATCACTTCCTCCACAATCAAACAATTTGCCAAGTTATATCAAAAATTAATGGCTTGGATACAAATGAGACAAGAGTATCAATGTAGAGCATGTTTGAAAAAAATATGAGACATGGTGTGTGAAGAACACAAATAAATGGTAAAGCACTTGATTGAACAGAATATTTTTTTATTCCAATCAAGTTCCAAACAATTTGTTTTATTAAAAGGCCAATACAATTAATCTTAGCAAGACATGTGTCAGCCATTTTAGTGAAGTTTATTGAAAAAAAACAACAACTCAGATTGCTAAGTACATCATTTTAAATGTGATAGAAATAATACTGGATTGAAGGAATTAATGATTTTCAGAAAATATGACAGGACTATGCTGTATTCCTTTCCTTCTATAGTTTGTCCAATATTGTTTAAAACAGTAAATTATTGTTTAAGCCTAAATACCTTCCATCAAATGAGAAAACATTACACACCGCTAATATAAAAAAATGTGTATACATTATTGTGTAAAAAGTGTGAAAATAGGTAATAGAAGTTACTCAAGTTTAGATCACCTTCTGGGCCTTAATTTTAAAATGTGATGACTAAAACTTGATGACTAAAATGAAATAGGAAAGAAATGTTATGTGCTGAAACCAATCAGGAAATGACATCAGCAAACTGTATTTGAATGGCATACAAGGCTGGGTACAACACTAAAAAAAGAGCATTACTCTCCAAACGTCTTTTTCAACTAGATGAATGATGTTTGCATACATTTGTATTGTCCTTCTCTCAGAGATTCCAGGTAGGTGCCATTCAAAATGAAGCCTTTAATTTGTAAAAAATAAAATAAAGAAATAAATATATATATATATATGAAATTTGTTTTGTTCAATGGAAGCAGCTGTTCTGGGAGTGACTTTGGAACAAGGTCAAGCAACATTGGTCAAAGCAGTGGGCAAAACTTCATATCTCCCCTGCAAAGTGACCGATTTACAATCTTGGAATTACATCCATTGGTACCAAAAAAGAGAGGGTGAACCCCCATCAAGACTACTCTATATCAATGCAGGCGGTAGCTTTACTCATGATACCAACAATCCCCAAGCAAATGACTTCACTGTGGACAGAACACAGCTCTTTAATCTAAAACTGAGCAACACAAAGCTGATTCATGCTGCAGTTTACTACTGCGCCTATTGGGACACAAGCAACCACAGTGAGAACATTTACTCACATACTGTATATGAACTCATGGATATTTATCATTAGATAATATTCATTAGATTTGACACGTTTGAATAGAAATATGAGCTAATGTTTCATGTGTATGTGAACCCAGATTTCCCTCCACTATTTATAAGTCCCTGAGGTTCAATGCAACCGGTGTGTTTTATTTTCTTTCCTCAAGCCCTTTCAAATTTTCTCCTATATTTTGTAATATTTATACAGTTGTTTGTTTGACATGCAGGTCTTCAACAGTGGATGGTGCTATTGAGCTGCAAAAGAGGATTGTTTTTTTTTAGCTTTAAGGCTCTGTGAAAGTTACTAAATTACTGTTATTAAATTACATTTTACTAAATTACTTCTGATAAATTGAAGATAATTTATCAATCAAATGAGGTAGAAATGTATCAGGTTTGAAATGTTTTATTCTTATTGCTGTACAACTACAAATCACATCCCATTTTGTTAGAGCTCCACCTCAGGAAATGACGTCACTGAATAATTTTCTGCATGGATTTTTTTGCAAAATAGTGTAAAGAAGTGTACAGGGACTTTATGAACCATATATCGCCGCACATAACCAAATGAACGATGCTCATAAACTTGTGCACTGTTGTTCTCATAATGATCCATGGTAAGTAAACTTTAAAAGGTGTTTAAATAGGTAATTTGTCAAATAAAGGAGGTTAATATGATAAAACATAAATATTAAAACTTATTTAAAATAATTGATTTTCATTTTATTTCATCGCAGGTGTGGAAGGTTTGAGTTTAAATCAAAATCAAAAGGTTTTGGTGAAGCTAAAGGGTAAAACTGTGTCCTTCAGATGTGAGGTAACCGGATTGGGCTCTGGTAACTTTGTCCACTGGTACCATAAGAAAGATGGTGAAACGTTTAAAAGACTACTTTACATCAGCGATTCTGGGAGTGCTACAAGTGAAGCAAAAGACTTTGTCTCTGAAAAAATTGGAAATTCGTATGGCATAAAACTCAAAGAAACAAAGGAGGAACATGCTGGCATGTATTATTGTGCAGGCTGGGATGGCAGCCACAGTGAGAGAAAGCTTTGACATCCTTGACATAAACCACAAGAAACTGTTATTCCACAATATGAACAATGTCAAAATCTAACAGTTACAAACCACTTTTGAATCATCTGACAGATACTGTCAGGAAGAGAACCACAAAATAGTGCAGTTGGTGTAGCAAATATGCTTGCAGAAAAAAACAACAGCACTGAGGATGATAGTTATTTAATGTAGTGGAAACGACATGTGCTGGCCTTCTAAGTGTTACAATAGTATGCAGTACAACTTCTAATTTCATAGTGCAATCTAAGGGGAATTCATGAACAGCATGCAATTCAGAGTGTTAATAAGGTTCTGAATTTATTTGTGTTTAAGTTATTATATAGTTTACTGTAGTGTCACTTTCACTTTATACGTGCCCAGCAACAGCTAGACCAATCAGCAACCCCTTTTTTTATTTTCTCCACCAATCAGACAGTCTCTACAAGCGTAACCGCTGACTGTTTTCATTTTTCGCGTGAAACGTTCATCGGAGACACTCGCTCCATCTCCGATCCGGTATTCCAGAGGGAAATATCTTTATTCATCAGTTCTGATTCATCATGCGTCCATGAGAATGTGAGTTTATAAAAATATTGTTATCTCCTCAACAGTTCCTTGCTTAGATTAATGCCGAATGTGTATTATTCCTTACACTTTACTGATGTATGGATTCCTGGGGCTATATTATCAAACCAAATGTAGACTACATGATAGTTTCACTTGTTTTGATTGTAATTTAGAGCGATTTAGAGCAATTTCACCGTGTTCTGGCTGCGCATTGTAGGCATTCAGGCATATACTTTGATCACGCAACACTAGAATGCGCTCTGCATGTTTTCGGATGTGGCGCGATTTAACCCCTTCTCGGCCAAATGTTGTAGCACTGAGTTTCTTTCCTTTTGGTGATTTTCAGCCATCCAGGCAGTTTAATCATTCATGTCTGTGTAATTCCAGACAGTATTATATGTGCCATTTGTATATTATTTCGCACTTTGAAACATAATGTTTATTCCTATATTAATTTCATTGTATTGATTTAAAATCTTCTCTCATACCTCAATTGCATTTATTTTACAATTGTGTATAAATAATTATTATTATTCATGAGTCCTTTCTTTGTTTGTTTTAGAAACCATGAACAAAATACCCATCATCTATGTCAAACTGTTTATTAAAGAGTGGCATGAGAGTGTAAATTCGTCCTCGTTATTGTTCTAACCGGACAACCTGGGAAGATTGAGGATTTTGTATCAACCCTAAGTACAGTCCTTTCCAGAGGTCACAAGTTTGGGTCTCCTTCCCGACACCTCCTTTATATGGTCCTTCGAGCCGGATCTTCAACCTCCTCAGTTCTGCAATGGATCACACTCGTCCACGCCGTGATATCCGTCGGCCTCGCTACCTCGATGACTTCCTGGTGAATATCCCTCCACGTCGTCTTTCTTCTCTCACACTCCATGGCCACTCCAACGAGGGAGCAGCTTTTCAACCTCCTGCTTCAGTCATCACTCCAGATCCAGTTGGACCTGCGTCTCAGAACCTCAGCTCCGAAGCAGTCATGTCAGCTCTGCGGGAGATGCAAGAGGAGAACAACCAGCTCAGGCGAGATATGCAAAGCCTCTTCAATTCTCTCTCCCTGAGATCAGTGCCTCAGCCTCAACACCTCGATCCAAGACATTCTAGTCAGTTTGAGGACAGCTCCACCTCATTTATGCCTTATCAACTTCCTGAGAGAACATCCACTCCTAATCGCAATCTTCAAGCAGTAGTGGATGATCTCCCACCCTGGCCACCAGCTGTACCACTTCCTATCTGGAGCGAGCCTCTACCTCCTCCACCTCCAGATGATGTGCCGCTACCCCCTCCGCCGGCTCCGGTATCATATTTACCTTCATATGAAGCAGGGATTCAGTCCACTCCAGCGTATGTAGAGCCGTATACTCTCCCTTACAATACATACTCTGTGGAGGCGACATACAGAGGGCCAAAGCCGGACATTCCATGTTTCACACGCGATGATCCACGTCAATTTGCCCGCCTCAAGATAGCGCTTGACAACCTCTTGCCCAGAGATGCAACTGAGCGGTTCAAATACCAAATACTAGTTGACCACCTCAAGTTCGAAGACGCGCTCCTCATAGCAGACTCCTACAGTAATAGTCCAACTCCCTACTCGAAGACAATGGCTTCACTGACTGAAATGTATGGGCAACCTCACAAACTAGCCCTGCAGCGCATCAATGAAGTCTTGGCCGAGCCTCCAATCAGGAGTGGGGACAGTCGAAGTTTTCGCCTCTTCGGCCTCAAAGTCAGAGCTCTGGTCGGTATGTTAGATCAACTGGGCAAGGAGGGGAAGACTGAGCTGGATTGCGGGTCACACACATCACGACTTCTGTCCAAGTTGCCGCACGAACTCAGAGCACAATTCAAGCGTTACATAGACCCCATCCGCACTCCGATACCTACTTTGGTGCACTTCTCTAATTGGCTTGAATATGAGGTACGTGTTCAGGATGAGGACTATCAACCTTACCATTCACGTTCTCCACAAGACGAACACCAGAAGGGCTTCAAGCCCAAGTTGCAGAAATCCAGTGCACGCCCTACAACCGTTCTGCTGGGCTCAGAACCTTCTCCTAAGTCACCTGAGTCTTCGTCACAAGTTCGACCTCACGTCAGCACTAAACTTGAGAAACCTAAGAAGTATTGCCCCTTTTGTGATGACATTCAACATTACTTCAATCAGTGTCCAGAGTTTAAGAAGTTTTCCACTGATCAGAGAGCGTCATGGATCAAAACTGGCATGCGCTGCTGGAGATGTGGCAGAAATCACCTTGCTGCTCAATGTTATCTCAAGGCTAAGTGCCAGCAGTGTAATAAGACACACCTTGACATACTGCATGGGGTCAACACTCCCGCAACCAAACCAGCCCATCCGACCGCAGCGACTGGACAACCAGCTACCTACTACCTCGATCCAGACCTCAGGAGTAGCTGTGTATTGCTGAATATGGTCAAAGTTCTTCTCCACAATGGCAAACACAGACTGGAAACTTACGCCATCCTCGATGACGGCTCTGAACGCACTATCTTGCTTCACAATGCCGCTCAAAAGCTACATCTCGAGGGACAGAGTGAGGATTTGGCACTTAGAACTATCCGTCAAGAGGTGAAGACTGTTTCAGGAAAGTCAGTGTCATTCTCCATATCGTCATCTGCCCACCCTGAGAAACAATTTCGAATCCACGGAGCCTTCACTGCGGCAGGGCTTGGCCTTTCAAGCATTCTCATCCTGTCGAGGCCCTACGGAAAACGTATCGTCATCTGAGAGGCCTCCCGCTACATTCAATCAGCCAAGCGCAGCCACTTCTACTCATTGGTTCAGACTACCCCCATCTTCTCTCTCCAGTTGAGCCTGTGCACCTTGGTCCACCAGGGGGCCCCGCAGCATTGAAAACTCGTCTAGGCTGGACTCTGCAAGGTCCTGCCAAAGTTCTGATGCACCAGACCTCCACCCCCCAGTGCCTCCTTATTAGCACTCCTACTTCCTCTACTGACCTTCTCAGTCACGTGTCCAGATTATGGGAGATGGACATTCTTCCCTATCGGAACGAAAAGCTCATCACCAGGTCGAAACAGGATAAGGCTGCCATCAAGCTGCTGGAGGAGAAGACAGTCAGAGTCAACGTTGACAACGTGCAGAAATACGCCACCCCACTGCTCTGGAAGGAAGGTCTTCCTCCTCTCAGTGCCCCAAAGGAAGCTGTCCTGAGTCACCTACGAGGCACAGAGAGTCGTCTCGCCAAAGACCCAGACAAAGCTGCATCATACAGCCAAGAGATCAATAAACTGGTGGATTCTGGTTACATCAAGAAGCTCACCTCACCTGAAGACCAGAGCAGGCAATCATGGTATATCCCACACCACATGGTCCATCACAACGACAAAGACCGCATCGTCTTCAACTGCTCATTCACCTTCCAAAACACCAGCCTGAATGAACATCTGCTTCCAGGGCCAACCCTAGGTTCCAGTCTCCTCGGTGTCCTGCTCCGTTTCAGGCAATATCCCACTGCGGTGAGCAGCGACATTAAGGGCATGTTCCATCAGGTTCGCCTCCTGCCTGAAGATCAACCCTTCCTCCGCTTCCTCTGGAGGGATATGAACCGTAGCAACAAGCCTGACATCTATCAGTGGCAAGTACTGCCTTTCGGCACCACCTGCAGTCCCTGCTGCGCGACCTTTGCCCTCCAAAAGCACGTCATTGAGCACAGCAGTCCTGATGAAGATACTCGTCTTTCAGTGGAGAACTGTTTTTATGTAGACAATCTTCTTCAAAGCTTCCCATCCATCTCAGAAGCCAAGCAGCTCGTCTGCAAACTTCAGACTCTGCTCCAATCAGGTGGCTTTGAGCTGCGTCAATTGGCCACCAACGTTCCAGACATCATCAGTCATCTGCCATCTGAACTCAAATCCGAAAGCAGAGATCTGTGGCTATCAATGGAGGGTGCAGATCCCCCAGAACGGACCCTCGGGCTGCACTGGCACTGCAGAACAGATACTCTCACCTATCGCCTTCGCCACACAAAGCAATCTGAGCCCACGATGCGCAACATTTACCGAGTCCTAGCTCAACAATATGACCCTCTAGGGCTGCTCATTCCCTACACCACTCGGGCCAAAATCCTAGTGCAGAGCCTCTGGGGAAAGAAACGGGACTGGGACGATCCTCATCTTCCCGAGGATCTGCTCCATCTGTGGCAGGCGTGGGTGAGCGAACTTCCATTACTTCCGAACATTACTGTTAAACGTTGTTATGTCCACTTAGACACTGACCTCCCAGCAGCATCCCAGAGCATCCATGTTTTCTCAGATGCTTCAGAGAGGGCCTATGGATCGGTCACTTACCTGCGTACTGTCAGCGCCAATGATGATGTCCAGGTATCATTCCTGGCGGCCCGTTCCCGTGTTGCTCCAGTCCGCCAGCAATCCATCCCGAGGCTGGAACTCTGCGCTGCCCACCTCGGAGCCCAGCTTGGTGCAGTCCTGAAACGGGAGCTCACAAAAAGTGAGTTGCAGAAGGGCGGAAGCAAGATGGCGCCAGGATGCACGGCCAGCCGTCTGCTTCGTCTCCTTTTTTTAATACTAATAACAGTTTTGCTTTGTGGTTTCTGCCAAGTGACCCCTGCTTTATTCGTGTATGATCGCCAAGCACTTTTTAATATCAGATCAGTTTGCTCATCACTGTTAAATCACGAATGTGAAGACAAAAACTACAACTCCCCTCCTCACCTGGCACTAGTGCCTACCTACCTGTGGCGCACGCCAGTGAAATTGAAGAGGAAGCGGCCTCGAAGACGCGGAAAGCGAGGTGGAGTACTGGTGAGAATTCGATCACAGTGGAGGTCTGATAACTGGATTAACCCTCATGCCCGAGACAATGGATACTCGGCGCCTCACAGAGTACCGGGTCTGCGGTGGATTCAGCTCCTAAACCCAAGCAAACTGGACGTTGCGCCACGTCACCTGCCGCTGGAGGCACCGTTGCTTAGGCGCCGCAGGCGCAGCCGCGATGTGGACCAAGGATGCCTCCGGGAGTTGAAACGCTGCTCTGCACCGGGTCATCAGGATCAGACTGTCCACTTTGGCCTCCTCAATGCTAGATCCCTCACTAATAAGACATTCATCCTCAACGACTTCTTTACATCACACCAGTTGGATATATTTCTTCTGTGTGAAACTTGGCTGCACATCGGTGAGTACACTCCGTTCTCCGAGCTTACACCCCCGGATTGTTCGTTCTTAAACTCCCCACGTAGCTCTGGCAGAGGTGGAGGGCTGGCATCAGTTTTCAAGTCAAGTCTTAATTGTAGACAAGTACAAATAAACCCATTTGCGAGCTTTGAACTACAAACATTTGTTCTAAATGCCGACGTTCCAGTTCTGTGTGCGTTAGTCTATCGCCCCCCAAAATTTAATAAGACTTTCATTGAGGACTTTACAGACTTTGTTGCAGAACTAACTCTTAGCTATGACCATTTTTTAATAGCCGGGGATATGAATGTCCATGTGTGCTGTAAGTCGAATCAGCTGGCTAAGGATTTTCTAAATGTGGCTGACTCTTTTAATCTCACTCAATGGGTGGTTGGTGCCTCACACGAGAAGGGACATACATTGGATATTGTGTTGTCCTTTGGATTAAGTGTAAACATACAGGAAGTCTGCAACTCTGGCATCTCGGATCACTTTGCAGAATTGTTCTCTGTTACATTGCCCGGCTCCTTGGATAAACCGTGTGCCCCAGCGCGCCGGGTGCGCACGATAAACAGCCAGACTGCCTCGCGCTTTTTATGTGCTTTTGATGACTCATTGTTTCACATGAGGAACATAGATAATGTAAATGTTGATCAATGGCTTTGTGCTTTTAACTCGATGTGTTCAGACTTGCTGGACGAAATAGCTCCACTGGAAAGTAAAAAGTCTAAACCAGCATCGGAGCCATGGTTGAATGAAATCACGCGCGCACATAGACGTGCGTGTAGACGCGCAGAGAGGAAATGGAAAAAGGACCGTTTGCAAGTTTCCTACGAAATACTAAGAAACAGTCTGGCGGAATACCAGAAAGCTGTTAAATCAGCAAAAACTCAGTTTTTATCCAACCTTGTTTCCAGTAACAGCCATAAGCCACAGCTTCTTTTTAAAATGTTAAATTCTCTTCTAAACCCTTGCGATTGTGCTGACGTTGAATCTTCAATTGAATTATGTGACAAATTTCTGTTGTTTTTCCATGAAAAGGTGTGGTGCTGTTAGGTCCTCTCTCACTCCCTATGTGTCTGAGCCTCAGATACTCTTTACAAGTGCGGATGTGTTTGATCACTTTGAGACGGTGTCTCTATCTTTTTTAACTAAAGTTGTTCAGCAGCTAAGGCCCTCAAACTGTCCACTTGACTCTATCCCGTCACGCCTCTTTAAAGAGGTATTTCCGACACTCGGCCCTTTTATTTTGGATTTTATTAATTCTTCACTGCTGTCCGGCTGTTTCCCGGCTGCTTTAAAACACGCTGTGGTCCAGCCCCTGCTGAAAAAAACAAACCTTGATTCCACAGTGTTATCAAATTTTAGACCTATTTCTAAACTCCCATTTCTGTCTAAGATAGTGGAGAAAGTTGTATATGACCAATTACAGTCTCACCTTGATGAGAATGGAGTCACTGAATTATTCCAATCTGGCTTTAAAGCCCGGCATAGCACAGAAACAGCCCTCTTAAAAGTTTTAAATGATTTGTTTTTAGCTGCTGATGTAGGCAAATCTACTGTTCTGGTGCTTTTAGATTTAACAGCCGCATTCGATACTGTAGACCATGCCACACTCTTATCTCGCCTAGAGCATTACGTGGGCATTAAGGGTACTGCCCTTCAGTGGTTTAAATCATTTTTATCTAACAGAAGTTTTTCAGTTCAGCTTGGTGACCTTTCTTCTTCAACAATGTTACTAAATTTCGGCCTGCCTCAGGGTGCAATTTTAAGCCCTGTTTTATTTTCATTGTATATGCTTCCGCTTGGGGCCATTTTTAAGAAACACAAGGTGGCTTTCCACTGCTTTGCAGATGATATTCAAGTCTACCTCCCACTGAGCACAAATGACTTTACTGCAATTAAAACTTTACAGGACTGCCTTAAGGAGGTGGTATCATGGTTGGACTCAAATTTTTTAAGTCTGAATAAAAATAAAACTGAAATTGTAGTCTTTGGGAAAACAGACTGTCTGCAGGGCTGGGACAGTGCCATCGGCCCACTGGCTTCATTTTCTCGCTCCAGCACAAAAAATTTAGGAGTGATTCTTGACTGTGGTTTTAAATTCGACAAACAGGTCAGTGCGGTGATAAAAAGCAGCTTTTATCATTTAAGACTGCTTAGTAAAATCAAGCCCTATCTCCCCAAGAATGACCTAGAGAGAGCAGTCCATGCCTTCGTGACATCGCGGCTGGACTACTGTAATTCGCTGTACTGCGGACTCGAACGGCGCTCTCTCCGCCGGCTTCAAGGGGTACAGAACGCGGCTGCTCGGTTTCTGACAGGGAAAAGAAAAAGGGACAACATTACCCCTGTGCTGGTCTCATTACACTGGCTCCCTGTATCTTTTAGAGTGCAGTTTAAAATTTTATTAATAGTTTTTAAATGTTTAAATAATACTGCGCCACCTTATCTTTCGGACATGCTGCACTCTTACGCTCCTGCCAGAGCATTAAGGTCTGCAGATCAGCTTCTTTTGACTGTCCCTAAAACTAGGCTCATCACCCGAGGGGACAGAGCCTTTTCAGTGGTAGGACCACGTCTCTGGAATAGCCTAACACTTTCTGTTAGATCTGCAGATTCTGTAGATCAATTTAAAAGCAGGCTAAAAACATACCTGTTTTCCATAGCTTTCAACAATGAATAGGCAGGTTACATTGGCCGTTCCACTACTGTATGCTTTATACTTTATTGTATATAATGATCTATTGTACTTTATTATTTTGTGATTGTATTTTGACTAACTGATTACATATGTACAGCACTTTGGTCAGCGGAAGTTGTTTTTAAATGTGCTTTATAAATAAATCTGACTTGACTTGACAATCTCCATCTCTTCTGTCACCTACTGGACCGACTCCACCACCGTATTGGCTTGGTTGTTGTCTCCTTCCTGCCGCTACAAGGTGTTCGTTGGTGCTAGGGTTGCGGATATCCAGGAATTAACTGAGAGCCACTCATGGCGCTATGTCCACTCCAGTGAGAATCCTGCTGACGATATAACTCGCGGACTGACCCTCTCACAGATCCAGAGTCACAGCCGCTGGAGATCTGGACCTGCCTTCCTTCATGAAAGTGAGTCAACCTGGTCTTCCGGTCCAGACATTGCATGCCCTGATGATTCAGCAGAGCTACGCAAAGCCAAGTTTTGTGGTGTCATCTCTACTTCCCTTCATCCACCTTTACCTGATGCTAGCCAGTTTAACAACTTCCAAGAGCTACTGGAAGCTACAGTTCGATCATGCCACGGGGCGGCCACAGACTCTAAACCCACTGCTGAGTCTTTCAAACAAACTGAACTCTCTCTCTTCAGACAAGTGCAAAATGACTGTTTCCCAGAGGAGTTTGCTCTCATCTCCTCCCAAAAGCCCATTCCATCCAGCAGTAGGCTTATCACTTTGGCCCCAGAATATGACCCAGAGACTCAGTTAATCCGGGTCGGGGGCCGACTAAGACACTGTGAATCCCTCAGTTCAGGCACTTTGCATCCCTTTATCCTAGACCCACATCATCCCATCACAAAGTTGATCATTGCTGATTACGACAACAAGCTTGCACATCCTGGCCCTGAGAGAGTCTTCGCTGAGCTACGCAGAAGGTTTTGGATTTTGCGGGGCAGAGAGGCCATCCGCAAGCATCAACACCACTGTCCAGAGTGCCGCAAGTGGCGCAGCCAACCCATTATCCCCAAAATGGCCGACCTCCCGCCTTCTAGTCTGAGGTTACACCATCCAGCCTTTTACTCAACTGGTATGGACTGTTTTGGTCCTTTCATCATTAAAATAGGCAGGCGCAATGAGAAGCGATGGGGTATTATTTTCAAATGCCTCACCACACATGCAGTGTATCTAGATCTGCTGGCCAGCATGGACACTGACTCGTTCCTAATGAGTCTACGCCGTTTCATCTCTAGACGGGGAAAGCCTCACGAATTGCTGTCCGATCAAGGTACAAACTTTAAAGGTGGCAGCTCAGAACTTCAAGAGGCCTTCAACTCCCTTGCCCCCGCTCTGCAGTCACAACTCGCTAGCCAGCAAATCCATTTCCGCTTCAACCCACCTAGTGCCCCTCATTTTGGGGGTTCCTGGGAGCGAGAAATCCGCACCATCAAGTCAGCGCTGCATGTCATACTGGGATCACAAACGGTCACAGAGGAGGTCCTCAGAACCATCCTTACAGAAGTGGAGAGCATTATCAACTCCAAACCACTTGGATACACCTCTTCTGATGTGGCAGACCCGGATCCAATCACTCCAAATGTGCTGCTGATGGGGCGGCTGGACCCATCTACTCCGCAGGTCGTTTACTCAGGTGCTGAACTCCTCAGTCGCCGCAGATGGCGACACTGCCAGGTCTTAGCGGACCAGTTTTGGATCCATTTTATCAGAAACTACCTACCATCTCTCCAGACCCGCTCCAAATGGCAACAGGACCAAGAGGACATCCGTATTGATGACATTGTTCTTGTTGTCGACCAGCAGCTTCCACGTGCCTTGTGGCTTGTTGGCAAAGTCACAGACGTTTTCCCTGGAGCTGATGGCAGGATTCGTATTGCTCAGATACAGATCAAAGACAAATCCTATACCAGACCTGTCGCCAAGCTCATCAAGCTGCCTGCACTTCCTCGAGACATTCCTGACTGATTCATGTTCAACTTTGCTGCCCAAAGTTGGGGGCGGCTGTTAATAAGGTTCTGAATTTATTTGTGTTTAAGTTATTATATAGTTTACGGTAGTGTCACTTTCACTTTATACGTGCCCAGCAACAGCTAGACCAATCAGCAACCCCTTTTTTTATTTTCTCCACCAATCAGACAGTCTCTACAAGCGTAACCGCTGACTGTTTTCATTTTTCGCGTGAAACGTTCATCGGAGACACTCGCTCCATCTCCGATCCGGTATTCCAGAGGGAAATATCTTTATTCATCAGTTCTGATTCATCATGCGTCCATGAGAATGTGAGTTTATAAAAATATTATCTCCTCAACAGTTCCTTGCTTAGATTAATGCCGAATGTGTATTATTCCTTACACTTTACTGATGTATGGATTCCTGGGGCTATATTATCAAACCAAATGTAGACTACATGATAGTTTCACTTGTTTTGATTGTAATTTAGAGCGATTTAGAGCAATTTCACCGTGT
Source organism: Chrosomus eos (assembly GCA_036326025.1). Classification (NCBI taxonomy): domain Eukaryota; kingdom Metazoa; phylum Chordata; class Actinopteri; order Cypriniformes; family Leuciscidae; genus Chrosomus; species Chrosomus eos. The sequence continues at coordinate 18,200,068 of CM070823.1, forward strand.
TCTGGCTGTGCGCATTGTAGGCATTCAGGCATATACTTTGATCACGCAACACTAGCATGCGCTCTGCATGTTTTCGGATGTGGCGCGATTTAACCCCTTCTCGGCCAAATGTTATAGCACTGAGTTTCTTTCCTTTTGGTGATTTTCAGCCATTCAGGCAGTTTAATCATTCATGTCTGTGTAATTCCAGACAGTATTATATGTGCCATTTGTATATTATTTTGCACTTTGAAACAATGTTTATTCCTATATTATATTCATTGTATTGATTTAAAATCTTCTCACCTCAATTGCATTTATTTTACAATTGTGTATAAATAATTATTATTATTCATGAGACCTTTCTTTGTTTGTTTTAGAAACCATGAACAAAATACCCATCATCTATGTCAAACTGTTTATTAAAGAGTGGCATGAGAGTGTAAATTCGTCCTTGTTATTGTTCTAACCGGACAACCTGGGGAGATTGAGGATTTTGTATCAACCCTAAGTACAGTCCTTTCCAGAGGTCACAAGTTTGGGTCTCCTTCCCGACACCTCCTTTATACAGAGCTTTAACACATTAAACAAAATAACATATGGGCCACCGGTATGCAGTAATGTCAGCAGTGCAGTCATATGTTTTATAGGCTTTGATTATTTTATTGCTTTGATTGGGTTTTAAGGAAAAATACAAAGTAGCTTTATGGAAATAAATGAGAATTATTTCAGTGCCTTCTAGAGTAAACTAGCAATAGGCAGAAATGTTCATTGTGTCGCAAATTTACCTTAGGATATAAACATAATGCAAGTCCAAGGACTTTAACCAAACATCGAAATATACTTCCTGGAATCCAAACAATATTGGATGTCATGTTAATTGCAGTCTATTAGGCTGTACCTAACATCCACTCTCATATAAAAATTTCAAACATTTTGCTTTGAAGGGTACAACAGCTTGCCACTACTCATAAAAGGACAACTTTGTAGGTGCATAGTACCTATCATTGGCTGTACCTTGCTACTCTAAAGTACTAATATGCACCTTTAGGGGTAAAAAAGGTACAGAGATGTCCTTTAAGGGTACTACCCCAGTGACCCTAAGTGTAAACATTTTTTAAAGAAATTCTGAGAGTGCTCAAAAGTGGTGGAAATGAGGAAGTCCATCAATGAAATGTCGAAATCCTTGAAAAGGAACAAACTTTCTCTTGGGTTAAGCTCAGTATGGGGAATTTCACATTTGTAACCCAGATTAGCTATTAGCATTGCCAGGGGCGTAGGAATGAGTTTAACATTGGGGGGGACCAGGGGTGATTTTAAGATTTTAATTTTAGGGAGGCTCAGTCCCCAATGACAATACGGAGGGGTTTTTCTTGGCTCAAAACGAGGAGGAAGACACGAAATCCTGATCATGTATTTATTTATAATTAGAAGATAATTAGATTTATAGAGATTATATAAGATAATTAGAATATTATTTTTCACAGACCATAGACTGTTATTCCTACAGTATTTGTGTGGATGTAGGCCAGTACCTCTAGGGGGGTCCGGGGGCATGCACCCCCGGAAGAAAATTTTGTACATTTTAAAGCTAAATTCATTAATCTGGTGCACTTTGAGTCATCCAAATCCAATGTTGAAAATAAATAATCCACCCGCCAATCGACGAATGTATGAATTCTCTGATTTAGATATCTGCATCAAATTTTTTCTGCATCATATTTTCTGCATCATATTGTCACTTCAAAATCGGTTTATTGGAATAAACTATTTGGGTTCAATTCAACTCGACTTCAGTGGACTACATTACACATATTAGACATGATTCATGGGTCTTTTTTAAAATTATCTTTCTACATATTTTTTGTCTTCATTTTAAAATCTGAAAGTTCTTGTTTTAGGTTCTTCTAGGGATACCTTGTTATAGCATATATATATATATATATATATATATATATATATATATATATATATATATATATATAAAGGTTTTAATAAGTGAATAAAACGTTTTTCATTATATCTTAGAAAAACATTAAGAGAACGTTTATATAGCCTAATGGGAGAATTGAACGTTTGAATAACGTTCTTATAACCAAGCAAGAACGTTAATACAACGTTTATATAAAGGGAGAATTGAACGTTCTTATAACCTAAAATTGTTAACTGGGGAAGAGGAGAGATTCGCGATTGCACTGAACACGTTTTAAGTGCAGGCATATTCTCTGAGCGAGCCCAGAGAGAGAATTCCTACAAGAGAAGTGTATCTGAGAGCGCGTGGGAGATTCGCGCTCGGCACATCATATTCCGCGCGCGAGCAGAGAGATTCAGCTCGCGCATTATATTAATGTACTTTCGCGCTACAATAATGCGCTCTCGACCTTTGGATAGTGAAACCAATCAAATACGTGTGTCTCACGGCCAATGCGTGAGAGTTGGCAAATATTTTTGTCTTCCGCGGTGTCATTTTTGGGTGGGACAAATGCGTCTGTCTCCAATATTGGGGGGGACACGTCCCCCCCGTCCCCCCCGGTTCCTACGCCCCTGAGCATTGCAACTTCCTGTTTGTTGCTCAATTCCTACAGAGTAAAGGCAGAACCAGACTGTCTCTGCTACTATGAATGCTCTTTTGATGCTTTCCTTTTTCCTGCTTTTTCAGTTCATATGTAGAGGCTGTTACGGTTGGTGTATGCAGGAGAAGAGGAGATCAGGATTTCCAAAAACAATATACTTTACTTAAGTAAACAAAACAACAAACAGGTTCAGGCAGGCAGACGATACAAACACACCTAACATAAACGCACCTAACATCAACAATAACCGACCAGGAGTGAGGGAGAACACAGGGTTTAAATACACATAGAACAGAATGGGGAAACAAGGCACAGCTGGGGCAAATGAACTGATAATGACAGGTAAACAGGTGAAGGAACTGAATACAAACGAGGAGCGGGAAAACTGGAACACAGGACTAAACCAAATACACAATGACGGGGGGAAAACTCAGGAATACAGACACAAGACAGACATAACTGTAACATTACGCCCCTCCTCGAAAAGGCGTGTCCCCACGCCGTATAAACATCAAATAGGGGCGGGAGGGTGGGCGCCCTGGAGGCTGACGAGGGCGTAGCTTTCCTGGAACAGGAAGCCTCCAGGGCGGAGCAGGCCGTGCTGGTAGCCAGGGTGAAGACGCCCCTTCGGGTGGCCAGGGTGGAGACGCCCCTTCGGGTGGCCAGGGTGGAGACGCCCCTTCGGGTGGCCAGGGTGGAGACGCCCCTTCGGGTGGCCAGGGTGGAGACGCCCCTTCGGGTGGCCAGGGTGGAGTCCTATATCCCCCCCCCCCCCCCCCCCCCCAAAATTTTCTTGGGGAGAGTGACAGGTTTGGGAGGGCTGGACGGGACCAGCGGAGAAGGCGGCTCTGGCGGGCAGGCGACGGGCTCAGGCTCTGGCGGGCAGGCGACGGGCTCAGGCTCTGGCGGGCAGGCGACGGGCTCAGGCTCTGGCGGGCAGGCGACGGGCTCAGGCTCTGGCGGGCAGGCGACGGGCTCAGGCTCTGGCGGGCAGGCGACGGGCTCAGGCTCTGGCGGGCAGGCGACGGGCTCAGGCTCTGGCGGGCAGGCGACGGGCTCAGGCTCTGGCGGGCAGGCGACGGGCTCAGGCTCTGGCGGGCAGGCGACGGGCTCAGGCTCTGGCGGGCAGGCGACGGGCTCAGGCTCTGGCGGGCAGGCGACGGGCTCAGGCTCGGCAGGGCTGCAGGGGGGCTCAGTGTCCCAGTCTATAAGCCAGTCTTTCTCTTTCAGCTCTACCAAAATTCCGACTGGCACGGCGGGCATGACGGTCTCGGCAGAACGAGACACTGGACACAGTGGGGAGACAGGGACAGAAGGGAGATCTGGGATTACATCAACGGTGTAGGACGATCCACTCACCCACAGGATGTTGTCAATATATTCCCTCAGGGAACATGTGGTGGCAGTAGCTGGAAATTGCCCAAAGAGTGGATCGTCCAGACCCATCCAGAAGGAGTGCTTGAGGGCTGCCTCTTTCCAGGACACCTGATGGGCGAGGTGGAGGAATTCCTCGATGTAGGTCTCAATCGGACGGTGATTCTGGGAGAGGCTGAGGAGTAGGTCGGTGGGATCTTGAGGGTAGAGGAAGATGCCCATAATGCTGCTGTAATGGTCGGTTATTCTGTTACGGTTGGTGTATGCAGGAGAAGAAGAGGAGATCAGGATTTCCAAAAACAATATACTTTACTTAAGTAAACAAAACAACAAACAGGTTCAGGCAGGCAGACGATACAAACACACCTAACATAAACGCACCTAACATCAACAATAACCGACCAGGAGTGAGGGAGAACAAAGGGTTTAAATACACATAGAACAGAATGGGGAAACAAGGCACAGCTGGGGCAAATGAACTGATAATGACAGGTAAACAGGTGAAGGAACTGAATACAAACGAGGAGCGGGAAAACTGGAACACAGGACTAAACCAAATACACAATGACGGGGGGAAAACTCAGGAATACAGACACAAGACAGACATAACTGTAACAGAGGCGAGTCTTTTATTATTTGGCAATATAATTGATTCTGTATTATAAAACTAGTTTTTAAAGAAAAAAAAAGTTAAATGATAATAATAATCTTTGTGATACATCTAACCAAATAGTCTATAGGTAGTTTGATTTGTGAGCTGTTGCTTTTTGCAGTGGATGGACCCGGTGAGCTGCGACAGAAAATCTCACTGACCAAAGCAGAGGAAAAGTTAGCCATTATAGACTGTCACTTCACTTCAGTCTGCTGGAACTACATCCACTGGTATCAGCAGAAAGAAGGAGAAACCTTGAAGAGGATCCTGTATGCTGACATAAATGATGGATCTGCAATAAATGATCTTTGGTATTGAGTCCATAAAATCAGAAAAGAAAGCTTCATATAATTTTGCTTTGAAAATCATGAAGCTGAAAAAAGAGCATTCAGCTCAGGAGCTCAGGCAGGACAGTGAGTATTGTAATAGCAATTTTCAGAGGTTAAACAAAAACAGCAACAAAAGGTCAAGAAACTTTCAAGAGTCAAATTGTAATAAAGAGAAAAGGTTTATTCTTCTGAGGACCCTTTTCAAAGCCGCAGCCACCCAGCTTTGGAAAAGGAATAGGGGAGACCGGGGGCAATTGTAACAGGGGGCGATTGTAACACACTCAATTCCTACAATCAGAAACAAGCTAGAGTGATGACACTTAATCTGTACATGCCCAGTAGGATTCTCTCTCTAGTCTCTATCTGTGGAAAAGAAGCAAAAAAAATTCAACTTTAGCAGAAGTTGTTAACGTCAAACTGATTTTGAGGTATGAAATTTATTTTTTGGATGTACAGTATTTTTCTTCTGCTGTCTAAAGTTTAGATGTCTGTGAATTTAAACTTATATACATTATCCCTAGGTTATTGATTAAAAACTAACATGAACAACCTATGCTAATACAGGTTGGGCTAGCTAGCATATAAGATTTTGTCATGGCTGCAGTATCGGGGGCAATTGTAAAACTGTGTTACAATTGCCCCCGAGCCACAAGGCCCATTGTAATAAGCTTGTTTGTGTGTGTTGACATACTTTTCTGGTAAAAATATTTCACTAAATTCTATTGTAAAACTTAATTTTAAAAGGGTGTATTAAAATAAAGGTTTTTTCCAGTATTAACAAATCATCAATTAACATACATTTTTTATATAAAATAATGTGTGTTTTATATGTGCTTGACAAAGTGTGAATATTATATGTATATGTCTGCAAAAGCAAAGTTCCTTTCATTGTCAGTTTATTTGTATAGTGGATTTAAAGTGTATTGGTTGTATAAGACCCAGCCAAACCAAAGAAAATGATTAGTTCACTTGTAAAAAGCAATTTGATGAAGTTAGAACAGAGAACTTAGCATACGTTTTTTTCTTTACAGTAAAATATGCCTAGATTCAGGCCCAGGAAGACGGATAGGGAATAGTAACATTATTAAATACAACAGCAGTAAAGTGATTACTTTGAGGTAGGCTTTTATTTGAGATAAAGTGGGTTAATAGGAGTTATTTCTCAGTGTTACAATTGCCCCCACACACTGTTACAATTGCCCCCTTGGCGGGGGAAAGTGAAAATATATAAATTGTATTATTAATTAGTGCACATATATATGTTTCTTGTATCAAAAGATGACTAGTCTATCTCAAGTAGTTTGTGAGTTATTAAGGAAAATGTAAAATATGTTACAATTGCCTCCGGTCTCCCTACCTGTTTGATTTCCACAAAACATGACATTTTATACAGTTCTTTGGCATCGTAAAACCCCTCCTTCCCAGTTTCTGTAACTTTCCTCATCATTACCTGGTTTGGACTGGTTTTCTACCCCCCTAGGCAGGTCAAATGGTTCTTTGTTTCTGAGAAACAAAAGGTCTTCATTTTACGACCTAAATCACCTCCTGCTTCCCTCAGCAGGAGGTATGGAACGCCTCCCGTATTTCTCATGGTTTAGAATACAGATAAAGAGACCATGATATTTCAATGCAATGTATCAATCGATATTAAAATTTCTACTACAGTATAAAAAATAAAGCCCTGCACGAAAAAAAGCCCAACCCTTCCTCCTAAGTTGATACATGAAACTATCATGACATTCTAAAGAATTTGCTTCTAAATAAAAAATATTACCCTGAAAGATTAACAGGATTTCTGTCATGACTCACAAAGCGCAGGATGTATTTACAGTCTCTGTCTTTCTACAACAGAATCTGATGCTTTCACAGAATAAAACCTGAGAACATCCTGAAATAAATCATTTTTTTGTTTGCTGACAAATTTACAGTAAATTAGCATCCTATCCTGCCTGTGGCATTTTAAAGAACAAAGAAAGCAAATATTCTTTTATACAAAACTACAAAAGAAATCATTACATTTGAATCACCTAGTTAGTATGTTACCATATTAAAAAATATTTAATATTTTGATATATTCAGCAATGACTTGTTCATTGATCTTACATTGATATGGTTTTGTCCATCCTTCTGTTAGACTGTCTCACAAATGAATTAGGTTGAATAGCTGTCAGCTGTTAAATTTAAGTACACAATTAGATAATATCAATTTAGGTCAACCAATTAAGCAATGCTTAGTTTGAAATATTAGCATCATAGACCCTTTATTCACTTTACCTGTAATAATAAACATTATGACACATCACTGTTGTCAGGGTTGCTGCAGGTAGCTGAAAACGAGGACATGGGAGCTTCAATATAATAGTTTTAATTAACAAAATGAAACTTCCAAAATCAAACAAGAACAAAACTCCAGGAATTCAGGGTTAACACACAACCATACATTGACGACGATCGACAAACACTGAGGGAAAACACAGGGCTTAAATACACCAGGAATAATTGGATAATTAACAGAACACAGGTGAGAAAACTGAACACAAACGAGGAGCGGGAAAACTTAACAGGACTAAACCAAAAATCACACAAGACAGGGGAAAACAAGATCACAAAACAGAACTAAACACACTGAAACGTGACAGTATCTCCCCCCTCCCCGAAGGCGCGTCCTCGCGCCGTATAACATCCAAAGGGGTGGGAGGGTGGGCGCCCTGGAGGCTGACGAGGGCATGGTGCAGGTCCAGGAAGCCTCCAGGGCGGAGCAGGCTGTGGGCGTGGCCACGGCGGAGTAGGCTGTGGGCGTGGCCACGGCGGAGCAGGCTGTGGGTGGGGCCAGGGTGGAGCAGGCTGTGGGGGTGGCCAAGGCGGAGCAGGCTGTGGGCGTGGCCACGACGGTGCAGGCTGTGGGCGTGGCCACGACGGTGCAGGCTGTGGGCGTGGCCACGCCGGAGCAGGCAGAACCTCGGGCGTCCAGGGCGGAGCTGTGGGACCCTCGGGTGTCCAGGGCGGAGCTGTGGGACCCTCGGGCGTCCAGGGCGGAGCTGTGGGACCCTCGGGCGTCCAGGGCGGAGCTGTGGGACCCTCGGGCGTCCAGGGCGGAGCTGTGGGACCCTCGGGCGTCCAGGGCGGAGCTGTGGGACCCTCGGGCGTCCAGGGCGGAGCTGTGGGACCCTCGGGCGTCCAGGGCGGTGAGGACCCTTCAGGTGGCCACGGCGGTGAAGACCCTTCAGGTGGCCACGGCGGTGAAAACCCTTCAGGTGGCCACGGCGGTGTTATTTTTCCGGGCCTCCGTGGATCTTTGGCCGGCCACGGCGAAGGCGTATAGCCCCCCCCCCCCAAATTTTCTTGGGGAGAAGGACAGGTTCAGGAACGGGAACAGACTTGACATCTACGGGGTCTGGGTCAACGGGCTCTGGGCCTGGGTCAACGGGCTCTGGCGCCGGGTCAACGGGCTCTGGCTCTGGCGCCGGGTTAACGGGCTCTGGCACATCATGGGATTCGGAACTGGGCGGGGCCAGCACATCAGGGACTCGGAACTGGACGGGGCCAGCACATCAGGGAGCTTGGGGCTGGATTCATGCTCTGGCGGGCAGGCGACGGTCTCTGGCTGGACGGTCTCTGGCTGGACGGTCTCTGGCTGGACGGTCTCTGGCTGGACGGTCTCTGGCTGGACGGTCTCTGGCTGGACGGTCTCTGGCTGGACGGTCTCTGGCTGGACGGTCTCTGGCTGGACGGTCTCTGGCTGGACGGTCTCTGGCTGGACGGTCTCTGGCTGGACGGTCTCTGGCTGGACGGTCTCTGGCTGGACGGTCTCTGGCTGGACGGTCTCTGGCTGGACGGTCTCTGGCTGGACGGTCTCTGGCTGGACGGTCTCTGGCGGAAGAAACTCAGGAAGGTCGTCAAAAGGGTCAGGCTCTGGCGGGCAGGCGACGGGCTCTGGCTGGACGGTCTCCGGGGGAAGAAGCTCAGGAAGGTCGTCAAGAGGGTCAGGCTCTGGCAGGCATGCAATGGGCTCTGTGCTGGATGGGACTACATGCACCTGGCTGAAGAGCGAACATGGACCGTGACCTGTGGATTGGCGACCATGTCCCCCTCTACGACCTCCACGGTTCCCACGGAACACAGCTTGGCGAGTTCCCACAAAGGCCTGCTTCCAGATCTCCATCTTTTTTTTTTTTTTTTTTTTTTTAAGGTCGATCGTTCTGTCAGGGTTGCTGCAGGTAGCTGAAAACGAGGACACGGGAGCTTCAATATAATAGTTTTAATTAACAAAATGAAACTTCCAAAATCAAACAAGAACAAAACTCCAGGAATTCAGGGTTAACACACAACCATACATTGACGACGATCGACAAACACTGAGGGAAAACACAGGGCTTAAATACACCAGGAATAATTGGATAATTAACAGAACACAGGTGAGAAAACTGAACACAAACGAGGAGCGGGAAAACTTAACAGGACTAAACCAAAAATCACACAAGACAGGGGAAAACAAGATCACAAAACAGAACTAAACACACTGAAACGTGACAACTGTAGTGGAATTAAAGGCAAATGGATCATTGACTAAGGACGTATGAGATGAAGAAAATTAAAATACTTTTACAATTTAGTTAAAAAAGCATATATATATATATATTATATATATAATATATATATATATATATATATATATATATATATATATATATATATATATATATATATATATATATATATATATATATATATATATATATTAAAAATGTCACATTACTGTAACTATCTATCACAGGTGAACACAATATTGCAAAAAAAATGCAAACACATTTTTTCAAGTTAAAATGTCATAGTTGAATCATGAATATATTCATGAAGTCTTCATTTGATTTCAACTAGTTGAAATCAAATGAAGACTTCATGAATATATTCATGATTCATGATAACTGTGCCATTTCATAAAAAGGGATAAACTTACTGACTTTAATCCAAAAAATAAAGATCATGAACCTGGATCAAAAACCTTAATGCACATATTAGCATGAGGACAGGAAACTCAATAACACTGCAACTTCCTGTTTTTTGCTCATATAAATAAATTCCACCTTCATCCCAGAAGCTCTCAAATCTGCCATCATGAGTCCTCAGCCGCAGTTATTCTGTTTGCTGTTTATTCTCCTTATATTTAAAGGTAAGTGTTTAATGTGTGGCCATATCATCTTCATTGTTTGTAACCATAAATACTTTTTAAAACGAGAAAATATTAACTATTGTTTTATCATTAGCCTACATTATGTTCTATTCCCCATTTATATATAAAGGTTATATATAAAATAGTTTGATTTGTGAGCTGTTGCTTTTTGCAGTGGATGGAGCCGGTGAGCTCCAACAGAAAATCTCACTGACCAAAGCAGAGGAAAAGTTAGCCATTATAGATTGTCACTTCACTTCAGACTGCTGGTACTACATCCACTGGTATCAGCAGAAAGAAGGAGAAACCTTGAAGAGGATCCTGTATGCTGACATAAATGATGGATCTGCAAAAAATGATAAAGGTTTTGAGTCCATAAAATCAGAAAAGAAAGCTTCATATCATTTTGCTTTGAAAATCACGAAGCTGAAAAAAGAGCATTCAGCGATGTATTACTGTGCTTGCTGGAGCTCAGGCAGCACAGTAAACATAAATACTAAAGTCTTGCACAAAAACACTGCAAGGTTTCCTGTCATGATCAGAGACCACAAACCTTTATCTTAATGTGATAAACATAACACCAATTTCATGGGTTTAATTCCCAAGGAATTCATCAACTGATAAAATGTAGCTATGTCTTGAATGCAATGCAAGTTTTGTCTGCCAAATGCATCAATTGAAATGTTTATAGGCCTATTACACGGGCAACATGTTTCATTTAGTTTATTTCCTTAGCAGAAATAAAGTAAACAGATTCAGTTAACTGTTCTTGAATGAGGGGCTCTGAGATGTCACATCTGTATAATGATCCTCAGTAGGCTACAAACTCATATTAGCATGAGGACAGGAAACTCAGCAGCACTGCAGCCTCCCATTTTCTAAAATGCTAATCTGATCTGAATATGTTATCAAAATTAACAATATTAAAACATGTGCAAATGATGAAATACAAAAAGGTTAGAGAAATTGGCTTCTGTGATGCCGTTCTGTCCAGAAAATGTTTCTGGTGTGCTGGGGCAGCTGGATGTAGCTAAAATATTGTGGAAAAGACTGCAGATAGTAGGCTACAAACCTCCTCCTCAAACGACTGGTCTGGTGAATTACATATTGGAAATGATTAACAGTTCTCTCAGTCTGGGCATAATACATCACCAAATATGCATCCCCTGCTGGTGATATGTGATAATACTACTTTGCATAATGTGATGCGATCTAGGGAAAACCCATCGGATGTCGCGCTGGTAGCTGTTAAAAATATGTCGAATGTCCGTTTTTTTTTTTTTTTTTTTGTTGTGAAAGTTGGGTTTTCAATAAATTATTATTCTATAACATCATTTCTATCATTTCTGAATATATCTTGTCAAAATTCACGTTTAGTGCAGAAAAATAGCGATTTATAGTGGCAAGCTGAAATGTGTCTTTCTCTTTAAGAACACGTCGGCGGAGGACCGGAGGTGGAAAAATAAATCGCCCACAGCTCTCCTTCTCTTAACCTGTCTATGCTCTTAACACAAAGACAGTTGAGTTGTTCATCTATCAAAATAAACCGCATAACATCTAGAATAAATGTAGCCTATATCAATGTGCATTTCCCGCCAGTCCTGTATGAAGGTAAATTAGTAGCTAAACTCGAGAGCACAATATGAATTTGAGAACTTGTGCAATAAATATTCGTACTACGCTAACAACTCACAACTCCGTGTAAACTCCATAAACTGTAAAAAAATGGTACACTCCAACGGCACGCAAGTTTTGTGTGTGTGTGTGTGTGTGTGCGTGTGTGTGTGTGTGTGTGTGTGTGTGTGTGTGTGTGTGTGTGTGTGTGTGTGTGTGTGATCTTTTATTATCCAACGTTATCGTTAGATGCGGAGCACAAGAGAACAACGGAGTCTGCTGCTCGCTTAAAATATCTTGCTAGCAATCGTCCAATTTCAAAACGGGTTTCACAGAATGAATTTTGAGTTCGTAAGCTTTTGAATGATACCAATCTATGATGATTACTAAAATGTGTGATATGAAAAAAATGCAATCAAAAAAGAGCGCCAATCGTCCCGCTTGCAGGACGTAGCAGCTAGCAGTTAATCTATTTTTTACATGCAGTTAATTAACTTACACCTGTTTTTTTTTTTTTTTTGTTTGTTTTTTACAGTAGGCCTATATGGTTTTTCCTCAAAATGCCGTTCCTGAAAATCACAGCGAGCCGACTTCAGATAACCATATTGTTACCGACAAACGATGAACGAAATGAAAACTGATTTGGAAAGGGCTTGCAACCAGCTTTAATGTGGTGTCAAACCTGTAGCAGCCAAGTAAAATTTCACCATGTGATGGGTTTTCCCAGATCGCATTACCAATCAGTGTATTATAGAGAAAGTCATAGATTTGTGGACAAGACATTATGTATAGGCTATGCTAATTGTATTATAATAGTGCAATACTGAAGCACAGGGTTGAAGCTGTATAATCTGTTACATCTGAATCATGAACCACAAAACAAACTCAGAGCACGAAGGGCCGGAAACTTAATATAGCCTAACAAACCTCCCATATGTTCTCCCCTCATCACAGCATAAAGACAGAAGCTCCCCAGACACTCCCTGCCATCATGAGTCTTCAAATACAGCTATGCCTTTTGTTTCTCATTCAACATTTATGTAGAGGTAAGGTTTTTTATGATTATTATTTGAAATCATACCATAATTGTTTGCCAAAAAGCAAACGTGATAACCTTCATTAACTTTACATTTATGTAGCCTAGTACCTTGGGTAACAAATTGTCATGATGCCTTTTTATTTTTCATTTTTTTTAGTTGATGCAAATGTGAAGTTGCAACAGAAAATCTCATCGACCAAATCTAAGGAAAAGACAGTTGTTATTGACTGTCATTTTCCTTCAGACTGCAGAAGCTACATTCACTGGTATCAACTAAAAGAGGGACAAACCTTAAAAAGAATACTGTATTCATCTATAGCAGATGGAACCACATACAATGATGCTGGTTTTGAATCTTTTAAAGTAGATAAGAAACAAGACAATCTGGCTCTGAAAATACCTGAACTAAAAAAAGAGCATTCAGGAATGTATTACTGTGCTTGCTGGGTCTCCGGTGGCACAGTAGTTATAAATACTGAAACCCTGTACAAAAACTCAGCAGGGTTCTTGATTTAATCTAAAACCACAAGCCACAAATTAGGCACAATGCTAACAAACAATTAATTTTTCTTTCACCCCAAATAAATTGAATTCACTCCAAACAGTGTTTGTGGATCCTCAGCACTCGAGAATAGAGGGAGAATATTTAAAGTTGGTTATGAATGAAATATAGACTTATGAAGGACAAATATGCTGTTGAACAGTAAGAAACATCAGCTTTAGGATTCAAGGAATCAACAAGATTAGCTCAGATAAGTGTTTACTGTGGGCTTTCACTTGTATTGATTTTTAAGTTCAAAGTTTAGTTAGTGGGTGCCCACAATAACCGCGTTTTCACTGTCTGGCCAAAAGCTTGTTTAAAGTTGTTCAGCATGAGTGGGTGACCACAGATGAGTATTGTGTTTTGCAGGACTTGTAAATAAACTATTGCAGCCCCTCTACTGGTAAGAGTGTGACATGACACTGTACAGAACACTTGCTGTTTCTGTTCACTACAGAAGTAAATGAAGTGTTTTAGCACTTCAGTGATCAAAATCAAGATTGATTATAGCTTTTTTTACTTTCTTGGTTAATATTTAAAAAGACTTCAGGGATATTCTTAAACAATTTAGACGAGGAAACTGCAGATTCTCTTCTGCACAACCTGCATCTTTTTGTTCAGGAATAAATGACTGTGGGAGACAAGAAAGTCTTCGGTTCGGGTACAAGACTATATGTGACAGGTAAGACTAAAATCACATAATTAATGTCTGCTAAACTTATTTTAAGCATTTTAAAGTTCGTTGCATACAAATTATTTCTGTAATTCAGCTGGCAACCGAGTTAAACAACTGTCTTTAAAGATTCCAGCAAATCCATCTTGTGCTTGTTTACATAAACCAGGAGAATTTATGTTAAAGTGTTAGTTCACCCCAAAAATGAAAATTCTGTCATTATTCTAAACCTCTATGACTTCCTTTCTATGGAACACTTTCTGAAAAATGTCAGTTTTTCCCCCATATGAAGTAAAAGGGTTTCAATGTAGTTTTGTACCCCACTGGCTTTTATTGTATATGGACAAAAACTGTCCAAAAAAAAAATTTGTTCAAAATATATTTTGTTTTGTGTTCTATTGAAGAATAAATTCATACAGGTTTGGAACGGTATGGTGATGATAACAGAATTTTCATTTTTGTATGAACTAACCGTTTAAAATAATGTAGACCATCACAAAAACAATTGTCTTAGTCAATTATACCACACACTAGAAAGTTTTGTATTATTCAGAAAGTATTTGTAATAGACTTAATCTGGGTGGGCTGGAGGATCAAAAGATTTGGAACTGGAACCCGGTTGATAGTAACTGGTAGGAAACTGTCAGAATTTCGTCAAATTAATAAAATGATGTTATTTCCAAGTGCAAACTTTCTCCAGTCACCCTCTATTTGTTTTATTTTGTCATTTTCTTATTGATAACTAAAGTCATGTTCAACATGTATTTCTCTTAAGACCAAGGGAAAGACACCATAATTTCACCAACCCTAACAGCATACCTACCAACAAACAAACAAAGTGGCAAACAGGCAATGTTATGCCAGGCTACTAAGATGTTTCCAGACTTGGTGAAATTCACCTGGAAAAAGAAGGGCACAGCTGAACAGTGGACAGATGTATCGGCGGAAAATGTTGTGGAGCAGAGGAATGATAATCCAGTCACCGTGACAAGTATGTTGATTTTAGATAAAAACCCGGATCCAGGCGACCGCTATCAATGCACTCTTGAGCATGAAGGAAGCAAGGAAACCCAAAGTAAAACACTGGAGAACGGTAATTTGAAGAAACTCAGATTTACTACATTCATATGTGTTCAATTTCTTGTAAACAAAGTGTAATACAATTGATAGAGTTGCAAACACATATACTTTTATTATAAACAATTATAATTATTCATATATGAAAACGTTATTAAAGCCTTAATTACATCAAATAATTAATAAAGAGTAATTAGAATTAAAAGTACATTATTTTTTATTCATTATATATATATCAAGAGGATCCCCCACGTTTCATCTAATTTTGTCTCTGGAAAATAGTGATCTATAACATTGTATGTTGAATTATGTTGTGTCTACTTGTTAATGGGTGAGTAGTGGACGCATCACATTCAATTCACATTTATTTGTCACTTTTCACAATATAGTTTTTAAAGCAGCTTTACAGAAAAACATGTCTACATTACAATTTAGAGTGATCTGTTAGCAGAGGTATCAAAGTAATGTATTTCAGAAGTTAACATACCAATATCAATGTTTTTGTATTTGTGGAGTAATAGTTTTTATTTTGAAGTAAACATTTTTTTTATTAGATGTAGATTTAATACTTATTGTAATTAATGGGGTTATTATTTAAATATTTCCAATTAAATGTACATATCATACATCTTCGCTTTCATTAAAACCTATAGGTTTATTGAGTGAAATCATTCAATTTGATTTCACTGTTTATGACATATCTTCAATTAAAATATGGACAGTTAAATATGTAAATATTCATATAGCTGTTTAGAAGTAATTTTACCTTTCAGATAAATCTATTTTATTGAGATTCTGCTTTGTCTCGTTTTACCCTATATATTAAAATGACTCTATTGTTATATTTCAGATAACAAAGAGCCAGCAAAGAAATCTGATGATGCCATTCCGGACACACCATGCCCACCCAACAGTGAGATCTTAGAACAGCAGATATCAGGTGAATAAATAAAAATAAATATATAAATGAATTTAGATTTTTAATCAATTACTTTTGCATGTCAAAATACAAGCCAACATTTAAATGAATGAGTAAAATCATTTGTACGTTTTCTTTTCATTTATAAATTAATTTAACCAACTGATCTAATTTGATTCTAATCATTCTGATCTGTCTCTGAATCAAATCATTTCATTCACACTGTATCCCTCACTGGACCGAAAAGAAGGGAAAATAAAAAGAGTTACATTGTTACATTATGGGTACAAAATATGTGTGGTTGACATTAAAATCTTGTAGATTAAAATGCAAAACTCCATCTAAAATGAATAGAAGTAAATTAATTTTACCCTCAAAATGTTATTATAAAACATGTTATGCCTCAACAACCTATGTGCAGTTATTAAATGTTTCATCAAATGTATTCAAATGTGTTTTTTGTTTTATTGCAGGCTCTTCAGACCAAATACCCAGTCTGTACCTGTTTGTCTATGCGTATGGTGTCATGCTCATGAAGAACGGAGTATATTTTTGTGCTGTCTTAATCTTTCTATTAAAGAGAAAAGTTGGAAAGAAAGAAGAAAGCGCTTAGAAATTAAAGGCATAAGATAAACATCAAGCAAACAAATATATGATCTATATTTATCATAGAGTATGTTTAGCTAATTTCTAAAGATGCATGTCTGCAAATATATTATCTCTGATTAAATGTATTGCTTTTAAATGTATTTGTTGTAGATCCGCTTTGCACAACGGTTTTATTTTTGCATCTTTGAAATGCAATATTTTGATTTTTAAAAGTGCATATTATACCAACATTTTAAATATTTTGTTTTCCCATCACAATCTGTTTTTGTGACATTCTCTGTATTTGTTCAATAAAATATGACATAAATGAAAATGTTATATTTGTAGTAGAATTAATTCTCTATAAATGCACTTTTTGCATTATGAATAATTTCATATTTTTTTAATTTATGCTAGCAGTATTAGAGTAAATAAAGTATTAATACAATGAAATTATGCATATAAAATGTTGATTGCCTAGATATTATTTTAGAAATACTTGTATTTATCCAAATACCAATAATACAAGTAGCAGATACATAATTATGTGACAAATTTATATCAACTTAATTAGGATAAAAATACAGTAAAATAATAAAACTTACTACTAATATGTCTGTTAAATGACTACCTAAAAAATGAAGAATAATCTTCTAATCTATTAATACTATGCATCTTTATATGGTTTACTGTTTTAGCTAAATTAATAAAAAAAAAATTTAATGAAGTTTAAAGATCACAACCTCAGACATGAATTTGAAAACATCACGCTGGTGATTGAAACTGCTGCGGTAGGAAAATGTGGTTGGGTATGTACACACCACAAGCGGAGGCGCTTACTGGAAAGAAAACAAGCAGCAGTTTAACCACAGCTGATAATTTATTAGCGGCTGCAGGCTGTTTGTCTTGTTAATCTAAGCTGTTATTTGTGGGCGAAGAGGCTGCAGCATCCGTGAGAGCGCAAACTGACTCTCGGCAGGGGTTTCCGCTCCCCTCGCTTTCGCTCTGTAAAAAACTGATGTATAGAAACACACACATTTAATAAAAACATTGGTTTAATACACAACGAAAGAAGAATATACAATCTGCCATTATCCTGCATATTTGAGGCTTTGTGATGGAAACATAATATGGAGATTCTTTATATATTCATAGAAAACCGAAGGTCCCAGACCCGAGGTACATAAGCCCTTATTCAGTAAGCATGGCACAAGTCAACAGGAAGTAGATTTATTTTAAAATGATTTTGTTTAGGAATGCTTACTGAAGAGGAGCCAAAGATAAACATAAAAATGTATTAGATATCCATGCATCATTACAAGTCGTATTTCTTCTTTGAAGTTCTTTTCATGCAAACCTTGGCGAGTCCTTTATTTTGCAAGTAAATCGAGTCTCTATCGTCTCCTGGTTCATTCCGAACACAAGAGATTAAACCGGAAAACATGAAATCTTCACGCAGTGCAGACCTGAGACTGATATTCACATTTAGGTCTTCTTCTGTGATGCATGTGAGATCAGAGACATCCAAATGTGTTAATACACATTTGGAGCCTTACTGCAAGAACATGTGAGACGGCAGTCGTTTTGTTACACAGAAGCAGAGTGTCATGTGAAAAAAAGCAAAATGTCGTGGTCACACAGGTATTATTTGTTGATTAAATTCAAAATACACGTTAAAAGAAATTTTTTTCATAAGCAGAATAGGTTTTTGTTCAGTGACGCACGCAAAAATGCGAATGCACTAAGAGTGTGTGACAAACTGCTGTTCATGGCGATGGTGGCTCTAAGGCAGAGTGACTGTCTAGTTCTGTTAACCCACGTACACAAACCCATATAAAGACACACAGCCTGAAGTCGAGCAGCGCTGGAAGAGGCTGTTGTATTCCAGAAGTCAGTGTTAACTCTGAGCTCCTAATAACAATTCAAATACAATCCTATTAGTTACATTGAGATAGATAGAGGAATAAAAAAATTATTAAATAATTATTAATATTTTTTGAATACCTGCTAGACGATGGGCTTCTCAAGATCATGTTTATCATCAAGCTCTTCATCAGAATCTACAGAAGCAAAAGATCATATTTAGTGAGTGTTTAACATCTCTGCAGGCATACTGAACATTTCGGTTGTTGGCACACAACAAACGGGCCGAAAATACAAGGACGTTTCTTTTCATACTTGCAATTTTCTCATACTACTAAAGTACACATCATTTTGTTGTCTGTGCTGTTTGTCAAAGCTTTAAAAAAACTGAAATAATATTGGGAAAAAAATTCATAGATATTCTTAACAAAAATATAAAAGTTAATAAAAATCGTTAGGGTAAGTATTCATTATCTTTTTCAGAAGCTGTATATCTATAGCACACAAAGGCATAGTAGAGTACAGCAAAGACATTTGCGAACATTTAAAATTAGATATACAAACATCGTGACCATTAAATATAAAGGGGCAATGTCAAAAAGGTTTTTGTTGCCCCTAATGGACTGGACACTGCTGATTTAATTTGTGTAAAACAAATCAATCTACTAAGACATTACAAAGACAAGTCAATAAATAAATAAACAGCAAATTTAGAAATTTACTGAAGATAAATGAGTAAATTCACAGATTGATCAGCAAAATAGCTGTATAAGGGCAGTATAGGGCAGTAAAATATAAATGAACCATGATGAGCAATACATTTGTTACTGTATTTATTATTCTTTGTTAATGAAAATACAGCTGTTCGTTGTTTGTTCATATTACTTCACAGTGCATTAGGCTAACTAATGTTAACAAATATAACTTTTAATTGTAATAATTAAGGCTACTAGTAAATAGTGAAATTAACATTACCAAAGATTAATAAATGCTATTTATTTATAGAGATTAAGAAGTGCAGTTTATGAATAGTTAATATTAACTAGTTTGGTGTTATCGATTTGTTATACACCGATTCAGATCTCTTTTGAAGAGACAGATGTTGGACAGATCAGTTATTTTAACCATTCATAAAAGTGAATCGGTTCAAATGAGTCATTAGTTCGCGAATCGGACGTGCCATTAGCTGACACACACACAGACACGGCACGCGTTGTGTGATTATCCCAGCAGATAAGGACATCGCAAGAAATCTCTGAAAATGCTCCACGTGAAACTTTGATCTTTTACTATCGTGTCAATTCTCAATAGATTTTGATTAATATGCGCGATGGAGGGAGAGCAAGGCAGTTTGAATACAGTGAGAGAGTGCGCGCGCGACCGGCTCTCTCTCTCTCTCTCGTTCGTTCTTTCAGCGCCCTGTCACGAGCGCAGCATAACAAAGCGGTAGCTAACGTTATTTGAATCAAGCAAACAACTAGCTGTTGTTTTTGCTCCAAAAAAGCTTGATTTACCTCGAATTTCACATAAGATTCCTTCACGTTATGAGTTTCCATCAGACTCGGTGGTAGCCACTAACCAGGGGTCTCATCCACTGGCGATTCTGACGCAAGTGCTAAGATTCCGATTGGCCAAGAGAAAAAGTACTAAGATTCCGATAGGCCCAGAGAAATGTCAATTATAAGAATTATCCAATAATATTTCGCAATTCTAGGGCAGCCTATACCCCCCCCCCCCCCCCCCCCCCGAAAAAAAACTCTCCGGTTCTACGCGATTCACGTGAATGACCCATTTGACCAAGAAAACGGCGATTATCGCCGAAAAGCGACAAGTTTGCAGGTCTGGAAATTCAGTATGCAAAGCATGTATATGCAGATTTTCTCATAAAACATTTCTTACCATTATCAATGTTTAATTATGAGTATTCTTTGATGAGTAGAAATTTCTAAATAACAGCTACATTTTTTTTAAATACATTTATAAATACTTAATAAAAACGTAATAAACTTATTGACTCCAAACTTTTGAATGGTAGTGTATGTGTATGTATATATAAAAATTATTTTAGTCTGAATCAGTTAAATTCAGAGTAAGATCATTTGTACACTTTCTTTATAAAGTCATTTAACTGACTGATCTAATGTACCCAGGGTATATGCAGGAATCTTAAAGTTAATTTTAATACCTTTTCAAGACCTTCTCAATATTTTTTAATACCTCACCGCCACTTCAAGCTGTAACCATTTACATCAGTGATACTTTTAACTTAACAGTTTTAGTTTGTTGTAATAGGCGTGATTTTTTTTCCCCGCCCTGCAACCGATTTCATTGGTTTAGGTTACAGTGACGGGTAGGTTTAGGGATCAGTGTTTGGTGTAGGCAATCAGTACAGTGATTGACATGACAGAGAGGCAATTTACGAACGCACCCAAAATGTACCCGTTCGTTTTTTTAATAAAAATGACTAAATTCACACACTTTTACGATGTTTTTGGGACTCAAACCGTTGGACAGCTAATTCAGAAAAAATACTTTCAAAATTTAAGACTTTTTAAACCCGTGATAAGACTTTTTAATACTTTTTAAGGGTCTTAATTTTCCCAAAATTGATTTATCACCTTTTAATACTTTTCAAGACCCCGGCGGATACCCTGGTACCCCACACTGTAGTCCTCAATGGACCAAAATGAAGAAAAAAAGGGGGGGGGGGGGGGGGGGGGATGTGCAAACATTGTCAAAATGGGTGCAAGATATGCATAGTTGACAATTATTGTTTGCAAAAAATGTTGCCGATTGACATGAAAAACGCATGTTAAACTTTAAAGAAATGGAGATGAGTCATAGCATCTATGCTATATATATATATATATATAATATATATATATATATATATATATATATATATATATATATATATCATAGCTGCTATGACTTGTTTATATCTAAATCTATAATTTATTTATTTTATTGGCAATATATATTTCGTTTTAGAGTGTATAAGATATAAAATGATAATGGCGCAAAATGCACACTTCGTAATGTATTAATAGGAGACGGTAATGGTTTAAATATTTTTTTCTAGGCGCTATAATACTACTGCAACACCTCTAAATACATTTATCCTTGAATATCTCTAGCGCTCACCGCAGTGCACCTGAGCTCTGACAGTGGCATTTCCTGGAAAATACATGTCTGTTACGGTTGTAAAAATATGGTGAGAACATTATATCTCTCATTTGTAAGAGTGATCTCTGTTTAAATAAACTATGACTAAAAATAAAAAATAAAACATAAATAAGAACAAAATGTCGCACAGCTGATTCACTAATCTTTTAAGCTATCAGGCGCCAGAACCAGAAGAAAAAAAGTTATTACAACTGTTAAATACATGATTTTAGATTCCCATGCAGCCCTGAGAACCATTTTCATGGTTGTCCGGCTTGTATTGGGCATTTAGTAAGATATTACCTGCCATGGACTCAGGAGGAGAGTAAAACTGGCCTTCTGAAACAGGTCCTGGGTATAAAAGAGGTTCTCGATCTGGCGCACTCTGCACTGAAAGATACCCTATCACACAGGACACACATGATTACTAAAGACAATGATACTGACACATACTTATAATGTCATCTACGTCCATTAGCCTTCACTAATACCGCTTGTAAATGCTTGTCTCACTGTAATTAGATATTTGACTCTTACTGATTTCATCACCGGCCTCTTGGGGCAGGACTTTGAAGTCCAGCAGCCACGTCTCTATCCATGCCAAAATGAAGGAGATGATGGGTAACAAATACCCAAACGCCCCCAGAGACAGAAGCTGGACAAAAGAACATCATTTTTGGGTCAATGCAAAAAGTGTGTTATTCTCAAATGTTAAAAATAAATTAAAAAAAGATCCCATACCTTTGATAGAATTACTTTCACTATTAAGAAACCAGTGGTGATTGCTGTAGTTATCTGTAATGAAGATATTAAAGATCATTCATTACATGAATCTATATTTAATCTTTTACATTTTTATAGATAGCATGTTATTAATGAGTAAAACAACAGTGCCCTCTGGTGGAGGAATATAAAGTAAAGGCTGCCTACCGCAACGGCCCACCAATGACGCACTTTACACACTGCATACGCAAGAATCAAGGCTGCAAAGCGGAACACAGCCAAGAGCTGAGGAGAAAAACATACAAGCATAAGAGACTGCAAACTTTTGTACAGTAGTGTATATTTCGACACACTTAAATGTGTTATCTACTTTTCCAAACCGGTTTATCAACATTTCATGAAAGATTTGTTGCTTTAAAAGTTCTGTTCAAAGATTGCCGTCAGGTAACACTTTCAAAATGACATCACTGTGTATTTGCATAAATATAATCCACACAGCAACTTGCAGGGCAAAGTCTACAGGGTTATTTTCCAAATACCAAGCTGTCTTAAAAAATGTTTTGACTTAATTTAAACGCTGCAGCAAACTAAGCCAGACACTCACACATTTAAAGGATCTAAAACAACGCTTTTAAACACCAAAGAACAACTAAATCTGTATATCAAAGAAGCACCCCATATTTGACCCAAGATAGAAGGGTTAAAGAGTTAAATTTGGTTATCTTTTCCTCATCCTCCATGTCATTCCAAATCTGTATGTTTTTCTTTCTTTTGTGGAACACAACAGAAGATACTTTGAAAAATGTCCACATAATGAAAGTCAGTAAGGTTTGTTTTGTACAAATGAACCAAAACATTATATGGAATGGATTTTCAAATTATCTTCCTCCACAGAAGAAAAATAGTCATACACCAGAGGTGTCAAGTAAAGAAGTACAAATACTTTGTTACCTTACTTAAGTAGAAATTTTGGGTATCTATACTTTACTGGAGTAATTATTTTTCAGCCGACTTTTTACTTCTACTCCTTACATTTTCACGCAATTATCTGTACTTTCTACTCCTTACATTTTAAAAATAGCCTCATTACTCCAATTTCATTTCGGCTTGTTTTCATTCTGGCTTGTCATCGTTAAAAAAAAAAAAACCTATCCAGATAAATCGCGTCAAGATAGAGTGAATTTGATTGTGGTTGGACTTGGATGAGAAATATAAACATATACAATTCCGACATCCTATTGGTTTGAACGCGATCCATCGCACCTGCAATGTGGCATTGTTGTCATTAGCTATAGAATTGAGCATAGTACATACCAGGATTATTCGTTTTTTTGATTAATCACTTGGATTAATCATTAAATGTGCTCTAAGTGATGTCACACGTTTTTTAGGCCATTTTAAAAAGCATTTTGTGTCACATACAGCAAACATCTCCTCCTCACTATCCGCTAGCTGCCTGTCCCCTGAACACACTGTAAAAAGACACGGTCCCTGCAGACATCCCAGGCTCCACAAACGGCAACAAAACAAACTGTAGCAACCCGCGCCATGAAACATAACAAACTGTCCCAGCCAATAACCGACAAGAAGGATTTGGGGGGGTTGGTGTGTGGATGAGGAGGGAGGGTCTAGCTAGCCTCAAAACTTCTTAAACGTCAACAAGAAGTGATGTCACCCGACATTGCTTAGAGCACTTTATTGTGACAGCACTAATGTTTATTGTACATAGACAACCATACAAGGGTAATTGTTACTAAGCATGCCCTGGGTACACCAATTTTCTTGTCCGTTGCCCTCACAGATTCCTGCAGCTAAGCTTGGATGTACATAAAGGTTATTGATAACATGTCTCTGAAGTTTGACTTTTTGCACCATTACAATACTTATAGGAAAGTAGTCATCACATCTTCCGCTCCATGAAACACGTTAATGCTCAGTAGTACACATATATGGCTCTTTAATTTATTTGCATTGTACTAAAATGTGTTCATTTTAAATGGGCACATATGCGGCTGTAACAGGTAGCCTAGTGCATCCCAAATTTTTCAATATTAACATTTTAATATAACATTATAGTCATATTGGCCTTTAGAATTTTTTTTTGAGGAGGTGGGGTGGTGCACTATAGGCCCCTGTGGCGCGGCCTAAGCTTTTGTCCTTAAAAAGATTTTTTACCTTACATTACTTTTACTTTTAGAGACCTTATGTAGCCACGCCCTTTTGAGCGCTGAGCTCGTTGTCTTTTGACTTCCGGTCTGTATTTTCACAGCGATCTTAAAGACGGCTCATTTAAAAAAATTCCGAGGTCCATTTGTTAAGACATATGCTTTACAATGCTTATGATAATCATTACAATGCTCATGATAACTTTCGTTAACTCTACAATAAGTAAATCAACTTCACCAGCTAATTACTCCTGGACAGCGATGCCATAGAGATATACAGAGCGATCGCAAAAACGGAAGTTCAAAGACAATATTCTAAAGATGGCGGCGCCCTCGTTTCTCTGGTGCATAAGGTCTATAATTTAAGTAGTTTTGAAACCAGTAATTTTAATTGAGTAAAAAGCTTGAGTTGATACATCTTCAACATCTACATAAGTCATTTTTAAACCCTAGTATCTATACTTCTACCCGAGTAATGAATGTGAATACTTGGATGCTCATATTGACCGTTTAACCGTTAACCGAAAGTAAAATATTTGACCGATTAATACTATCAGTTAAACGTTTTTTTTTTTAAAGCTTTTAATATATATATTTTTGCTTCATGGTTAAATAAAAAACATACTATATATAGCCAATATTTGTTAACTCACTGCGGGCGCGTCGATATGCGGGTTGCGCAACCACACGCGCGAACAGACATATTCTCCTTGAGCAAGCAAAATGAAGCGAGCGAAAAGTAGTAACTATGTGGACAGGAAGGGCGACAAAGTTACTTGCAAAATATGCTACGGGGTATTAAAATAAAGCAATAGTGCTAGTAGCCTACAATGCAATATCACTTGCTTAGCAAACACCCACAAGCAAATGAAAGGCGCTTCCCGAAGCTGGCCATTCCAGCGAGACGTTATGTGTTCCCGAACATCTGTGCCATCGGAGACGCTGTTTTCTGTAACAGTCCACAGGCTGCGCTCCAGACTTACACAACAACAGCATGTAGACTGTAATGCTACTTTTTAAAATAAAAACTAGACAAGCTGTGGATTGAGGTAGGCCTGCTATTTTTATTTGACGGAAAAACGTAGTAGTCTGATGGAGAAAAACAAAAGCCGGTTTTTCAACACTTAAAGGCACAATATGGAACTTTTCAGCTTTCAAAATAGCAAAAATAACTGTATCTATGTTATATATTTCTTTTAGTTGTGTACTAACATTATCCCAAAAGTTCCCACCAACTTTCAAATCCGGAGAAATTTATATTTTAATTTGAAGACACGGGCCGTGTCTTTATTTCCGTTTCGTCGCCCGTCTATGACGTCATATAACCTTTGACTCTAGTTTCTCTAACTTCGTGCGGATCCCGGCGAAAAACCGCCAAACGCAAATGTAAACACCGGACGCACATCACTAAAATAAAAGAAGATGATAAAGAATCAATAGTTGGATATCAATAATGGACCATGATTATGCTTTGCCTGCACGTTCTGCTGCTGGAGGCAGATCCGTGAAGCGGAAACGCACGGGTGACAGAAATGACCCGAGAAGGGTTTGGGACAGGAGAAGACATGACTCGCGTTAACATTGGAGTTGCATTTCCACGAGCTTCGTGACAAACTGGAACTACAGAGAGATGCCGATCTCGCTTGCATTCTAATAAACAAGTAAGCACCCATTCAGTTAACTATATCTATCCGTAACTTATATGTTGTGAAACGATGATGGCATGTGTAAAACGCAGACGGACTAGCTCTCATGTACAGTATAATGTAAATTCACATTTGTTGTAGATATAGCTGCAGAAAGTAGCTTCATATGCAGTTCACCATCTTTTTCAATATCATAGTATAAACGTAATTATAATTATTAACGAAAGGTGACCGTGTTTTTTAACATCTATTAATACTAGCTAGATGGAATATTGATTCAATAGCCCTGATAATTCATATATCTCTCCGTTCGAAGAGACGTGATTTTAAAAACACTAAGTTAGAATGAGTGAGGAATGTGGGGAGCCAGAGCGCGCGTGTTCATTACAATGGCATTACATAAAGTTAATAGCCGTAACTAAACGTAACAAGAATAGAGATATATAAATAACAACACATTACCTCGTCAGTGAACATGTTATCTGCTGGAGATGCTAGATGGCTGGGGAATGACAGATCGCGCGTGTCCCAATGAACATCGTATAAGTTAGCTGGTTCGCGCGCGCTCTCTCTCTCTCTCGACAACGACAACAACTCCCATGAGCACACGCTGTTTCACGACGTCATCAGAATACGTCTTTTGCTATTATTTTGATTGAGTGACCCCTGGTGGCCAAAAGTTACATACTGTACGTTTAAAACTGATTCAGTGTTTACTTTTTGGCATCGTAATTTGTTAATTATTTAAGCTAAAAATATATATATATATATATTTATTGTAGGCTTATTGTATGTTTTTTATTTATATTATTTTATTCTGTTTTTCTCTGTTGTCACTGTCAGAAATGCGGCCGGTGCGTGGAAATTTGATTTGAATCCTGTTTTTGAAGCTGTTCTGTTGTTGATTTGTTCTGTATGCTGCTGTTTGCACTTTGCACGTTAAAATAAAACATTTGATAAAAACATATTTTTTTGGTATTTTTGATGGGTCACAGATACGTCAATTTTATTTTTATTTAATGCCAATATAATCTTATCAGTTAACGGTTAATAATCGATTAACGAGTGGCGGTTGTCGGTCGGGAAAATTAACCGAAATGAGCATCCCTAGGTAATCTATCCCTTTAAGATCGATAATGAAGCTTTCCTGGACAGAAACCTTGTGGTTTGAAAGAGGCATGAGTGAGGTAATCTACACTGAGAGAGAAAAGTCATCTTTGAAAAGGGAACTGTGGAATGGACTGGCCCTAAAATTTTAAACCGGTTTCATCTTAAATGTTGGTAATTTCCCTGCTAAACTGTAGACTTTATATTGTAGACTTTTCTCTCTACAATACACTGATTAGCATATATGCTAATTTTATTATATTTGTGTAATTTGTTTTTATTTTAAACAAACATTTTCCTATTTAAATGTTTACATCTTTATGAATTAATTCATTATTAGTTTTGCGTCAACTCATGCAACCAAGGGGCTTGCGAACCCCAGTTTGAGAAACCCTGCAATAGAGGGCAGCGTATTGGCTAGTACTTACAAATATGTCAAAAAAAGATTTGTGGTAATCATACTCCAACACCTCTTTCTTCAGTTGCTCTTGTATACCTCCATTGACCTTGATGAATATAGATGAAAAAAAATAATTAACAAAATGTTGTGCAGCTGAATCACTATTAAACTGGTGTTTATCCACATATATTTAACAAAAAACTTATCTAAATCACAACATACATTAAGCTCAATGATCCACAGCAAGGTGACGAATAAAAGGTCAAAGGTCACGAATAAGCAAAAGGTTCTTCGGACATCGGAGATGCACTTCTTCTCTCCTGCTTCATAGGACTCGATACGGGAAGAAATGAGGGTGGAGTTAATGTTTCCCACACCCCTTAGAGTGGCCCGGGACCCCACACTGCTGCTGCATTGGCTGTCCATGACTCGTCAGTCTCGTCCACTCGTGTCACTCCATTCACACTCACACTTCTGGAGAGTCAGACTCTGTAGTCATGCCTAGTTCTGAAAGGACACAGAAAGTGGATGCATTTCTAACAGTGGTCAAAGGTTTATAGTTATTGCTGTCATATGATCAGGACTTTGTGACGTCTTCATATCAACTAAAACACCAAACACCCTGTACCGTCACTAAGTGGATATACTTAAAATAAAATAAATAACAATAAAAAAAAAAAGAAAGGACTAATAAAAAATTAACACCAATTATAGAGTGCAACAGTTGGGTTCCGGAAGTGAAAATCCCATTCATTTTCTCTATATGGGAATTGATTTTAACCAATAACTTGTTTAACTAATGGACCTACTGTAATCTACAACGTTGTTGATCAAAGGTATTTACTTTTGCTGAAGGCATCAGGCTGCTTTATTCAACTTATTTCCTTAGGTAATCTTGTTTAACAGCAGAATTCCGGTGAAACTACAATACCCATGATTCTGTAGAGAAATCTCCACCAATCAGAAAATTGAAACAATCAAATTATAAGAAAAAAAAGTGCCAGTAAACTCCAATGTAGCACTGCGAACGACATAATCAAGTCATTCTGTGTATGTGTATTCATATAGCAAAAAAATATATGGGTATGTTGTTTAAACACAATATGTGTGTAAACAATATTTATCTGTTTTTAATTTGATTGTCATTCGCTATGAATCATGGGATTGTAGTTCCCTAACTAAAGACGTTAAGTACACATGTACATTTTGTCCAATTTTCAGATTCTTCTTTGTGTCATTGTTGATTCACCCCATAGCTAATAATTCTTAAATAAAGACTTTTAAAACCCCTTCCAAAACCAAGGCTGAAAAAGTGGCCACTGTTGCACTCTATTACATGCATCTGGAATACTAGATTCTGATTGGTCAATCAAGGCATTCCGCTGTAAAATAATGTACAATAATGACCGTTTCCCATGGTTGTCATCTATAAATGACAGCTCATGTGGGATGTTCTGTCACACCCGACATAGTCATTACAACTCAAATCAATATTTTGTGTCTATATTAAAACAGACAAGAACTTGTACCTAAATTAAGACATCATGACAATCCTGAAAAACAAAAATATCAACCAAATGTCTTATAATCTTGCTAAAATCAACAAGGTTTCCTATAATGCACCACATTTGGAAAGACTATTGTGGAAAATAAGTGAATATAACTAGGCTTCATAAAATAAACTAAGCATGAAAATCTAGTCTTACAAGTCTTATCAAGAAGACCAGGAAGTACTGTACCCCAGATAGCCTTTAAAAACAGGCAAGAGTTTATGAGAACAGTACTATCTGTTTGGTTAGTGAAACTAGTTCCTCTTACTGATGTCATTTACCGAAAAGGAACGTGCACGGGAATTTTCATGCATTGTTTGCATATAACTAAAAAATACATGAGAACTGATTTCTGCTGTAATTTATATAGTTATGGACTATCCTTAAAGGGATAGTTCACCCAAAAATGAAAATTCTTTCATCATTTACTCACCCTCAATTTGTTCCAAACCTCTATGTGTTTATTTGTTCTGCTGAACACAAAGGAAGATATTTGGAAGAAAACAGATCTCAATCACCATTGACTTCCATAGTAGGAAAAATACATGCTATGGTAGTCAATGGGGATTGAGATCTGTTTTCTTCCAAATATCTTCCTTTGTGTTCAGCAGAACAAATAAACACATAGAGGTTTGGAACAGCTTGAGGGTAAGCAAAGGATGATAGAATTTTCATTTTTGGGTGAACTATCCCTTTAATAACAATATCGGACATTAGGAAATGGAAAATGTAAGTAGGCCGTCTGAAATGAGTTCGTCTGTGTTTATGTTGTGAAATGTTTATTTCATAGCTCTGCCAAACCAATTTACATGCTATAATGGGCTAGCATGATAATACAACAGTATAACAGGAAATCCAGCGAGAATTTCTCAAAATGTAAAACATAGTGTCAAAATAGCACACCACAAATTTTCTAACTTGCTAACTAAAACTGTAAGACGCGAAATAAGCAAACCTAAACTAACAATCTCTCTTGAAAACAATATATCAGGTTACATTTGAGGCAATCAATCTGCAAAACAGCAGCGGCTTCTTGTCACATTAGCATTGCTTTATCAAAGTAAAAGTGTGTGTTATCGATCATATCGCTTACCTTGGTGAGCAATCTTATAAAAGTACGCGTCGTATTACAGCCAACCGATGAGGATCAATGAGGATCTATCTCGCTGAAAATTCCGCACCATCTGATTCTGATGACTTTCGTTTCAGTCAGAAAGGAAATAGTATGATGTTGTTTTGGAAAGGGGATTCTGGGATATGTAGTAGAATCCGGAAATGCGTCAGGCCTGCCCACAATTCTAATTTAATCAATTCATAGTTCTAAGCATCAAATAGATATATAACAAACAATAACATAATATAACAGACCTATCTGGTTAGACTTTTTTTGCTAAAGAAAGCTTTATATGCTCATGCTTTAAAAGTCAATATTTGAATTGACTGAATTATATATATAAAAAAACAAGTGGCATCTGCACACAAATTATGCTAGAGCTTCTATCAAAACTAACTTTTGGATGTGTGAAGTCAGTTCTCCTCAAATTCACAAAAGCATTAAAAAGCAATAAAATGTCGTTGTCCAAACGCTTTTGTCTTCATTTTAAACAATAAATCTATTCCCATTCATGTTAAATGTAATGTTTATAGACATATATTTTCCTTTTTGAGTCACTGTATTCTTTTAAGTTAATAAAGAAGCTAAGCAAACATTACTTTCTGACATTATGCTATTTCATTTATTTTAGATTGTTAATTTACAAGATCCTTATTTCAAATCTCCATACTGGGGAAAACAAATAAACAATGCTTTCATTAAACAACACAATCTGATGTACTCAACTACAGCTAACGAGTCTTTATCTATGCAAAAATTGATTCATTTAAAAGCTATATATTGTTCAAATGAATGTGCTCAACAACCGTGGTAGTGAGGTAAACAATTTTATTGAAATTCAAATTCTAGGCTTCTTCAACAGCTATAAACAAAATAAACTGTAAGCATTCAATCTGTAAACCATCCTAAAGGCTAAATAAAATAATAATAAGATGAACAAAATATTAACTGTAAAACAAACAAAAAAGTACTAGGGCTACATTAATCCACCCTGGATCAGAACAACACAGCCAAAAATGCGGCATATTAAAAACGAGGCTTTAATAACATGAGGCATAGTTCACACTGTAAATCAACAAGAACTAGTGAACTTAAATCTGACATTCTTGGTTTATTTCGAAGCTGATTATATTTAACAGTACCTGCACTCAATTCATGTGCTCTTTGTCAGTGTAATATCAGTTCATTAGAAGCTGTTACTGTATTATGGTTAATATGTACTGTAATGAGTGAGGTATTCAGCAGTCGGATGTCATCTTCTCAGACAGTGCTGACTGGCAGGTACTGGGTGGGTTGAACACCTCAGGGTCACTGATGCCCAGCTGAAGGTCAAAGAAGCGAGTGGACGTGGTCACGCTACTGTTCTTTGCGTATGTCTCCTGCACAGGATAGCAGTCCTTCAAGGTGTACACACCAACCCAAGCTTCATCTGTGAGAGACAGGAAAAATGTGCAAAGTTCAGATAATCAGGACCATATTAGAGTTCCTATATAAAAATCAAGGTACATGTAATACACAAAATTTACAACATAATAACTATAACAAACATTTACTTTTGCGGGCCGGTTTTCGATCAGACCATTCTTGAACTTCGATCATGTCTCCAGGTCCTCCAATGAAGTACTGGTCCTCATATGTGGAGTTCAGGGGTATATCATAAGGGTCCCAGGCCTCCGTCAGAGCGATCTTTGCACACTGCTTTGTAATTTCCTCAATCTGGAAAAGCACTCCACTCTTGAACACGTAGATGTACTCAAAGAACCTCAAAGAGAATTGCACAATACAAATAAATGAATGCAAAGGAAATTTACAGAACACAAGAACTGTGTGTGGTCATTCTAATTTTGACTATAATGGATCATCTGCATCCACACTATAGTGAAAAACAATAAATAAATAAACAGTTTTCAAACACTGCAAGCAAAAAATAAATAAATTAATAAATCTTACTTGGAGTTGGTATTTTCTGTATTGTATTCCAGTACAAATATCTAAACATTCTTAAATCAAGATACGTTTACTTGAGAAGCAAAACAACTGATTTATTCTAAAAAATAATAATAAGTGACTGTACACTTAAAAGCAAGAAAAAATATCAGCCAATGGGGTAAAAAAAGATATTTATATATTTTTACTGTTTTTAAGGGTCACTTAATTTTGATACATTTTTCAGTAAACAGGACTTTACATTAAAATTTGCTTCTCAATGTCGATTTAAGAATGTTTAGATGTTTATATTAGAGAACAAGACAAAAAAGACTGTATTTTGCAGATAAGAAAACGTATTCAAATATATTTCATAACATATTATGAATTCGTACTTTTTACAAGGTGTGTGTCCTGTCTTCTGCTCCAGAACCCTAATTCGCTGATTCTGTGCATCATAGGAGACCGCTGCCCGTGTGTTTCGTCCCGTGCCGTGGTCATATTGAACGGTCCGACCCTCCCACTGTACCGGCGCGAGGCAGGGCTGAGGCGCCGCCGCTACTGACGGAGGAGGAGGATAGCCCAGACACGGTACCATCGCGGACAAGGACAATACCACCGCAAAAACCACAAAGCCTGACATTGCTGTTGGTGCAAATCGATAATTACATGAAATTTAAATATTGACACAACGCCTTTGATTGTGGTGTTTTTTCTAGCCGCAGTGTTTGAGCTGGTGTCTCAAATCCACAATAAAAAAATACACCAGTCAGCATCACTAACACGTCAGAAACACCGATTGGTCAGATATCAAACCCGTATGACGACTCATAAGATTATTTTCCACTAGTTGAAAATAAGTATAGTTTATTTTTATTACTAAAATCTATTAACATTATATAAATACATTTATTAATAAATAAAAATATTATTATTATTATTATTAATTACATTTGTTAGTTTGTTAATTTTGCTGCAAAAAACATACGATTTCACCCTAATAATCCCAAATGTTTTGAATTATCAATATTATAAATAATAATAGTTTGTATGGTAGTAATAACAATAATAATAATAAAATGTATTATTAGGCTATTATTTACATTTTTGTTGTAAAGAACCATAAGATTTCACCATTATAATTTCAAGCATTTTGAATAATCAATATGATAAATAATAGTCTGTATTGTGGTAGTAGTAGTCAAAAATGTTTTATTAGAGTTTACTTACTTTTTTACTTTACCGTAATAATTCATGATACGTGGGATTATGAAATACAAATAATACATTATTAACAATAAATAGTTATACTTCAGTATCAGTATCTGGCGTACGTGCTCATAGATGATGTCTATGTATGTGCTATTATTATAAACTCCGCCATTTGCATCAGTTTGTTTACGACCACGAGCAGATATTGCAGGGACATCCGAACCACCAGGTGGCAGCATCTATTGCAGTCAATACTTATGACTTTAGTCTGTTTGTCTTTAATGTATGTTCAACGTTGTTGGTGTTTAATATGGCGAATTCCGTTCAACGTGTGTACTAAAGTCAGGATTATTTCACTTAAAGAGACTAACAAAATGTCTGAATTGACACCGAGTCAGTTTGAGTCCAGTGATGATGAACTTCCCGAAGAGGTCGCCTTTGATACGTCCAAAAGTGCTGCTCTGAAGAGCGTTAAAGATGCTCTGGAGTCAGCTAAAAGGTCTGTGAGTGTGTGTCCACTGGCTTTAGACACACAGACCACATGAGCTTATGGGTTTTAGCCTGATTATTAACAAAAATATATATTTTCTCTTTGTTTTCAGAGAAAAGAACCTATTGAAGGAGAAGCGAAGGAAAAGACAACAGCTTTTTCAAGAACAAAAGGTATAGGGTTACCACCATCGAATACATGTCGAATACCTTCTTATTAGAAAAGTTTATACACTTTCACTTTTTGTGGATTACACAATAAATTGTAGGTGTAACATAAATCCTAAAATCAGAACATAATAAAATGTTACATCTGTTGTTTTTCAGAATAGAAAACGTCTTCCTGAAGACCTCCTAGAGGAATTTGATACAGAACCCCAAAAGTAAGCTCTCTAGATGAAAATACTCATTTTAATTCCTTAAATCATTTTTGGAAACCTAATAAACTGTTCATTTCTTATTTTAGATCTGCTGAGTTATCAGACAACGACAAAGGTAATAATCAAAGGTGGTAACACCGGAATTTACTAAAAACTATTTTTCTATTGGGCAATTTAAGCATTGAATGACAAAACTATTTTATAGATGAGGAAGAGACAAATGCCACGTCAGAAACAAACTCTAAAAGGTAATAATAACAGTAAATAGCTGTTTACATTCACCCTACTGGAAGGCTTATGTTCCTTATGTTATGTATAAATTGAAAAACATCTGATTTCAGTTTACCAGACAGTTACAGTGTAAAGAGAGTGAAGGATGAATCCGCTGCCAAGTCACTGCAACAAAGCGCAATTGACTTCATTCAGTCCCGCCTTTACGGACCAGGAACCAAAAGAACAAGCAGTAAGATAACGTTGTGCTGTTCAGACCAAATTTTAAAACCAAATTTAGTAGAAAAACTAATATTTCTGTTTCTGCAGATACAGAGCTTCTGTCCCTCAAAATGAAAAAGGGTGCCGGACAAGGTGCGTCTGTAGAGTTTGTGAATAAAAAATATGGTGAGTATTGAGATTTTCATATTTAACTATATTATATTAGTTTTATTTTGGAAAGCAACATTGAGTGGTCTTTATTCATCTACAGGTGCCGACTTAAAAAAGAAGATCACAAAGTCCAATAAAAGGTTTATACACAAACATAAAATGGTTCCTTCCTGAGATCTAAAACAGGAGAATTTTAAGTATAACACATGAGAACTGTAACCTTCCTTAGCTTAGGAAGCATGGCTATTTTTGACCATATGCATCACATTTTACAGAAGGACACCTTTAATTTAGTACCTTTTCCATTAACTCATAGTTAAAAATATTATCAAATAAAATTCAGTCTCTGCTCATTCAAATAGAAATGACTATGATCTTCCATCTTGTTCAAATCAAAATGAAAATGTCTGAAGCTGAATGTTCTTCATGTTTGCATATTTACTGTACACTTTAATAAATGTAAACCTGATCTAAGGCCTGACATTTCTTGTTTTAGTTACTTTTTACATTCATTTGACTATTGTAACTATATGACTGTAATGATCAAGTGGACAAATCATGGTTGTGGCATTTCAAAAAGTTAACATATGGAATAAAACTTATTTTGGCGTTATTAATGCTCTTCATGGTCTTATTGCATACTTGTTTAACATCCAAACACTCACTGAAATGTGTCAAAACACAGACTGGTATATCTCGTTCAACTGGGTATTTATGTTTTATTACTGAAAATGATAAGACAGTGTTGATGACAATACTGTACCATTCTCCTTGTTTTAAAAGTACTGATGGTCTGAGGGATTGACTGATAAACAAGAGGAGAAAAAACAATGGAGCAGGCTTGCCTCTCAGAGACTGGATATGACCTTAATTTTACCATGTTCCTGTCGCACATCCAAACTGCACAAAAACACAGTGCAGGCAACGATGATGAGAGAACGCCTGAATACGGACTTTTTAAAAGATGGAGTAAGGGATCGGGTGGATGAAAAGACCATTGACATCAATACAATTACAAATCAAAGTGTCCGAACATTTTCAATCCTGCTGTGCAGTTGGCAGAGGGAGGGTGCGCTTGCACAAAAAAAGGGCATAACTCAAAGCTCACACTAACGCTCTATACTAAATACCACCACTAAGGATGACTCCAGCAGTGTTAGATTTTCTCAGTTTAAATTTTTTTTACTGTAAGATAACTAAATGTTCCACTCCTCCTGTTAATATAATTTCAATATTTTTTTTCTTTTTTTTAAACGGTAAAGTACACAAGCTGAGACCTGAAAATAGCAGGGTGTTGCTGTGGTGGGACCTTAGTTATTCGGTCTCGCTCACTCTGCCAGCTTTCAACCAAGAACAAATATATCTTATATGCAGTTACTGATAATAACATTAATTATGTCATAATTTTCCTCATGCCTTGTAAATCAGGAAACAAACAATCAGAGCCTGCTGCACCCCCCACCCAACAACACCTCCCCTCCCCCAAAATAAAAAAGACAAAAGGAACAAAACAAAAAAAAAAAGACCATAATGATTGGGGATTTTATCTGACTTCTAAGGACCCATCTCCTAATGTGTCTTTAGGCCTGGGTAAGGAGGATCCAGTCTTATCAAGAGAGCCAGGATGGGTCTGGCCATGTGAAGGCTCAGTTCATCAGGCCAAAGCTGGCCCCAGTTTATTTGGGAGTCTGGGATGGACTGGGATGATGAGGGCCTCTATCACGTGGTCATTTATAGGGATGATTCTCCAGGGGTTAGTGCAGGTAATCATCCACTGATGCAAAGGCGCAGGATCCGCTGCCCGTGCGAGCCATGACGGACAGACACTGAGCTGCCTGGCCAACAGCGAGCGCCAAGGGAGGCTGCTTTGGCAGGTTATGAGTCTCTGCATGAGAAAAAAAAAAACATTGATTGAATGCTGAAATGAAAACATAATACTCATGTTAAAATGGTTAGATTCATTATAAACCATTATATAAGCACAACTGTTTTCAGCATTGATAATAAAAATAAATGTTTCTTGAGCAATCAGCATATTAGAATGATTTTTAAAGGATAATGTCACTGAAGACTGGAGTATTTATGCTTTGCCATCACAGGAATAAATTATTTCAAATAGAAAGCAGATATTTTAAAGTCCCCCTGTAAGTCAATAATTGTATCTCTTAAAACTCATCTTTAATCATCAAAATAAATGTAAATTTCTTCATGCCTTAAATTAGCTTGAATGTACCTACACCCTTGCTTCATTTAATAAAGTGGAATCTAGATTATGGAAATTAGCCCTAAATCCACTCACTCATACCAGCTCAGAGATCCACTCAGTTGGTCAACTTTATTGAGGTAAACGCTGCACAATGGTATCGCTCTTTACAACGTCAGACACTTAACTAACTAATTAATATGATTAGCCTTTCGCTTGACTACATTCTCACAGCTAATAATGTGCTGCTAATGTTACACAAATCATGTTTCCGTTCTTCATCTAAGAGTCAGACAGCTGCATTCTAAAAATCAGCATCCTTACAAATGCTTTGAACAACTTAGAACGTCAGTGGTGAAAGGCATACAGTTTATCATAACATTGTAATATACATAACACGCCCGCTATATTGCTAAATGTACCGGATTTTTTCTATCAACAGAAAAATATACCTGGCTTCTCTTGAGACTTCGCAGCATAGTTAATGATATGCTAAATCCCTTCCGTATGTTGGTGTGATTGGTTACAAGGTAGTTTGTGACGCAAGAAATGTGACCAGCAATTTCAAACAGCATTTTGAGACTGCCTTTAGATCACTGCAGTATTAAAGATAAAATCCTCAACAATGGTGTTGGCTTATGAATTGGCTTGTCTTAACGCATATAAAAAACACCATATAGGCATATAAACAACATTAAAAACTTGATTTCCACCACTGGGGGTCTTTAAATTGTTTATACTGCAACATTTGCATACTATGTGCAATTAGATAGTAATCCATGCCACATATGTGAGCTTGTGATATGTGCAAGGATCCTTCAGCACCATGACTTATCTGTACTACAGGGATATTGATTTTTATCAAAATACAGCATTATGTTGCTCACTTAGGCTTTTTCACTCTCTCTATTCTGAGCTTAAAGAGCTTTGCTCAGTGCTGAATCATTGCGTGACAAGGTGGAACTTAATTGTTCTGATTTAATCAAAGGTGTTAGGAAGACTGATGCTGTACCTAATATTGCACTGTTGAGTGTAGAGCAGACAGGCTCTCTCTGGATGGAGTCTAGCTGGTAGCCCACGGGGCTGTTCCATGGATCTGAATATGCCAGCAAACTGAATGCATCCTGCAGGAATGGAGACAGTAAGAGGCCATTACCATCAAAATACATTTGATTTTAAACACCATTTAAATCATAAATGTGATTAGTTACAAACAGCACCTACATACAACTTTCAGAACAAGTGGAATTACCTTCAGCATCTTCTTATTGGCTGAGTTTTTCCCCCGCTCACGGCGCAAGAGTTCGCTCATGCTCTGTAGCTCTCGGCCGAACTGGATCATCCTCTCGATGGCTGCCTGGCTCCCACCGCACAACTGCCTCTTAGACTGAGTGCTGTCCACTTCTGTGTACAAAGCATTTAATCCTTTAAAAATGGCACACTGGATTCATTTGCATAACATAATTGGCCAAATGATTAGGAGTCACATGCACAGCATCAGTTTCGTAATACAGATCACACAGGGGAAAAAAAACAACCAACCTTTGACCTCTTTACTACAAATCTCATTGCAGATACACAGGAATTTAACAGAAGACTGAGCCCAATTAATCTACTCACCCATATCTGCATCACAATCCTCCAGCTCTGTCCCATGTGTAGAGCTGCCATTCAGAAATCCATTTGAAGAGGATTCAGACACTCCGTTTGAGAAGTGATCAACCTCCATCTCCACCTCAGTACTGCTAGAAAGAGTCAACAAGAGCCAACAGGCTTATTCTGTGTTGTACAGTTATGTTCTTATATCATTTGCCTTTTGGTATTAAAGTTGCGATCAAACAGAAGTAGTGACCGATCTTTTTTTTTGTATTGTAAAGTACATCCGAGTGTAAAAGATTAGTGAAAAAAAAAAAAATAAAAGTAGGTAGAGGACTTGATTCTATCGATCGGTTTTGATTTGGAGATGTGGCCATTGCACTACAAAAAGAATGTGAGCTTGAAGTCGATTGCGGAGGAGAGGGGTTTAAGCAAATTAAATGATTGGAGAAGCACGCCATCCGTGACTAGAGAGAAGTATGCAATTTCACCGGAAGATCCAGTTGACTATTTGATTAAACATTACAAGGTCAAAAAAATTAAGCATATACACGGATGAATTGTTCACACTTAATCTATAACATGCATTTACAAAACTGATAGGATGCCCTCTTCACATACCTCACGTTGGTCTGCTGGCCCCGACTGCCATTCAGGACACCAAGCTCAGAACTTGACAGGGTAGGGGGACACGATTTGTGACTGTGGGTCGAGGTGTGGCCTTTACTTGATGAAACTCCATTACAGTAATTACTATCCAAACCTGGAGACAGATGGAAAAACAAATGATCAATAATAACGTCTTCTATTAATGATCAATATGACATTCTGGTCTAGGTTTAACCTTGATTTGTAACTTTGTGGTCCCCCTATGTCAAGAAGACAATATTTGAAGGCCCTTCTATCTAAGCTGATACTTCTGTTATAATATATGTCTGTTTAATGAATACATATTTATTTGTAGTGTTTTTAGCATTTTAAATATAGATTATGCTTATATAAGTTAAATAAATAATTTTAAGATTTATTAGGGGCCCTCTAGAGGGCCTTAGGCCCCTGGTTGAGAACCACTAATCTAAATAGGCATTTCAGTGAAGATTACCTCTTCGTAAAATACTTTTTTTGGGGGTTAGACTTTCATCACCCATGCTGGCTGAAGATATCAAAAGATACATTATAGATTTTCTTTAATTCTTTTTAGTGTGTATGTAGTGCACGTGCCTGTCTGGTAGGCCTGGGAGCTGCTGGCTTTGTGAACAGGGCTGTTGAAAAGGCGAGGGGAGCCTGGGTAACTATCCTGTGACTTGGGGCTCCTCCCACCGAGACACCTGACCTCACTGTCAGTGCCATTCACCATCTCAATGAACTGCCTGACTCTGGAAAGAGATGCAGACACATCATGTATACAGTCTCTTCACAGGAGATGTGTCAATTCTTGTAAAACTGCACACATCACACTCACTTCAACATGAAGAGGAGGTCTGGGTTTTTCTCTAACAGGCTGGGATAAAGTTGTTGAGTGGTTTCTATAGCCTCTCCCATTCTGCCGGACAGGACCAGCTTCTGGATCTCTGCAATCACAATCGTGAAGTCATTACTCGCCATTGATTTCATGACTTCTTGAAAGCATGCATTGACGAATCATTCAGAATTAGACCAGGAACTTTCATTAAATGTACACCATGTAACTTTGACCCTCTAGCGGTTGGCCGATTTTGATTCTCATTTCATAACGAGCTCTGTCGCAGTCTCTTTTTGCTCGCAAAAGCTCCTCTGTTCTGCTTCTTTTTTTCCCCCTTGACTACCTGGAGGTTCAAGATTTAGCTGCTCCATGTCAACTTTTCTCGCTTATTGTGACAAATAACTTATGCCACTCTCACATGCATCATAGTAGCTGGAGCAACTTTTTCTCTATTTATGGATTTGACGGGACACGCACAGACAAGAGACGCAACTGCGCGATTTCACGTGAAAAGCATCCTGCTCTGTCTAAAATATAAACACTTTTAACGGGCTTACCATAGTGAATCAGAGTAAGACAAAAACGCGTTTTGGAAGAAAGATTGATGGTGTATTGACTCGTTATTTAAATTTTGTTCATTTTGAACCAAAAAAAAGTTACATAGTGCACCTTTAAGAAAATAAATAGTGTTCATTTGATTTCTTGTTGATCTTAACAATCAGACAGACCCAAAAGGACTGACAGAGTCTGAACAGCCTATTTCTGTTGACTGGGAAGACTCACTCTGTCTATTTTTAATAGAAGCAAGTTCCTCGTGTACGGCCTGGTCAGTTGATTTGGCAAAGGCCTCTGCAGTGGCACAGTAGCTGTGGTGAACCAGATATGAGGCCACCATTCTGGGAAAATAAGAAAGCAAATAAGTCAGAAAGCGAAATGGAGAAAGATGCAAAAAAGAATTAAGCCACTAGCACATACATTCATTACATCTGTGAAGGTTTTGAAACTATGGTTTTATTATAACTATGGTACTTATAAAAATGCTACAAATCAAGAGTACTTACTTCTGAATCATGGCCTGCCATTCTCCTTCTCTTTCCCCAATGGGGAAACGGTCAATCTGGGCTTGGATCTTGGTTCTCCATTCACGCATGTAATCCTCAATATCAAAGACAAACGGATGCTGCCCGAAATTGGCATCCACGACCTCCCCTGGGGTCTGTAGACCCACTGTGGGATACAGGTTGGGCTGAAAGCAAAATAATAGCAGTTAATAAAAAAAATGTGTTAATGATATAAATGCAAGCACAATGCCATAAAACAAATGAGAGTAGCTTGAAAGAAATGTTGGAAACTGGAAAAAGCAAATCTCAGCTGCTTGATAGCTTGTAACATCACAAAATGTAAACTACAGTAGTCAACATTTGAAGTGGATCAAAAAAGTGAATCAAAGTAGTCCTAAGACAAGAACGGGTATTGTTCAAAATTCATGTATAACTTTGATGAAAGGTTTTGATCCACTTCAAATATTGACTACTGTATATTATTGCCCAGCACTAATCTGCTAAATGCAGCTATAAAACATGAAGTAAAAAAAAAGTAAAACTTAACATCATGATTTTCTTTAAAGCTGATTTGAAACTACTATGTGTATTGTGAAATCCCTATATAAATAAATTTGACTTGAAATAGGCCTTTGTTCATGTGTATCATAGGTGTTCAAACTGAGACGACTAGAAAAAACAGATTATAAATCGATGATTACAAAACTACATGGTGAGGGCCAGGTTTAGTTTTTCAAAAAATAAAACTAAAGATGTGTAAGATAATTTTTTTTCTAAAACCCTTAAGACTAAATTTGGATTTACTTGGTTAAAAACCTTTTCAAAAGTATCAATAGAATAAAACAATTTCCTCATAGGGGTAGAAGTATTACAGTCCAGCAAAATATGCCGAATGGACAGTAGATTCTTATAAGATCAACACTTTGACGAATTTTCTCCTGATAGTAAAAATTTTTTTGGGCGAGTCTTGAGTGTCCTATCTGGCATCATGTGTAAATGGCTTCATCCAACTACATAATTCAAATGTTGCTTCTGGGTCAGGTGAGGGGACAGGCACATATTAGTCATTTTTTGGTGCTTTCTGGAGAATAACTCTGAAAGGGGCTGTGCTCATGTTCCAATAAAGAGAAAGGTCAGGGCTGCTAAACTGACATACTTCACAGAAGTACTCAGAGTAACATGAATGCTGGTCACCAGCCAACTGTGTTTTCTGCTCAATGGATAATTGTTTTAGCCCTAAACAGGCCTCTGTTCAGTCAGCGAGAGAAATGCTTAGGGGTTGTCAGTCCAACATCTTGAATGATGAAGAAAGGAAGGAAAGACAAAACAATAGCAAAAGGCTTCCTCTACAACATCCAAAAATGGAAGATTATTACAACATGGTATGATATAATATGGCAACAAAATCTTAACTTCAAAATAAGAGGTGATTAAGAAAAACAGCCTTACCGGTAAATCTGTAAAAGCTATCCCTGAAAGAAAGAAAAAAAGGTCAAGAATTAATTGTTAATTAACTTTTAACTATGTAGGTTCAATATTTAACTGTGTGCATACATGGTGTGTTTATAGCCAAAACTGCTTTATACCTCCCATAAACTCCTTAATCATCCTAAATGAAAAATATTCTATTCCTAGTGATGTACATGTAATGTTAAAGTGTCCATTGAATTGATGGAGGAGACTGTTTATTACTGATGTTTAAATAACAGTACAAAGAACAAATAACCAAAGTTTAGTTGAGATGGGCATTTAGGGTGTGTAATTTGGTTCACTTGGTCCAAACTTAATTTGGAAGCGGACTGAGACCCAACTTTTCAGCAGTCTCGGTCTGCTTGTTTGGTGCGTGGCAGCATTCACACTTATTCAAATGAACCACACTAACAGAGCAATCACACCAGTGTTCGAACCAAACATGCCAAGTGTGAACACACCCTTAATCTTAATATGCAATACAAATGTTTACTACCTAGACTGTGGCCATTCTTCGTGTAGAAACAGGTATTGTTGATGAGGTTCACACAGCAGCCAATCACATCGCCTGTTGTAAATGTAGGACCATAGGGCTGTCCAGTGCCAGAAGAGCAGAAGGAGTGGCCGTCGTCACCATGGTAGCCATATGAGTGCTTGTCCCAACCTAAGGGTAGAACATTGGGCACATACTGTTGTTTTTTTGGGAACGATGTACTGTACAATGTATGTACTGCAAAAAAGGAAAGAGCACTAAGAGTTCTAACTCTTATCTCTCTGCCAAGCTGCAGACTCACAGAGGAACCACCCAGGGTCTGAGAGCGTCAAGAAGGTGGAGGGTCAAGTTAACAAGCCCATTAATTGCATCTAAACTTCAAACCCTGTCTATCTATAGTGATTCAGAAACAGAATGGGAGTCCTAGACACTTTAGGCATAAACAACCTGAAAATATGACATAGCTAATGTGTTACTAGCAATAAAAGTACAGTGACTTCCCAACATATGACAGTCATTTTACCTGGAAGTCTGTTCATGTTGACACCTTGAGCTGACAGGCCAATCCCCATGTACCTGGTCACAAAAAAAACAGCATTTATTTGACGTAAAAGTTTGTATTAGAGGACGTTAAAATTGCTCACCCTAATGATTTAAGGTGCACTCAGTAAGGAAATGAACAGTATGATTGAAAAATGTTGAAAATCATACTTATGCGAGACTGAATCTTCTGTTATTTTCTTTTTATTTAATATTTATATAAAATGTTGGTGTTTTTTATTTTTACATTTTACATCATTACAATGTAGTTAGTTTTAGTAATTTTGATGTTTTTGCATTATTATATTTGCATTTTAAATATCTATTTTTTTGCCAGTTTTAATTATTTCATACATCAAGTTAAATGACATTAGAAATGTTGGGAACTTTGGCAACTAGCTGATATAAAAAAAAGTTTAATTTAAGTCAACTATAATAACACTGGACTTAATAAAACCCGTTTTATTTTACATGGTGCAGGTCACCTCATG
This sequence comes from Chrosomus eos, assembly GCA_036326025.1. NCBI lineage: Eukaryota > Metazoa > Chordata > Actinopteri > Cypriniformes > Leuciscidae > Chrosomus > Chrosomus eos. The sequence continues at coordinate 18,244,255 of CM070823.1, forward strand.
AGGGCTGCCATGTTGAGATCACATGACCAGATCACATGACCAGAACGACCATACTAATTTTATCGAAGTAAACTTCTCATTATCTGACATTTTCGCTCACAGAATAAATTAATCATGGCTGACTTCTATTAGAGCATTTCTACAAAGGCATTATTAAATGAAGACTTTTGCATAATGCTAAATCCACGCCAATAGGTGCCAATATAAATCCGAGATTACATTATTTAGCCCATTGCCACATCAAGAAAAATTACTGAGTGCACATTTAAACGTTTCCCAGCAAAAAGTGATCTCAAAATACTGAATCCTTTACATACCCATCTCGTCCTTTGCTGATAATTTTCACCTCAAAGTAATAGACCCCGCAAGCAGCTGGAATAGGGTGTGTTGCACGGACAGATGCCGCATCTTTCGGGGTCTTTCCATGACCTGGATGACATAAACACAATAATTTACAACTGCAAGTGGATGGTGTCACTCACAAGGAGAACTGGAACATTTGTAATATTATAACATCGCCAGAGGTCATCATGGCAAAAAAAAAAAAAAAAAAAAAAAACTTAGTAGTAATCAATGTTTTTGCTGTGAGAGCCATATGCTTCAGGCTGATTATTATTATATTTTGCCTAGCAACAGCAAAGAAACTGCACAATTGCTTTTTTATTAATGTGAATATGCATTTCTCTATATTTGGGAATTTGCATTTATTATTGTCAACAATTGCCCCTTGAAATTGCCACCTCATTCACCCATACTTCAGTTGCTATTAATTGAAATGAATTCCCAAACAATCATGGAAGTTAATTATAAAACCTAGTAGTAAATAATGCTCAAGATAAAACATGAACACAACAAAATAATTGTATGATATACTAATATATATATATATATATATATATATATATATATATATATATATATATATATATATATATATAATATATATATATATATATATATATTGTCTAATGCCATTAGGAACATTTTGATGTTTTGGAGTGTTTTAATCAAAACCACTTCATATTAGCTGTGATATTTAAAAACACTAACCTCTGAGACAGCAAATAAATTTATTTAAAAGCTATAGGCTAGGTCCCTAAAGTGTCTGAAGAGGGCATTAAACCCATGATTAACGCACAACTAGACAGGCACTCAATAGAATAAACCACTCAGCCACTTAGGTTTACTTGATTATCCATACATCATTTTTTCAGAATAATCATGTTAAAATGTATCAATTAAATATGAACCAACATGCTTTTGGGGAATTTTACTTGTACATCTCTCAATCCTCTTTGTACTGCATTTCATTATCTGTTTGCCTCCTCTACAGACAGAGTATTAATCATAAAACTAAGCATTTAAATATCATCTTATAAAGGCATATCCTGGGTCATATAGTATGACAACTGATATTTATAATAATTTTATGCAAGTAGTCTGCTACACTGCTATAAAAATCTCATTGATTTACTTTACAAGCTATCAGAATTTATTATGTTTTGGAACAAGTTAGCATTTTACTTTTTGTCCATATAAATAATCGCATCTGCAACAAACTGCATATTTTTGATCAGTTTGGGCTTCTGAATAAAAAGTGTGTGTGAGCTCTGAATTCTCACTATATCATAATACATGGGTCATAAAAAGCCTGATGTATCAAATATAATACAAAACATAAAACACGTGCAAAAATGTTTTCTTTTACGTTTTGTCTAAAGATTGACTAAATTCTATTTCCAAAATATTTTATTATGATTATTATTTTATGCCAGGGTTATTTCATTTGTCAATATGGGCCATTTTTGTCACTTGTGGTAACATTTCAGGCTTGAACCCCTGATATTAAGATCCATAAGCTTATGTAGCTTGTACATTTAAGACATCTTGGCCTACTGGTAATTTAAGGCAGTCTTCCTGAAACCTACCTGTCGTCAACTCTGCCTGGCCTAATTAATTCTGTGGCCTACCTTTATGACTCAGCTGAGAGAAATGGCAGACACCTCACTGGATTAAAAGAAACGTATTTAATAACTAATTGTGTTAATAAAATGTATACATATATTACAGCTTTTCTTTATCTGGTGAATTTCTAGTATACTCGCGATGTGCAGAAATCCTGCCTCTGCAGATAAACACACACAAAGGCCTTGCTCGAGCTTATGCGACAGACTCGATCATTACCTACATCAGATGTGCGTATTAAGACATGGCCTTTTATACACATAACATGTTGTCAAAGTGAGTTGACAATGACTGCATTTCAGCAGTTTAAACTCTATAGAGTATGAGCTTCCGGAAATGACTGAAGCATCATTATAGATCGCTGCTGAAACTCACCACCATCTCAATGCTCCTTACAGTAACGTTACACGAACTTTACACTTTCAAACTTAACGCCTTAATCGTTCATTTTCAAAGGCTAACTTATATGCCATATCTGTATACACACTGTTATGCATAAAACATCAGATAAAAGCAGTAGTTCGATTAATAGACAATGCTGACTGCTCAGGAATGGTGCTAAATAATGCTAAAGGGAGGCTATTTTTATTCAAACATGTCGTCTAAGCAGTTAGTATTACCAAGCAAAGTTTCTTGTTAACACTCGTATAATTATATCGACTAATGTGCTCGATGATCACTCAGGATCATCCCTATTTTGTAAATATTTTAAGCAGCTTTTGTGATTAAAAATGGGTTTGATTTGCACACAATACGAGTACGCAGAAGCTTTTTTTAATATCACCGATCAGATGTGAAACCTGACACGAGCTAACATGGCTAATGCCTTAAACATTTAGCTGGTAAACAACTTGGTGTTTGTGTTCATCTGCTGCTGTTAGCCTTGGTTACCTTTGTAATGCACCCGGAGGTTGTTTTGAGACAGGCCGATGTAGCTGAATTTGTCTTTGGGGCTCCAGGATCTGGGCAGCGGGGTCTCCTGCTCGTTGACGGCCGGGTAAAGGCGTCTAAGCCGCTGGTTGAGCTCTTTTTCCTGCTCATTGAGAGCCAAGTCTCCGTGAACGACAACCGACATCAGAAACCCACAGCCCGATGACGGTCCTGACATCGCGATCCGATTCCTGCCGTCGATGCCAACAGCTTGCCAGCTATCTTTAGCTGGACAGCTTTCTAACAGTGTCCAGTGGCTAAAGCGACCACTGTCAGATACCGCAGGAGAAGAGCCGCTGAGATTTCGGGGTTGTTTTATTCGGTCCTGACGCCTGGCTAGCCAGCCAGCTAACTGCGATTAGCCCGCAAACAGCCTCTCTGATGCGAGTTAGCAAGACGCTAGAGAATTAATCACGCCAATACAGCGAAACGGTAGCTTACAAAAACCATAACCGACATCCGGAAAGTTGATCCTTGTTATTTAAGACGACATCCAGCCGATCGGACAGACTAAATCGGGCAAAAGGAGCAGAAAGACAGCAGCAGAAGGGAACCCCGATCTTTTGTTTGTTGTTAGTGTGAAATACAGCGTTCTGATTGGCTCTCTCAAGGTCCAGTCATACTTCCTCGAGGACTTGGTACATGACTAGACACAAGCTACCAATAACATGTCCTTCTTTCTCACTTGACTTGTTATCGACGATTTTACATAAAGTAGACTACTTCATTGACCACATAAATTAACAATTATATTTTTTATTTTATTTATTTTTTACAGTCCAAAAGATTTGTGGTTAAACTGTGTCAGTGCATTTAATCTAGTTGGGGCAGCATCAAAAGTTATACAAAACAGAATATAAAATATATTTATATACAAAATATGTGACTAATAGTCTTTCCCAAACAAATGCATGTGTAAAAGTGGAATGTAATAATTTATCATGATCTGATGTTTTGATTTTCCATTTTTTTTCAGCTCACACATGTAATGAAAGCTGCATCTGACGTCTTGGTCTTCTTACCATTTGATTTGGGATGTAAAATACTCTATACTAACTGTATAAAGTGCATTCTCCAACATTCTTGTGATAAATACATTAATGTTTCATTCATACATTTGTCACAAAGTGAAAAACATATGCATGTTAGTTTCTTCATTCTTCACATGCATTTCTGTTCCAAATGAAAAATGGCAAAACAATTCACTATTAAACGATTCAGTATATATGTTATATTGCAAACACCCAATTACTTGCATATTTAAAAAGTTATTGTATGTTAATTATTTTTACAAAGAAAATGTACATCAGAGTTATTGAACTGACCATTTCAGCCACTCCAGGAAAAGGCACATTCAACAATCATATACAGATATATGGTGAATATATTATTGTTGGTGTGGATACCAGTTTTAAGTATTCTAATATGACTTTTATTTGTATGATGCTAAATTAAATCTGTGCTCTTTTATTGTTTGTATTTTCAGTTCACTGTAGCCTAAGTGATTTATCCACAAGCAGGAGAATTCACTAGTTTCCACAAACCGGCAGGACCATTAGCACATCCAATCATCAAATATAACAGTTACACTTATTGCTTTGGTCATTATGGCGGCACACAGTCCCAAAACTCACGACACAGGCATTGGCAAAGGCCGTACACCATCACAATGAGAAGACTGACAGGTACCAGACTGACCATCAACACCCCTGTTGTGGTATGCTGCATGATAAGCAGGTAGACACCTAGCGGCAGTGAGCTGAAGTACAGCAGGCCCAGCAGCCAGACCAGGACACGCGCTGAGGTCTGGCACAACAGGGCCGCGCAGTTCCACACTGTCCATCTATTGGTAACAGAGGCTATTGAGTCCAGGCTAGAAGAGCGGTAATCCCTCCCGGAGCTGGAATAGCAGACTCCCGCCGAGGCTCCATAATGGTGATCACCACGTAATTGGAACGAATCGAGGTGGGGGAAGCTGAAGCAGAGTGTCCCACCAAGGAGTTGAGGCATCTGGGACTGAGAAGAATCTCGCCTTGGGTTTCATTCGGGTTCTGATGTTTCCGTGCCTGGACGGACAGCAGCGCTGACACCAGGTTGTACTCATCCGGTAGACTGTCCACGGTTTCTCTGGGAAGGTCCGTGATGTAGCGGCAGAACGGACAGACCACTGCATTGGGAGATGATTCGCCTAAATCGAGGATTTTTGCAAGGCACTTGGCACACAGACAATGGCAGCACTCGAGGACCTTGGGCCGTCGACTTGACAGGCTGTATGCACAGTAGCAGATCTTGCATTCCAGTTCCTCTGTGGTGAAGCAACCCTCCACATCCTCCGGGAGATGTCCCATCATGTCTCCTTCCTCTCAACGTTTTCTCATCGGCTGGTTGTAATCAAAGCTGTGTGGGAACATGGTTGCGAGGCAGCTGCTGGGTCAGTCCTGGTGTCTCGATGGTGTCCTATGCAGAACGGGGCATTGCCTTCACTGTGCCACAGAGGCTCTGGACGGGGTTGTGCTGAGGAACCTTTCATGCACTGTGTGGAAGGGTGGGGAGAGACCACTGCCGAAAAGATAACTGTTAACACAGCAGTAGAGAACAAACACTGCAGCAACAAAGCAGGCCCTGTAAAACCAGGGCTGGAATTTTCTAGCCAGGGCTTTTGTTGCCACTGAAATTCAGTCCAATTAGTGGTTCCACACTTTCTGGTACACAGTGCTGATTTTGCTTGCTCAATGCAACACTATTCCCAAAAAAAGGAAGATATTTGTCTGAAATTACTTCATGTTTAGAATAAACAAAAATATAAAACATTTTAAACATTTGTTTAAATTGAAATTTTGAATAGCAGCCAGGTCAGCAGTACAGGTCACTGTGCAACATCTGAAATTAGGTCATTGCTGTTCACTGAGCCTGTCTCTCAAAGTCAGGTATTACTGAGAATTTATCATGTGAAACAAAATTCACTGACATTTGATTGACATTTATTCCATATACTTTGCTATATTCTGATTTATAGGACTAGAGCACAAGCGCTTTATGGACTGACACAAAGGGACTCTAGTCCCAGCTCAAAATAATATAACTGCTATTATTGTAGTTTTTGCCTTTGGTACTAGTTATTTAAGGCTGTCAGGAATAATACATTAAATTTGTACTAAGATTTGATCAGCTGACAAGTCAAGATTCATCTGTGTTCTACAGTGCAGTAATGAGCAATAACATATTTTAAAGACCTTTCAGTCAAACATTTTCACTAGTGTTAAAATTATCTACCTACAGCCAAGAGAAAATCTTGTATGAATGTCATCAGTGTTAGCAGCTGTCAATTTATGTTTAAATATTAGTAGGCTACATATGTAAAAAAAAAAAAAAAAAAAAAAGGCAATAAGTTTACAAACTTTATGTTTTTACATTGCTTTAACTCATCAAAAGAAATTTTAGCAGTTTTCAATTTTAGTTGAAATTACTTAAACATCTTAAAAATGTATGGCAGCAACTTTTTTTGTGTACGCTCTCAAAAGTGGTATGCTTTAATGCTTTTCAGTGTGTACTACGCTCTCAAAAGCATTACAACTTTAAACCGCAGAAACAACTTTTAGACATTAATAATAATAGCCTAAGGATAATTGTATAGCATTTATAGGTATTCTTATATTATTATAATATCTCCACTGTAAGTGGCTGCATGGCTAACTACTTCTACAAGCAATTTACAGTAATGTACACTGCGCCCTAGTGGTTAAAGAGTTTATTCATCCATGAGCTCGTTCATATTTTGTTTTAGAAGAAATACAATTTTACATATGACAGAAAAGTTGCACAGGTATAAAGAAGAAATATTTTTCAAAGCTTTAGAATGGTGGCAGGAGATGAACTACTTAAAGAAGAAGAAGGAAGAAGAAGAAGAAGAAGAAGAAGAAGAGAAGGAAGAAGAAGAAGAAGAAGAAGAAGGAAGAAGAAGAAGAGAAGAAGAAGAGAAAAAAGAAAGAAGAGAAGAAGAAAAGAAATTGAGAACATGCATTTTCCATGTAATATGAATGAAATCAAGGAAAACGTTCATTTGGCTTAATTTCGAGCAATAAGCCGGATGAATATAGGTAACATACAGGTATAAATCACACAGCTGATTTAACGATGACGTAAGAGTTCCCAACAGCAACCTGGGCTGCCTCTGAGTGACGTCAGCGACTAAACAACAACAAAATAAATATCAGCAGGCAGTGCGCGTGAGGAGCGGGGAGAGGGCTCGCGTTCGTTTGCTATGGCTAATCAGGGTGGATGCGGCAGCCTGGGTGCTTCAGAGGTGGAGCCGGTGGGCAAGAGCGCCGGTGAGACTTCTTCCAGACCACTCAACTCAGGTGGAGGAGAGATGGCGGAGAAAGAGGAAGAGCAACCTTCTGGAGTCCGACACCCTGCAGGGAATTATCCGTCTCGAAATCAAAGCTTATTAACTGGAAAAGACCATTATGGACTTCCGCTTTCTTCGTAACTACAAATATAGCGTTTTGGTGAGACACATGACTCAGCGCATTTTCCTTATTCACATACATAGGCTTTTTTTTATTATAGCACTTGAATGCAGAATGCATGCATGCAAATATCGCGTATTCTCCTTTAAGACATCATGATGTTGGAGTTAAAAAAATAAATGCATTAATAAATATGGGTCAGTCTTTATCGCTTTCCAATGCACTACATTTCGAATTAAATCAGTAGGCCTAACAATATTTTTGCTTAAGGCATTCTTGACCAGTTTATCTTCTGTATCTGTGTTTGCAATTAACTTGGCTAAGTTGCATTGCTATAGTAGCCTACAGTGCCTGTATTTTAGGCTCTTTTGTGCAATTGTTTCCTTTGCATAACATAAATAAATATGATAAGACAAACTTTTAAAATTTCAATTCAAAATTGCATTTGCATTTCCCTGCATGTACAAAAGCTGTCAATGTATACTTTGCTTACATTAGATTGAAATAAATCTTGTTTTGGAATGTGGATAAATTGTGTATTTGGGTTAACATGACGGTGTAAGTAGCCTAGTAGTAATTTGGTGTTCCTTTTGGAATTAGTTTCACCTTCAAAGCACATGATTTTACATAAGAGACTTGCAAACACAAATAATAACATGAGTGTGTTGTACTGTGTACTATAATTGTTTAATGTTAGATTAACATTATAATTGTTTAATGTTAAAGGTATGATAACAAAAATTAGATTTAGATAATCTCACATCATTTGTCTTTTAAAAATCAAGCACTATGATAGTTAGATATCTGTTGACTATGACAGTGCATGTGTTTATAGATAGGAAACCTGTTTCTGTGTATTTTTTCCATGCAGGTTTGTTTCCCTCAGTCCCTGTCGAGTGTTCAGCCTTATCTCCATGTGTGTAGCTCTCTTAGTGATGATACAGCTAATGAGAGATGTTGCTCTTTCCAGATCAAGAGGAGGTGTGGGTTTGTTTCATCCCATAATGCTCTAACGTGTCACTTTACTCATTAGAATGAAGTCAAAATTTGACTGATGTTTATTTCTCCTCTTTAGGAGCTGCTCTATGGAAGAGTATGACAAGCAGGTAAATTTAGAGCATGCGCCTACACTTAAATAATGCAGCTAAAGAACAAGTTTCAAATTCTGACCTAATATACACAACTGTTCAAAGTTTTTGAAAGCAGTCTCCTACACTCACGTGGCTGCATTTATTTGGTCAAAAATACAGTAAAAACAGAAATATTGTGAAATATTAGAAGTTCAAATAGCTGTTTTCTATTTGAATATATTTTAAAATAAAATGTAATATTGATCCATGTAAAGGCAAAGCTGAATTTTATGATCAATGTAGAAAACTGTTATATTTGTATTCTTCTGGAAACCCTGATACACATTTTCAGGATGTGTAATACAAGATTTCTTTAAACAGAATGAAAAGAACAGCCTTTATTTTAAATAAATTTTGTAACATTATAAATAACTTTTGATCAATTTAATGTCCTCAATATAAGTATTAATTTAATATTTAGTATAAATTTTTTGGTAACACTTTACAATAAGGTTTAATTAGTTAACTAGATGAGTTAACATGAACTAATAATGAACTGTACTTCTACAACATTTATTAATCTTTGTTAATTTCAACATTTACGGAGACATTATTAAAATCAAAAGTTGTATTTGTTAACATTAATTAATGTTTTGTGGACTAACATGAACAAACAATGAAAAACTAATTTTAACAAAGATTAATAAATACTGTAACAAATGTTTTGATCATCGTAGTTAGTTCATATACATTGCAATAAGGTTTCATTTGTTAACATTTAATTGTTACCTCTTTTTTTAAATAATAACTCTAAACTTTTGAACTCAGTGTACATATTTTTAAATAAATTCTTAACTTGCATCTAAAATGGCACAAATCGGAGTGCATGTATAAGGTGTTCTTTTTTTTTTTTTCTTTTTTTTTACAAATGTCCCATTCATCAGCTACAGTCCAGCCTGTAACCACTAGAGGGTGTCCTATGACTCTTATTGGCATTATTGATGACATACAGGAATCCATAAAGCCTGTCATGTGAGCTTAGAAATGTCAGTGATATCCAGCGATGTTTTGTGATCAAGACTAATTAAGAAATCTAACAAAATACTCCTGACCCACTCAAAACGTAGCAACACCGTTGACCTTTTTCATATGCTAAGAGTTAGTTTGAGTGTCCAAGTCAACAAACATTATATAATCAATATTTTCATCAAATCTTTGCATATGAGATCATTGAAAAGTCAGACTAAATTTGTTAAAGTATTGGATTAGTGGAAGGCTTGATGAATTTATCCAATACTGCTTATCATTGGCCTTCGGCTTTCCATTATTTGAATCTGGGTTGCGCCATGCTGTACTCTGACCGGACTTGCTCTGTCTTTGTTTTCATGCTTATGGAGAAAACAAATGCAATGGCACCATTGTGCTCCAGCGGGTGAGATGCCAGTGCAGTAATCATCAGTGTGGTGTTTATGTGAGGCGGGCCTCATTAAAACCTAGAGTACTTGAACAACAGCTGCTGGATTGCCTCAGCTTGTTCATTTCTGCCGGCTGCTGTTGATTTGAGTCCTGTTTCAACAGTTGTCTTCGCCCGGATCTTCGCCCCCCCCCCCCCCACCCCTCTCCCCCCCTCCCCTCTCCCCCCCTCTAAATAGCTATGGGATCAAAGCGCTTTATGTTGTGCTCTACTTTATGTATTTCTGTAAGAATTGATATGATCAATAAGTCATGACAAAATGTTTTTCAATTACTTTAACTCATCAAAACAACTTAACCAATTACAAGCTCATTAAGTCATGCAACTAGGCAATATTTAAAAAAAATTGAGTTGAAATGACAGTCAATTTGATTTTACTTAAAAGATTTAAGGCAGCAATTAGGGGGAATTTTTTTTTACAGTGATGTGTTTTCATAGACGTTAACATGACATTTAAAGTGTGATTATTGTAGTTTCACATTAAGAGCATTAATAATACACATTAATAATAATTAAGAAAAGTCTGTTTTTTTTTTATATTCCAACAGAAATTTAGTTATATGAATTAAGTTACTTTTTGTTGTTGTTGCTATATTCACACAGTGCAATAATTTATACTAATATTTGTCATCTTCAGCTTTGTTTATCTGTATTGTGACGTATGCTCTAGTGTGGGTTATTTTGTCCAGTGGTAGCATGTCATGTTGTGAAACATGAGTTTATGTTTCAGACTTTTGCTTGCCTGTGCGTGGCAAGTTGAGTAGAATGACACAGCCATTTGGGCATCCAGGAGTGATGGTAATCCTTTCTTGGATTTCCTCACCATTCTTATTGGAAGGAAATTGGAACGCCCTAAACAATAAGCCAATCACATCACAGTATACTAAATAACAAAGGGTGTGGTTAGAGACTCAGCCGCCCATTGGAGGAAGACTGAGTGACTGTCGCTGACCAACTGACCAGTCACATTGCTTTCATCACAGTCAAATGACCAACTAATAAGATAAATAAAGAAGTGATATAAATAATAAAAAAAGACTGTTACTATGTATATACAGGGGAGATGGGGCAAGTTTTCACACTTTACTCCACTAAATATTTCTGTACTTGAAGTCTCACAAAAAAAGGTTTTGAACATATCCACCATTAATTTCCAGGAATAATGGTACTGGCACATACTGTGGGGGTAAGCTGGCCTGATGTAACACAGCCTATTTTAGGCTTTTCAGCCAAAGAAAAGAAAGAAAAAAGTGTGACCTGCCCCAAATGAATATTTGTGGGAAAATATAAATTATTCAACTGTATAATTTTATACCAGTATATAGTATTTACATAACATGTAGATCTATATTTTCAAAATAATGAATTCATAAATCATGGGAAGAACATATCATTTTTGTGACGTCAAGAAGTAGCTTTCCAGTAAAAATGATACCCATGTACCTGTTTGGAGATCATTTTTCAGTGTCATTCAAAATACTCTTAGAGGGTCTCATTCTGTGAAGAGGGGGTATTAAGGGGGTATTATATGCAGTGTTTGTACGTGTGTGTGTTCATGCCCCAGCGTTGTCTGTATGATGCCTGCTTGTGGAATGCTATGTGACTCTGGTATTTTTAGACCTGCCTGGTTGAAATAGTGAAGCTCAGGCCTTGATCAACATAAACACTAGCTCGTGTGGCTTCATGCGACACTTCATTTGTGACTCTGTCTGAACTTTGGAACTTATCACTGACACACTCACCTTCTGACTTACCTTCTGAGGGCTTTTCATGTTGAAACCTAGAGCTTTTGAGATGACTGCTGAAGACCATGGACCAGCATTGAGGTAAAATAAAAAACTGTTTTGAAGAAACTGGTACAAACTAGACAGAGTGGTTGTTAACTTTGAATACTAGCATTAGTGCTATGTGCGTTATACCTTCAAGTGGCTAGTCTTAAATATCTCTGATAACTTGACTTTTTTTTTTAAGTGTTATATTAATCAAGTAATACTTGTCTTTGAAGAACCTTGCTTAAATCTTACTTACATTGCATTTAGATGTGCCATGTTTCTGATATGAGCTTCTTCTGAATTTTTATAAACGTCAGTCATCATGTTTTAGATGCATCAGGGGTCATGCGGTCTCTATGGTGACCCTTGTTTTGGAACATTTGCTAGGGGGAATTTCATGTTGATTGTCACAAGGACTGCAGAGGTATTGATACGTGCATGTATGCCACACAGCAATGGTACCTGTCAGTCATGTGTGATGAGCTTTAAGTGGACAGACCCACAGACAGGCTTATAGCATTGTTCAAATACTGCAATTTACAATGCCTGTGTTTCTGCTGACCTTATTTTACAAATTAAGAGACTGAATTTTAACTGCCATTCCTCAGCTGTTTGTTTTGGGCTATTTTAGTGGCCTGTCACTGGGCCGGTTTGAGTGTTCAGACAAGTAGCTTTCTGTGTTGTTTTAGCGATTAGCATGGGCGTCTAGTCCAGCGGTTAGGTTTTCAGAATCCAGAGTCACCTGTTGTTGGCATTTGCAGATACATTAGAGGCTTTTCTACACATTTTCTTTGGTTTTAAAAGATTTAAGACTCGTTCGAGACTGCAAATGGTAACTTTTTTTGGTTTTCACATAATAATAGCCTATTTAGCAACATATTTACCAGTGGCAAACATGCCATGCAGTATGATTTCAAATAGTGTTAACTATCAAACACCACATGGCGTCAGTCAACAACCAGATTTCTTGAAATATGTAACAAAAGATGTTATCTTAGGAAATGTCTTCACACTTTTACAAGTGGCATGTGAGTATTAGACCTCATTGATCTCCAGTCGTCAGCTCTGGTCTGGGTTGGGCAAGCCTGAGCTGCACTTTCTCTGGCACATTGGCTTGTATCTGCCACATGGTCGATGGTGAAATGCTAATGTGAGCTCTGTTGCCTCACAGTCACATGCACCCCATGTGCCCTGTTTAATAGGAAACCTCCGGTGGGGAAACATGTCTCTGCAATGTTGGAGGTGACAGGTTTATGACCTTTTGGAGGAAACACAGCTCGAGCTGATCTGTATGAGGCAGTCTAATTGCTTGGGTTATAGCATATTTTTGCTAACATTTGGGGTCGATCAGTTTAAACATTTTCAAAACATTTACCTACTCTAGGTGGCGTTGTTTGGTTTGTTTTGGTCATGGGAAATATAGATCGTCAGCTGTGAGGGGACAAGAGTAAGGGCACATAACCAGAGATAAAAGGCATTAAAGGCGTCATCGGATGCAAATAATCAAGCCGTTTGGATTTTCTGAGCAATATGATGTCATATTGCTCATGCTCCGCCCACGACCACTGACGCACTGTCCCGTATTAGCATATTTCCGCCCTCAGCCATTTGTATACTGTCCGCCAAGGCAGTCTTGTGTCGACACCCCCCATGGAAGAGAGGGGTGGGGTGAGCAGTTGCTCATTATCATTTAAAGAGACATGCACCGAAATGGGTCGCTGTGAACAGAGCTGTTTTTGAGGAGCTAAAAGGATGTTGTTTTACACAACGATTGATGAATTTTAACCAAAGTATGTTACAAACTTTACATAAAGACCCTAAAGATTCATACGAAACTTGTGGAAAAAGGGCATCCGATGACCCTTTAACAGGCTGCCTGTTAATAGATGCTTATCTAGTGCCAAGAAATTCTCAGATGCCCCATTCTAAAAGTCATACTAATTCATTGAAAGCCAAATGTTTGACCAAAGAAATATTCGCTAGACTTTTTACCAGATGTTATTATTAGCTTTAAAGAATTTAAACTAACTCACAGGCTACCTGTAAACTTTAAATATAACGTCAAATTTTGATTTAATGTCATCAAAGAGTTTAAATTTGACCCCAGCGGACTCAAAGAATCATTAATGTGTAAATAGTTTTTATGTGATTAAGGATGTTTGTTAATGTAGCTGTCAGTTCAGGACCCATAAATCCATTAATATGTATCATATTTTTTTTATAAAATCAGAATCTATGAATGGCAACATAAGGTGAACCCTCAAATACAACCAAGCAATTCAATGTGAATAATTCTCTAATATATTATATACGTTTTTTTTCAGGTCGACTCCATTTCAGATTTCTCATGAACCCATTGTAGTTAAAAGTGAGAAGAATCCTTTTGTACATGTCTGAATTCATCACTCAGACTGTGAAATATTTCACACATGCAGCATTCACTCCAATAGTGATAGATTCTGTCTTCAAAAGCATACGCACTGAATAGCTAATGTAATCTGTTTATTAAAGACCTGATTTTGTAAAATTGAGACATGGACTGTGATCTAATCAATGTGGAAAAACTGTAGCTTATTTATGTCACCTTATGTTCAGATTGTGCAGCATCACACATTTTCATGATTGACATGACTGAGGTTTAAATTAATCTTTATTATTATTATTTAATCATTTCCATCTTCCAAAACATGGATTTAAACATTCTGTATAGGCATGTCATATTAGTTTCAGAGGTTGAGAGGCCACTACAAATATATATATATTTGTGTATGTATATTGCAGTATATATGTTTAACAGAAATGCCGTGAAAATGAAAAGAAATGTAAATTGTTTAAATTAATTAAGTGTTTTTTCAGAAAGGGTCAGTCTTTACTTTTGGTTCAGCATTAATGATCATCTATGTCACTGGTCTTTTAATGTAGCTGGGAGGTCATTGATTCTGTCCAGGAGGGCAAGTCTGGATCTGAATCTCCTTTCACAGACTTCTGGACCAGCCTCAAGCTGTTCATTGAGGAGACCTCCTCTTTTAAGCAGCAGAATCCAGGCAAGGTATGGATGGATTTGAGTAGATACGCGTAACACATTCTTTTTTACACCCACATCAAGATTGTATAGATGAAAACTATCTTGGTGGTCATGTAACAAGACTCAGTTTCTTCTACATTTTCCCCATTTTGCTTAATTTCTTTATTTTAATGGTCTTAGTTACAGTGGTCTTATAGTATTAAATATTAATAAGTATTAATAATTACTATTAATCAGTTTCAATACATTATAATATTATGATTTAATATACATTTTCATATGATTTAAAAAATGTATACACTCAGAAGAAATGTTTCAAAAGCTGTCACTGAGACAATACCCTTTAAAAAAGGTTCCAATATGTGCCATTTAGGTACTCATATGCACTCTTTGGGTACAAAGGGTACCGCCCCAGTGACAGCTTTTGTACCTGTTTTTCGGCGTTTTTTTTTTTAAATAATACTTACATTTTTCAAAGTATTCCATGTAGTATAGCATGTCACATCACAGGTTATATTAACTTTCCATACATATTTCATGTCTATCCATTTGCAGTGAACTGAGACATTGTGAATTTGTGTGTCATTGCAGTTCTGTCTGCTGGTGTGCAGTATGTGTTCTTTTCTGGCAATACTTGGACGTTACATTCCAGGGGTTGTTATTTCATACATCTTAGGTAAGTGGTACGTTAGAGCTGCCTGCATACTCAAAAAAGACAACCAATAGTTTTTTGTCCTACCTTTTCATTTAAGTTTATGTTCAAGTGATTGTAACCATGCGTCATGGCTAAGTAGAGCGGACCCTTTCCTGGATTTGCCTCCAGCACACCGGAGAACATCCAACAGTCTGTTTGTCATGTGATAGTGGATTCCTAGTAATGTAACCAGGATGACATTCTCACTCAGTCTCTGGTTTCTCTTTCCTTCTAGCAGTCAGCAGGTTCATAAACACTGGTAAGTGTGACACCTACATTAATAGTTTGTACATCTGTTTACTGCAGTGCTGGGCATTTTTCTCTGGCCTTTGGTGTCGTCACATGAGTTTGGGATGTGGTTGGAACCAGTTCTGCAGAAACTGGACTTTGGAGTGGGCGAGTTTCTTCAGAAAATCAAGGAGAATCATGGTTAGTCTCAAATACATTCACACACAAAATGTCTTTACATTTCTGAATTTTACATTATTTCCATTAGAGCTCGTCACCACCAACATATGCTGCCTCACAGGCATCTTAACTAGACTTTGTTTTACTAGAAAGGCTATAGCCCTGTTTCTAAACCTAGGAGACATGTAGGCGTCATCCTAACCTTCATAGAAATTGTCATTGTTAAAGCTACACTGTGTGATTTTTACCCCCATCTAGCGGTGAAAAGGTATATGACCATCCAGTGAATATTAGTTTCTGTTCCTCTCAATTCCGATTTCGTTTTAACTCCTACGGTGGCCAATGTAGTCCAAGATTAACATGGCTTCTAGTTCGAGTGTTAGGCAGTTCGAGTGCTAACCCACGCGTGTTAAAACGCGAAAGGCGAAGCTTGAATTAACAGGGTATGTCCCTCTTTGGCTAATGTACTTTCAAGATGGAGGGGCAACATGGCGACCGACATAGAATCGCTTACCCGTATGTATTTTCAATGGAATATTATTCACTCACGAGAATACTTTATTATTTGAACGAAGTAAATATACAATAATGAGCAAATATATTTTTGAAAGAACTAAGTGTTTTTAGCTAAGAATAAACTAAAAAAGTTACACAGTGTAGCTTTAACTAAAATTAAAAGCTATTAAATTATTTAATTATTGTTCATTTAAATAAAGCTGAAATAAAATATAAATAGTATAAATAAAATCTTAAACAACTTGATGATAAGTTGATCATAAAATTGGTAATGTTCCCTTGGCAACTAACTGAAATAAAATAAGTTGAAGTTCTAAAATCATTAATCCTAAAACTAAAATAAAAACTAATTAAAGCTGCATATAAATATTTAACAAAAACTCAAATGACAAGATATTAATAAAACGCTTCATGAAAACTCATAAGTAACCAATTTTGATTTGGAGCATCTCCTTGCACCACAAATATAGCACTTATTATAATTGAGTTCAATGGAGTTTGGAATTAGCATATTGCTAAGCTAACAGAGCGTTACACTAATAAACATATAAAACAGCACAATATTTTTTTCAACTACACTGGAGTATTTTATTGATTATTTTCTGTTTAAATTAAATTTTAAATAAATAAATAAATTAAATTAAATTTATTTAAGTAGTTCTGTCAAATTGATTTATACATACATAAAATCAATACACACACACACACACACACACACACACACACACACACACACACACACACACACACACACACACACACACACACACACAAATAAATAAATAGTATATTTATAAACTTTTATATAATAAATCGTGATTAATCGATTTGTCAGCACTAATTCAAAGTAATTTCTGAATTGCATTCTTCATATTACTTCCCTGCTCCAGAGAAAAGGATACTCCAGTCACAAGCCGAGAGAGAGAACATTGAAGCAGATCTGTCCGCACTTTTCCCCAAGGTCAGTGCACTGTCCACACCATGCTTATCAATCGCCACTGACGGAGGGTTTCATGATATGGCAATAATATAGGCTAATATACATAATTATGTCCATTTCCTGTCTATGTGTGAGCTGATATTGAGATATCTATTAAAGATGGACTCCACTGTGTGCAAAGAGCTGTCTATATCAGACACAGAGGTCTCTGAAGTAACGTGGACAGACAACGGCACTTTCAACCTTTCAGAGGGAAACACACCTCAGACAGAGAACTCTGAGGGTAAGTTCCCTATCTTTTACAGAAATGTATAAAGTAAGGAATAATGGACGACGGGACGTCAAATTATTAGAAAAATAATGCACACCCGGTGATGATTCGGCATGCATTATTCTTCAATAATTCAACGACCCGGAGTAAATTATTCCGCTTAAACTACGGTTACTACACCTCAAAACATTGTTCAGATTATGTATTTCAAGACATTTGTCTTAAAAACAGGTCCGGAAGAAGGCTGTGTTGCCGAAACGCGTAGATCTACTTTTAACTGGTTTAAAATGATTTAGCCCGGTTCATTAAAGCTGTTAACTTTATCACGTGAGTGCCTTGGAGTATTTCGTCTACATAATTTGATGTTTACCTCCAGTTTGTCCAATGACCACCAGTGGTTCTGTAAAGACACCTGTGTAGCACGCTCTGCTTCTGTTTTTTGAAAAAATAATACATTATATTTCAAAATATAATAAAATAAAGACAGTTATTTTAACTTATTAAATTAGTAATAAATTATTATTATTAAAATGTAAGCCAGACCTCTAGTTTAGAAAGTTATTCTTCATGTGTTATAGCTGGTCTTTAAGTGTTATCTATTATACTTTTCTAATGAAATTATGTCTATAACAATTTAATAGAATTTCTAACTATTAACTATTTTAACAATCAAGAGTTTTCGAGACATTGAATATTGGATATTAGACTAATTATGTTCCAGTTAATACACGCAAATTTCAATTTCAGCATTCAGTTTTTAAAAATGTGATTGCTCTCTATATAATTTACTTGCTGTATTTCATACAGACTCAGACCCGCGAAGTGACGAGGAAGTCTTTGCCGGTGGACTACCAGAGTTTCCCTCCATGGACAATGGCTTGGTGACAAACGGAGAGGACGATGAAGACCTGAGCATTGGAATGCCCACCCCTCCAGCCCATCCCAGCAGGATTGGGTCCACACAGTCAGAGGAGGAACCTGTGGTCCAGGCCCTGGAGGTTGTGCAGAGGCTGGCTGGAGACGTAATTACGGCAGCTGTCACCGCGGCCATGCAGGAACGCCTGGAGGCGGCGGTAGCGCCTGCGCTGGTCCAGGCCCTGGAGGAGGAGTCAGACAGTGAGGCAGAGGACTTTGAGTTGTTGGACCAATCAGAGCTGGAACAGCTGGAAGGCGAGCTGGGGCTGGACCGGGGGGCGAGCCCTGCAGATCCGTCTAAAACTACCCAACCTTCTTCAGGCTTACTGTCCAAACTACTGGGGCGCCACTGATCTTATTCAGAGGGGCGTCCGCTTCCCTCTGTGATGGGATGTGGGTGGGAGGATAAATGTCGGGTTTACAGGGCAAGGTCCAGAGTGATGAAAGTATTCCATTGTTTTACTTTGCTGGCGTGATTCAGTTGTTTTGCTATAAAAACCAAGTCAATCTTTGGAAGGGTGGTTAATATTTCACGGGGAATGCGATAGTGGCTGGTTTTGGCGTAGCTCCATCCCAGTTGGTCATTTGAGGAAATTATTTTCACAATTTTTCCTGTCAACTTCCAACCCGCCAATGGCCAGAGGGTTATGGACCAGAGTAATGTCATTAGTTTAGCTGTTAAAAGGCTGGCAGATGCAGGATACTCCATATTTTGCTGCCAAATATTTTTCTCTATTCAACATAAAAAGCTTCATGGCCAAAAAAAAGGGCCTCCCACTAACTGACAATCAGGTCAGCCCTTAAATGACAGAAACACCTTGAGGTGAAGTACACATGTGGTGAAATATGTATTTTATTTGAAATCTTTTGTTTTCTAATTTTCTTTTTTAATTGTATTTTTTTTATGAAGGATTTTTGAAAAGCCGTTGGTTTTAGTGTAATCCTTTGCATGGATAGTTTGTTTCGATTTGCACCTTTTTTTAGAGTTAACCAACTAGGCACTAGAGCACATAGTCATCAAAGTTGAACAGATTATGTTTTATATTCATATAATTATTCATCAAAGAGATGGTTTACCTAAAAATGTATATTCTGTCATCAGTGGTGTTTAATATTGTTTTGGACCCCAGTGACTTTCATTTTATAGATAAAATCAATTGAAACATTCTTCAAAATATCTTCTTTTGTGTTCCACAATAAGGATAATTTTTGGGTGAACTGTCTCTTTAATATACACAAAGAACCTTAACATACATTTTCAGTCAAAAGTAACATGGAACATGTATTTAATCCCTAAGGACAATGTAGAGAGAAGAAAATTGCAGTTTTAATCAATCGTATAAATCAAATTGTCTCTTTGAGGATCATTATTTGCTTTCTGTGAAAAGAAAGTTGTCTTTTGTCAATTTACACATTATTCATAATTGCCTTTTCATCAATGCAAGTACAGAGGCACATATAACCAGACTGTTTCTGTTCACAGTGTGGTGCTTGGTGTGTATCTAAATTTAGTGTTTCTAACAAACTACTGATGTATTATGAATTTTGTTTTGAGATGTATCAACCGCTTTCTATAATACCGTAGCTGAATATGAATTTCTAGCCACTCACTATGACTGCTATCCAAAAAAGACTCTAATCAGCTGTCAGTTTTAATTTTTTTTAATTTAAATATATTATTTATTCCTATATATCTCTACTAGCTGCCACGCATATATGATCGCCTTATATGCCTGTGCAAGTTTGTCTGTCAGAGCGGAAGAGAATAATCTCAAAATAGATATAAACAATCTCATTAAAACCATATGATGCAAAGATAGTGGTTTCTCTCTTTTTTCTGAATGAGGTAGAGTGAAAAATATCTCAAGTGACTTAGAAAATGTTCTAAATTGAGTCAAAAACATATACAATGGGGTGTAAATTTCACAAAAAAAATATGGGACTTTCCCCCTTCATATATATTTTTGGAAAAACTGTAATTATATTAATTAAATGACAATAATAAACACCAATGAGCTCAGACTTTTGTACCTCAGTGTATAGGTTATTGTCACCGAATGCATGATTAACCAGATAATAAATGTATTCTCTCTGGTATTTTCACTGTTTGCAGGTTTACCAGGTAAAGGGGAGGCACGGTCCTCCTCATAAATCTGACACCAGGTGATTTACTCATACTCCACCTGTAAAGCATGCCATCCATACATCACCCATCACCCTTTCCTCAAGTCGGCAGTACAAAATAAAGTAATGTTTCAATAATTTATGCTTGGTAACTAACATCAATGTGTGGGATTATAATGAGCTGGATACGCTACGAACAGCACACAATTTCATGATTAAAGTAGAAATTTCAATTGCATTCATGATTTAGAGTACACTAACACAGTGTCTGACTGAATGCAATATGAGTGACTGTATAAGTTATAGCTAAACATACTGAAACCATTAAAAAGAACCTCTTCCATAATTTTGCGTCTGGTGGTCCTTTAAAGGTTCAGGCCCAGCAGGAGATGTTTTTACTACCACTGCATTTCTTTATGAAGTGAGTAGCTTAATGTGGTGTGATTTGTGTCTTAGGGCCAAAATAATAATCAAACAAGCCACAAAAATTCCCTACACACATATTCATTTATTCTGAATGTGAGAAAGAGAAACAAAATACTGACTGGACAGACAGGCCTACTTTTCTTATCACAATATCTATATCAGTACAGATATGTTGCACAAACAGATTATTTGAATCAATTTAAATCGATAAATATAGCAGGATCCAATTAAATTTCCACAAGTGGTTTACAATATGAAATTATACATGACACATTTCTGGCATGTAAATTATATGGTGCCATATATATAATTTCTGGCTATTTTTTTTCTTTTCTTAATTTTTTTTTCATGAAAACAAGCCAGAATTCTTTTGAGAAAGGTCTTTAGTTTTCCATAAAATACTGTTTACAGATCGTGTTGCTGGCTTGTGAAATGCAAGGTAGAAATAGTTATTTTACATATGGCTACATCTCAGTCAGAGAAACAATGCATTTCCTCACATTGACTACAGACATGTGTTTGACAACCAGAAGCTGCCCACTGTTTTTAACAAGATATCTATTGTTTTAGCGTGAAACTTTGCTTGAAAAGAGGGTTTGTGATATATGTGATATATATATATATATATGAAGAGTTCAGATGCAAAAGCCTCTAAATGCCATCTGAAATTTTATTCTAAAATAATCATTTTTATCAAGCTCGTATATTTAAGTTCAATAATCTCACTTAAATGGCAAGAAAAATTACCCATTAATTGTCATTTAAGTGAAATTACTGAATTTAAATATACAAGCTTGATAAAAATGATCATTTTAGAAGAAAATTTCAGATGGCATTTAGAGGCTTTTGCATCTGAACTCTTCATATATTAATAAATGCTTACAACCTAATATTATATCTAATGCAATGACATTGCACAATTTTAGGAGTGACTTGTAGCTAAATGCTTTTGGGGGCCATGTGTGGAGAGAAAGGAATAGTGCTCTGGCCTTTAAGGCAAATAGGTGGGTTACCAGGAAGAAGTGAAAACTGGCTTGTCTCAAGTCTTGTAAAACTCTACAGAGACATACAGGTGGACTGGGGGGAAAAGAAATAAAAAAATAACTCCTCAGAGTTTTATCACCTTGACCTACCTTGCATGCCACACTCGTCCTGTAAGAGAACGTATTTCACTAAAGTTTGTGAAATCGGGCTGGTAGATGATTTGATGTTCAATATTTTCTGTAGATATTGGTAGATAATGACAGCAAAGGGCAATGTTTTTTTTTGTTTTTTCTAAGTGATTTTAAAGTCTTCTCTGGCGCCAGCTGTTCTAAAATTCTGAGCGAACGTCACATTCTTCTACATGTGGTACGTTGAAATTATGAGGCCATATCATGTTTGTGTGCTCAGCTGCTTCCAGGTTGGATTGCAGGTTTATGTGCTATGTAAAACACCTGTTTGCAGCAAGCCTGAAGTTTAATTATATATGTGTAACTGGACGTGCTGATCCGGCTGTCCCTTCATCGTGATAAATGGATCTTAGTGGACACCATTCAACATTCAATCACATACAGTATTACACAGAGTTGTCATTTCTGAGTCAAAAGCAGCCACGTATATACAGTAGCTTCAACTATACATTTTTTGTGCTGTATTGAAAGAATCACCTGAATAAATTATATTTGACAGGCCATCATTCTGATCTATGATGTTCTGGTCATAAAAAGCAGTAATCTCTCATCTTTTATAGCTTTCTTTAACCTTCTGGCCTTCAGTTGCCATTGGTTTCTTATGACAGTGGTCAACACTTTCTGCTTTTCCTGTGGAATCTTTAGTGAGTGTGAAGAAACTGCCAGATAACACCTTCAAAAAGCTGCTGACAGGAATCCGCTTCTTGGGGAGAGTTTGTTTTTTAAACAGAAATGGGTTTTTAATAGCTTACATTACACAGTTTCTACTTCACCATGAATATCTAGACTTTAGAAGTCTTCATTCCACTTGAATGAGGAAGATGATGCAGGTGTTTTAACAATATTGTATACAGGGTTCTATAAAAAATAATTAATGTATGTTTAGAGGAAATCCTTCTACTAAACTCACCCGTATTTTGCATATCTTTACAAATAGTGTGCTGACTTTGTCAAAGTTTTATGGTGACAAAATTACTAATGTGACAAACATGTCTTATAATCGATTCTCATTGTAATGCACTACAAAATAAAACAAATCACATAAAAACAATTAAGTAGAATTTGCATATTGGTCCACAAAATGTATTTAGTAACAGGTTAGTCATATTATATTTGCCAAGAACAACTAATTTAGATGCTTCCACATAGAAGATAAACTGATCTTTGTTAAATTATCTACATTAACTTTATGTAGATGGCAGAATTGGAAAAAAATCTAGGTTCAGGTCTTAAATTTTTTTTTTTAAACATGTCTGTCTCTGTCTCTCACTTCATTCATCAATCAGTAAAAAAGGTACATCTTTGACTATTTCTGTATCCCTCCGGCTCTTTCTTCCAAGCTGGATCTTGCTGTTTTCTTCCTAATTACAGGACTCTCATTGGTCAATGAGCTGATTTTGCAAGAGCCAATCCCAATAAGGCTAACAGCAAGCTCCTGACATATGACATGCCTTTTTGTTCTTAATGATCACGGAGCTCCTTAAAAACGTTGCCATCCACCACAAAGGGTTTGAAGGGGAGTGCAGGGGTTTGTGTGAAGAGCTCAGTCTGCCCTTCAGAGCCCACCAACAACTTATGAGTATTTTCAAATATTTCTTCTGGAACAGGTAAGTGTTTTTGACAAGTTCCTTTTTGGCTGATAGCGAGAGTTTCCAAAATACTCTTATTAAATTAATGTTAGGTTGAGTTAAGACCACTGAAATTACATTGTACTGGTAAGAGATGTTTTGCTGGAGTATCTCATATGGATTGTCATATCTGTTTTAGTATTCAATATGTGTGGTATTAATATAAAGATTTTATATTTAAAATAATTATATCTGGTCATAAAGAAATCATGCATGGTTTAAAAGTTAAAATAGTTAAAAGTTCAATATCATTTAAGAATAAACTTCAGGGACTAAATCATTTAAGAATGTGGCTGAAAGTGATCATTTTTGTTTTCAGGGCTCAATAATCAAGAAAAATGGCCAGACTTACGCTATCTGTAATGATCTGTGGAATGGCTCTTGCAACTGTCTTTATGTCAGGTGAGAATCAATTTTTTTATCAAAATAAAATATTCGATCTGTTATCCTTAATATTTTGCACAATTCAATTTCAGCTCACGGCTCACATAATAATGTCAAAAAACGTAAATCAAATTAGAAAGCATGAATTAGAAAGCTCTGAAACAAAACACATTAGGTTACTGTATCTGCAGAAACTTCCATTTCTAAGAAAACAAATGAGCATTGTGTATTGTTACTCTTTTTGTAAACACTTTTGTTAAAACAAACAGTTTCCATAGAGGAAAAGGCCGTCCTTGCAATTTTCAGCCAACTGTACTTTTTTCCATGAGCTATAAACATCTAAAGAGACCAACTGGAGGTGCAGATATATGCCACAAATAATGTTGCACGTACAGAACATTTTACATCCTTCATTTTATTTTACAGCAGTGGTAATTATAGCAGCAGCCTCTGGGCTGGCTCCCCAATCTCTTTGTAGTTTAACAGGTACACTTGCAGGGGGTCCCGGAAGTTTAAGCCCCATTTTAAAGCACTTAGTGCTCTCAGAGAGCCAAGACAGAGCAGTAATCACTAGAATAAGACAAATCCTTCGCTGACGGGAAAAGTGCCCGCTGTGCATCTGCAGGAGCATATTAGTCAGTTCTGGGTTGGCATTTTCCTTATTTTCAGAAGTGTGACATTTGTTTCATAACAGTTCAATTCGGTTTTTCTTTTGCAATGTGTGACAGACTTTCTGAATGCTGGTCCTGTAGGGCGCAATAAAGACGGTGAGTTTTTTATGTTTTATTTATCAGCTGTGTTGTAAATGGCAGTTCTAGCAATACTCTAATGTGAGATAAAGCCATTAAATATGAATCATTAAGTTTGCACACTTAAATATGCAGTGGTTCATTGTTTCATATCGTTAGCCTCATAGCATAATTGCCTAAGTCATATTTTAATGTCTTTAGAAAACAAGAAAAAAACACAAAATGACTCAGGCAATTATGCTATGAGGCTAACGATATTTAGCTTCTCTTCATCTTGGCTCTAAAATAGAACATCCTTCGTCTAAATATATAATATATAGTTCTAATTTAAGTTTTAAGTTAAGTTAAAAATATGTTAATACATCATAGTTATGGATACATCATGTGATACACTGCAGGCAAAGCAAAGAATCCAAGGATTCTTAATATTGCAATAAAATCACCACAATGAATTTTCCTCTTATTCACATTAATAATTCTTATCTGCGATTATTTATACAGTACATTATTTATACATTATTTATTATCAATATTTTAAATTAATAGTGAAGTCATCAATACTATAAAATAACAAAAGGGGAATTATGTCCAGACATGTCTGTACATATGTGTGTCTTAAATATATGAATCTAAACTATCATTACATTACTATCACTACACATTAAATTAATCAAACATTACAGTAAAGATTGAAAATATCAAAGAATATTTTTATTTTAAATAAATCCTAAACTTTGAAGAATCCTGAAAAAAGAGTGTGACGTCAGCCACAAAAATATTAATCAGAATATAATAATAAGAAAGGATTCGTTAGCACCAAATCAGCATATTAAAATGATTTCTGAAGGATCATGTGACACTAAAGACTGAAGTAATGATGCTGAAAAAATTTGATTAAAATAGAAAATAACTAATAATATTTCACAAAATGAACTCGTCTCCATACCGGCGTGATGACTCGGACCCCAACCAGATGGAACTGGATAAATGCTGTGAAAGTTCTGATCCCATCTGACTTCTGACCTATATATAATGCTGCCTAAATCATAATCATACACTGTTTGTTCGCTGGGCAAAGGAGGACTGGTCCCCTGACTGAGCCTGGGTTCTCCCAAAGTTTTGGTTCCTTGCCAATTCGCCTTTCTTCGCCTTTTGGCTTGCTTAGTTGGGGAATTTAATTTTACATTTAACAATACTATTACAACATTATTTTCCTGTTATCTCTGTAAAGCTGCTTTTGAAACATCTGTATTGTAAAAAGTGCTATATAAATAAAGATGACTTGACTTGACAAAATATTAACGTTTTAACAATATTTTTAAACACTTTCAAAAACATTAAAATGACTTACTATCCCCAAACTTTTGAATGGTAGTGTATGAAGAAATACGTTTGTTGGTGCAATTTCTATTTAAATTGTGTGTTTAAGCCTTTAGTGTTAAAGTGTTTAAGACATTAGATAAAAATGTTTTAAAACCATGAGAACAATTACATTTAGTCAAGTGTGCACTTTTAACTGATAGATTAAGTTTATGTCGTGCCATTATGTAAAACCTACATTAGTTTTGCCTAAAAATGAAGCACCCATAAAAAGTATAATCTATAATTCAAAATAGGTATACATACATAACCCTTTCATTTACAAATAAATTCACTACACACACAAAACAATATTATATTGAGATGTCTATATGTTGAAACTTGTTTCTGTCATGTGCTGGTTCAATTATAGAGGGTGTTTCTGAGGTGAAGACAGACAGCATGTCATCACTGAAGAAGCTGGTCCGCAACAGGAGGAATGTTGCCTATTACAGAAGCCAGCCTGATTTCTGGGGCTGGTATAAATACTTCATGGAGACCAACAACCAGGAGGGAGTGAGTAACAAAAGCATAGATTATCAGTCATGGTCACAGACATTATGGAATATATTTCTTTTAAATAAGTTCACTTTCTTGAGAGATGTTTTCAGAAAATTGCAACAAGTCAATAAGCCCAATCTTGTTTCTGTGTGATTACCTCTAAAGGTAGAGGACATGGATCGCATGTACCTAGTTTACCTGCAAAACAAACACAGAGTAGAAGAGGGCCGCTCTTACAACCATTATCTCACGCACCTGAGTGAAATTTACAAAGCCTGTGCCAACTCTGACGACCCAGACTGCATTGCAGAATCCACCAGCAAACCCAAAGCCAAGATTGTCATGCCTGTTCCTGTGAGGCAAGCTTCTGTGACGGTGTGCAACCCTTACCTCGACCCATACTGCCTCTATGCTGTTAGACCACAAGCTGCAGAAGAAGAGCCTTCACCCGCTCCAGCGAAGGCCCCTGCTCCGATCCTGTCCCATCTACTCCCTCTGCCTCTGAAAACCCCACTGGCTCCCTACTACTACGCTCCGGTCCTGGAGCCTTTCCTGCCGGCTGAGCAAAGAGCAGAGCTGTTGCGTATCTGCAACCCTTCAGACACTGAGTGTCTGCAGTACCACCTGCGTGCTGCTTATGGCTACAGGCCCTCAATCGGCCCTCTGCCCTCATACGCTCACCTTGGATGTGATCCTACCATAGATCCTTACTGCCAGCCCAAGCTGGTGGCCAGATCACCCTCAGGTTTGTATCACCTGTACCCCTCCTGTAACCCCGCCACTGACCCCCTTTGCGTCACCAATGTAGTTGCACCTGCAGCCCAAACAGCAGAGAATTCAGAAACCCCAAAAGAGAAGTTTTGCAATCCTTTGTTTGAAGAGGGCTGCAACCCCCTTACAGCTGCCAAGCTAACTGGACTCAATAAGCCCGCCTTGGAGTACGCTCCAAGAGATGAGCCTGCGCCTCTCAATCTGGCCTGCGACCCTCGCTACGATCCATATTGTCTGATGGGTGGAGCCGCTGCTCTCAGGAAACCCCCTCCAGTTCTCCCAGAGTTCCAGAGCCGTCACCATCTGGGCGTCCGTGGGAAGACCAAGGAAGGTTATGACTGCTACATGTTCTACGATAAGGATTGCACCCCGGTGGACAACCAGGACCCGAGGGCCAGTGCTGCCAGTTCTAAACCATTTTGCCACCCGTACGACCCCAACTGTGGGAGGTTTGTCGCTTATCCGTCCACTCAAGCAGAGGCAGCAAAGACTGTCAAAGATGGCATCATTGAGCCCCATCCAGACTGTGACCCAGAAATCGATTACAACTGCCGCCTGCGCAGGGCAGAATCCACAGGTAAAGAACACAGAGATGAGCCGGCCCAGCAAGAACAAGGTCACGGCAAGCCTCTCCCTGAACATGTGGCTCCTGAGTATCCAGTTCCACGATTCGAGGACTTCCTGAGAGGATATTTGGGTGGCTACAAGAAATGAGAAGAAAAAATGGAGCAGAACTTACAAATTAAATCATGCTTATACAAATTTAACACGAGTTTAGATCTATGCAAAAGAAGAAATTCAGGGTCACTCAAGAATCATTTTTGCATTGATGTTTTAGAAACTATAGATTAACGTTAAAAAATGTTTCTGAAATGTCATGCTGGGAAACAAATCAATAGATTTGAGGATTTTGTTTTTGATAATAGTATGTATTTATGTATTAAATAGTGTAGGATTAGGGTACGTGAATATGACTTCAACGGATACTTAAATCTGTATGTTACATTTTCTTTAGTTTTGTTATCAGATCCCTTTTATATATATTTAATGTAGCTTCAACCACTTTGATGAAAACAATGTCTTTCTCCTCAGCATTTTATGCTTCAGTATTTCAATAAAAAATAAATTTCTTGAAATAAAACATTGTTTTTTTTTATTCTTCTTGGAGTATGCATTAAAAGCTATAAAAACATTAAAAGCTCAGTAGGATATACGGCTACATAGCAATCTATTCATTCAAAAATATGATTAAAAAAAACAGATACTAAGTTCAAGTTACACACTCTGTGATTTATATAAAATTCACAACACCTGATATGATATATTGGTACATCTCTTATGACAAAAATGAAAGTAGCCTATTAAATTGTTAATGTTATTTGAAATATGCACCTGCAGAGTCGACACTTGAAAGATAATGTGTTATGCAATGTCAGGCTTAAAAAGGGAGCAAGAAAACAGATGAAAGAGCTCTCTAGACTAAGGGTCATTCACAGTATAAACTTGCATGCCAAGTTACATAAGTAGGCTATACATTTTTGCGCTTCAATATGCCTGGTGTAGAGAGTAAAAAAAATGTCTTTGTGGAATAGAAATTTAATTAATTGTAAAACCATTAATTAAATCACCCACAACAGTATTTGGCCAAAAGATCCCTCAGGCAAATGAAAAGTGAGTGCACTTGATGACTGTTTTATAAGAGCTTGGCATGCAGTAACATTAATGACTACTCACAAAGACAGTGAACATGTTGAAATATGCATAAACTGCAAGTGCACTGCAAATATGCCACTCTTAGAAAGTCCCTCAGCGGGCAAATCTACGTTACCTAAAAAGGGAACTGATGAAGCACACATAACATAAAAATACCCTGGATTATCCAACACTCTCTCCAAGGGACGCATGACAGACTTTATTGACATAATTCATTCTGACAGGCAACTTGTGTAAAAGTACTAGAAATCAGTGAGGATATGCAGACTCAGCAACATTGCATGTTCACCACTGGCACGTCTGTTGTGGTTCTTTCCTTACTGTCTAATTGGCCTTAGGTGGGCTTTGAGAGGGGATTGAGCAAAGGCTATGAGACTTTGAACTGTTGCTTAATGCCTCAGTCAGCATGAGTCCGGTTTGTGCTGACTGCACCTCTCCATGGCCTGCATACCTGCGGGACCAGATGAATGTCATTAAGTGGATGGGAAAGAGCCCTGAATGGTAATGAGGGTAAATATGTCCTCTGCATAAGCAAACAGAAATTAGCAGTGTACTTCTGTGGGCTGTATTCAGAAGTGCTGCAGAGTTTCTCATTTTAATGTGGTCAGTAAGTGAGCTTGTGTTTGAAACACTGTATTCTTGAAACGGACAGATCTGGCCTTGAACAGAGATTTTGATTATTTTGATGGCACTTCTGCAAAGTAAAATGTGGCCATTGAAAAATGTATGAATGCATGTATTTTGTAAACATTCACACATATGTTAGTGGTGTTGTAAACTGAATAAAACTGACCACAGACAAATCAGTAGAAAATGTTACTTTTATATATACACATATAAATGTAAAAAAGTGGTATATATATAAATATATATTTCTACAAAGTTCATAGGGCATATGAGCTTGTAAAATAAAGCACTGTGACACGTATTGCTGTTTGATGCTGTTGCACATATGACAAATAAAGTTTGACTTTGACTGATGTTTAGCCCTAAAGGAGCTGCATCTGACAACGATTTCAAACCAGATGTTACAACGCACCTTAAAATCACACGAAGGTCATATATCTACCTAAAACTGTCCATTTTAAGTTGGCTCATGTACTGAAGGTGACCTTTTGCCAAAATGAGAGATGCCCTAGTTATATGTACAGTTTTAAATACGTTAATCTCTCTGGGTGACATACTTACAGTACAGAACACTGTTGACAGTTTCTTTGTACAGAGCTTCAAATGAAAAAGTGTCTGTGCAATGCAGGCAAACCTGCTGGGAAAAAAAAAACATAAATATTAAAGACTTCAGTATATTTATACATTTATAAATGTATCTTAAAAACACTAACATATATTTATGGATAAAAGAAAGTTGAAATTTAATGTGATCAAACCTTGTGCTGACAGAGGAGGGAGAATAAGAGAAGATTGTCAGCCCTGTCGTGCATAAGATATACACTACGTCCAACCTCCTCATACAGGCTCTGAACCATGTGACGAAATGGTGCATAGGCTTGACAACCCATGAGGAACATTTTCAACTGTTGGCTCAGATGGAGTTGTCTGGTACGCTTCAGGTTATTCTCAAAGATTTAATTTAAGATAGTTGTAGTTTTGTTGCTCCTCTAGAATAGCCTATATAAGTTTGACAGTCACACAACCTACAAAACTACATCCTGATTTTCTGAATTCCTAAATTTAATTTCTTACTGGGACTAGTGGAACAGTAAATTATCAATTTAAATAAGCTTTAAACTATGCACTTATATTATGCATTTAAAAAATGGGGAATATTATGAAAAGATGCATTCCAATGATACCAGACAGATATACTTAATTTACATATTGTCATGTTTTGACTATGCATTTTTGACCCTGTGGGCTTTTAAAGCACACTTTTCACACTCATGAAGTGTAAAGCCGACATCAAAGAACTAGCTTGCACTTGAACACACCAAAAGGACTAAAGTAAGTAGCTATAGCAAGTAGCTATCAAGAGTCTATTTTCGTCATTCAAAAAGGGAAAACGAAACTAGGACTGCAGATATAAAATCCGTAAACAAAGCAGTGATCGCTTACCATTTTGAATATAAGTCAATTTCTTCATTACAGTCAGCTTATGTTATTATGAAAATATTTGTGCATTCAAATGCTCAGGTAAGATTAGGTAAAATTATAACAGCCTTCTGTACCGTCTTGACTTCTTCGCTCGCTTTCATCACTTTGCTTTTATTCTTGTGCACTGACTTGTTTGCTAAGCTGAACAGCCAATCAGAGTTCTCTCTCTAAACGACGGCCCGTCTGCGATTCTACATGCTAAATCGGCCCAAAAAAACCCTGTCGGCGTCCGACTAGAGCCAAATGTGTGGAACACAACCGACTGTCGGCTTGGTGTGGCCCGGCCTTAAAGGATAATTCCGGTATTTAGCACTTTGAGTCTATTTTCTAGTTTGTTTTGGATGAACTAGTGGTGTACACAGAAATTTTGATGATGGGTCCTGTCTCGACTTTTTGACTCTTTTCGAATCGCCTCTGACCGCTTCAGAGTGGCTGTCTATGGGCATGCACAAACATCTCCTTAAAACAACCCTTAACGTTCGTTTACAAAACTGTGCAACTCACCGACTGGTTAGTGGTGTTCATTGATGTTCCAAAACAAGTAGCGTAGCAAAATACAGTTTCTGTCGTGTTTTATTTGGCATTTTGTAAAATCGCATTGATGTCTGTTGGAGGACTCATTGCTCGTTAATATTACTGCGCTACGGGAGTGTGCTAACGCTTCAGACTCAAATATCGAGCGGAAGTTTATACGCGGTTGTGAGGTATCTGAAAAAATAGTTCCCAAGCAAATAACATGGATTGAAATCATACATTGGCCGATATATTTGTTTTTAATCATCATGTTTATTTATTGTGTCCAAATGTTGTTTTAGAATAAGTTGTTTTAAGGAATTCCAGTGAGGAAAACAAAATGTCATGTCTATTCTCATAACAGAAATAAAACAAACACAACAGAACTACTGTAATATAAAAGCTATTCACATGAGCATGTTTAAACATTAATTTGCTACTCCACATAGGAAGAACAGACATGCCAACTAGTTACTAGTTACTGACCTGATGCAGACTCATAGCTGAACTGGACTGATAGCGTCTTGTATTGGAGTGAGGTTTACTTAAAGGTGCTCTAAGCGATGTCGGGTGACGTCACTTCTTGTTGACGTTTAAAGTATTGTCAAACAAAACGGAGGCTAGCTAGACCCTCCCTCCTCCTCATCCACGCACTAGCCCTCAAACCCACCCCCAAATCCTTCTTGTCGGTTATTGGCTGGAACAGTTTGTTATGTTTCTGGAGCAGGTTGCTACAGTTTCTTTTTGTTGCTGTTTGTGGAGCCTGGGTATCTGCAGAGACCGCGTCTTTTTACAGTGTGTTCAGGGGACAGGCAGCTAGCGGATAGTGAGGAGATGTTTGCTGTATGTGACAAAAAAAAAAGTTTTGTCCATAAAACACGTGACATGCTTAGAGCATCTTTAAGGTCACGTGAAAATAAGCAGGGCAGCCAGAAATCTGCCCCAATAGCGTGCTGCAGTTCCATTTTTCACCACAGATTTACATTGGAAATTTGTGGGGCGCTTCAGCTGAGGAGTGCTCCGAGACCGGCTGCCCCGCACAGTATCATTAATACATGACTGCAGAATCCATGCGCTACATAATATATCCTGCTGAACACATTTATAATATATTATTAATTCAGTGCATATCAGGTCATTTGACCTGCCCATACGTGCTGCGACTTGGTGAATTAGCCCCCAATACTGGGCGGAATCACACAGACAAATACGAACATTCCGACACGGAGCGCATATTTCAAAGTAGAATAACTGTAGCATTGTTTTTTCGGAGAAATATGTATGTGAACTTAGAATGTTTCCTAAATATCTGCAAACATATTATGGTATTATTTATTGTGCTTTAGGAGTCAAAAAGTTACATGCAGCACCTTAAAAGTCTGGGTCTGGTACAAGAACAATAAAACATTTATTACATTTTTTTTAATAAAATTTTTTTAAATAAACTTTTTTTAATAGGCTACATCATACATAAAAACAACCCCTGTGGGAAAAAAAGAAGGGGGAAAAAGACCGAAGTTAAAGAAACAGCTTCCAGACAGTAAGCCAGCTGTGGATGAATGGATGCAGTATGGATATGTGGATGATGAAGCGGACAGCAGAGCTGTCACATGATCCAGTGAGGCTGCGATCTGAACGATCCAGAAGCGCAACGCTCTGCACTCGCTCTCCATCTCATCTGATGCTCGGACTTTGTGATTGGTAAGTAGCTTCTGTGTTTTACCTGCTGTCTTTCTCAATTCTTCTCATCGTTGGTCAAATGTTGAAATGCTTTTACTCGTGTAACCTGTTTCCTGAGGTTTTTTAAAAGAGATGCTAGCTAGACTACTTTTAATTCCGTGTGATGTCTTAAAAATATACATTTGACGTCGCGTTAATTTCAAATAATAATTATTTAGCAATGCCTAGGCATATAACAATTGTTTTTAATGCATAGCTACAAGATTAGCCTATGAGTCTTGAGTTGGTTCCGAAGTTTGCGGATCTAGCTCTTTCTTGTTTTATTTATTGACCAACTAGGGGGGTTCAGTTTGATGCTAAATGAGAACCTTTTAAGTTCCGTTAAGATCTGTGTTCTCTCTTTAAAAACATATGTGTTCTCAGCAACCAATACACTTATTTAAAGAACCTTTATTGTGAGATGAAAAACTTTTTGAATTTGAAAGGTATAATAATGGCTGCCTTTGCACTTTCATTATGTAAATGTGGTGCATTTCACAGTTGGACAAGTTTTTTTCATTGCATCCATGCAAATTGCTGGCTATGACTGGTCTTGACATTATTAAAATTATATTGTCTATGAGGGAATGCTGAAAATAAGACTTTAAAAAGACTAAACTTCCAATAAAGTTGACACACTCGAAAAAAATATTTTATCACATGACTTTGCAATAGGAATATTTTATGTTATCAGCATAATCTAAGTTGGCTTTCATTTTATCCAGCCAGTTGCAATATTTCTTACATTCTTTTTGTACAAGCGCAGAGCCCAAAGCATGATAATCAGTCTATGTCAACCAGCGCTCAACTAGATACGATACTGCAAAGCCATTTTCTTTAATCAATATTGTTCTTTTAGTCGAGAATGATGAAGAATGTTATTCTGAAAAAGAATTATTTACTATTCAGACTGTGTCAGTCAAGGGACAGGTGGGGGAAGCCAGCCGTGAAATATCCTTTCCCCAAGTAAGGCTTATCTCTCATTGGGAATTCTAGGAGGGATGGGAGTTTCAAGCATATGATACCTGGACAGAATTCCTGAGTCTTCCTTAAAGCCCCACATTCTGCATACACATAATGAATACAGATGAAATAATGCAAATAAAAGTATATATGTTTATTTATGTCACATATCACCGCAGGTTTAATGGATAAGTTGTCACAAAGTATTGTCATGCTTCTAGATCAAAATAGGGGTATCCCATGTCTCTCCCAGCAAAGTTTTATATTGTAGACACCTACCTTTCTCTAGTTTAATTGAGAATACAAAAGTAAGTGGGAGGAAGACGATTGCATAAACAAATTTTGTTATGTTATTTCAGAAACACAGCCTATTAGGCTTTACACCGAATCACCTTTACTGTCTGGTTTTCTGTCTTCACAATACAATTTTGATTTAATTCCTCCGGTTTGTTTAGAAGTTCATTGTTGATAGACAATGTAGAGATCAATGGAGTCTGCTTGTACGCAGAATATGCCATCATCCTCAGATTTCATTGCCTATTTATTTGAAAGAACTACTTATTCAAAAGTACTGCAGTAATTGTAACAACAGACTATAACCAATTTAAAAGTGATTGTCTCCCATAAATCTTTTTATATAGTAGCCAATTAAGTTTCTGGCCTGTTCAAAATATTTTGTTAATATTATCATGTATGAGTTTGTCTTTGGATGTTTTGAGGGAAAAAACAGGAGTAAAAAAATATGATGACACAAATATGACTTCAGGGAGATGTTTCGGATCTATTTTAGCACCTTAGTTACGTCATCCTTACTTTTCATGTAAAAGTGAATGTATTTCCACCTTGAATTGACCTTGTATTGTCTAAGCAGTGCACCTGTCATGTCAGCTGCAGCTCATTGTGTTACCAGCTAATTAGTCACTGCTCTAGTGACCCACTTACACATGCCTGGTTGAATTTACTCTATATTTGGGATCACCCAACAGAGGAGAAAGGAATGAATAAGTCTCCTTAATGCCAGAGGTAAAGGTTTATAATAAAATTAAAAATAAAAAAACATAACATTTTGCGCCTTTTATTGCTTTTGCATAAGCACATTAGAAACATCAAACATCATTATAAACATCATTATCTCATAAATGGAGAAGTGTGCTGTATAGTGGATTGGTAGGATCTGTTGTGATGTTTTCTTACATTGTTTTTATCATGAATTCGGTGTGACGTGTCTGAGCTTTCATGCAGAAACTGTAATCTGGACCAGCATAGCAACATCTCTGTATAGGGTTATACAGCAACAAAGATATATAAAACACACCAAGTTTAGAATCAGAAGCTGCTTGAAATAATTACACTAATATTATCCTGCTTATTACAAGGCTACTCACCAATCAAATAAATATGTGGACATGAAATATTGATTTGATTTGATTTTACCTATATGTTTCTATCAAAAAAGTAGTACATGCAGTGTACAAAACCATCAACTAGCAACAAGATGAACACTGCAATATTACAGAAATATGAATAAAAAGTAATTTTCAGTGCAACTGACAAGATTATAAATTAAAAACAAACAATGATTTTAACTGACAGTTATAAGGAACCTTATTATGTAATAAAAATATTTACAGTATAGAAAATTTTAACCTATAATATTTAAATCTTAAGGTTAATTGCATCTGCATAAAATTCATTCATTTGTTTTTTTCAATTCTGAAGAAAATTGAGTTGACTGTGACATTCATCACTTAATTGAAACAATTAAAATGTGTATAGTAAACAGTTTCTAGATGATTAGATGTTTCTAATGCTGAGAGCAGAGATGGCTTGATGCCACCTTTATTAGATTTTTTGGTCATGTAATTTTAGCACTGACCAACAAATAGGAGAAGTGTGAAGTACTGTACTGTGTGAGGAGTCGAGAGTGTTTGAATAGGGACTGTATAATAGAATAACAGACTGTGCATGGAGCTGGTGAAGAAATGGGGTTTGAATGGGAATAGAAATGTCATGTCCAGTCACAATGCCAGAGCTCTGCCGTGCCTGTCAACCTGAGAGAATGAGGTGAGGTTATTGTTAACACAGGGAAGCAAAAGGTTTTCATGCATCATGATTCGGTAGAAATTATGGTGTGTATTGAGAGGAGGATGCTGGTGTTGCTGAGGATCAGTCAGAGGGTTGTCTAACTGTCTCACAGATGAAATAGATTCTGTGTCGGTCTGCTGATTTCCAACTCTTTTGTTTATAGTGTGTGAATGGTAGATTATATGAAAAGGAATCTGAAGTTGTAGTATTTCTTCTAAAAAAATATATCATACTTGAAACATTTGTTTTTAACATTTAAAGACAACATTTATTCTCCTTAATGTTTTTTTTTTTAAATAATAATAAAGTTTGTTATTTTTTTAATATCTAGACTTTAGTTTATGTCACAGTCATGAACTTGATTAGCTAGTCAGAAGTAGTCGGTATAGGATGGAACACACTACTTAACACTGACTTTTTTAAATAAAATCTTAAACTAGAAAATTTATTAAAATAAAAAAACTAGACATTTAAAGAGAGTACAACACTAAATGACTGATGATCACAGTTGTTTTGTCTTTAATTTCATATTTAGCTGAACCCTAGTCTCAGCCTCAGACATCACACCTATGTTGCCGATGCATATGGCACACAAAATGGGAAACATTTTGGGAGTTTCTAATTCGTCATTTGATGGGTTGAATTCTCTAGGATTTCCGGGAAACATGTGTGTCGCATTTTTTAACGGTCCACCAGGAAACAAAGCCATCATGACGCCAAACCCCCTCATGGAAGAAGAAAGCCACCATATTTACAATTGTGACAATGAGCGCATATCAACTAAACGCTGGATTTTCAAAATATCTGAAGATCACAGCACCATTGTTGCAATAAACTATCACAACGTGCTTTAATGAATTGCAAGCCGTTGCAAGACATTGACTTTACATTTTCACGCCTCTAAACAAATTAACTGTGATTGGTTGCTTTATATGTCGGTCAGGCATCCCTTAGGCCAATGAAAGCTGCTATGGAGTCCAGACCTTCTGCCGTCAGTCTGAAGGTCTGGCAACGCAGGACTAGCTGAACCCTTGACAACCCAATGATTTTGCGCATGTGATGGAATGCTGTTGGGAATCCTGAAGAAACACTTTGTTATCACTTGCAGCAAAAGACAGGAGAAGCCTTATATGTAAACTTTTTTTTTCAGTGTGAACTTCACACTTCTCAGTATCCACGCTCTGTAGTGATCCTCACAGCTCATCCTGAATAGTGTCTTCTCCGGTGTCAACCCTAGTGCTGCCTGATTTATAGTCTCTGTGTACATGAAAAGAGTGTTTAAAAAATCTGACAGGATCACAGGCTCAAGAGATGTATAAATAGCTCAGCAAAAGATCTAATTTATTCTTCGTCCATTTATAGCAACTGCAGAATAGTAGCAATGGTGAGGAAGATTTGAAAATGCACATGAAGCAATTAGACAGCTTGAGTTTGGTGTGGTGTTGGTTTTGTCTGTATTAGTGCTGTGTGTGCAAGTAGAGGGTGTAAATGGATGGAGTTGAGTAGATACAGTATCTGAAAATAACTTTCTTTCGTTTATCATAAACTTTTATATCTGTTGCCATGGAGATAGGAAATGGCCAGGTAATGAATGAGTCAGTATCTGTTATAACCCCATTGAACCAATACATGTATTTTGAATCAGCCAGTCTACTTTCATAATTCAAATATAATGAAATGACTGTTATTTATATAGTGTTATTGTCGCAAATCTGTTGTGTTTCTGTTTAATTTTCAAAGACTTTTAGTTTGTTTTTCGTCATTTCCTGTGTTTCCTGTCTGTTTTTTCGGTTTCTCATTGTTTCATTGATTTTGTTACGACCCGTGCAATAAAGACGGGCTTGACGTGAACTTTACCAGTTGGTTTGAAGAAACCAGCACCAGCCGAGATCACCAAAGACACAATTCTAAGTTCCACAAAAAGTATAATTTATCAAGGTGGAAAAGGTAATTAAATTAAGTAGCAATGGCTTCAGGGTGCCCCAAGGCCAATTTTGTCTGGTTTTCCGCATCTGTAGCAAACATTTGGAATGGTGTTTTGACAATTCAGAGCCACCGAATCACGCATAAGAAAAAACGCATACAAAAATTTCGGACTCAGTGTGCAAGGACCTTAACGTTGCCTTCTCGCTTGTTTTGGTTTACTCTTGTGTTGGATTATGATCTTATGTTTTGTTTAATAAGGACTACTCTGCATTTTAGATCTGCTTCACCTGCCTTGTCTTCATCCTCAGCCCAGCTGTGGCAGAACACCAGACCACAGAAAGGATTTATGGATCTAACAGCAGCATTTATCACCCTCACCCGTGAGGGGCTACATCTATTGGATTATTCAGCCCCTTCTGCCAGTTAGCCCAGTGCTCGTTTTTGGATGAAAAGACTTTAAAATGTATTTACTGGGAAGGACCAAATTATTGTAGTCCCCTGGACCAGATATGAAAGACGAAACATGGAGAAAAGCCATTCTCCGGTTTCTTGAGAGTTTTTATCCCATATTGATATTGTTGCGCATGACCACAGAGATCCATAAACGACACCCCTGGGGATATGGAGCCTGAGCCCACCACAGACCCAAAGCTCAGAGCTTATGCCCGCGATGGAAACGGAGACCAAGCCTGCTGTCCAGTCTGACCAGGTGTGTAAGCCAGTTTATACATCCGTGCCAGTGGAAGTTTTTGTGGAGCTAGAGGATGAGGCCTTTCCTCCTTTTCTGGTTCCACCCAGCCTCAAGTCTTCTTCGTCTTCTCTTTAATCTCTACTAGTCTAGTCCAGCTCCAAATCTTCTTCATCTTCTCTTTCATCCCCGCCAGTTCC
Organism: Chrosomus eos; assembly: GCA_036326025.1. Taxonomy (NCBI): domain Eukaryota; kingdom Metazoa; phylum Chordata; class Actinopteri; order Cypriniformes; family Leuciscidae; genus Chrosomus; species Chrosomus eos. The sequence goes on from CM070823.1 coordinate 18,283,734, forward strand.
TCCCGGCTCCAAGTCTTCTTCATCGCCGCTGGTTCCACCCAGCTCCAAGTCTTTGTCGCCGCTTATGATGCCACCCAGCCTCCCATTCCCTCCTCCTTCAAGTAAGCTATTCAGGTAACACTTTACAATAAGGTTCATTAGTTAACATTAGTTAACTACATTAGTTAATGAACTAATAATGAACTGCACATATACAGCATTTATTGATCTTTGTTAATGTTAATTTCAACATTTACTAATACTTTACTAAAATCTTGTTAACATTAGTTAATGCACCGTGAACTAACATGAACAAACAATGAACAGCTGTATTTTTATGAACTAACATTAACAAAGATGAACAAATGCAGTAACAAATGTATTGCTCATGGTTAGTTCATGTTAGTAAATACATTAACTAATGAACCTTATTGTAAAGTGTTACCGCTATCCAGTTCTTCGGCTTTGGCTCTGCTGGTCCCATTCAGCTCCTCAGCTCGTCCTCCATTGACTTTGCTTAACAATGCTGTTACGCCTCGAGCCCGGTCTTCAGCTCCACCTTTGTGTAATGATCCTCTGGCTCTGCCTTGGGCCGTTGACCAGTCGGCCCCACCTTGACTCTACCCTCCCTCAGCTCCACCAAGAACCATTTTCCTTCCGGCTCCATTGGGCTCCCGCATCCCTCCGGCTCCACCTTGGTCAGTCGTTGCTTTACCTCCAACTCGAACTTTGGGGCCTTCGGTTGTGCCTAGTTTCTCCACCTCGTTGGCTCTGCCTCAGTCCTCACTATGCCACAGTCCTCCGGCATCCTGGCTCCACCTCGGCCGCTTGTCACTGCGGCTCTGCCTTGGCCTACTGGTCCTTCGGTGTTGCCTGCTCTCTCCACCCATCGGACTCCGACTGGGTCTTCACCTCTCTAGGTGTTGCCTCTGTTGGTCAGGCTCATGACTCCACCCTGGCTCCTCCCTCCATCAGTTCTGCTGTTTCACTATGGTCCTGGCTGGCTCCTGGGGGTCTCCAGCTCTGCCTGCTCCGCCCTGGTGGTCTCTTCCACTGGTCTAGACTATCCGTTCGTATACGCTCTCATTTAAAAACACTTTAATTTTCTTGCAGGATCACCTCTGGTCTCACAGTGTCTGAAACGGTTTGATCAAGGATGCAATTCTCTAAACCTCTCTCATCCTTTTAAAGTGCATGCCAAGTGCCTCATTACTGACTAGAATTACTAACTGTTCTTTCTTTTGGGAAACAAAAACCTGATCTATGAAACTTTGCAGGCCTCTTACATTCACAAACAGATATATTACACACTAAATGAAAGGTTATATCTGAAAAAGCATAATAGGGGCACTTTAATATTTGTTTATATGTGTGTTCCAGGACATCCTGAGAAGGATGACTGGGAAAACTCAGACCAGCAATATAACAAACAAGACAGATCCTCGCTCTCTGAATTCCAGAGTGTTCATTGGTAACCTCAACACCGCTGTGGTCAAGAAAACGGACATTGAGCTCATTTTTGCCAAGTATGGCAAAATCACCGGCTGCTCTGTGCACAAGGGGTTTGCTTTCGTCCAGTATGCCTGCGAGAGGAACGCTCGCTCAGCTGTGGTTGGTGAGAACACCAAGGTGCTTGCTGGACAGACTTTGGGTAAGTGATATTTATTTGCCTTTTTATTTATGTAAATGATTTGGATTGAAAAAAATGACAATTATTTGGATGACAATGAGGATCTGCAGCAGGCACAGAGACAGTTGATCTTAGGTCATGGTCATTCCCATGGCTACCTGGTAAATATTTATCATCCTTTATTAAAAATGAATCTGCTGCTGTCACTGTTGGGGCTGTGGCTTGAGTTGAACTCCAATGGGTCTCTTGTGCTGGAATGATTTTCCTTAAGACTATTAAATCTTTTTTTTTTTTTTCTACCTGCTTCAAGTTATTTTCCCCCTCGTCAGACTATTTGATCTTTCCTTGTGAATTTTTTTTTATATTTATATTTATATTGCTTGATTTTACCTCACAGTGCAGAGCTGGGCATCTGTAGCCAGCAAAGCTTTTCTTTAATTTCAGGAGTATTTTGATGAAAGATTCAAATGACTCTGGATGGTTGTTTGTTTTAAATATGCTTTATTTCTAGTATATTATGAAATATAATTTATTATAGTCTTTCTTTCCATTCAAATTATTTAATACATTATACAAATAAACATTTATTTTATAAAGACAAAGTAATTGTTCACTTTTCCTTCTTTCTTTTCATTTATTTATTTTTTTCTTTTGTGATAATCACCAACACATAAAAAAAACACATAAATAAAAACAATACCCAATAAGTACATGTGGAAAGCATGGTTTAGAGGTTGCTGCAGAAAACGAGTGCTAGACGCTTTTTCCTTAACAATCAACTCTCCTGCACTCGCACCCGTGCGCAGCGGCCTCTAAACCACCACATCCTGCTTTCCATAGTACATAAAGATACTTTTACATCTTAAAAAACAAAACAAAACCCCCCACACAAATCAGGCTCTTAAAACCACACATAATACCTAAGCAAATAATTCAAATAATATCATCTTAACATCAAAAGAAAAAAAAATAGGCTACTACTAATGATGAAGGTTTTGGGGGGGTTTAGAGGGTTTGGGGCACTTTTTAGCTGGCCAGTTTGGGAGATCAATGTGCCTCATTTCAATGCACATTCCTAATAAGGTTTTTTTTAATTATTTTTTTTATAGATAGTGCTTTTTTTTGTAACAAGAGCAGCATAGTGTCTTTAGTTTCTTTAAAAATAAACTATATAAAAAATATAGTTTTAACATTTTTTAATAGTTTCAAGAATCTATCCTAATTATTTTTGTGGGGTGCAAGGAAGTAAGTAAAAAAAAATTGTACGTGTGATTTTTTTTACAGTGTTTTATTGCCCCCCTTTGTTGGCAAGAGGAAGTACTGAGAAGAAGAAGAATAAAAAAACGTCACTTTACCAGTATAGAAAAATAGAAAAATAGGCCAATGTCAGCCACTAGATGGCAATATATATCTGTCAGAATATATATATATATATATATATATATATATATATATATATATTGTGTGTGTGTGTGTGTGTGTGTGTGTGTGTGTGTGTGTGTGTGTGTGTGTGTGTGTGTGTGTGTTATAACCATATCCACCTATGGAACTGCAGGCTCTGCATATTTAAAGAACACTTCCATTTATAAACCATATAGTGTAAAACTTAAAATTTATATAAGCTTCAAAATAAGTATGAGTCAGAAATAGGACCTATAGTTTCTTTAACAATATTAGAAACTCCCATACCTCAATATACCCCATTCTTCAAAATTATTTTATTTAAGCTTAAACAAAAGCTTTTATTATATCAATGTCACAATGAGTGTATGTGTGTGTACTCATGTCACTATAATTAGTTTTTATATATCTGAAACCTTCTGACAGATATGAAGGCATCACATTCACAATGTCTTCAATTTCAGAGCCTGTCTTGAATTCAAAGGAAAAAACCATATTCCTGCATGAATAGCCCCCGGGCTTATAATGTCAATAGCATTTTCAAATGACTGACAGCAGCTGTGAAGCTGTTCTTTTGATGTACAATATGATCCAAGATCAGATAAACAATCTGAGACAAGAGTATAAACTGCATCAATCGTTGATACATATATGTATACTCGCCATACATTTGTAAAAGCTTCTTTTCTTATACAATACATTTGGTAGATAAATACAAAATGTGTTTACTTAATGCTTAAAGGATTTTAATTTTTTAAAATATTGATGCAAAACAGCATGATTTCTGCACTATTTAATGGATCCTGATTATTACTAATTTATAATTGTTTAGAATTTTTTTAATATATTTATCAACACCCCCATTATGCATCAGTGGTACGGTCTGGAATGTTGCATGCCTGTGCGCTGAACTCTATTCAGTCAGTCTCTTGCTGTGACACTACAGTGAAGTGAGTTCAAGGGAAAGGAATCATTTCTTTATCAAAATATAGTATGCACAACCTAATGGAGATGTACAGAAGAACAATACAAAAAGGGAAGCGCCAAAATCAGAGATGTGAGTATTTTACAGACAAATAAGATGCTTATTTCTGTTTTTAATACTTGATTTGTAACAAAATAATAATTATAAAAATTCATAATTTTTCATTTTTGTGCATTAAAAGAACGAAATGGTGATAATTATATGATGTATTACATTGTATCCAGTAATATTATTTTTTCTTGTTTGACATATCAATAATATATATATATTTTTATGTTTGACATATCAAATCTGTTTAATTATTAATAAATGCATCAAATAAATTAAAATCATTAGTTTGTAATTAATCCTTGGAGAACTCCTGTGAAATCGTCCTTGCACTGGGGACAGTTGCTGTGGACATAAAACTAAACATAAACCTGTTAAATGACAAGTAACCAAATGAATGCACTTTCATATATGCTGTATAAACTGAGAATGTGCAGTTGTTTCCATTAGGAGCTATTTCTACTTGATCTGAAATGACTTGTAAGAAATACTGTATTTGTTGCAACCTAGTATAGTTATTAAACTTTAAAAATATGAAAGTAGTTTAATATATAATAGTATTTTAATAATATTACAAAATTAATATTATTTAAAAACAAATTTTTTTTTAATAACAGTTAATTTCAATGTTGCCACATTTAATGTTAGTTAAACATTTTTTTTACAACCTTTTGGTCAACTATTCTAAAAGCTCTTAAAGGGGGAAATACATAAAAACTAAATTTCATCTGTTAAACAAATGTTGTGACCTGTTTGAAATAATAACCTGTCTTTATTCTTTCTAAGGGTTCGATATGTGTTCTCCATACTGAAGTATAGCACATCTACTTTAATAGCTGAGCATGATTTTTGAAGTTTTTCTCCTTTGACTACAGATTTTTGTTCTGCTTTAACTTGTTCATACACACAACTCAAGCAAATATGAATTGCCGGCTTGACCAGGCAAAGTAGTCAAAAATTAGATGTTGTCAGAAAGACACAAAATCCCAAAAGCTGTTAAATAGCATTCCAGTTGCATCTGTTCATGTCATGATGAGTATCCATGTTTTGCATGTGTCTAATCAAAGTCAGCACATCAAAGTTACAAAGCAAAGTTTTGTAGCTGAGCACACAAAAGACTCCAGGGATTTTGAGCGGCACTGAAAATGGGTGTGATGTCCTGAAGTGTACAAACCGTTCCAGACAATTGCGTACATCAGTCACTGAATTACATCATGCCACAAAGGAATGAATAAAGGAAGTGAAAGAAATGTTTGATAAGTAGGTCATGTATGCAAAACCCTCATTAGTTAAAGAGATGCAACAAATGCTGTGTCTGAATAATATTCATATAGGCTAGCTAAAGAGAAAAATTAGTTATGCTTTTATAATGTTTGCAAAATGCTTTTCTTTGGATATAAATAAAGTGCATGAAGTTTTTTTTTCTTGAAGACTTTGTTTGTTTACTGAGATTTATCAGAACATATTTTTATTTAGAGTTTGGCATTTAGGCAAGTTTAGGCACAAGTCTTCAGTTATGTCTTGTCAAATGAATCACTCAAAAAACTTCTTTAAGCTGACGTGCGGACACATTGACATTAAGCCGAGGTCATCACTAAGAGGAATGCCAATCTTCTCTCTACGGCGCTAAGCCTGACAGACCTTTGGGAGAGAAGCATACTGAGTGGAAGAGAACCATTGGTAAACTGAGATTAAAAGTATTGATATGGCTCCATGTCTGAAATATGGTTGGTGTTTTAGATGGTCGGCACATACCGAGTGAAATGTCTGGCGTTTTGTGGGATTATTGGTGCAGTAGGATGAGTCAGCCTGTTCATATTGTCTCCCAAGACACCATTATTAAGATCTCTCAAAATCATTATCGTGAACTTAAAGGCACTTGAATCACCTGCTTCCACATTAAAGCAAAGAGGCTCAATGAGGTCGTTCCTGTAACTCAAACTTTAAAGGATGGCACTAGTGTGAGGGGTTCGATTTCCCAGGGACTGCATGTGGACTAAAAAAAAATTATGGCTAAATGCAAAAACTGTCTGCCAAATGCATTCATGTAAATCAAAAGAAATGAACAGTAGCCACATCAGTGATTAGTGGAGTTCATTGTGATCAAACTCATGATGACTTCCTTTTGAATGTCAATCACAAAATAACTTTTCACCCCATTCAATTCATGAACTTTCAATGCAGATTACTTCACCACAAAAGTATACGAGAACCTAAAAATACTACAGTAAAATAACATTTCATGTTATCATTGGCCAAACCTGATATTTTCTTTAATATTTCATTGTTAAATAGCTTGAATAACTTAAATGTATAGCGGAGGATCTTTCCGAATTTTAGAGAAGACCCGCCCTCTCCAGGGCTAGCATCGCTAATCATAGCAGTGATTTTAAATGGATTTCTCCAAATAGCATGACAAACTTTACCTGTCTAGTAGAATCTTCGCAACATCAGTGGGAAGCCCAACCTGTGCTTTTAGCGCAGGCCAGCTTGTGAAATATTCACCCAAAATCACTCTGGTCTTGTTTCTATTTTCTGCGGCCTTTCTCTTCTTATCATACACTTCGTATAAATTTTTTCTCTTTCGACCCTCAGCCATTTTCAAAGGAATTGCTGAAACCGTAACTCATCACACATAATACACCTGAAAGTGCGCATGCGCAGAAAGCGAAAACTAGGGACGAGCACGCATAGACATAATATATACATAGACACCCTATTGGCTGCTGGAGCGTTTTTTCTGGTTGTATTTGGTAATTATATAATTAGTAATAGTAACGTACACCACGTACAAACCACTGAAATCGGGTGATAAATGTAAACGTTATTATTGTTTTTATCCAGGAAAACTGCAGCTCACCTGTTTACTTGCATTTGTTCACAGCGCAGTCTTGCCCTCCGCAAAATGGCGGACACGTTGACGTATCGCAGCAACATTCCAAAGTGGCCAATAGGGCGTCTATGTATTTATTATGTCTTTGCGAGCACGTACAACGGCCTTACATAAACATATCACCAGAATAATTGACACTTAGGTGGACCAATAGTATAGACTACCTACCCGGAAAAAGAAGATCCTCCGCTATACCTTTAATGTAAAACTTATTTTTTGTTTTAAAATTTTTTGTTTTAACATGTATACAAGTTAGTATGAGTCAGAAATAGGATCTGAAATGAAAATTGAAAAAAAAAAGAAAATGTTGTCATCAATTATTCAACATCATGTTGTTCCAAAACGTCTCGGTTACTAATGTAACCCTCGTACCCTGAAGGAGGGAACAAGAGATGTAACGTCGACGTGACGACGTACTTGGGATCACTTCAGGGAGCTCTATCATCTTCGAGTGTCTACGGAACGAGCCAATGAACGTTGGCGTGCGTAAATCGCATCACGCGCCCCGCACTCATTGTTTTTCGCTGAGGAGCTGAGATCGTGACGACCGTACAGCGATGGTCAGGAACATTGGCGAAGGGACGTAATGTTTCCAGAGTTATATTGGTAACCGAGAGGTTCCCTATCAGTCGCTCACGTTTGACGTAACGTCGATGTGACGACATAATTGGGATCCCTATGGAAAACGCCACAGTTGCTGCTACATCCAGCACCTTACGCAAGACTCTCAGAAGTTACACAAGCATACGAGCACTAGGCCTGGCATCGGACGCTCCGCAACGTCCAACTGCCGAAGGGGTGCAGAGGAACAGGGTTCGCCTGGGTGGGGAACTCAACTGGAGCAAAAAAGCGCACATATCGTAGCAAGCCGACACTAGAGCGGGATCTTCAGTGTTACCGGCTGGTTGAAGCGAGCACACAGGAAGAAACCGACTCAACACGTAGGCTATAAAACCTAGCAAACGTGTTAGGTGTCGCCCAGCCTGCAGCTCTACAGATATCTGTCAGCGAGGCGCTGTGTGCCAGCGCCCAAGAAGAAGCGACACTCCTAGTGGAGAGGGCTCTCATCCCGGGCAAGGCACGCCTTGGGATTCGTAAGCCAAGGCGATTGCATCCACTATCCAGTGGGCCATCCTCTGCTTGGAGACAGCATTTCCCTTCTGCTGGCCTCCGTAACAGACGAAGAGCTGATCTGAGGTCCTGAGGCTTTGCGTTCTGTCCACGTAAAGGTGCTGAGTGCGGAAAGGACAGAGTAAAAGCCAGGGCTGGGTCTGCCTCCTCGGAAGGCAGCGCTTGCAGGTTCACCACCTGGTCCCGGAAGGGAGTGGTGGGAACCTTGGGCAATTATCCGGGCCGGGGTCTCAGGATCACGTGAGAGTTAGCCGGGCCGAATTCCAGGCACGATTCGTCAAGCGAAAATGCATGCAGGTCCCTTATCCTCTTGATAAAGGCCAATGCAACCAGGAGTACTGTTTTACAAGACAGATTTTTTAGCTCAGCTTATTGCAAAGTCTCAAAGGGTGGTCTCTGGATTTAGTCTCCTCGCCCCCCCCTCATGAATCTGACGATAGCGATAAGTCGTGCGATAAGTCCCAACGACTTACCTTCAACTGCATCGTGATGTGTGGCAATAGCGGCAACATACACTTTAAGGGTGGAGGGAGACAGCCTTCGGTCCAACCCATCTTGCAGGAAGGAAAGCACAGCTCTGATCAAGCAAGTTTGGGGGTTCTCCTCGTGAGAAGAACACCAGTCAACGAATAGGTTCCACTTCAACGCATAGAGGCGGCTCGTAGAGGGGGCTCTAGTGGAAGTGATGGTGTCAACTACCGCTGGGGGTAGGTCACCTAGAACCTCTGCGTCCCGTCCAGGGATCAGACATGGAGTTTCCAGAGGTTTGGACGCGGGTGCCATAGTGTGCCTCGTCTCTGAGAGAGCAGGTCCTCTCTCAGAGGAATTGGCCAGGGAGGGGCTGTCGCGAGTTCCAGGAACCAGGTCCGGTTGGGCCAATACGGTGCAACTAACAAGACTTGCTCCTCGTCCTCCTTGACCTTGCACAAGGTCTGTGCAAGAAGGCTCACAGGGGGAAACGCATACTTGCGTAGGCCCTGGGGGCCAGCTGTGTGCCACAGCATCCGTGCAGAGGGTCCCCTCAGTCAGGGAATAGAACAACTGGCAGTGAGACATGTCTGGGGCGGCAAACAGATCTACCTGTGCGGTCCTGAAGCGCCTGAAAATCAGCTGGACCACCATCGCCATTCTCCCGGTAGCACCTGCTGTTCTGTGTCTGGGCGTGTTCTCGCAGTTCAACACTGACTGGACGCAGTTCAACACTGAGGTCCAGAATAGACACTAGATCGGGGAATAGGCGAGGGGACTGCACCTCCCTTGAGGTAAGCAAGTCTCGAACTAAGCGCTGCCATAGTCAGCTTCCTGTTTATACCCGCGGGGCATAAACGGGGCGGGGTGCGTGACGCAATTCATGCACACCAACGTTTATTGGCTTGTTCTCCGCCCCCCCCCCCCCCAATCTTTTTGTCCCGTGAGTGTGAGTAAATGATGACAGAATTTTTATTTTTGGATGAACTACCCTTTAAGTTTCTTTTAGAAACTGACATCAAACTCACAATGATATCCTTTGAACCTCAAACACTTTTAAGAACATAACATAATTTTTATACGTGTTCACGTCAAACTAACTTTGTGTTGACGTCAAACTTTTCTGTAGAAAACGTCTGCTTTCATCGCAGAAGGTTAGCTGTAGTCAGTAGTTATATGAAACAAACCTGATCTTCTTAGTCAACTGTTTTTTTCCTCAGGCTTTTCTGTTGCGATATTTACTCCAATATGGTTGAGTGTATTTTCCAATATACTTTATTCCTCCTAATAGTGACACTCTCATTCAAATGTTTTGAAACTTCAATCTCACATATTCTGAGCGTGACCATTTAAAAGGTCTGTATGCTTCCATAATGAATTTGGCTCAGTCAGGCAAAGACTAATCAAAACTCTGAAAATGCATTACTTTTCCTCACAGATTTAGTGCTTTGTTTTGTGCTTCATCAGATTGAAGGCTTAAATTGCTTGTAAATGTCTTAAAGCCCCGAATTGTGATTTAGTCAGGCACTCAGGCAGTCCGTCCTTCTGGATAACGTGCCGGATGACCTTGAAAGGCACTCAGGAGTGATTGTGCATATTGTGTGTGTGTGTGTGAGAGACTCTCTGATAGCATCTCTCTTTCTGATGAGACAGATGAGAGCCATCAGTTATTCATTCTGGGTGCAGAGGCTTTTCTGTCCATTATATTTACCTGCCATTTTTAGACATTTTTTCTTCACAATGTCCTTTGCTCTTCCCACAGACATTAACATGGCTGGAGAGCCTCGTCCTTACAGGCCAAAGGTGGGATCCAAGCGTCCTTTCTCCGTATACAGGTGAGCCACCTAAAATTAATTATAGTTTTCTGTAATTAGCAGACATGGAAAGATTGAAATAACATATTTTTTCTTTTCTTTTTTTTAAGTGGCTATGAATTTGATTATGACTTCTACAGGAATGATTTCTATACCAGGTATGTACATGCAATTACTTATGAAAATGCATTAATTCAAAGATACCAATAATTTAGGTTGTATTTCAGTTGTTGATTTGGTAAGGTCTTTATACAGGAGATTTGTAAAAAATAAAATTGTTAATTCAATTTTTAGTTTAGATCCACCTTGTCTCGTTTTACCTTTTCTATGCTATGAAAAAGTGAGGTACAGTTAAGAGAAAAATAAAAGCCCTAATGTCCATAATTAATGTAATTTTATTGGTTTGACTTCGATCCTTTGCTCAGGCTAATGATGAGCACTCATCTCCTGTGAGACATTAGCTGAATGTCAGAAAGCTGCTGGGTCGTTAACCGAGCAGCTCGAGACACGCCGGTCATCTTTCCTCTGACATTTTCATGTGTTTGCTTTCACTCCTCATTTGGCAGAGCTGAGTTTTATACTTCTCCATAGAAATATATGTGTGCTAACGAACAAAATCCCTTCTGTGCAGTTAGTTAAAAACCTAATTATGCTCATCAAATGTTATCTCAGGGGACAGGGACTAAGAAGTGATCTTGCTCTTTTGCATGTAGACTAATTAAGATATTCTCTCATCTCTGTATTATAACTTAATGAAATTCTATACATGCCATGATATGTCAGTTTCCATATTGGTACAACAGAATTATTGGATTACAGCTGATCATTTTAAATGGGGTCCAGAAGTCTTAGATCATTAGTGAACATCTATTTTTACTAATTATTAAAGGTACACTGACATAGTGACTGTAACTTATTTTTTCCAAATATTAACTAAATATAAATAGTTATATCATAAATCCTTCTACCAAAACCTGATTCACTATGGTAAGCCTATACGTGTTTATATTTTAGACCTGACTGGACCGTTTATTAGCTAGAAATTGCAAACACTCTGCTTTGCTTGTCATATCATTGTCATATCTGTAAATAGAGAAAAATTCCTCCAGCTACTATAAGATGTGTATATGGAGTGGGAGTGGCATATAGTTGTCACAATGAGCGATAAAGGTTGTAATAAAACAAGAATCAACATTGGCTTGGCTTTTCGGAGATGGCGAGAAATTTGGGATTTGAAATGATGTAAAAGTGATGCAGAGATTGCATTTTTATTACTCAACAGGTGATTAGGTATTTTATTGAACAGATAAATTACCATATTTAGCTCTCTAACAGAGTTCACTGTAAAGCATTATCTATTGTAAAGGGGCAAATTCATCCACACAGTCACACATAACCGAAGCACAACCAAATGCAGTTTTTTTAACCGCTAGATGGCCAAAAGTTACATTTGAACCTTTAATAATAATAAATTAATTAATTAATAATAAATTATATTTTGTAGATTAGCAATTTTAGTGACACGTTTAACTAAAAAAATCAACAAGGATTCTTCAATGTATACACTACCATTCAAATAGTTTGCAGTCGGCACAATCTTTCAAATGTTGTTTCTCTTTAAGTTAATATAATCTTAATATGATGATTTGTTGGTCAAATTATTAGCAATGTTGAAACAGATGTGCTGCTTAATATTTTTGTGGAAACCATATTTTCCAGGGTTGAATGTGATTAAATAATAATAATAATAATAATGAAATATTTTATATAATATCTTTTTTTTTCAGGATTTTTGACATTCGTGGGCGATTACCACCATCCCCTCGGGCTATGATACCTATCAAGCATTCCCGCTTGGTTGCACTCTCAACACGCAGGACGAAAAACTCTTTCCAGCCAAAGATGTCCACCTGCTCTTCTCTAAGAAGGCTGTCCTCAGGTTCCTTATGCTCTATGGGTTTGTATCATTCCAAGTCAATTTTTAGCAGTTAATTTCAATTTCCTTTATCATGTTTTAGCCCCAAGGACAACATGTCCCAACCTGGACTTTGACATAGCATGCCCATGCCAACCATAATCTACTGCCAACCATAACTATTTTAAAACTAAAAGTAATACAATGAGATGATAAAATCACAGTGATATATTCATCCTCATAATTAATTTTGGGGTGTTTTTTTTATCTAAGTGAAATCCGATCAGCTCCTGACAATCAAGAAAGAACTGTCTCAGATCAAGATTAAGATTGACTCCTTACTGGGAAGGCTAGAGAAGATTGAACGGAAGCAGTTAGCAGAAGCAGGTAAGAGGATGGAATGAACATTGCTATCAGGGTAGAGGCCATGTTGGCAGGAGGTAGATTAAAAACACTTGTCTACATCACTTTCAATGTCAGTGCAGGAAATCGAAAACAGCAGCACTCTGTTCCTACACAAAAAAATAATAAAAAATTGGGCTGGCAGAGGGCCATCCACAAACCTGTGTTAGTTTTACTTACTTGAAAGTTTGTTACCTTTTAATTCTGTAAATATTCACTGTAGCCGTTTGCCGCACTGTAATCTCAGAAACCTCGTTGTCTGCCAATTCTATATTGTGTAGAAGCCCACTGGAAGCGCGACAAGGCCTATCAATCTCTCTATAGTGAGGCCGAAGAAAATTCTGGAAAAGATGTGAATGTGTCCTGGGACGTGACAGATGAAGGCGATGATGGATGTGATGACAGGGTAAACAAAGAACTGGTGAGCTGTCATTAAACTCATATGCATGTGAAAATTTGTTTTCATTTGATATATGAATAAGACCCACTTGTATTGGATTAAATTTTGTGTATGTGAGTTAAATCGCAGATACAAAACCACATATCAGATGTAGACAACTGAACAAGGTTTGTACCACAAATTCATGTCACATTATGTTTGAAATACGTCTCTATTTTATTTGACATCATCAAAAAGTAGATTGCATCTTTCCTTTAAGTGTTTTGTAAAATGCACTGTCTGACACTGTCTGCTCTTCATGTAGGAATGTCATTGTATTGTGCAGTTTACTGCACTCATCATTTTCAGACACACCTCAGCATTTAGAAGCAATGCCATGTAAACTAAAAGCTATTTAAGCCATTCATTTATGAGTACTAATGTCTCTGAAATTTCTCGTCATTTGACCTTCAGTATCAGGCAAGCAAAAAGATCTTATTTGCTTCATTCAGTGTACAACCAACTGTTTCTTGGAAAACACTTGATACTGGAGATTTCTGATACTACTAAAAAGTAATAATACAACAGAAAATATTTTTTGTGATATATCTATTAATCATAAAAATATTTCAATCTTTTATTGATGATTTTTGTTGTTGATGTTGTTTTGACTTTTTTTTTCTTCTTTTTAGGACTGAGACCAGCGCATCATGTTTGGAAGATATCTAGCTAGAATTGTTGACCTTTGTCAAACTCTTAATGTATTAATTGATGTATGTATGTATGTATGTATGTATGTATGTATGTATGTATGTATGAATGAATGAATGAATGAATGAATTTATGTATGTATTTATTTCGTTCAATCATTCTTTTTTGTACGAAATTTGAAAGTAATATCTATGAAGTTATTCTGATATCTGCATACATGATATGTAAATAGACAAAACAAAAGGGTGAAAACGGTAACTTTGGTTTTCGTCTATTTAACTAAATAATTCATGTATTTTGTCTAGCAAAACAAGTGATAAACTTAAGAGTCATTGTCATAAAGGTTTACAAATAAATGGAAAACGTTATACTGCAGCCTATGCGCATTTTATTTTTCGCCATTAAATGATTATGTATATATTTGAATAATATTTATTGAATGCACATTTATGTATAAGTAACTGTCATAAAATGATTGATGTCTCACACATTTGAAAAGCTACCTTTTACATCGCTATCTATTTATTTTCTATATTTTACTGTGGTTTATCCATCATCTGAAAAGTGTTTATTTTTATGTGTTTAATGTAATATTGTCACACATTTGTGAAATAAAATCAACCAGACATCAATTGTAGCAGCTTTTTGACTTTCACGGAAGTGACTACGTACAGGGCAGGAAGTGGGAATTAAGACTAAGCGGGACTTTTAATTTTTGCAGCGGTAAAATATAATGGAAAGCTTTGAATCCTACCCATGCAGTTAAAGTTCTCCACAAGTCGGGTAGGTGATAGTAATACGTTGCCTTCTATACATATTAGTTATAGCATAATGGAGACGAAATTATTGTAAGTTAGAATTAAGAAAAATAAACCGAGGCTAGCAGAAGAAAACTAAGTTAACGTCACAGCACTTACTTTGCATTTGAAAATAAAGCTTTACCTAACAATTGTGTACTTGTATACGACCCTGGCGACTCTACATGGCTTTTAATATGACAATATGTCTGTTATTAGCACAATCAAGTCTGTAAACGATCAGGCTGGGCTTTGTTTACATTATGTGTTGTGTTGTCAAGTGCTGAACTGTCGCTCGGCCAGAGTCTAAAACTTAGGAAACAGTTAACTTACCGCAGTTATTCTTTTTAATTCTCGTGATCTGAATCAATGGCCGAATTTAACATTTATTTCGATGAAAGGGAAATCGTTTTGTCGCTCCTTTGTACATAAATATGAAACAATAACACGCTAAGTTTTGGTTTAGGTGCTCCGTGTCATCGATTTATTTGGGATCGAATAGATAATGTGAATAGGTATAGGTCATGTGACACCCCAGTTATTGTGGGTTAATACTATTATATTTGACAGGTTAATAAAGACAGAAGCTTGTTCTCAGTCAGTCTGTAGCTTCGTTATGGCTGTTGGAGAGCTCTGTCTAATTGATATGGATATTTCAAGGTGAGTTTAACTCATTCTACTTCAGATTAAGACTATCAATGCTGTATTTTATTTTAAGTACAGTAGTGTGTGATGGTGACTTCACTGAAGATATTTATTTTTAGTCTACTAGAGGTTCATCTGAATCCCAGCATTTCATCCTTGAATCTTCACTGCAATCGCCTCACTAAGATTGAGGGCTTGACGACAGCTTGGTACATAAGACATTTAGACCTGTCATCCAATCACATCTGTCGTATAGAAGGATTAGCTTCCCTGTCCTCTCTGCGCACCCTAAACCTGTCCTGCAACTTGATTTCTAAAGTAGAAGGTAAAGCTCACACTTTTTGAGGCAGAAAATATTAAGAATGTTTTTTGAAAAATGGTCAAATGAAATTGTGTCTGATTTGTCAATACATGGATTTATTTCAGGACTTAATGGACTAACAAACCTCACAAGATTGAATTTGGCCTACAATCAAATAAATGACCTAACTGGTAGGTTCGATGGCATTTCCATCAAATATGTTAATTCCTGAGTAGTTTGTTTTAGCTCTCTGAATAATTTGACATTTAAGATAATAAATGCACACTGTCCTTCAGAAGTTAATTTTCTTTTCATAATTTTTATTATTATCCAATATACAATGAAATGGTGAAATACTTTATCATTGCAATTAAAAAAAATGAATATACTTTTCTAATATGATTTTAATATATATCTTACAGTGCAATTTATTCTTGTGATGGCAAAGCTTTATTTTCAACAGCCTTTATTCCATCTCACATGATCCCTCAAAAATCATTCTAATATGTTGAATTATTGCTCATTTAAATGTTTTATACTAATAATTTTGAAAACAGTTTTTCTGCTTAATATTTTAGTGACAACCATGATGCATTTTTTCAGGATTTTTTTTTTTTCAGAATTTATTTGAAGTAGAAATCTTTTTTTTTTTCTCACAAAGTTAAAGTCACTTTTGAACAACTTAATGCATCCCTGCTGAATAAAAGTACCTTAATAAGAACATTTTTACTGATCCTACATTTTTGAACAACAGTAGTATAGATCACAACTAGGCAACTGTGTATTCATTCTTGGCTCTGTGCTTTTAGGTCTTTTGTATCTCCATGGAGCGGAATACAAACTAAAGTACCTGCAGCTCCACAGCAATCGTTTGGAGAGTATGAACCACCTGCTGCAGTGCATGGTGGGACTGCAGAATCTGAAAGATGTTACTCTCAGCAAGGACGGTGCACAGAATCCAATCTGCTCGCTGCCAGGTTTGTTGGAAAAAGTCCTCCTGACATGTAATGAAATGTGGTGAAAGGTCTGAAATAGTGAAAAGGAAAAAAAAAAACACGATTAACTAACAGCTTGTGCCAGCACAAACCCTCTTTTGGTGTTAAAAAATGACTGTCAGGATTTACTAAAGACACAGTTGTTTTTGTGACTGACCTTATTGCATATGCATTTGTAGGAGTTTCCCTTTCAGACACAAAATTTACATTAGGAAAGTATTTAAATGAATCACGCAAGTAAATTTACTAAGGATTGCACTTGTCAGTTTACTGGTATTTGTGCCATTCAGTGTGGGAAATTTACTTTTTTGCCCAAGTAAAATGCCCAATTTTACCAGCCACTTATATTTTTTACCAGCCACTTTTCCCGGAATTCAAATTTATAAAGTATTATTATACACAGTAAGTACAGTGCATGGACTGTTCGACGGGAAGGTAGGCTAACCTTTCCCTCGTTTTCCCTTCGTCATTAATGCGCCGTATATTCGAAAAGTACCTTCTCTTTTTATTTACTTCGCCCTCAACAGTTTGTACATTCATAGCTACTGCTGACTCCACGGCGGGCCTCTTAACACCGGGTATATGTCGCCACATTTATTAAATTTTCCTTTCGTCTGTACCTCAGCTCAGTTATATGTGTCACAGTCCGCTGAAAACATGTCAAATTAGTTACTCGACAAAAGTGCATTATTGTTACTTAGCAACAGCATTCTTTGACAAAAGCTGTCTAATCCGTTACAAGGAATGTTTTAAGTAGTAACCAATAAAAATATGTTTTACAATCTACCTGCCACTGTGGCTGGTATACAAGGCAAAGTCACCCGCCATTTTGAAAAAGTACCAGCCATTGGATGGTGGCCGGTGCTAATTTCCCACCCTGGTGCCATTGTTTACTGCCCAAAAAAGAGCAGGCCCTAAACCAGACGCTAATTTGCGTCATTATGGAAATGATCCAGCTGCGTCTGTATTCTTTCATTTGAGCGTCGTAAGATCACGCACAGAACTTTACACTCCCATCAGCGCTTTTCTGGAATTGCGCTCTCATGTTAATTTACCCGATTTAGTAAATCACTGGTATGTTCTTCCTATGTTTTAGGCTACAGGGAGATGGCTCTTCAATCTCTGCATCAAGTCACCACACTAGATGGAGTAGATCGCCTGGGAAACACATCTCCTTTAGCAGAGGACAGTCCCATGGATGTTCCTGGTCTTGAGGACTTTCTGGAGTTTCTAATTTCATCAGACACTAGTGTTAATGGAGAACTGGTAAAATATTTTTACTATACTTTTTTTATTAGCTTTTTAATTAGCTAACCCTAACTTATATATTTATCTGAGGTGGTCGTGAGACACATGCTTATGTTCAGAGTGTTTCTTTATTATGAAGGCAAAGTCAGATGCTCCTCTCACTACTCCACGGATTGATGAAGTCCTGACCCAGTTTCGGAAACGAGGCGGAAAACCAACTGCAGAAAATCAAGAAAATGAGCAGCGAATAAAAAAACTGGAGCAGCAGGTTTCCCATCTAATTCAGAAGGTACATTGTAGAACATGTAAAAATTGATTATTACATTTCAGTTATCATTATTATCAGTATTTTCATAAAAAAAGATTTAGCAAACTTTTTTATTAATGATAATTTAACATTTCAAAATGTAGCATACAATACAAATTCTACATTTGTACTTAGATCCCTACAGGGGCTGGCTTTAACACCAACAGTTCTGTACCTTCTGTGGTACATAAAGCTAAAAGAGACACAGATCAGACATCAGAGAGCGAATGTGACAGTGGAAAAGAGAACCAACGGCATTCCAGAATCCTGTCTCATCCCAGAGGCTCTGCAGGGAAAAAACTGTCTAAGGACACCAAACCCAAACAATCTGAAAGGTGAAGTAACTTGTACACATATATATATACACTGTACTGTATATAAGCACTTGGTCTCAAACTGAATTTCGACAGTTTTTTGAGAATTTAGACTTCAGCTGCACAAACACTTCTCATTACAGTTTACTGGATTTGATTAATAATGTAATAATGTTTACTTCAGCACAGGCCTTGAATTGTGTTTTGAGAGGCTGTTCAAAATATTTACTTGCTGCATTCTTTACCCAATACAAAAAGACTGGGTGCATCTAACAAAGGCTTTGCAGTAGTCCAGTAATCGGGGCAGTTTATAAATTGTCCTAGCTCCTCCCACTTAAAATTACTTGTACACAAGAATGATTACACTGTCACAAAGTTTATTTAGCTTCATCAAAACTTAAACTTCAATTAGCACGGAACTAGAGAGAGCTACTATTGATGAGTTACAGCAATAATTTTTGAATACATACAATAATGCATCCTTATGTTCATTTAAATTATTTATATAATTATATATTTAATGTAAAAAAATATATTACATATTTAATATTTTCCATAAGTTCTACTATCTACCTACTATCTCTCACTAGTCTGAAATGGATTTTGTTTCCACTGCAGTGTGACAAATACACAGAAGCAGAAGTCGACGAAGCTGGCTGTTGGTGCCCGTAGGAGGGCATCAGTCCAGAGCTCTGGGTCTGTTGAAACCATAGAGTCTGTAAAAAACAAATGCATCAAAGCAAGTCCTGGCAAAAGCTCAACTCAACCTCAGGAGGAAACCTACAGGGTATGCAAACTGCACTGCTCAGGTCCAGCATATATATGTTTCATATATATATATATAATAATATACTCTAGATGTAAAAAAGTAAAGCGCTTGTGTTTTTACATGCAGGCAATAGTGGAAGAGCGAGACCAGGAGCGGGAGCGGCGCTGGAAGGCAGAGCAGGCGGCAAATAGACTTACCGAACAGGTCAAGAACCTGCAGACTCAAGCCAGCGAGGAAAAGGACCTGCAGAGTTTGGCCTTACACACCACAGACAGGTGAGGACAAACAGTTCTCTTTAAAATGGATAGTTTCTCTTTGTCTCTTTATGCTTATGCCTTTGAATGTGAATGAAATGTGAATGCAAATTGAGCAGCCCAATTAAGAGTTTTACTGCGGACAGTCAAAGTTATTTATTTATTTATGAATTTTTTCTTTTACCAATGAACACAATTAGCTGCAACACCTATTATCTCACTCGTATAAAAATCCTCTCCCATCAAGGACATCTTAACAATCTCCAGCCGTCCAAGTGTTTGTAGAGAATGTTTGGCTTGACGTATTGCACCTAATTGGTGTCAGCTCCAGCTGAAATGTTGGATCTGAATACACTTGAGTATAATTAAATTTTATTAGAAGTTTCCAGAGACACCACTGCAGGCCCTGATGTATGAAGCTTTGCCATCCCACCTGCACAGCAGTTTCTGTGGCATGATGATGGCCCTGATATTGTGCTCCAATATTATAACCCACGCGCTCCCCTTGGTGATAAATCGTAATTATAATGGAGATTAAAGTCATGGTGACAGGCACATGTCTGCTGCAGATCATCAATCAATCCTAATTACCAGCCCTGCAGCTTTCTGCTGCTAATGATTCTCACCTCACTGTCCAGTATCTGTATTGTTAACTCTTCATCTGCTGAGTGTGTGTAAATGACAGTGTTATATTTTAAATGTCATCAAACAGAGGTTTTAATGTGTAATTCACTTTTTACTATAGTGCATTGTGTCAGAGCTGTGGCCTAGTGGGTAATGGCGACATGTTGCGCCTTGGTGCTAATGCAGATGTGCAGAATCCGGTTGAAACCGATTTTTGACTGATTTCCCAATCCTGTTGTCCATTCTTTTCCAGATCACTTTCAGTCATATCTGTAATGTCCTATCAATAAACTTTGTCAATAAATCAATTTAATTAATTGAATTTAATTTTAATAGAAATTTGATACACTTTGATAAATCATTTGATAGACTTTGATACACCGTTCAAAATTTGTAATGTCAATATTAAAATTGGTATTAATATAATGAATACTTTTATTTGGCAAGGACGCATTCAAAAATCGAATGCTACTATTTCAAATAAATGCTACGAATATATATTAGGAATAAATATATAAGAAGTAAAACTGTTTTTAACATGGATTATAATAAGAAATGTTTCTTGAACAACAAATCAACATTATTAGAATGATTTTTGAAGGATCATGTGATACTAAAGACTGGAGTAATGATGCTGAAAATTCAGCTTTGCCATCACCGGAATAAATTACATTTTAAAATACATTTTGTTTTGCCTGGCCAAAAGAAAAAAGTCACTGTTTGGATTTAAATTGGCAAATGGTTAAAAGTCTATGATTGGGTCATTTTTGCAGTGATTATTATGTTTCTAGCATGTTATATGGCAACAGATCTTTTAACCCTAACTGATTGTGTAGCTTTTCATTTCTTAAACAACCATGTAGGAAGACACATCATGGCCATATTCCAGGATGACAATGTCAAGATTCATCAGGCTCAAATTGTGAAAGAATGGTTGGGAGGGAGATTGAAGAATCATTTTCACACAGTCCATACCATACATACAACATAATAGAAACATAATAATCTCTGCAATTATAATCAAATCATGGACTCTTAAGCATTTGCTTATTTAAATCCATTTATGTTTGGCCGGGCAGTGTAAATTAAATTACAAAACATACATCAAACATACATTAAATAAATGCAGCCTCAGTGAGCATAAGAGACTTCTTTCAAAAACATTAAAAAATCTTACCAACCCCAAACTTATGAATGGTGGTGTGTACATGAATGCATGGTGAAACATTATTATTATTTAAAAATATTGTGAGAAATAGATCTATCTTTGTCCTTTAGGCTGAAGGAGTTGTTGTTAAAAGAGCGCTCTGATCGGGCAGGATTGCAGACTCGTTTGCAGGAGTTGGAGGAGAGGTACAGGTCAACATTACAACAGCTGGAGCAGGTGCAAAACAGGGAAGATCAACACAAGAGGGCGCTGCACAGTCTGAAGGACAGCATGACCCAAGCAGAGGCTCTTAGGGAACAACAGCGTGATGAAGAGGTAGCCTAACATTTGCAGCCCATGGCTGTGTCCAAACCCATATCCTTAAATAGGGTACTATTTGATAGGACAGCCATTTGTAGTGTTGTCTGATACCAAAGTGGACGTTATCGGATGCACTCATTCAATCCCATAATGTACCGCAATAATGAGTTTACAACTGATGTACACTCAATGGCTAGAGATTACCCATAATGCACTGTGAAGGTTGTACCCAATGAATTCCCGCATCATCCCCCCACCCCCCGCACTCCCGATTGGCTGTGAACGGAAAAAACACACTTGCAACTTTGAGCCGGCGCAGCATCAGGAAGTGTCGCGTGATATCAGGTCTCGCGATGTAACGAATTGCTTTACGGCAAGAAAGATCTGATAAAACGAGCATCAAAACAGAAATAACCCGGCGCAGTATACATGTGGTGTTCGACGCGCACATACAAAACAGACTGCCGACAGTTAAACAGGGCGCGCGCAGCTCTTAAAGGGGCCACACCTTATTTCCACTCGTTACAGCTTTCATCCTACTGAACAGGTACCGGTGTACAGGGGGAGGGAATCAGGCCGTGAGTGCAGAGACGTCTCTGTGTGCGTGATATTTACGACAGTACAAGTGTCCCACAGCGACTCTAGGGGTCACTGTTTGACAAAAACGGAAATCCTGCATAGTGCTGCTTTAAGTTTCAAATGATTATTAAACAGGGAGCACAAACTATGCAAAAGCGGTAGCCCTTCCAGCAAACTCAGTGGCTGAATTCTCTCGCTCGTTTTCATTCACTCCTTCAAGTAGACCATATTAGTGGGCTAATGTAGAGAATAGTGAATGTATAAGTGGTGATTTCTAACACAGCTCATATCTTCAATAGTAACGCATCCATAGCATAAACTGAGTGCTCCAATATAGTGTATGATCTACAAGGTTCAAGAGTTGACTTGGTTCATGACTAAACAATGAATCCAGTCTTCATTGACCTGTTCCTACTTACTAGAATGACACTGAAATACTAGCCATGTAAAGAGCAATTTTTGTGGGATGGTTAAAGAAGCAGCTCCCAAATAAATATATAGACATGTGGCTGAATTGCAAACATGTTCCAATTTCTTCGACATTTTGAATCCTTTAAATTCAGAGGAATATTTTACACATGCTCTTTTTCATGTGTTTGCATGGCTACCATTGTAAAGCTGTTTGAAGTACCACTTGAGCAGAAAAACACTCTTCAAAACCTGCTATATGACCTGCTATATTATTTCAGATGAAGAGGACTCAGGAGTTAGGGAATAAAGCATCCGCCTTAAAAAGGGAAGTTGAAATACTCCGCGCATCAGCACGACAGCACAAAGAGAAGTTGCAGCATTTGCATGAACTTTTGGTCTCCAGAGAGGAGATGCACAGGTACACAAGCACCACATGGAATCGTGCCCATGATCATTTTCTGAGTTGTAGAAAGAGTGACTATCTGAAAAATGTTTCGTTTACAAAACAGGAAATTGTTTCATCTTGCACCTGTTTGACTGTTTAACTTTGTGGGACAGGAAAGAGCTTGCAACCCGACTGCTTCCTGGTGGGACTGAGTTTAAGGAGGCTGTAGGCAAAGAGGTGGCGGCGACAGAGCAGAGATTTGCCCAGAAACAGGCTGATTTGGAACAGAAGCTTACTGATTCTAGAAGACAGTATGCTGCTCTAGAGGATGAATTTCGCATTGCTCTCACCATTGAGTCAAAGCGTTTCTCAGAGGTAAATCTAAATTTGAGGTAACAATTTTAGTCTGAATAGTCTAAAAATATATTTATATATATTTTGTGACATTACATTTTATTTTGAATTTATTCAAAATGTGAATTCACTGGGGAGGAACATATAAATATACTGTTATTTAGAAATTAGAATTAGCTTTCATTTTTATATTTTCAGTTTTCATTTAAATTTTTCGCATGACCCTACAGAGAACAAGCGGTTTGGAGAATGGATAGATGGATTTTAATTTTTGTTTAATTTTTAGAAATTTTGTTGCATTTGTCATTTTTATTAGTGTGTATATATATATATATATATATATATATATATATATATATATATATATATATATATATATATATATTTCAGTTAAGTCATTTTAGTTTAGTGTGTGTGTGTGTGTGTGTGTGTGTGTGTGTGTGTGTGTGTGTGTGTGTGTGTGTGTGTGTGTGTGTGTGTGTGTGTGTGTGTGTGTGTGTTCCTGGTAAACCATATGTAATGGGGACTAAATTTTTGGACCTCATGAGGAAAACAGCTTTTTTTGAAAATGTAAAAATGCAGAAAGTTTTGTAATGGATAGGTTTAGAGTCAGGAGATAGAATATACACTATCGTTCAAAAGTTTGGGGTCGGTAAGATTTTTAATGTTTTTAAAAGAAGTCTCTTCTGCTCACCAAGGCTGCATTCATTTGATTAAAAATACAAAACAAACCCAGTAATTTTGTGAAATATTATTTTAGTGTAAATCAGCTGTTTTCTATGTGAATATATAGTAAAGTGTAATTTATTCCTGTGATCAAATCTGAATTTTCAGCATCATTACTCCAGTCTTCAGTGTCACATGATCCTCCAGAAATCACTATAATATGATGATCTGATGCTCAAGAAACATTTATGATTATTATCACAGTTGAAAACAGTTTTGCTGCTTCATATTTTTGTGCAAACCATGATTCATTTTTTTCAGGATTCTTTGAAAGTTCAAGAGAAAAGCATTTAATTAAAATTTAATATGTTGCATTATTATAAATGTCTTTACTGTCACTTTTGATCAATTGAATGCGTCCTTTCGGAAGAAAAGTACTAATTTCTTTAAAAAAAAAAAACAAATCGTATTGACCCCAAACTTTTGAACGGTAGTGTACATTTTTATATATACAGTATAAAAATCAATATGTCTATGGAAAGTCCCCATAAAACATGGAAACCCAACTCGTGTGTGTGATTTCTAGGTCAAGGAGGGGTTTGATCAGGTGTCTGCTGAACTCTTAGAAGTGAAGTCAAGCCTCAGCCAGTCTCAGCAGAAAGAGAAGCAGTCATCCTCTCTGGTGCAGGAACTCACAGCTATGGTAAAAGAGCAGAAAACACGAATTACTGAGATACTCAAAGCCAAAAAAGAAGCTGCCAATGAATTCAAGGTAAGACCAAACATTTTACTACTTGATTTTGTTTTTCTTCATAGAAATCGACATCATTATCATGTATGCTACATGTCTAGAAATGTAGCCAGATGTTCTTTTTTTATTATCGAATGGTTGTGATTTTAATCAGTTCTTATGAAATGCCTCATAAATTACATTGTGCTCTGTTTTTGCATGTTAGGCTCGTGTGCATTCATTGGAATCCAGGTTAGAGGATGATAAACGACTTAACCTACAGGTGGAGCTACTGAAGAAGGACAAATCCAAGCTGATCTCCCAGCTAACTGCTCAAGAGTCTGTCATAGATGGACTACGGGCAGAGAGGAAGATCTGGGGCCAGGAACTTGCACAGCAAGGTACATCCTTAACTTTAAGAAAACATGATGCAGATAGTCTTTTGTATTTGAACTAAGTTTTGTGTTCGTCCTTTTGCTTAGGTGCATCCTTAGCACAGGACCGGGGTCGACTGGAGGCCAGAATTGAGGTTTTGTTAACCGAACTGGAATCACAGAAGAAGCAGAATGAGAGAGACAATGATGCACTCAGGATTAAAGCTAAGATTGTTGATGACCAGACAGAGACAATTCGTAAACTAAAAGAGGTGAAGTCCTACTCATTTGCAAAACTATAATCTAAGATATAAATTAAGTAACCCCAACCCCATAAATTTAATTATTTTTTGAATAATTAATTGATTATTACAATTGCAAATGTGTTTATTAATTAATCATATTAACCACCAATATGCCATGAGTGCCATTTTTACAAGACAACATTTGAAGTTAAACAATACAACTTTTCAAAATGCTTCTCAATAGATCTTTAATTGATCATGTGGTAAAACATTCCTTTTATCACTAAATATACACTACCGTTTAAAAGTTTAAGGTCTGTACGTTTTTTTTTTTTTAAATGTTTTTGAAAGCGGTCTCTATTTCAAGATATGTTAGTGCAAGTTGTTTTGAGTTAAAACAATCTCAATAATGCATTTTAGTCAGGGAATATGCGTAAAGGGATAGTTCACCCAAAAATGAAAATTGTCATTATTTGCTCACCCTCATGTTGTTCCAAATCTGTATGAGTTTCTTTCTTTTGTTGAACACAAATTAAGATATTTTTTCCATATGAATAGAGCGGTTCAGTCCAAATTTTCTGAAGAGACTCGATCGCATTATACGATGAACAGATTTAATTTAGGCTTTTATTCTCATACAAACATTGATCAGCGAAGTGAGCGAACACAAACAGAAGAAAACTCAACCAAACTTGCTTGACATGGAGAACAAACCTCTTGTGGAAGCTCAAACTTGCTGCGTAACACGAGAATTAACCTGATTTGGTTTTCACACATCAGGTGAACATGCTTGATCTTCCATTTCCAGTTGATAAATGTTTATATGTGAATAAAAGCAAAAATTCAATCTGTTCATTATATAAAGTGATCGTGTCTCTTTTTTTACTAAACCGCTTAATTAATATGGATTAGTTTTACAATCTCTGTATGAACTTTTTAAGGCTTCCAAGTGTCAGCTGTCAGAAATCGCTATTTCATCAAAAAGATCTTAATTTGTTTTCCAAAGATGAATGGGCTTATGGGTTTGGAATGACAAGAGGGTAATTAATGACATAATTTTCATTTTTGGGTGGACTATCCCTTTAAGCCTTGTCTGTGAAATTGGGGGTATAAACAGTATCTTTCCCCAAACTTTTGAACGGTAGTGTAATTTAGTGCTAATTTAATGCATTGAATACAAAAAATATTCTGATGAGCAAAATCTAATGTGTAATATTGCCAGTTTTCATCACCTGGCTCATTTTGTTCTGACATATTGCTTCTAGGCATTGCTGGAACGAGATGAGCAGATCCGGAGACTCCGTGATGAGAGCGTGCAGGACCAGCGAAAGTTGAAGCAGCAGCTGGAGGAGGAAATGGGCTCTGCAGTGGAGCTCAGAGACACAGTGGAGCAGCTCAGTCTCAGGAAGGAGGAGCTGAAACAACAGCTCCTTGATAAGGAGGTGGAGCTTGATGAGGTTAAAGACACATACAGGTATGGAATAATAGGTTTAATCGTAATCACCAATATGTTTTGATTCCAAGCTGTAACCCTGACTTATTGCTCATGAAGCAATATGTTTTTTTTTTTAAAGGCTGGCTGCTTATGCCTGCTGCACTCAATCACACATATATAATCCTTTAAATTCAACAGCTATTTAAAAAAGACTCATATATAACATTTTTGCAGGGCCTCAAGTAAGAAATGGCAGGAAAAGGCTGAACTGTTGAACAGGCTTGAGAGCCAGGTAAAGCGAATGAAGGACGGCTTTGATTCCAAAGAGAGAACGCTGTTGGAGGAAAGGGACAAAGCTTCACAAGCACACAGGTATGAGATGGGCAGGAGGTCCTAATTTGGCTGACGTAGGATAGATTTGATACATTTAAAACTGATTTATTGATTTATTAGAGCGGCAGTGGAGAAGCTTCACTCTGTGGATGATGCCTTCCGTAGACAACTGGAGACTCTACAAGCTTCCCATCAGGCGGAAACTACTTCATCTTGCGAATGACAAACAGAAACAGATCGAAAAAGCCAATCAGAAGGTATTACTGCCACTGAAGATATCATTTCAGTATTGATTTATGTATTGATTCATCGTATTTGCATTCATGTTGCTAGTTTTGTCACGGTCAGACAAACTGCTTGTCTAAAATGAGCAGATGTAGAATGAGTTTTTTTTTAATTTTATGTCCTAATGATTGACTGATGCTTGAACAGCACTCTTTCTTTAGTTCAAATTTATTTTTCTGTAACCACAGGTGCTCCAGGTGGAGGAGGAAATGCGCCAGCTGCTTGAGGAAACTGAGAGTAATAAAAGGGTAATGGAGGAGAAAATGAGACGCCTCACACAAGTGCTGCAAGACTTCTGACCTCCTACCATTACAAATCAAAAGACAAAATACTTGTAGATGCCTTATGTCTTATATAAGAAGACTTATATGTCACTTATGTCCCTGAGTCTGACTGCCAACATGAACAAATCCTGAAATTATTGTACTTATGAGAGTCCAGCCTACTGTGTTTAACTATTTTTGGCTTTGTTTCACATTACATAAATACAAAATGGCTGTGAACTTACTGTAGCTGTGAATTTTTTTTTTTTTTTTTTTTTAATGATAAAACACAAAACATTAATATTATATTTTATATATTTTCTGGTGTGTGTATATGTATATTATATACTTTTTTGTAAAACTGTTGTACCGTCAACATACAATATCATAAAAACGCACTTTTATTATAACATCGCCTTTTTATTTACTTTTCTGTTTAAATTGTAATAAAATTCTAAACTCGTTGTTATTCCATAATCGGTGAGTTCATTTTTGGAGAATTACATTACATTTTATTGGCACGAACCTCTGGAACCATAGACATAATATAATACATAGACGCCCTATTGGCCGCTTTGGAACGTTGCTGCGATACGTCAACGGGTCCGCCATTTTGCGGAGGGCAAGACTGCACTGTAATCAAGGGTGAGCTGCGTTTTTTTCTGGATAAAAACAAAAACTGTTTTTATATTTATCAACCGATTTCAGTGGTTTGTATGTGGTGTACAAAAAGTTCCATCTCTAGTTATTTAAAATCTTAATAGTTACACTTGTAAAATATTTGTTTTAATAAAGAATGGTCAAAGCTCAGACTTGTCATGTATCTGGCTTTTTATTCTTGGATAAGAATGATGAAGACCCCCATACTGAGATATAATTTAAGTTTTCTTATTGTGGAAAAAGCATTTTCTGTGATTGACCAGATTTGAGCAATAACAAAGATAACTGATGGATCCATGCTAATACATATGTTATGGTACAACTAACATTTGTGAGAAGTAATAGTAAATAGTTTAGTCAATAACATAAACAAATAGTATACAGCAAATAAAATAGTAATGAATAGTATAATTATATAATATCATACAATAATACAATCACAAAAATATTGATAATAGCATATGGTTTATTAATAATACTATAATAATAGCAATAGAATAAGAAATATCAATTACAGAATATACACAATAAAAAATAAGTTAAATAGTGACTTATATTTAATATTTAACTCTCTTTGTTAAATTTCAGTTTTATTGATCAGTAATAGCAGAAGTAGCTTCAGTCAAACATACAGCAGGATACAACGTTAAAAAAGCCTAAATATAAAGTTATGAAACTTCACTTTGCCCTCAGCCAAAACGATTTACCAGGGAACCATTTATAGATTAATGAGACCAAAGATCGCCCGTTAGATATACACAAGACGAATAATATCTCATGTTTAATCACTAGACTAGAGACATCCGAGCCGGCGGCAAACTTCAGACGCTCTGGCCGAGGTAAGGCTGTCCTCTGCTGGGTTAATGAGCGCCGAGCGCCCGGTGATCGCGTCGTACAACTCCGAAACCGTCAGATCAAATTTTTAAATAGGCGCTATCTTTATAAACAAACCACATATTTAAGCTTTAAACAACTACATTGTCGACTGAAAAACTATTAAAACTACATTTCGTGACACAATAACAGTAGTATTTTTTAATTTATCCTCTGAACGTTACTATTACTAATTAAATAATGACCAAATACAACCAAAAACAAACGTTCAGTCTTGCCTGTGAACGATAATTCCTCGAAAACTTTTTTTCAATTGTGTGGCGACTTGTACAGCCCCAAGCAGCGCACAAAACAGGCATTTTTCTCATTCCCAGTATGAGAGGTATGGGAAAGTTGCCATCCCCAATATGGCGGCGCCGTTGACGTGCGCTCCAGCGGCCAATAGGGCGTCTATGTATTATATTATGTCTATGTCTGGAACGCTCAAGTAAAGACGTTGTCATAGTAACAGTAATCCTACGTCATTTCCTCTCATTTAAAAACCCCCGAGCCATCAGTAGTAGAAGTGTAGCCTGAGGTAAATAAGTGCAAGAGATGATTGTTGCTCCCCCTCACCGTAACCAGCTAAACTGAGGTCGACCTCCATACCTCTAAACGGGACAAATTAGGTGTTTTCGAATTACACCGGGCGTTTGGATGGTATGGCTGAGTCGAACAGCGCGAGTTTTCCTCACACGACACCGAACGGGTCCAGTCGCCATGAGAAGAGTTTGGGTCTCCTCACAGTCAAGTTCGTTACTCTGCTTCAAGAGGCCAAAGATGGAGTGCTCGATCTCAAAGTGGTGGGTTAAAATACAATTACGAGTGGCGGAATGAATGAACGAAGAGAATGAATGAAAGTCAGCAGACTGTTCGGTGAGGACGTCTGTCAGGAATTACACAAAGAAACTTTTACCTGAGTGGATCTTCGCCGAGTTTTGAGGCTCTTATACACAGAATTATTAAGTGTTTGGCTCGTAGGTAATTAAAAGTGTTAAAGAGCGAACAGAAACGGCGTGTTATTGTGTCAGAGGGACTTTTGAACTGAAGCCCGTGGGATTCTCGCAGCAGGTGTTTGTTACCTGACGCTTGAGGCAGCAGAGACGCACTGTGTCAATTCATTTTGAGACACTTTTTTTTAGTTGAATCACCTGCTACTTTCTGCTAAAATGGTAGAAAATAGGCCCCTAAACTCTTATAAAAATTTCAACAAATGGGAGGTGCTTAATAATGATTTAAATCAAATATTTTAATAAAATAAAAATAAACTATTTATTGTTAAAATCTAAATCTAGTTAGCACTAGTTTGGGATCAGATGTAGTGTGTTGATATTGATAGAATCGATTTTTTTCGTGCGTTAAAATATTTTAGACACTATGTATATTTTTATACATTTGGGTTACAGGGCTGGTTGAATTAAAAATTATGTAAAAATTATGAAAATTAGTTATTTCTGGGGTTACAATTTTAAAGAATTTTCCTTGTTTTGAATTTTTTTTTGCGGTAACAGTGTATTGTTGTTATTGTTATTATTTGGTAACATTAATTAATTGAATTAATTTAGCCTAGTTTTTTTTATTATTATTATTTGTTTTATTAGTTCAGTTTTTTTTAAATGCATGTGTCTCTGCTTTTAAAAATATAATGGGACACAAAAGTGTGCAGTATTCATATCATGTGCATGTAAATTTTTGTTACTTGCCATTATATTCCCATAATACAAGGACAGATGGGGTCAGTTTGACCAGTTCTAGCACACCTGCCCACATTTATCACGCTGGCACTCTGATAACAGTTGAGTCCTGTGATACCCCAACAACCCGAGCTGTTGTTATTTGTTGTTACAAGCTGTAAATTACATTTGGTCCCCTAAATAGCCAGTTCCTCTCTTCTGATTGGACAGTCTCTGATAATGACATTGTGGTTTTCATAGGCTGCAGACAGTTTGGCAGTCAAACAGAAAAGGAGAATCTACGACATCACCAATGTTCTGGAAGGCATTGGGCTCATAGAAAAAAAGACCAAAAACACTATTCAGTGGAAGTGAGTACAAAGATTAAGAAAGATATTCATGTGCTACTAAATGTTGAATTGTATTGACACTATATCAAAATTACTTTCCTTATGTGATTATACTGTATATGTAATATTTTGTGATGTGTGCATTCTTTGCACCATGTATGCTCTGTGTGATATACTTCCGTTGCGTAATTCTCTGATGCAGTTGCTTTATCTCAATTAGGGGGGAGAGTTCTGGCTCCCAGCCTCAGGAAGTTCTCGAGCAGGTGGAAGTTCTCAAGGCAAATATTGCTGATCTGGAGATTCAAGAGAGAGAGCTGGACATGCAAAAAGCGTGTCTGCAACAAAGCATCAAGCACCTGAATGAAGACTCCTCCAGCTGCAGATATCCTTACTGTCAGTGTATGAGCCAGAAATAGTTGCGTTTTTCTTTTTCCTTCTCGTCTGATATTCTTCCATTTTTGGGTGGTTCCCCAGGTAATTAAGTCCCAGAAAACGCCATTGTCGGAGGAGTGCACATAATTACATGTTGAATGCTATCCTTCCTGGTCCTTGTTGGGTATTTGAGTGGCCCTAGTCCAGTTTTTCCAGTCTCTAGTATACTACGGTTCATGCTGAGTTTCATAACCCTCACCCCACCAGTTATTCCTCTTTGGATTAAACTTGAAGTGGAACGTACAGTTCAGCCATCTCAAATGTAGGAGTATATAGGAGTAATATTTTTTTATATTAATTCATTTTACATTTGCTTTCAAAACTTTTGTTCCCTTAGAAATATTGCATTCCTCTGAGAAAATCTGTATCTGAGAATTTTCTTTGAAATGTACAAAAGGATTGGAGATACAATGCATTAGCCCTTGGTATATGTTCCTTAGCATTGTATACATACAGCTATGTGACGCATGAGGACATATGTGACGCGTTTGGTGGGGATACTCTTCTAGCCGTCATGGCACCATCAGGGACACAACTGGAGGTCCCAGTGCCAGAGATGGTATGTTACACCAACCTTGAGATTGTGCATAATTTCTCTATTGAAAACAGTTTGAGTGTCAAAGTGGAAAAATGTGAAATAAAACATTTTTGTTTTGTACATTTATATGTAAAACGTGTTAATTTGCTTTTTTGTGTGTGATTTTGTATATGATCTGTATATAATCTCCATGCCTTTTTCGTTGACTCAGGGCCACAATGGTCAGAAGAAATACCAGGTGAACTTGCGAAGTCACACGGCTCCCATCCAGGTGATGCTGATAAACAAAGAGACCAGCTGCTCCAAGCCTGTTGTGGTCTCCGTCCCACCTCTAGACGACATATCTGCCATGCCGACTCCTCCTAGTACTCCAGCAGGGCTGCAGAGATTCCCCATCTCCTCAGCCGATCTCTGTGATCTGAAGCGTGGGCCGCTCAAAAGCCCCGCTGCGGAGCACCAACTCACTCCGTCCTCCACATCCCCCGATATGCACATGGGTACTGCTTTCTTAATCAATCAATCAACTTTTATTTGTTAAGCACATTTAAAAACAACACAAGTTGGCCAAAGTGCTGTACAGATCTAAAAACAACTACAAGATTGATAATTATAGCACCAGTCATTGGGTTGTTAAAAAAAACATATATTTAACAATGAAAAAACTACACGCATCACTTTTAAATATATGTGAAAATATATATTAATAAACATATAAATATATATTTCCATTCAAAAGTTTGGTTGATGTTTTTTTGGTGAAAAATCTTGTACGCTAAAGCTGCATTTATTGATCAAATTTACATTAAAAACAGTAATTTGTGAAATATTACAATTGATCTATTTTAATATATTTGAAATTGTAATTTATTCCTGTGATGGCAAAGCTGAATTTTCAGCATCATTACTCCAATCTTCTCTCTTCAGTGTCACATGATCCTTCAGACATCATTCTAATGCTGATTTGATGATCCAGAAAAATGTATCAATGTTGAACTTAAACTTTTTTATATAAATATATATATATTATATATTATTCAGGATTCTCTGATAAATAGGACGTTCAAAAAAACACTTTAAACTGAATAAAATAATAAATTTTTCTCTCACTCTCAAAAAAAAAGCTTTTGAATTGTAGTGTATATAATAATTTTTATACAGTATTTTAATGATTAATGTTAGTTACAATTTCTTATTTATTTTTTTTTCTAAAGAATGCCACCCTGAGTCTCCTGCCAGTCAGTGTTTGCTGATGCAGGGCTCTCTAGGTGGACCTGAAGAACAGCAGAGGGACATGGGTGGTCAGGATCTGCAGTCCATGCTGGAAGAAATGAGGGATGAGAGAGAAGGTAACATGGATGCCATTATAGCAACAACAACAAAAATGTGTGATATTTTTGTATTTTTAAGTGAACTTCAAGGAGATGCATCACTTAAATTACACTTGCCTTTTTTCCTTTTCCTCCAGGTGTTTCTAACCTCATTGATGAATTGATGTCTTCAGATGGTAAGTTCTTTCAAAATATTTTCCAGCCATTTATTTGTCAGTGTTGGCCTTCTGCACAGCCCCTTGTGGCCACACAGAACAGCTTCCTTTGGTTATATTTGTTCTGACTTAAAGCAGTTCATTTTTGACCTTATCAATTAATCATATAGCTAGCAGTGCATATCAATCTTTTTAATATGTCCTGACTCCTGACAAAACAGCTGAGTGATGGTTCTTCTCAAGGCTTCTTCTATGCTTGCCAGTTTTTCTCTATCACGTTTGCCTTTGGCTTGTTGTGTTATGACATTGATCCCTGTTATGCAGTCATGAGATCACTGTTATGGGCAACCTTTTTGACATCGATAGTAAGAAATACTTAAGCACTAAATTAGCATATACAAATTATTTCTGAAGGATCATGTGACACTGAAGACTGGAGTAATTATGTTGGAAATTCAGCTTTGCAATCACAGGAATAAATTATAATATTTCACTATATTATTGTTTATAATGTATATCAATAAATGCAGCCTTGGTGGGCATAAGATAGTTCTTTCAATTACATTAACAACCTTACATTTATGAACAGTAATGTATGGATTGATACTTTTTTTTGTAAATGCATATTGGATGAACTCAATCTGTGCTCTGTGATAACATTTTTTTTTTGTATGTGTGTGTGTTTACCACTGTAGTTTTCCCCTTGCTAAGACTTTCACCTAACCCTGGTGTGGATTACAATTTCAACCTTGATGACAACGAGGGAGTCTGCGACCTTTTTGATGTGCAGATTCTTAATTATTAAAGCACACCAGTTGACACTTGCTTTCATAGGACAAAAGCAAAGGTAATGAGTCCCATTCATTCCCCCCCCCCCCCCCCCCCCCCCCCACTGCCAACGGCTACATTCCTGCCTCAGCGCCTGCTCCTTGAACCTTGGCTTGCACTCAGTTTCACATTCATTTACATTTCATTCTTAGCTTAGGTTTGTAAGTCTTTAACAGCTTTATCCTGTCTGCCTTCAACCATGACTAATATTTAAGAGGAAGAGAGAAGAAAAGATAAACTCCTCCCACCTAAACTTTAGACACTTGTGTGTCGATTGTCATTTTGTTTGATACAGTCGTTAGTTTGTTTTCAGTTTTGTGACTTCACTCATTGTTCCTGATGAGTGATGGTGTAATTCATAAAGGCAGTTTAAATGTAATCTGAGAAATTGAAACCACCCAAACATGACACGTTGTTGGAACATGTACCTTAAGATCATCTTTTTGTTCTTTGTTTTTGCCCTGCCACCCTGTCTTATTGTTCATGATACTTTATAAAGGGTTCTAACTTTATCTTCTTAGCACATATTGTAAGTAGGAGCTCTACAATGTGACATGAAAATGTATAATATAATTTAACAGCTCACACAAAGACATTTGAGTGGCTTGATTATTTGTCTAACTATTTAATCACAACACTAATTATTTGTATGTTGGTTAGTTTTGCAGTCTATTGATAGAAACACTGACACTCAACTGCATATTTATATTGAAGTTTACTTGTACTGGAGTTTTTTTTGTGTGTGTCTTTTTCTTTGTCTTTGTAAACTGACTGTCATGTTGGAATATTACTATGTTGTTCACCTTATTGTGAAATGCTAATTCGATTTTTTTTTTAAATATTGTAATCCTATTGCAATCCTACCTAATTTAAAAGGGGAATTAATATAATTTGTACTGTAGTGTTCTTGGTTTAGAGGACATAAAGATGTTAAACTGCCTTGGATAATCTTTGCTTATACATTCCACAAGATTGTGCCTTATGCAGTTGTTTTTCAATTATTGTAAGTAACTTTATTTTCTCTGTATAGGTTTTCTAATCAAGAGCAATGTTTTTGTTCTGTTGCACTTTTTTAAACAAAGTTTTATATATATGTAAAAAATATATATATAAAAAAACACTTGCTTTTGCTCAAGTATTGTGATCATTTATGTTTTGTGTGGAATCTCGTCTTGGAGAAGAAACGTATTTGTTTGTAACTGCAGTATAGCACACATAAAGCATTCTTTTGGGTTGTCAAAATCTATCCATCAATACCTCTTTTACCTTATTTTCAGTACATCTCTCAATCTTTTCCCCTGTCTATTTCTTTTACTTAAAATACACGTACAGCATTGGTAAACCGTTTTTAAAACAAAGACTCAACTTACAGAAAATGTAATGCTCTTTTTAAATAGACCAAAGATTGTGGCCATAAACAAACCAGAAGGGGTAGCAAAAACATACCTCAAAACTAAAAAAAGAAAAGTGTAGTTAAGAACAGCTTAACCATATAAAGCCAACTGTATCATAAATCTTTAATGATTCTATAAAGAAAACATAAAAAAAACCTTTGTTGACCGTTTACTATTACTAGATAAACATATGTATGTATCAAATATACAACAGGCCCAATTAAAATGATAGAGAATTGATAATTTAGACATATGATTGACAAGTGTATTTTAATTAAGTACTCTGTTATAATGTTATACAAATCTCATTGATTTACTTTACAAGCTGTCAGAATTACAAATGACTTTTGTGGCCATTTAAATAACATCTGCACCAAACTTAGTTTTTTGCTCAGTTAGGACCTCTAAATAAAATTGATGAGTTTTTCCTTCTCTCGTGTGCACCATTTTCTCGATACAACATGGTCCATAAAAGCCCATATCGAATATCAGAAAAAAATTGTTTTTCTAAAATGTTCTAAATTTTGTCTAAAAGTTCAATAAACTGTCCAATTAACTTGTATTCCTTGCTGGAGAGGTTTTTTTTTTATTTATTAAAAAAAAAAGGATCCTGCTGTGAGTATGGGGAAAGATATGTGTTTAGGTTTGTTTGGATTGTGCAGCTGGAGTTAATACAGATGCTATATCACCCCTGTGACCCATAGGAATTGGCCAAGATTGCTCTTGATTGCTGCTCTGTTTATCCTCAAATTCTTTAAAGCATTTTTGAACATTTTAAAATTAGACATTTTTGTAGGATTGAAGAACAAACTGCATGGAAACATTTAAAATGGAAAAGGTGAAAATATTTATATATTTAAATACATTTTGGGGGTTAAGAACATTTCTTTCTTTAGACCTAATCTAAATCCTAATCTTGTTCGGATATTCATCTACAGAGCATTTATTTAAAAAAAATAAAGGATATCTGGACTGAAATACTCGATTCTGATTGGTAAATAGCGTCATTTATTACACGGCTCTGTGGAAGACTTTATTCTGATTGGTCAGTCGCGGCATGTAGTGTTGTTCCACGATAACAACCGTTAAAAACTAACACACGCTCGTCCGGGTTTCTATCATCACTGAAGTCGGCGGAAGTTTTGCGTTTGGTGAGCTAATAAAATATTAAAAGTCAGTAAAGTCAATATTTTGTGTAAAGTTATTTAATTAGCCCTATGTCATCCTGTACACATCCTGTATCGGCTCTCTCCTGTTTCATAAAAACGCAGCTACTGACATTTTACGGCGGATTATAACAAATAGGTAACTTACAATTTTAAAAGTTTAATCTCAAATCAATATTTTATCCTCATAATTATTTATGTGGTGAAATGCCGTATAATAAATGGTATTCATGAGTATGACTACAGTGTCTTTAAATGCTAGTCTGAACTTGCCTCTTGCTAGCAACTGCTTTTTCGACTTAAGCTTTGCATTTAACGAGCTAATAAAATGTTTTAACTCCGAACTCTTCACTCTTTATTTCTTCGACCAGTCGAAGACAATCGACCAGTTCAGAAACATGTCGCTGCTCAGTGTTGAGGGAAAGATATTCTTCAGCATTGTTGCTAGGCGGCTGACCGACTACCTCCTAAGGAACTCATACATTGACACTTCGGTCCAGAAAGGAGGGATCCCGAAGGTACCGGGGTGTCTGGAGCACACGGGCGTGGTCACACAGCTGATCAGGGAAGCCCGGGAGAACAAGGGGGACTTGGTGGTGCTGTGGTTGGACCTCACAAACGCCTATGGGTCCATACCCCACAAACTGGTTGAGGAGGCTCTGCGTCGGCACTACGTCCCAGACAAGTTTAGACACCTCATTCTGGACTACTACGACAGTTTCAGTCTGAGAGTCTCTGCAGGGTCCACAACATCAGACTGGCACAGGCTCGAGAAGGGTATTATCACTGGGTGTACAATTTCAGTGATATTATTCGCACTCGCCATGAATATGCTGGTGAAGGCTACAGAGGTCCAGTGCAGAGGTCCCCTCACCAAGTCCGGTGTCCGTCAGCCGCCCATTAGGGCTTTCATGGACGATCTGACGGTGACAACACCACACGTCCCAGGGGCCAGGTGGATCCTGAAGGGCCTGGAAGAGATGACAACCTGGGCTCGCATGTGCTTCAAGCCAACAAAGTCCAGATCTCTGGTGTTGAAGAAAGGAACGGCTACCAACAAGTTCCGCTTCACACTAGGCACGACCCAGATACCATCAATCACTGAGAAACCAGTGAAGAGCTTGGGAAAGGTGTTCGACTGCAGCCTGAAAGACACAGCAGCCATCCGTGCAACCAGGGGCGTCGCACCCGTGGGGGATGTGGGTGTTTTAACACCCACACTTTTCCCAGTGAGAGGGTTCAACACCCGCACTTTTTCTGCAGTTTTTCCGCAGTTTTGCACAAACGCTTTACTACAGTCGCTCCTCCGTTTCTCTGGACGCTCTGTGTGTGTGCGCTCGCTGCGGCTCCTCCTCTCCCCCGCCCTCTCGAACACGACACCGGCTTTGAGTGAGACCGGCTGAAGATTGGCTGTTCTGCCTTAAGTCCCGCCTCCCTTGGCGTGTTACATTTATCTGTCAGCTCGTGCTGAGGAGGCGGGAACTTCCAGGTACTTTGAATGAGTGTTTATGCTTTCGAGGTTTTTTAATAAGCTTGATATGGGTTTGGGAGGATGTTATGTTTATGTTTTGTTGACCTGTCGAGTATTTTCGGTATTGTATTTAGTTTTTTAGACTAAAAAGCACAAGACTTTTATTAAGTCGGCTGGTTGCGCACTTTGCTCACGCTCAAGCTCAAGGGTTTATTTCTTGCAAGTGAAGAAATTAGGACAAAAGTATTGTAATTTTTCTATTCTATAGCGTTATATAAAATATACTTTTGAAATATTCATTTTCATTTATACAGTAGCATACATTTAGTAATTTTTTTATAGGCTATATGGATTTTACATCATAGGAATAATTATATAAAACATTATTATATTGTTATAATAAATGTTTGGCATTCTAAAACACCAGTGGTAATGTAGACTGAGACTATATCATAACTAAAAAGATGTTTGAGCCCTCTTTAGGTACAAGTCAATGCTTTTTCTTTGTTCAGTGTGCACAGTTCATGGGTTAAAGCCGGTTGAAGCTCTTAAATTTGAGCTCTCAAAGTGCACCAGATTGATGCATTTAACCTTAAAATTTACAAAATTTTCTTTCGGGGGAGCATGCCCCCGAACCCACCTAGAAGGACAGAGGTCCACACAATATATAGTTTTACAGCCCTGACCATATTCATCCCCCACACTTTAGAAAAGCTTGCTACGCCCCTGCGTGCAACCAACCTTATACTGGAAGGCTGGCTAGCCGCAGTGGACAAGTCAGGCCTACCTGGCAAGTTCAAGGCTTGGATTTACCAGCATGGCATCCTCCCACGGATTCTCTGGCCCCTCCTGATTTATGAGGTTCCAATCTCCACCATCGAGGGCTTTGAGAGGAGAGTCAGCAGGTTTCTACGGAAGTGGCTGGGTCTACCTCGAAGCCTGAGCAGCATCGCTTTGTATGGCCAGAGCAACAAGCTGAAGCTCCCTATCAGAAGCCTGAATGAGGAGTTCAAGGTGGGCCGTGTCAGGGAGGTGCTGCAATACAGAGAGTCACAGGACCCGAAGGTCTCCCAGGCTGGGATCGAGGTGAGGACAGGGCGGAGGTGGAGGGCAGCAGAGGCGGTGAATGTAGCTGAGTCGCGGCTACGGCATAGGGCACTGGTGGGAGCAGTGACTCATGGAAGAGCAGGCCTGGGTAGCGGCACAACATCTTGCTACAACAATGCACAGGGGAAGGACAGGAGATCACTGGTGCAGCATGAGGTGCGGGCAGGAGTAGAGGAAGAGCGAGCCAGCAGGATGGTTGGAATGAGGCAGCAGGGAGCCTGGACAAGATGGGAGCATGCAGTGGACCGCAAGGTCTCATGGGCAGATCTGTGGAAAGCAGAACCCCATCGCATACGGTTCTTGATCCAGGCTGTCTACGATGTACTACCGAGCCCATCAAATCTTTTCAGCTGGGGATTGGTGGAGTCACCAGCCTGCAACCTCTGCCTGAAGAGGGGGACCCTGGAGCATATCCTCAGCTGCTGTCCGAAGGCACTGGGCGAGGGACGCTACCGTTGGCGCCATGACCAAGTCCTGAAGGCCGTAGCGAATACCATCAGCTGCGGAATTGGCCACTGCAAACGCCTCCGCCCAGCTAAAAACAATATTGCTTCCGTCCGGGCTGGGGAGAACCCACCATTAGCTGCCAGGGCCACCTCATCTGGCCTGCTAGCAACAGCACAAGACTGGGAGTTGAAAGTTGACCTGGAAAAGCAACTGAAGTTCCCAGAAACAGTCGCCACCACAACGCTGCGGCCTGACATGTTGCTCATCTCAGAGACCTCCAAGCAGATCGTTCTCCTGGAACTCACCGTACCCTGGGAGGACCGCATCGAGTAGGCCAATGAGAGGAAATGGGCAAAATATGCTGAGCTAGTGGAGGAGTGCCGGAACAATGGGTGGCGAGCGCGGTGTGAGCCCATTGAGGTGGGATGCAGAGGGTTTGCTGGCCAATCTCTATGCAGGGCGTACAACATCCTGGGCATCATAGGGGCCATTAAGCGAAGCGCCATCAAAGAGGTCATGGAGTCAGCAGAAGTTGCCTCAAGGTGGCTGTGGATAAGGAGAGGAGAACCATGGGTGAGGAAGGGCTACCTGGACGCAAGTTGGGGCCTGATCAACCCCAGCTGGGTCACCTGGGTGAGAGTGTATGATGCTTGAAAGACCCGAAACACTCCGTGACCCCAGGTAACATCACTGATGATGTGTCCAGGTTGCATCAAGTTGATGTATGTTACAAGCTTATGTGACAAGTAACATATTAGCCGTGTAATAAGCGGGATAATTTACATCCAGCCGGTTGTTATTGCAGAATAAACCCCGACAGGATGATCAGGACACTGACGCAAAGTGTACATTATCCCTTACACAGTGGTCTTATTTAACTTTTTCCCCGCCAGCGATTTAAAAAAAAGTTTTTGGTCCTTTTTTGACTGTGTTTTGATCCGGAGATTTTGTATTCATTCAGAAGTTGTGTAATTTAGCCCTCCTATAACAGTGAAAACACAGAAAGTCCGAATTGCTTAAATGGCGGGGAAGCGTTGTCTCATCAATGACAGAAAATTCTGTCAATTGCAGGGAAAGAGTTAAATTAATATTGATAATGGTGCGTTCAAGTCACACCATAAAGATCATATTTACGAGTTGAATGCACATGAATGCTAGCACATTATAAAATGGGAAATTCTGAACTCAAAGTTTCCGACTTAAGTTGAGGGCGTGTCAGTGAACAATATGGCGGACGCTGGATGCAATCCACATCTAGTAATGCGGAAGTGATCGATTAATGGGCAAGACCAACGATTCATTTGTCACTATAGATAATAACTAGAAGAATAACAAAGATCAGTAAATGGTAGAACTATTTGCTTATGATTGTGATAATTAAAATAGTATGATAAATACCAGTGTGCAATATCAGGCAGCATAATGTACTGTTTTAAATAAAAACATTAAAACAATTGATGCACATTCTTTATTCTTGTTATTTTTTGTTCTTTTTCATAGAAATGCAACTAGGAAATGTTTCATCTCACTTTTTACTTCAATGAAAAATTAGCCTACTCTTCTACTCAAAATACTGCCTTTTTTTTTTTTACTAAAAACAAAGCCACTTTATTAACATATTTGCCAAAGGGCAGATGGTGCAAAGCCTCAACAAGCTGGTAAACATTCTACACCATCTCCTTCACTATGTTCAAATGGAAAAAGTACTGGTATCTTGGGACTGTGAATGAGAATTCAAAGAGATATTCACTTCTTGTTGCTCTCTAGCGTGTGCTAACCTTCTCCCCCTGTCTCCAAAGTCTTTGGCACACTTCAAAACATGCTGTCTGAAGGAGGAACCAACGAAAGTGTACAGAACAGG
The DNA here is from genome assembly GCA_036326025.1 of Chrosomus eos. Taxonomy (NCBI): domain Eukaryota; kingdom Metazoa; phylum Chordata; class Actinopteri; order Cypriniformes; family Leuciscidae; genus Chrosomus; species Chrosomus eos. The sequence goes on from CM070823.1 coordinate 18,325,555, forward strand.
ATTTAGACAGCAGTGTGTCAATGCCAGGCTCTCTGTGATCTGAGTAGCCCTATCCAGCTCTTTACTAACCCCACAGTGAGTAACGAACGTATACATGATGTCAACGGCCCGGCAAACCTTCACCACATTGTAGGGCAGCTGCGTGACCACAAAGACTCCCACCATCGCCAGCAGCACACGGATGGACCTCCACTTCCTCCACCTCCTCTCCTGTGGGAGCTTCAATAGGGCTTGGCCTACACAGGTGTAGCAGAACAACATCACTAACAAAGGTAGCAAGAAGCCTATCATGACCTCCACCACCTCCAAACTAGCTTTAGCCCTGAGCGCCATGTCTGACGGATACATTGCGATGCAGCTTTTTTTATGAGGAAGCTCCCTGACAGCTGAAAACACCAAATCAGGGACTCCAAGAAAAAATGCAACGGTCCAGACCACCAAACAGAGTTTTCCACAATGCTTCTTTTGAAAAGCGCACGCAAGGCCTCTGTTTCTGACTCCCGGCGTCAAAGCCAGATACTGATCCATGCTGATGTGGGCCAGGAGCATCATGCTACAGGTGAAGTTGATGGTGTACAGAGCAGATACGAGTTTACAGACGGTTTCCCCGAGCTTCCAGCCTTGGACGGCATCTGCAGCCCAGAAGGGCAATGTTAGGAGCAGCAAAAGGTCTGCCACAGCCAGGTGAAGTATAAATGTGTCAGTCATCGTTTTCAGTTGTTTGCAGTACGCGTACACCGCCACAACCAGAGCGTTCCCTGCTAAACCTAGCACTAGAGATAACCCAAAAACAGCTGGGAGGAAGATCCTCGCGAAGGAGCGCACGTCGCCCTTCTCACAGATGGTCTGATAATCATCGTAGCTGATGTTGGAGCTGTTGTTTTCGTACTCGGGGTAGTCAGAGTAATGTTCCTCCATTCTTCCTCTAAAGTTCTGAAATTAAAAACAATGATTAGTTTAAAAGTTTTTAGTTTTTATGTGCAAAAAGACATATCAATTATCAAGCAGATAGTGTTATGTTTCTTCCAGAAAATCAGAGAAAATGCATATGGCTACCAGACAGTTTTATTGCTGCAGGCGTGCAACAGCACCTTCATTCCGAACATTCCCACTCGGCTTTTATCAAGTGCCATTTTGCATGCTTAAAATCACAGATAAACTGAAACTAGAAATGCATATCAGTAAAGCTTTGGAAATCCTTTTCAGGTTTCCTGTGTAATCCAACATGTGCTCAAAACAAGTTTGTTTCTCTTTAAACATCCCCCTTCCATAGAAAGAGTGTTTTTAAATATATATACATATAAATATATGAAAAAGTGGAAATCGTAACATCTTTGATTCTTTATATGTTCAAATTTTATTTGGCAGAAGTTCTGGAAACAAATGTTTGCTCACATTTTTGACATCATACTGAACCCAAACATGTTATTTTCCATAATTTGGAACATTAAACAACACTGATCTGATAAATGCTACAATTATGCGAATAAGTGCTATAATTATTTGCAAATAACAGATATGCACATTTTAATACAGTTCATGGCAATTTATCTTAACGTTCGCACAATTGCATACTTTCCGTTCAAGACTTATCTCACAAACAGTGTGCAATTTCAGCAGCCAACATCTGGATCATATTAAACTTCTATCTAAAAACAAAATAGTTCTCTGAAACTGATAATACAATGCTTCTCTTACCTTGTAAGATTCTAGGCTTTGCCTGAAGGCTGAGTAGATTGTTTCTGTCTGCTCTTCCTGTGAGAAAAGAGTGTGTTTACTGTGACTCATGCATGCAGAGCTTTACTCCCACACCTCACCATGCTGTGAACGTATCTGTTCTAATGCGCTTCTCCAGCAACTGTCCACAGACATGCCTTTAAATTCGTTTTAACAAGAACATCAGAGCGCATATGGCATGAATGCAATGCACAGCCACAGCATATTCATTTGCAACCTTGTTTCTTTGAATATGATCATTTAGGATATTCTTATGCATACACATTATTTGTTGTGTATTTTTGATTCTTTTTTAAAATTCTGCTATAGCTTGGTCAGAACTGCTTTTTTTTTGAGAAAAAAGTGCTGTTGACTTTTTTTTGTAGTCTAACATCTATTCATTGTATATACCTGTGTAAGAGCAAGTTGTTGCGTTTGCATGGTTGCATGTGGTTGCTTTTTTTTGGGTTCAGTGTGAATGCAGTGGTACTGCATACTTGCCTCATTGTGATTGCATACAAAATGTTTTTCCAGTAGATTTTAGATGTCTAAAATGCAATGCCCTGAGGATGGTCTTTTGACCGAAAGCTTGGCGATTAAATTTGCTCTAAAGGATTCAAGTGTGCGGACAGTTTATTTATTTTTTTGAGTTGTTTAGTTTTGTCTGTCTGGCACCTTGTTTATCGTGAGTGCGGTGAAACTCCTTCTAATAGATGTCTAAATAGCAACAAAGTGAAACGCACAGGAAATAGTTTGGTGATATTATCAAGGATTATGCAGATAAGGAAGAGTGTGTTGCTTTTCTATTTCATTCTGACAAGTTCCTGGCAAGAAACATTATTTTGCATGCCTTTTTAGGCTAACAACTTTCTGGCACATTTAACTGGCGAACCACTCAAATACAAAAGAGGAGTGATAGTTATGCAGTTCAGATCTCACAGAATCCATTAACACTCACATAGCTTCTCATGCGACAATATCAACATGTCATTCTTTTCATTCTTCACTACTCCCTTAAACCCCACAATACAGCCAAACCTCTATGGAAAGTTATTCACAATAAAGAGTGACATTTAAACACAAATTCTTTATTGGAATTAAGAGATAAAGATCAACAGACATCAAATAAACATTGTGAATGCTCATCTCTTGGGTAAATACTGCCGCCTAGTGATACCGTTTAGACTTGCAGAAATTGGAGAATCCATTTCAGATTATTACTTAACTAACTATACTTGGAGAAAAAGAAGAAAGCTATAGAAAGATAAATGATTACTTTCACAAGCATAACCTGAGACTGAAACGCTGAAATGGTGTAGCTCTATATATGCAATCCCTATTTTTCCTGATTCCGGGAAGCTGTAAGGAGAGAACATCTGTTAAGCCTAGTACCATTTTTTTCATATTATGTAAATATGTTACAATGTGTTACCTGGGAAGGAGCCTTGAATGCGTATAATGCTTTAATTTCCTGGTCAGGGTCTTTTTCCTCCAGCACCTTCATCCCTTTTGACACGGGCAGTGTTCTGAGTTGGGCAAATGATAAGTTCAGTGTAAAGCAATTCAGAATCAGAATCAGAATCAGAAAGAGCTTTATTGCCAAGTGTGCTTGCACACACAAGGAATTTTCTTTGGTACTGAAGCTTCCAGTGCACATATACAGATACAAATACAACAAGAAACAGTAATACAAAATCTAAAAATAAAATTATAAAAAATATAAAAAAAAACTATAAATATAAAATAAAAAATAAAATATAAGGCCACAGTTGGGTTTAGTCAGAATAAACATTTACGGATTATGAACATATTTACAGTTTCAGTTATTTCAGTGAATCTTTAATATAATGTGTTAAAACAGGGTGATCAGAGGATAGAGAATACCATGTCAGGTGTAGGCATCTTTCCTAAAAGACTGTTAAATCCCGGCCGTTTTTTCTTTTTGTTCTTGCTTTTGTTCTGCCTCTTAGTGCGATAAACCTTTAATTGAGATAACCAAATGATGAGTTCAATGTAAAGTCAACATATTTCTAGATTATAAAAACATTAAACTGGTGAATCTTGGGTTGATAATGCTTTATAACTAAACCCTTTGCTCCATTTACCTATAGTCTTTATATTATTTCACTATTTATATTTTAATGGCATAAAAGAGGAGTGAAAACCTTAGAATATGCATCGTCTTCTAGAAGGGTGAAAGCTCCTGGACGTAGCCCTTGTCCTCGATTAATCTTGCCGTCCTCCTTTAGATCATTAAAAAGAATGAAAATATACATTTTCTGGTGACATGTTTTACATGACCATGTCTGCATTGTGGAACAAGTATGGGGGCAGATATAGCTGCAGGTGAAATCTTTAAATGGTTATTTTGTAATGTACGTACTACTGGTGTTTTAGTATCTAAGAGAGAGCTTGATTATGGCTTGATTATCATCCAAACCCTGTAAGGTTATTTCATTGTTCAAAACAGCATCAGCTGGAAAGAATCATCTCACAAGTTGTGCAATAGCACAAGCTTTATTAGATACTTACACTTGATGGAACAACAACTTCTTTCTGTGCTGAATCTTCCTTCTCTGTGGAGACAGTCTGTCGTCGTACTCTGTTCATCTAAAAAAAAAAAAAAAACATTGTAATTATGAAAAGAAAATTTAATATAATTTTGTTACCAGTCAGCATGGTTATTGTCATTACCTCAGTCAAAAATGTTCAACTGCTTAATAATGACTTTGAAGTATTTGAAGCATAATTTCTAATGAAATTAGGCCATTGATGCATTCTATCAATTTGCAAAAAAATAAATAAACCATTAACTATATTCAGAAAAAATCGTGCCACAAGAACAAATGCCCCATAAAGTGATAGTTTGCTCAAAAATGAAAATTCTGTCATCATTTACTCGCCCTCAAGTTGTTCCAAACCTGTATGGTTACCAGTTTTATGGGACGACTTACATAGCATTTATTTCCCCATACTATGAAAGTCAATGGGGTCCATTCTTCAAAATATCTTCTTTTGTGTTCTGCAGAAGAAAGAAACTCATACAGGTTTGGAAAAACTTGAGGGTGAGTAAATGATGACAGAATTTATTTTTTTTGGGGTGAACTATCCCTTTCAAACAACCTTTTAACCCCAGTGATTGACCTCACTCAGTAAAGTACTGCTAGCAAAGTTTATCCCTCACCTCATGCTGATGAAAATCCGGCTCTTCAAAAGAAGGAGGCATTTGCATGCTGTTTTCTGTCTCGACTTCCCCATGAAGACTGGAGATGAGCAGGCTGAGACACAACAGCCCTAGCTGCACACTACCCTTCATCCTGCTACTTTCTGCAGTCCAAGTGCACTTCATCTCCGCTTTATACTCACACAATTACTACCAGATGTCCAAAAAATGGGCAGTAACATTTTCCCTGACGAAAATGTTTTGAAATACACTTGCAGGTTTGAACAACAAAACCCCCTACTTAGGCATGTAATGATCTGCTGTCTAATACTGGCACACACAATGATTTATTATGAGTGATTTGTGTGGCTGAGGGGCTACATATCTCTTAAGGCTGTGTTTTGTCATCCAACTTTCAAATTTGCTATTGATTTATAACTTCATTGCAGGAAAATAGATGACGTGAAATAAAAAAAAATCCTGAAACGAAGGATGTCAGTCTCAGAATGGGTGCTGAGAAAGAGCGAGGAGGAGGAAAAACTCAGGGTACTTAGCCCTTTATGTGCCATTGTTTTCAATCCAGCTGACTGGATCTACATGTGACCAAGCTTAAGTCTGAAAATGCTGGAATATTAACTTGCCTTACAGTCTGAATTTGCAGATTAGTGACATGGACTGTAGGAATAAGCATCAGCGAAACAGGACGTCTCTGCTGAAACCAGTCTAAGATGGTTTGTTGGTTTTAGCTGGTCTCCTAGTCTGACCAAGTGACCAAAACTCATATAAAATTATTACAACAACAGCCAACTGATGAAGACTGGTTAAAAACATCGATTAACTGTGAAGATGTTCTTTAATAAGTGCAAAATTATTTTGATATGTTAAACTGCCTGGTTGGGTCTCTAAATTTGTCATTTTTGTTGTTTGTAACTTTTATATTACCAGGATAGCATCTTTTTCTAGATAACATCTCTTTTAAAAAGTGACAGCAAATAAGGCAACATATAGCCTAATAAGCTAACAGTCAAAACAAAACTATTTAAATAATATAAATCATGCACTATAATATAAATTAAAATTTTGAAAATCAAATCACGTACATACAAACAAACAAACAAACAAACAAACAAAAAATAAATACATAAATTAATCGTATCATATCATCATGTTTGTGGTTAAAATGTCTACAGATTGTTTGGATTAATTAAAATCAGGCCTGTTTTTAATTAATGTTACTAATCTTCTTACAATTTACAAACTATTCTCAATATGGTATCAGCGGCCGTTCAACACGTCCAAAAAGTGGATTAAAAGCACTGTTGCAGCACCGCAGTCTCCTGGTTAACCGGAGGTCGGCAGATTTAGGTCTCGTGGTCGTAAATGGCATGAGACCACAGCAGGTACACACGCTGCGCACGCGCGCGCTCTGTTTCTGTGCCTTTTCACTTCAGACACTCTTGAATATCTTTTTTCAAACTAGTCAAAAGGTTAACTTCGAACATGTCCGAAAGACACTGAAAACCGACCGTATTGATTTGAAGCGGTCTGCGGACATTTATAATGATTTGGTCTTCACATCTTGACAGCTTGGCAGTCGCTGGTCGAAGAAAGCTTACGTGAGAGACTGAGGTGAAGAGACGCGACGGTAAGTTTCGCATCTAAACTAGTTCTTCCCAATATAGCCTAACAATTATATGTATCCACTCCAGTATGTTTTTTTATTATTATAGGCAGAATTTATATAAATGTGCCTATTAGTCGTATTACAGCAAATAAAGCCTGTAATAACTTTAAGCTGTCTCATGAATGGACCTGCATCTTGTAGAAAAGTGGTTTGCCATCCAAACTCAGCAGGAACAGCTTGTTGTGATCATACTGTAGCCTGTCTCTGTTTATTTCTGAGAGCTCGACGTCGACTTAAGCAGTCTCAAAGTCTGGTTTAAAGGGACAGTTTACTCAGAAATTTAAATTCTGTCATCGTACTCACCCTCATGTTGTTCAGCACGTTGTATTTTCTTCTGGAGCACAAAAGGAGATGATAAGCATAATGACAGGTTCAGGCATCCTTCTCTTTCATGGTGACTAAGGCTGAGGGTAAATGATGACAAACTGTCCTTTTAATGCATTGACACTTTCTGACAGGTGAATTGTAGTTATACAGTAGCTCATGGGCAAATGCTTAGTGTTTGCTTTCACTGTTGGCTCAGCAGATGGTTTCGATGTTGCTGTGAAAGATCTGTTAGTTTTACAGTGCGCCTACAAAAAGGGTTTGTTTTTGTTTTTAAACTGTTGTGTTGGGGACACCTGTGTTATTTTAGTATTATTTACCTATTGTCATATTTATTAATATTTTGAATGAGCATTTATTTCTGTATTTTCAGTTTTCATTATTTGAAACATTTTATTATTTTTATTTAAATATTTCTATTTAGGTTTCATTTTAGTACTTTGACTTAAACATCTTTTATTATCCAAGGCAACTTTTCTAATTTTTAAGTTCAGGTTTTGCATTTCATTTTTATATTTATTTCAGCTTTATTAGCGAAAAACAAATTTTAATAGTTTTAGTTTTAGTTTTAGTTAACAACAGTAACAACACTGGGAAACATTAGCTTCATAAAAATAGCTTCCAATTTGATTTTCTTAAACTCAGGCATGTGGTACCATTGAAAAGTTATTTTCTTTTTTATGAAATGCCAGAATTATTATAGTGGTCCCAGATATAATATTAAAGAACACATTTCCACAGCAGTGGATAAAAAATTGCATTGTGGGATCTTGAATTCAGGGCCTTTACAAAATGTGTGCCTTATTTCAGCTGCAGGCTGATTTAACAACCTTATGCAAGAGCTTTTACTTTGGACTTTTGACTGTATTATGTTGATTTCATAATGAAACAATTTTAGAATTAAAATTGTTTTGTCTTCAGATTTACCTGCCAGCTGCAACTAGAGCTGCCACTATGAAGCATTAACCAATCCATGTCAAAGTATGAAATAAAAAAAATCTCATACATAAAACAATATCCGACATCTCTAAGTTCAAACACATTACAAAGCCAGTGATGCAGCTGCTTTTTTATTTTATTTTTTATTATTAATTAAATTACTCTTTTTTTGCTTCCATTACTGTCCTCAGCTAACAGTCGGGACAGGGCAGGAATCTTATTAGCTCTGTAGAGGTGAAGGATGGGGCGTAAACTGGATCTCTCTGGTCTGACGGATGTGGAGGCTGAGCATGTGATGCAGGTGGTGCAACGGGACATGCAGCTGCGCAAGACGGAGGAGACGCGGCTTATGTAAGTCTCATACCCCCTTCTGCTCAGAACTACTTTGGTTACATAGTAATGTGTGTACAATGTGTATATAAAATAATACACCACTTTTCAGAAAAAAATTGTAAAAAAAAAATTAACACTTTCATTCACCAAGGATGCATTAAATTCATCAAAAGTGTCAGTAAAGACTTTTAGATTGTTACAAAAATTATTTATAATAATGTGCTTTCAGCATAAATATTTTTATAACATTTATAACAATAAGAAATGCACCAAATCAGCATAGAATGATTTCTAAAGTATCATCATGTTACACTGAAGACTGGAGTTATGGGTGCTAAAAATTCAGCTTTGCCATCACAGGAATAAATTAGAAAACCATTTTAATAATATTTCACAGTATTACCGTTTTTACTGTATTTTTGACCCAACAAATTCAGCTTTGGTGAGCATAAGAGACTTCTTTCAGAAAAAAAGAAAAGAAAAATCCACTTTTCAAAAATTTTCAAAATCTATTTTAGACAATCTATTTTAGCATTGTCTCCCTCGTGATGTCACCCAAATGGCATTCCAGTCATTGATAGAGAGCATGAGGAAGTTCCCATCATTCTTTGTCATACTTTAAAACAAAATGACAGGAAGGGCCCTCCCTTCCCACTTTATCCGTGACTCACTTCCCTGAGCCCACCATGAATATGGTTTCAGCCTTAAGTGAATCTGATTCTGACCTTTAGATACAGATACAGTATAGAGGTTTTATCAATCAGGAGAGACAGATTCGTGTTGTGTCTTGGTCGTATGAGTCCAATATTTCTACCTTCACAGGTATTTTCATATCCTTGCTGCGTTCAAAATCGCATACTGTTATAGTAGGTACATTTGGTTTAAAACTTGCTTTGTGAGTATTAAAAAAGTATGTTCTATATAGTCTGAATGAAGTATGAATGACATTCAGACATCCACCATGTTGCCACTGTCATGTGATCTATAGGGGCAGGTGCTATTTTCACTGCTATTCACAGTCAAGTGCCCAGTGGATACACACTAAAGAAACTCACCAGAAGTAGTAGGTCGTGTTTGTACTTTTCTCCTACTGTTTTATGATTACTATTAATTCGGACATACTTGGCTCACATACTGTTTTTACCATAGACATAATATATACATAGACGCCCTATTGGCTACTGGAGTGTACGTCAACGGCACTGCCATATCAAGGAGGGCAACTTTCCCATACCTCTCATTATGGGAATTGAGAAAAATGCCTGCTTCGTGTGCTGTGTGGGGCTGTACAAGTCGCCACACAATTGAAAACAGGTCTCGGGGAATTACCTTTCACAAACAAGACTGAAACATTTTTTGGGGTTGTATTTGGTCATTATATAATTAGTAATAGAAACGTACACCAAGTATAAACCACTATAATCGGCTGATAAATGTAAATAGTATTATTGTTTTTATCCAGGAAAACCGCAGCTCACCCGGTTACTTGCATTTGTTTACAGCGCAGTCTTGACCTCCGCAAAATGGCGGACACGTTGACGTATCGCAGAAACGTTCCAAAGCGGCCAATAGGTCGTCTATGTATTTATTATGTCTATGGTTTTTACGCCTACTGTATACTGTAGTATGAAAGTAGGCATGCCTACTTTCATACTTACACTACCGTTTAAAAGTTTGGGGTCAATACGTTTTTTAAAAATTTTTTTTTAAAGAAATTAATACTTTTCTTCAGAAAGGGCTCATTAAATTGATCAAAAGTGACAGTAAAGACATTTATAATAATGCAAAATATTTATTTTTTAATTAAATGCTTTTCTCTTGAACTTTCAAAGAATCCTGAAAAAAAATGAATCACGATTTGCACAAAAATATGAAGCAGCACAACTGTTTTCAACTGTGATAATAATCATAAATGTTTCTTGAGCATCAAATAATCATATAAGAATGATTTCTGAAGGATCATGTGACACTGAAGATTGGAGTAATGATGCTGAAAATTCGGGTTTGATCACAGGAATAAATGACACTTTACTATATATTCACATAGAAAACAGCTGTTTTACATTGAAATAATATTTCACAATATTACTGGGTTTGTTTTGTATTTTTAATCAAATATATGCAGCCTTAATGAGCAGAAGAGACTTCTTTTAAAAACATTAAAAATCCTACCGACCCCAAACTTTTGAACGGTTGTGTACATTTTTTGTAAGTATAAGTTTATATGCATATTATACTAGCTATATGTTCAGTATAGTGTCCCAAACAATGGAACATAACCCATTATATTAATTTAGTGTGTTTAATGTATTTAGCCCGTAATCTCAGTTTGACCTTTCCTCCATTGTTTTGTCTTTCTTTCAAAAAAGTATTTTTCTTCACCCCATTGTTCTTTGGGGTGATAAAAACACTTTGTTTAATGACTTTGTTTGGTACCAGGATTTTATCTGACCTGCTGACAAGCACTCTGGCCGCGCTAATCTCTCACTCTGTTGTTTGAAATGCTTGTTTGCTGGAACAGGAAGGAATAATTTGAAAAAAAAAAAAAAAATTCCTCAGTGTAGTTGACTTTTAGGCAGTTTAGATAAGAAAATCAGAAACACACTGGCAGTATTTTATGTAGTCACAAATAAAGACTTCAAATTCTGAACCCAAGTGCACATAGGAGACACATTTGAAATGCGTGTTATTAATGGCCAGTGTGAAGATCTGTCTTGTAGATCTGTCTGTCCACTTGTATTTGGATTGCATGAGATGGATGTTAATATCAGGTGTACACAGATCCTCTATAATTATCATGTTATAATGTTCAGTACAGTATGCATTAGTTCTTTCAGAGCTCCAGGAAACAGTAATTTATTTATCCAATTAAAGGATTAGTTCACTTTTTAAAAAACTTTTGCTGATAATTTACTCACCCCCATGTCATCCAAGATGTCCATGTCTTTCTTTCTTCAGTCAAAAAGAAATGAAGGATTTTGATGAAAACATTCCAGGATTTTTCTCCATATAATGGACTTCAATAGTGGCCAAAACAGTTCAAGGTCCAAATGACAGTTTCAGTGCAGCTTATCTAGCGAAACGATGCGCCATTTCGAAAATAAATAAAACCGTTTAAGTATTATTAGCACAAATGCTCGCCTTGCTCTGTTCTCCTGTTCGAACTCGTTCATCAAAATGAACAAATCTTTTTTCGAGTCATTTCGTTCGTTGAATGAACAAAATGACTCGAAAAAAGACTCGTTCAAAATGAACAAATCTTTTTTCGAGTCATTTCGTTCGTTGATTGAATAAAATGACTCGAAAAAAGATTTGTTCATTTTGATGAACGAGTTCGAACAGGAGATTCACGAACGTGCATCTCAGGACAGCAAGGCGAGCATTTGTGCTAATAATACTTAAACTGCTTTATTTGTTTTCGAAATGGCGCATCGTTTCGCTAGATAAGACCCTTATTCATCGTCTGGTATGTTTAAAGTCCTTTGAAGCTGCACTGAAACTGTCATTTGGACCTTGAACCGTTTTGGCTACTATTGAAGTCCATTATATGGAGAAAAATCCTGGAATGTTTTCATCAAAATCCTTAATTTCTTTTCGACTGAAGAAAGAAAGACATGGACATCTTGGATGACATGGGGGTGAGTAAATTATCAGCAAATTTTTTTAAAAAGTGAACTAATCCTTTAAGAGTATTGGGGTTAGCCTACAGCAGGGGTCGGCAAAGTTTGGGCCAAGTTCAGGCCAAAAAAAAAATCTGGAGGAGAGAGAAGCATCAAGAGGGAAGTTAGCTAGAGGAGAGATGTCCTAGAAAACGACTAACGTTAGAATTATATTCTCTTGAATTTTTATATGGCCGACACAAGACCTAAGACACGACGTTCCGATGAACAAATAGCAAAGAAGAGGGAAAATGAGAAAGAAACGCGCAAAGTCCCGAATTTACACCGGAAAACCTGTTTTAGGAAGCACGGAAGGCAGGAGGATTGGATGGGATGAGGAGGAGGGAGGGTCGAGCTAGCCTCCATTTTGTTTGACAATACTTCGAACGTCAACAAGAAGTGGTGTCAACCAACATCGCTTAGAGCACCTTTAATTGATGAAAAATGCAACTAGAATTGCCTGTAACAGACTGTTACAGTTTATTTTGTAAAATAAATCCTGTAGTAGGACAGTCATTAACAAAAAGCCACATTTGTGTGGCGGTGTCCGGGTTTACACTGGATAAATTAGCACAAAGCAGTTGTGACTAGGGATGAGTCACGATTTTCGAATATTCGATTAGTTGATTCAATTATTGATTATCAAATAGCTTGTTTTCTGCTATATTTTCTTCTTATTTATTAAACCCAGGCAATTGGTTGAAAATGAAGATATAATTTATACAAAACGAAATTCACTTTAAAGAAAGGCTTTCTAAAAAACAAAACTTAATGAATTGGTCAAAATCATGTCTGACCCACACGTCTCCTTATTTATTGCGGCATCTTGCGTGTTACCTTGCTAAAACACACATATGTGGGAGATGCGGAATGGATAAATAAAAATAAAAGAGGACTTGAATAAGCTCATTAAGGGCTTTTTTTAGTCATGCTCTTTACGAGCTATGTTTTATTTTCTCTTTCCATATTGTGAATAATAAACGTGTATAAATGATAATAATTTGCTTGTTACACAATGGAGCCTATAACTTATTGTAATAATTATTTGACATAGACTACTTTTACACTTATGTGAAAATTATTCCTTGGCATCCTCACATACTAAAGTTGTGTGCTGGAGGTACTCTATTACGTCATGTGCAGAGTGATGTTAACATTTAAGCTAAGAATATGGCACTATCAAAGAGTCTAAAGAGGAAAGTTGACAGCGAATATAGGGCATACAAAGAAAAATGGAAAGACAACTATGCGTTCATCCTACCTAGTTTTGTGAATACAAAGCCGGTGTGTCTTATCTGCAATGAAGTTGTCGCTGTTTTCAAAGAATGTAATCTTAGACATTTCATGACGGCTATTTTAGAGGTGTGTCTAGCGATCCACAGACTCTTTTGAATGTCTTTCAGAACTTTTCAAATTAAAAGCTCTCAATTCATCTCAAAATAAAACATTGCTGCAAAACCATTAGACGAAGTGATTGTGAGTAACTGTTGCTGTCACTGATCTATTTCAGAACCAGCCGCTATCAAAATTATCTGGCTGCGGGCATGGGACAGATATTATTACTGACGGGCAAGTCTTGGCCCGCGGGCTGCCTGTTGCCAACCACTGGCCTACAGCCTACACTGTTATATCTGTACCATACAACCCTATTCATAGTCAGGTATTTTTTAATAAATGCTTTTGAAGTTCAAATAAATTAAATATTGTTTTTATTTGAAGAAAACAATTATTTACTGTGACCAAAAAAAACCTTAAACCATCTCATTTAATGCAGACAGCATTTATTTTCTTTTCCCAAGTGTGTTCTGCCTGCATGCATCTAGCTTTTCAATATCTTCTCTGACACCTGGTGAGCATCTCTGAATTTCAAACAGGACTGAGTGAGTTATCAGAGAATGGAAGAGCACAAAAACAAGATTATTAGAAAATACCCTCTGTGTAGGCGGAGGAAAATGCACAAAGAGAGACTTGCTAAGCAACATGATTTGAATTGTAGTTTAAAAAAAAAACCTTGACGAGGCATCATATATCATATATATACATATAAAATATTAAACATAACCCTTGACAAGAACAATTGTTCATTTTTAGTTTGTGTTAATCGTGATGAAGACTATGTAACGAGGATGGAAGTGAATGAGCCGAGAATGTGTATATCATGCGCTGTATCGTCTCTTCATAATTTCTATTTCTATTTATTTTATATCTATTTTACACACTTTCCATAAGCCCTTGGGACCTACTTAAATGTTTTTCTAGGGTACGTGAAATCCTGGTTGGGAACCACAGATCTAAATCAGCTTTTGGAAACCATCTAGAGAGACCCTAGAGTCCTCAATCTATCCATGCACTCATCCATGACTTTCCAGTTCATTAAATCAAATATTTCAAACAGATGGCAGATTCTGATATGTTTGATGGAAGTGCACACAGAGCATACTGTTTCTGCATAGGCAGTTTAACTTGTAGGACACTTACTCATTTTGATATGAGACCATGCAAACAATTATGACAAGACATTTTCTTTTATTACATCCTTATCCATTTATTATGTAATACATACTACAACTATATGACTATTTGTTTGGCTTGTGGTTTTAGCTGTTCTTCATTGGCATCCAAATCTGATGTGATTCCTGAGAGTTTATTTACATTGGAGAACTAGTTTTGTCTCAGTTCTGTCTATGCTGAATCTCCATAGAAAGAATAGCCACAACTGCATTTGACAGATTTGAAGCCCTGTCATATGAGATTAGTACGTTTTCTTGCATTGCTCTGAAGTGAGCTATTCCCAGCATACCACATATTGTTTTATCAACCGCTATGCGTTATTGTGTTACAATACCACTGCTGATCTGTGTTAACAAGATGTTCCAGAAATAGGGCAATCCGGAAACCCCCCCAGAAAACAACAAAAATACATTTGTATATATATATATATATATAACCTGTCATTAATAATAGATGCTGCTTTGACAGATGACTTAGTAGTATAACATATTGGATTCAGTTTCCCCCTGTTCATCACACCTGTGCCCAGGCTGGCTATCTGGCATGGGTCATTTAGTAGAAATTATCTTGGATCTGCACCTACTGGCACAGGACACCTCTGTTGTTCTTTGCCAATGGTTTGCTTTGTAAACAACAGACCATGTTTCTGAGAACTCGGTGGAAATGGCCTGCCGAGTATCCAATTATAAGTTCAGTGGAAAGACCCCTGATGGTCATAGTACATAATTGTAGGAACATGAAATAGATCCTGCTCCATCTGTAATCATTTTTCATCTATTTATATGTTGTGCTTTTCTTCTGTTACTTTAAATTCATCTTGCCACTGATTGAGTCAAGGCAAACTGGTGGAAGGCTGTTTGTAATCTCTAGTCTGTATCTGTAGGATCTGAATGTCACATTTAGAGATTAATTTACAAACTACATGCATCTTGGATTAAGTGCAAGAGTTGTTTTTTACAAGCATATTTATGCACAAAATATTCTCAAAATGAGGTTTTGGCACAAATATGTCTCCAAACTATTGCTATGTGCACGCATATACTGTACTCAAAAATGCATTGTCGTAAATGTATGCCAAACCCACAGTCTCAAGACTAGTATCCCTGTGAAGTATTACACTTGCATGTGTATCATACAGTCTTTTTTTTTTCATTTTGTTTTATTTCCTGCCTGTCTGTTTTTAATCTGCTGAGATTTTCTTCAGTTCCCCTCTCTTAGTATTCAGTGGAGCTGATCTGTTCATGCATTGGCATTGTTTGGAGCGACAAGTTATTGCCACACCTCAAGCAGAGGTTTTCAATACAATGCATCCTTTCTAATTTTTCATCCCTTTGCTCATCCTGTCAGCTCCTTTCTCTGTGAGTCATATATTTGCTTTTAGAATAATATGTATCATCATGACACATTATTTAAAATGATTTTAATTTCAATATTTAATTTTAATTTAAAGGTGCTCTAAGCGATGTCACGCGTTTTTAAGGCCAAAACATTTTTTGTCACATACAGCAAACATCTCCTCACTATCCGCTAGCTGCCTGTCCCCTGAACACACTGTAAAAAAACGCGGTCTCTGCGGACACCCCAGGCTCCACAAACAGCTACAAAAACGAACTCTAGCGACCCGCTCTAGGAAACATAACAAACTGTTCCAGCCAATAACCGACAAGAAGTGTTTGGGGGTGGGTTTGAGGGGTTAGTGCGCGGATGAGGAGGAGGGAGGGTCTAGCTAGCCTCCGTTTTGTTTGACAATAGTTCGAACGTCAACAAGAAGTGATGTCACTCAGGATCGCTTAGAGAACCTTTAATATGACATTTTTAATTATTTTTTTAAAACCATTGCTTTTTATTCACATATGTCTTCACTATACAGATGAATAAGGTCAATAAAAATTAACAATAAAATTAACATAAAAGTTGACAAATAATAATCTTAGTATTGCAGTATATTTTGTATTACTTTTTTTCTGTATTCACTCTTGTGAACCGCAGGAAATGTCATGATGATATTCAGGCCAGTGTGATATTGCTGTTAGATAACACTTTGATGAACTTCGTTAATACTAAGTAACTTAGAAATTTAGACACAGTATTGCCAGTTACTTTGTGTAATTTTGCAGTACCGCTCCAACCGAAGTCAAAGCAGAATTAACTGTTGCACGTCTTTGAGCAGCACTGAATGAATCAGTGTTCTTGAAATTATCGAATATGATGAGTCTATGATGAGAATATATGATTCAATGACTCATTCATAAAGACAGTTGCTGAATAAATCAATGTAAGCTCCAGAGTCACTTCAAAATCCACACCAGTAATATACAGACAGAGAGTGTGTGTGTGTGTGTGTGTGTGTGTGTGTGTGTGTGTGTGTGTGTGTGTGTGTGTGTGTGTGTGTGTGTGTGTGTTGTGTGTGTGTGTGTGTGTGTGTGTGTGTGTGTGTGTGTGTGTGTGTGTGTGTGTGTGTGTGTGTGTGTGTGTATAAGCTGGATATACTGTAATGTATGTATGATACTGTGTGATGAATTCATATCCTAAAGGCACATCTGTTTAATTGAGCATCAGAAATCCAATGGACCTAATCCAGACAAAGTGTGTATGTGCTGGTTGGCTGCAAATAATATTCTACTAAATAGTATTGGGTCTCTTGTCTCTTCGCTAAATGTCAGAGCAATTTTGCAAAATTGCTCTCATCTCTGGAGGCTGCAGTACGGCTGGAAATCCAGACAGATTTAAGACGTTGAAGGGCAAATGTAGTGCATCTGTCAACACGCAGATGTCATGTGAACATGATCCACTTATAGGGCACTACAGCCCGCCTTACATGGAGATTAATTATGAATGGTTTTTAATGTGTCCTACTTAAATTCAGACAAATATACTTCAGCTTATGTATCATTTTTATAGAGTCACATACTTTATATCACATATGTTTTCTCTCTCTCTCTCTCTCTCTCTCTCTCTCTCTCTCTCTCTCTCTCTCCTCTCTCTCTCTCTCTCTCTCTCTCTCTCTCTCTCTCTCTCTCTCTCTCTCCTCTCTCTCTCTCTCTCTCTCTCTCTCCCAGTGAAATGAAGAAGGCGCTGGTTGAGGAGGGCAGTCGGTCTGTTCTGCTGTCACGGCAGCACAGGTTTAATGAACGCTGCTGCATCCGCTGCTGTTCTCCCTTCACCTTCCTGCTCAACCCCAAGCGTTCCTGCCTGGACTGTTGCTACAACGTCTGCAAGGGATGCTGCACCTACAGTAAGAAGGACAAAGGATGGCTGTGCTCCGCCTGCCAGAAGACCAGGTCAGTATTGTCGTGCTAACAAGATCTGTTGTGGTTTGGAGATAGAGTGAGAGCAAGCTCTGTCAGGGGGCTTAATTGGGAAACACCTGCAGGTTAAAGGCTCACGATGCTTCTGTTAGTGGTTGGTATTAGGGGTTAAAACTAGGGATGAATGTTTTAGTGAAACGTATTGGTTATTGGTTGATATTAGAGATTGTTTAGTAGTAAAGTGCACAGTTATTCTAAATCAATCTAAACTAAATCTATTGTAACTGAAACAAAAACAACATCCTGACCTGAAGAGTTCAGGACTAGTTCTGTGAATGGACAGTTTTAATGTGAAAATGTGTTTATAACAGGGAACTTCAGACAACATTGTTCAAGCCCCTCTACAGTCATCAAAATAATTAGGCTATGTATAATACAAGTATACAGCATTACATGATATGCACTCAGAAGCCTTTATAAATGTCACAGAGTGCTGTTGATCACAATACTACTTAAAGACAGAAACAATGTTTGTGCTTCTTATGCTTGCTGCTTAAAAATGTCACAGCACGATGTATTCAAATCACATAGAAACACAATAAAAAGACAGAAAGTCACCATTAAACACTCTGCTTCCAATGGTTAGCAAAATCAATTTAAACCTAAATTGTAGGAATGTATTTGTCCTTCAGAGTGCATCTCTGTTTCTATGTGATGTGAAAACGTAGTGCTGTGACATTTTTAATTAAACCCAAGAGCTTTACAAGCTTTTGTCCTACAAAAATCTTTCAGTCCTATACAAAACATCATGTTTATTTTCAAAAGGGTTGTTTCTTCTCTTTACTACCTGTACATACATACACACTCACTCACACTTGAACAGAAATTATGTCCATCAGTGGAATTGAATTTTGATACTACACACATCCACTCTAGATTTATCTCACGTTATAAAACTGATGCTTATTCCAGTTTTTATATCAAATGTCAGTGTATTAGAACATTACTGAATGGAAGCAGACAATTTAGATTTTTGCTATGTTTATAGACAGATAGGTATATACAGTATGGCATAACCTATATACAGTTGCTTATTTTGTCTAGTCAATTACATAAATGCATAAACAAGTCATTTCCATTAACAGAATAAAATGCCTTTTTCTTTTTTGTGGGAAAAATAAATTTGTCCTCAAGGAGTATCTGGAGTCTGTACATAATGGTGAAAGGACACAGAATGCTATTTTTAAGCAGGAAAACAACACCGTGTTGTCTTTACTAACCTCTCATATTTCTCTGCATATTTAAAAAAAACAGATGATAACAACATGGTTGTCAATGTAATATTGCTAACATAATTGTTGATTTATACACAATTTTGGCTTTGTCCCTGGAGCATAAGATTAAAGATTCTTCTGATTTTTTAATTTCCTGCTTTTAGAGTTTTTCAAAAAAAAAAAAAAAAAATATATATATATATATATATATATTATTATTATAAATATATTATTATATATATATATATATATATATATATTTGAAACTATGAAGCAGTTTTTTTTTCTTGTCTTTTTAACAACATTTCTTACTGTGTATACCAACTAAACAATAATTGTATATGTCCCTAGCAGGCAATACCTCTAAAAATACTCAATTTAATTCAGATTATTGTTGGACTTCTGCTATCAGTGGCATGGCAACATTGAGCTATTTGTCTTTCGGGCAGTCTGTACTTTGTATACTAGTATAATCACAGTCTTAACAGCAAACAAGGTCTTTGATATTGAGCATGCTCAAAAGTGCATGTCTACTCTGACCTTTCTGTCTATGTATTATTTGTATGCGCTTGTTGATCATAGTACCTTGTGGCTATGATTATAGGACAAATGTCATACTCTGCATAATCACAGCACACTGTACTTATATTGTCAAAGGTTTTAATCAGTGTAAACTAAACAAAATTTCAGGAATGCCCTTAAATAACCACAATAATGTGGCCTTGTTTGTGTATTTTCAGGCTGCTGAAGACCCAGTCACTGGAATGGTTCTATAATAATGTGAGAAGGCGTTTTAAAAGGTTTGGCAGTGCTAAAGTGTTAAAGAACCTCTACAGGAGGCATGCGGCCGAGCGTGGAGTGCTAGCAGAGCCTACAGGTACTCGCCATCTGGACTTTTGTATGACCTTCCTTTAAAATAATAGATGTTTTCACACTATTTTATAATGTATTTTGTTATATACTTGCTATGTTTTGGAATTAAAAGAGCTGTTTACATGTTGCATATTTTTTAAGAGTTTCTCCATTTCAAATACCATCTGCATCCGGAGGATATTTCAGTTTTGGATTGTCCTTCAAGCTCTAGCACTGTCTTTTACACTGTTCATGTTTGCATCTATTAGCACTAATTCATAAGGGCTAAGGATAGAGCAGGCAGGGATACTATAATCTGATTTACCTCCTGTCTCTCTGATTTAGCAGGAGCAGGATTTAAAAAAAAAATCTGTTTACGGAGGAAAGTTCACTGTACAGTTTGATATGTCCTGATTGATTCCTGCCCAATTGGATTCCTAACATTTAAATAATGAATAAAAATTGCATATGCATATTTACATTACTTAGTACTTACTTAATCAGTAATTTAATCACTTTCCTAAATTAAAAAATGTAGTGGAGCACAGAAAGAAATTAATCAGAAATTAAACATATATTTTCAATGCAAAATACTTGACTATTATTTTAGTAATAGTAAAACCCACTGTAAAAATATTAGGCCCATCCATCCATCTGAACCTGCACAATACATAGTTATTTACAATAGACAGTTGTTATTTTTTAAAGTGGTAGAAAAAGTACAGCTACTAATAGCCAGAAATATACTACAATACACCTTTGTTTGGAAGTATAGAAAAATCTCAAAGGTTATTTTCCACACCAGCTCGAAGGCTCCTTTGCTTGTGTTTGTGGGCACAACGAGTTATGATCTGTCCTCAGCCTCCGTTTCAGTTTTGCTGTGGTCTGTGAACAAATGTCTTCTCCATTAAGAGAAAGGCAGTTAAACGCAAGGCCAATGGCACATTAACAATGGATGACCATGACTGTGGTTGTTTGTCACCTCAGCAGACCCCTGTAACCTCTGAGGAAGAATAGCTCTCTGTGGAAGAGAGAAAAAAAGCATTGCAGTGACAATGAAAAATAAAGAGCTTCGGACACAAAACTCTCTGCACGATGGGGTCAGGCCTTGAAAATGTGATGTAGAGAAAAGCTAGAAAGATAATCTGTTTGAGTTTAACGTCGGACAAGTGCTAAGAATGGAGCAATAAGCTGATAGCATTATAGGATAGGTTTTTAAGCTGCAACATCAGTCTTCAGCTTTATCTAAGCTAGATTTATAACATTACTTTGATTTGCTCTGCAGTAGAGAGTAGGCGTAAACATTGGCTCATTGTAAAGAGGTAGCAGGTGACTTCAGAGGCAGTTTGACCTTCACCGGATCAAGGGAAGCACTTTACAGGGCTCTATGTGGAGCTGAGGCCATATTGATATGTCAGTAGTTACCCATCAAATGATTTGTCATCCGACTGCTCTCTGAGACTGAGACAGTGTCTGTCAGAGAGAGAGAAACCTGTCGACTGCGCTATTAAATCATGTGTCGCAGCTGGAAGTGCTGTCGAATCTCTCAGGAAGCTCTTGTCAACAACAAGAACAACAACAACAGAAATGTGTGATGCAAATGGTTATACTTAATCTTTCCTTTTTCATATTGAGCCACTCTCTATATACCACTTTTGTCCTCGCTTATCAATATTGAGAATATTATTTTACTAATGGAAAAAAAAAAGAATATTAGGAACAACTAGAAACCCACAGATTTTATTTTGTGGATGTTCTATTTCATTAAATATTGATGCCTTCAGAAATTGAGGCTCCAGGCTTTAAGTGTTTCTTCATGGAATGCAACATATATTTTCTAAATGTATACATCTTCTCCAACTGAAAATGTATCAATTATAAAGAGTTATTAAAGTTGTTTTGATGAAATGAGCTGTAATTTTGTTTTGCACCAACAGAGGGGAGCACTTATGAGGAGAGCATCTGCAATGAAAGTAGCGTGTATGAGAGTGACTCCACGTTCTACAGACAAAGTGAAGGTTTGTTATCAAATATACTATTTATGGTTTTTTATATCAATAGTTTTGTTTTTATTAGTTTCATTCAGTGAATATTTGAAAACACTTCACTGCAACTATATGGCAGCATTTTTTATCTATAAAGGCTTTAATTATTATGTCTCTCTCCAGAGCACAGCATGGAGGAGACTATTAGCGTGGCAATGCGTGTGGCAGAAGAGGCCATAGATGAAGCCATTGCTAAGGCTGAGAGCCAGACTGACAGTCAAGTAAGAATTTCCCTATATAAGATCATTCATTTATTCTTGATAAATTGGTGAGTTTGTCATGGCAACTGTTTGAAAATTTATTTTGTAGGAGAAGCAGAACGAAGCTCATTATCTGCGAGAGAACAGAGCAGAGCTGATAGAGGAATTGACCAAAACTATAGTACAGAAAGTGAGTAACGCATGTCAGCAATGACCTTTCATGAGGGTAGAGTTTTACATTGTCCACAATTCAGTGTGCAGTGATTAAATAAACTAAATTAATACTTCAGCAAGGATGCATCAAATTGATCAAAAGTGACAGTAAAGACATTAATAATGTCTATTTCAAATAAATGCAGTTCTGTCCTGACAACCCTAGGAGTGTTTGTCATAGTAATGGGTATGACAATTTTGATATATTTGGTCTTGACGGTCTTGAATAGATCTGCTATGCTGCGGCTGCTGCAGAGCAAGTACGGGACTTGCTTTTGCCAATACATACACAACACTAAGCTGTGAGCAAGGCCTATTAGCCTGCGCCATCTAGAGTTTCATGACAGAACTTTGTATTTCTTTTGAACTTTCCATTAATAAAATATTCCTGAAAGAAATGACCATATTTTCCTCAAAAATATAAAGCAATCTGTATCTCTATATTCACACTCTTGATTTGACATCAAGAGACCATGAAGAATTTTATTATGTGAACTATGTTGTGTTGATATAGTTTTATTTTAAATTCTAAGTTATAATTATTACTTAGTATATATCATTTTAAATTATTATATACATTTTAAATTATTATAATATTATTTATGAGTATTGACAATGTTTGCATAAACTTATTATATTGGAATATTTAAACAACAGATTGTCCACCGGAGGATGGATCCGTCTGAGATTCAGTCTGGATGTAATCTGGACCGGTTGCCTGGCCAGAACAATGATGGGACCTCTCCTGATCAAACCCAGAGTGCCTTTGATGCTTATCTCTGGGTACACTGGCCTTTTATTTTTTTCAAAGACTCAATCACTTGCAATTTTGGCCGCTTTTGAGATGCACTATTGAATGCACTGACTCTGTAATGCTTTTGTATTGCTCTTTTGCTTCTCCTTTCCCCCCAGAGGTCTTACTCAGCTTTCTGTCTCTTGACTGATGAGAAAACAGACCAGCATGCTAACACTGGGTCAAGGCCTTCAGCTTCTAAAAGTCATGCTCTGGAAATGAAGAAAGAAGAAACGATGCCTGTCCAGGCCATGCCTAGCTGGAGGAGTGTTGACAGACTGGACAATTCCAGTTAGATCCTTGACTTAATCCATATGATTCTTAATCAGTTAATTAATGCTTCTTGCTGACAACAGACAGATTTTAAAAGAATTTATACTTGTTTGAACTGTTGATCACCTCCATTTATATACATGTCTAAATGCTGTGTATATGTCTTCAGTGTTACAGAGTCCTGATGGGAACTGGATTGCTTATCAGAGCAACTTGCTCTCTCGACCGAGCCTTTTAACTAAGCGCAAAAGTCTTGTCTACAGTGTCTTAGAAAGGGAGTCTGGCGTGGGGTCAGCTTACGACGAAATGGGCTCCGAAACAGAGCCCGAAGCTAATGGAGGCTATGGCGCTGCACTAGTTGAGTTTCGTCGGAAAATGTCTGCCAATAAGCATTTGAGTTACACAGAATCCTACAGCCGGGAAGCAACCTTGCCTTTGGATGCACAAGCACAAAATATCACTGCACACACCTTGAATGCTGACACTGAGAACTCCTCAGGACCAGATGGACCAATGCCCAAGTCCCACAAAAACATGCTGCCCTTCCTGAAGAGAAAAGTGCCACTAGAGCAGAGGCGGCTCTCATCCGCCCGCCTCTCGAACATCATGGATGTTAATTCTAACCCAGGAGGGGCTGAAAGCAGTGAGGATGGCTTAGAGGACAGCAGGGTCAAGAGATCACGACGAAGGAGGAAAAATAAGAGAGAGGAGGCAGAGTGGAAAGGGCAGTCAGTATTGTCTTCGGCTGTACCGGTGAGAATGACTGTTTGTTGTACAACATGAATTGGCTTTGATTTAGAGCAGGGGTTTTAAAACGTTTAATATCAAGTACATATAATATAAAAATATAAAGACTGAGATATATTTCCACATATAAAGACCTCTTTATACTGTGTTGTTTCCAAAATTAAATGATTGGTACCGAACCAAAACAAATGTCAAAACAAGTAATATCTTCTGAATTTTAATTGTATTTATTTAATTCACAAAGTATCTGTTTTGTACCCACTATTACTTTAATATAAGATTTATGAACCTATAAAATAAATAATAAATTAAATGTTTTACTATTAAAAACTGTCAGTAGAATAAAAAATAAAAAATTGCAATTAAACATTTAATAAATTCAGAATGAATTAATCTTGTGTCTTTTATATAGACATTATATATATATACACAGTACACACTACTGTTTAAACATTTGAGGTTGGTAAGATTTTAAAAAAAAAAAAAAACGTTTTTGAAAGAAGTCTCGTGCTTAACAAAAATAAAAGTATTGTGAAACATTATTACAATTTAAAAGAACTGTTTTCTAATTTAATATATTTTAAAATGTCATTTTTGGCAAAACTGAATCTTCAGTGTCGCATATATACTTTTTTTGCAACAATGTAAAGTATATACTGTGGCTTTTCAGCAATTTAATTAATCCTTGCTGAATACAATTATACATTTATATTAAAAGATTCATATTTTAAGGTAATATGGTAGCTTTAAAGGGATACTCCACCCAAAAATGAAAATTCTGTCATCATTTACCCTCAAGTTGTTGCAAACCTGTATGAGTTTCTTTCTTCTGCTGAACACAAAGGAAGATATTTTGAAGAATGATTGGAACCAAACAGTTATCTGGCACCATTGACTTCCATAGTAGAAAAAAAAAATACTATCGAAGTGAATGGTGCCAAAGTTCTTCGAAATATCTTCCTTTGTGTTCAGCAGACGAAAGAAACTCATACAGGTTTGCAACAACTTGAGGGTGACTAAATGATGACAGAATTTTCATTTTTGGGTGGAGTATCCCTTTAACATCCCTAAAATACATTTTATGAAATCCTTTTTTTCTGTTTAAAAAAAATAATATATACATATATATGTATATTTCATGACTATGATTCTTTATTGGCAGGATTCCAATAGCCAACTCTCAGATTCTGTGGTGAAGAGTCGTCATGTGAAACAAGACTTGCCTGGAAAAAGACCATGTGATCATGCTCTGGAAGATGACACTTCTGACACTGCTACCCCTGACATCTTGAGCTCTGGAGCTGTGACCCCTGATCCATTTGGACTTGATCTCAGTTCTCCTAGCAATTCGAATCATATAGCCCTTGGTGTGGTTGGATCTTTAGATCAGCAGTTGACTTCCAAACTGAAAGAGCTGACCAGTCAAGTCAGAGAAACACAGCTTTCCTCCTCTGAGGATGAATTGGACAGGTTGGAGTATCAAATGTGGGATGAAGATGATGAAACAAAAGCAAAAGTGGGAGATGAAGTCATATTGAAGATTGAGGCTGTTGCAAAAGAAAGATCAGATGAAATTGAAGCCACAAATCAAGTAAGGAGAACTGAGATGTTGAAAGAAGATGATCTGACTTTCAAACTCAGAGAGTTGACCAGTCAGGTCAGTGAGACATTACTTTCCTCCACTGATGATGAACTGGACAGGTTTGAGGATCAAACTGTAAATGAAGGCATACATCAATCAATGATAACTGAGATCCTGGTGGTAGATGACAGAACAGATAGAGACAAAATGATACAACGTTACAAAAAAAACTACAATCATGTGGAGAAGATGGTTGAAAAAGCAGAAAAAGAGAGATCAGAGAAAAAGCAAAAGGACACTGTGGCAGAGCAAGACATTAGTAAGCAAAAGGACACGAGGGAGACGCAAATGTCAGAAGAAATGAGCTCTGGGAGCCAAAAACAGACGCCCGCAGAGACAGATGCACAAAATGAGATCGCTAGTAAGAGAAGTGAAGAGACAAAGAACAAGGGAGATGTTCAGACTGAAGAGATAAAAACAGAAATAAAAGATGGTGGAAATGTGGGTGAAGGTCAGCAGAGCAGAGCTGAGGATACAGAGATGATCGATCATATTGAGAAGCAGGGACAGGCCTTATCCTCTGAACTGGCTTTGAATAGATTTATAAGTGAAGATGGAAACATGGAATTTGATAGGATCATCGATGCTGTAGTGAAGGCTTTGGATGACATGGAAGATAACATAGAAGCTTACACTAGTGAGGGGGTATTTTTAGATGGGGAGGGAAGTGAGGGAGAGAAACTAGAGATGATGGAAGAGAAGGAGAATGTAACTGAACAGGACATGGATTGCAAGACGACATTTGAGGTATGCTTTGTTGGTGGACAATCGAAGGTACAGGAAAAAGAAATGAAGGAAGAGGGCAAAATCAATAAATTTGTGGCACTAAAGAACCACAGAGAATATACTGAGACAGAAGACAAACAATGCATCACATCATCAGAAGAGAGCGTTAGAGGGAACGATGGCAACAGTCAAGGTGACGTGGTTAAAATGAAGAAGCAGAGGGACAAGGACCCCATAATTCAACACAAAGCCCCATCTGGTCAGAAGGAATATCTTTCACCAGAGGAGATCTACAAGGTAACAACTATACAATAACCGTATTACAGTAAACTATAACTGTACTACAGTAAACACTTCAGGCTGCAGTAACCTGCTTGTATCTAACATGCTTTATTTCATCTGCTAATTAATCTTCTCATGTCATTCTATGTCTTCTGCCTCTTTTTGATCTTTATTAGGATGCACACGTGCTGGACAAAGAGAAAAACCTAAATTTTATCTCCAGTATATTACAGCAGGTGATGATTGTATGCTAATATGGATAGGATGCTCTCATTTACGCAGTCATAATTTACTAAGCTATTGTATGTGGCCCTTCCTCTCTTAGTTTTCATCTGCTGTCTGACTCTTGGCTCACTGTGTATTACATTTACATTTGACATATTTTACTTTCTGTTTGGGCTGCAGAATTAATCAATAAATAGTTATGATTACAGCTGCCACTGAAAAAAATGTGGATTCAAGTTGGGTGAAAGGCTTATATTTATATTGTGGTGTTTTTGTAGTGTTGCGCATTGTAACAATTCTTAGAATTTCTCTCAAGTATGGAAGACTGCCAGATAAGAAAAAAAAATGCTTTGGTAAATCATAATAATGACATACAAAGCATAAAATGTTAAAACTGACATGCTAAGTCATAATTATGAGATAAAAAGTTAAAATCATGACATAAGTCAAATTATGAGGTGGTCTAACATAATTAGGACATAAAAAGTCAAAAAACACTCTTAGCTCGCTATTCTTTATATAATTTATTTATTATTTAAATAATGGTCTCATGCTGCTAGGTTGAACAATATTTATCCGTTTAGTCGCTGTTTTGATTTTCTGCATGTAACAATAAAATCCAAACAATTCAACATCTCAGTTTTAGATGTGTAGCCCACATAAAGAATATGGCATGCAGTTGGCCCATACAAAAAAACATATTTTAATGTTACAATATAAAGTTGACAGTTATGATTTTGTGAAAATTGCGCAGCCCTACATTGTGCTGCTGCAGGTGTGACTTTATGCCCCATTCATTTCCATTCATATGCATGTGAACGTTAGTGTATTCACTTTACAGTACCTTCCTCTATGTATTTATCTTGAACAGAAGTACTCGGCTGTATCACTGCGCGGCATCACCTCAGAGGTGCTGAAAGTACTGAACGCCACTGAGGATCTTATTCACGGATCAATGGGAAACGGACAAAGCCAAACAGACCGCAGTGACGTCTCAAGCATTCCCCCTGCCGAGGCCAGAAGACTGGACGAGCAGCTCAGCAGACTGGAGGAGAACGTATGCATTCTCTCTGAGATGAACATTTGTCACGCCACTGGGATTTATGAGCTGCTTCTCAGTTTGTTCTGATTGATTCCACTGTGTGCAGGTGTATGTGGCGGCAGGGACAGTGTACGGGCTTGAGGCTGAACTGGGGGATCTGGAAGAGTGTGCGCGCAGCATCGGTGGATCCACCACCGAAAAAGAGCTGGCTCATCTGGAGGACCAGGTGGCCTCTGCAGCAGCTCAGGTGCAGCAGTCTGAGCTCCAGGTGTGTTCGGCCTGGACGCTGTGCTCTCTCTCTCTTTCTGAAACTCATCAGCAGCATCTCATCGCTCTGAAGATGCAGTTACACTTCATTTAATGAGCCGTATAATAGTGTTTTAACTTAGTAGTTTTTGTTAATGGAAACAAAGCTGAAATAAAATACAAACACACATACACACACATATATATACGTATATGTATGAGATAAAAATAACTTAAATGAAAATTAGAACTTTTGTCTTGGTAACTAACTGATATAAAATAAGTTGAAGCACTACAATTACTAACTTTTACTGTAATAAAAATAAAGGGAAATATAAAATAAAATAAAAAGGACAAAAGTGTATAGCAACTAAAATTAAAATGAAAACTGAATATATAAAACCGAATTATTATTAAAATATTAATAAACATTAATGCCAAATTGGCAAAACCAGCTTTCCAGAGGTTTTTAACACTATAAATACTTTATAGAACTAAGCAAACATACAAACCATGGTGTCCCAAAACTGGCAATAGCATTTTACATAGCAGTCTTCTGTAAAGCCTTACTGTACACAATACACATTCTGTCATTTCCATATCTGCCTGCCTTAATCTGCTTTTTCCCCCCAGGTTTCAGACATTTCCTCAAGAATTGCGGCTCTGAAAAATGCAGGTCTTAATGTAACTCCACAGACACAATTTACCAAGGTCAAGACTGTAAAAACCAAGGTATTGTCTTCAAATTTAAGTATACAAATTCCTACATGCTCATATGACTAATTATGACTATAACTGTTGTAAGGGTTAGGGTTGGACCAATCAGTCCAACATCAGTTTTCGATAAGCGGGTGAAGGTTTACCGGGTTACTGACTTTTCAGCGTGGCAAAGTCATTTAATTACCTCTTTGTTTCATTTGACTCCAAAAATGTAAAAGATTTCATTGATGTTTGTCAATTATTACATTTAGGTGAATGCTTGATTATTCTATTTAACTCTTTATTGAAATTACACCCGTTCATCTGGAATCCTATAACACAGTCTCGCACCGGCTGGGTATACAATCTCATAACCGCAAGCTCGTCATTCTCGGTCATTAGACAAAGTGGCTGGACATCCTAGACGGCTGTACTCCACTTTGCCCATTCTAGAATATTATTATTATAATTATTTATCCCCCATAGATCTGGGGCCTCATTTATAAACGTTGCGTACGCACAAAATAAGGCGTACGCCGCTCTCTAAGCAATAATTGGTATTTATAAAAAGCAAACTTGACGGGAAAATGTGCGGTCCTTCACACAAGCTCTGACCCAGGCGTACGCACAAAAACGGGTGAAATGAGAAATGGCGACACCGTCGGCAGATAGAAGAAACACATGAAAGTGTGTCAAAGTGTAGACCTTTGTGTTAAAGAAATGGCAATACTGCCTCTCATAAATAAAATTAAGACTTCACAAAGCAAGTATTACAATTAACAGCTACACGAACACCTGTTTGATCGATCTGCAGTGTAAAACAAACAAAATCAAACGAAGATTACAACAGAAATGCAAATTAACACATATTTGCAAAAAGAAAAGTGAAATATGTTCTGCAATAATATTGGCATGTTATGCAATTCATCCTCATAACACATCTGTAGCTTGTCAGATGCAATCAAATGGATGGAAATAAAATGCCATTAGGCCTATGCCATCACAATAATGGAGCGCTAGACGCTTTTTTTGCATCGACTTTGATGTCCGACCATTTCTGTTTTATTTCGGCCACTGTCCGAGGTTGTGAGGCTGCAGCATTAACGGCGTCTGCAACCTTTTCCCACTCAAGTGCCTTTTTGGCATTAGTAATGCCCACACTGTGCCCTCCAACAACATACGCACGGTTTTATAAATCCGAATATTTCTGTGCGTACGCACGTCCTATGTTTCATCCGTACGCCACTTCTGACGCAAATCCTACGCAAAGTTTTATAAATGAGGCCCCTGATCACACTTAATTAAGGAAAGACTACATCTAACCAGAGGTCACGACCATTGCCATAAAACCAAGCTGACCAACTTAACTACTTTTAATGGTAACTTTATAAAATCATGCAGTGGTTTCCCACGTACTTAGTTAGAATAATACTATAAAATAATCAGAGGTTGAGGCTCACCCTATTTAGATTAGTCTAACAACACACTGTTGTTCTTAATGGAAAACCCATTATTAGCCTCTGCAGTCTAAGTATACATGACTTATGCCAATGTGTTAGTCGGATCTCTAAAACTTCAGTCGGTGTGCTCCTCTGCTCCACCTAAACTGGATTTTAGTCCGTTACTAACCTGAGTGTAGAATTGCGGTATTATGGACTTAACGTAATCTACTAGAGTTAATAATTTCAGAGCAAGTCTAATAATGCATAAATGCAAATGTAACCATTTATTATTAGTCAGGTAAATGTATCATGCCAATTACATAATCAATTTAAAGATTCTCAATACAATAACATCGAATGCTCAGAGATAAAGAGTAAAAGATGCATACCTGACATTAGAAAAAAATACATAATGCTCCACATTACTTCTGTGGAGATGAGACCATTGTACCAGTCGCACTGAGACATTTTAAATGATACCAAACGTGACTGTTAATTCACTTGTATTGACATAGAACGTTATAATTTTTATATAATCTTTCTAAGTGAATTGAGGGAAGAGAAGGATGTGTAAAGGGAAGGAAGTGGGGGAGATGGATCAAATGTGAAGGGAGGACAGGAGGAAAAATAAGCTTTCCCGCAACTTCATCTGTGGGGTGTGGAGACAAATGGCAGTACAGTATGTGTTTGTGTTGTCCATATCTCAGGAGATCAAAGTATCTGAGGTTCTGTTTGTCTTACACTGTCATAATACTTTTGTTTCAGACACAAACCATCAGCTCATCTCGGAAACTGAGGAGGCGACTGCCAGCACCTCCAATACAAGGTACAAGAGCTAATCATATTTTAAAGATGTTGCCTGTGTAATTATTTGTGAAATGTGTAATTCTTATTTTAACATTCTGCATAAATTTAATATATTTCCATTGCATTATATTCTAAGGATTCAAAACAGACATCTGATGTTGGCAATGATTTGAATCTCCCATTTTATCTGTAAATTTCAGATAAAGAAGCATAAAGAGGATATAGGAGACATCAGCAAGCATCATCACAAAGTTAAATAACTAAAAACCTAAAAAGCCACTGATCACATGTGCCTTGAAGCTCATGGGTCATAGAAAATATTTTATGAACTCAAGCTGTGGTGGGATAGATTCAAATGACTGATGTATCGCTCATGCAGTGATGCCATATTACACAAACAAATAACTCTTAGATCAGGTTGCTTTATTACCTCTCTCTCCTCCTTAGTAGTGTCTGAATTATTTTGAAGTAGTTACTAAAATGTAATAACTAAGTAAATGTAAGATGTAAAATTATGATGTGGAGCTTTGTTTTGGCATTTTGACCATTACTGTGAATCAAACTCATCATTCAATTAAACTTTTAATAATAAAAAAAATACTGTTACAGAAAGTATGCTAAAATCTAAGAATGTTTGTAAAATAATTGTTACCATTGACTTCCATTTTATGGATAATTTCTCAAAATTCTTTTATGTTCCACAGATGAAAGAAATACCTATCCCTTTCATTTCTCACTGTCAATATATAGATATATACAATAGCTGCGTCTGAAATTGCATACTCTCTTGAGTAGGTACTTATTTTGAATAAGTAATTATGTAATGAGCTCTAACAAAGTACATTCTATGTAGTATGAATGTTTGTTGTATGCACCACCATATGCACACTTCAGAAGTATGTCATTTGGGTACTCTTTGCCTGAGTATTGTTTTTCACCTACTATATAGTAGGGGAGTATGCAATTTTGGATGCAGCCAATGTTTGCACATCTGACCAAATATTTCCTGCATTCATTTTTTTTTAACATGATTTCTCTGTCAGATTCTAGATTCTAGCCATGTGTAAGCTAAATGAATCACAGTTATGTAGAACATGAAAACTATATATTTGCTCATACTGTAAATTTATGGTTTTAGATTTGATAATAGAGATTTACGAGCAATTGTAAAAACATTGATTTATTGTATATGTGTAAATTAATAAATTGAATTTTTTAGTTTGATTATATTTCAATTGTAGTAAATGTTATTTTTGTTAACAGATTTTATGGTGTTCATATACTGAAATCATTGTTGTTGAGATCTATATTTCAGTTGTTCAGAGTAAAATATACCAATCAAAATACATATTTCAAAGCACACAGATATTATGAGGAGAACTGAGAGATGTCGATGATCCAATACCTTGGATGTGCATGTTTTTTGAGAGTGCTATGTGTTTTCTGCGTTTGATCATTATTGTATCTCATTATTAAATCATCTAAATTGACAACATGTATGTTAGAACCTATACCGGTTAGTTCATGCGTTCATGACATCAAGGCTAGATTATTGTAATACTATTATGGGTGGTTTCCCTGCACGCTTAATAAACAAACTACAGCTGGTCCAAAACGCAGTAGGTAGAGTTCTTACCAGAACCAGGAAGTATGACCATATTAGCCCGTTTCTGTAAACACTGCATTGGCACTGCCTGGACACGACGACAATGCAGTCACTGTGAAGGCCTCCTTCCCTTCACCTTGTACAGATAAAACATTGTCGAGATAATTCCGGTTCACGTGGCTACGCGGAAGCGATACAAAATTCTGTATTATACATTTTTCAAGGCTTGTACCATGGAACCTTTATTCTAGAGCTGCTGTAAAGCCAAAACAATCTGTTACTTTAAATTCCTATTATCACTGTAAAGCTGCTTTGAAACAATCTATATTGTTAAAAGCACTATATAAATGAAGGTGACTCAGTGTTTCTCTCATACACTGCAAAAATATTTTAATCAAGAAAATTTCAAAGATATAGCGAAGTAAGGATTCTTCTTTACAACTAGATGATCAAGAATTATCCACATAAATTTAGATTGATTGGATCAGTTACACAAGAGTACAAAGGTATTATGTTGCAGAAATACATACAGTATATCCTTCAGGCTTCAATGACGTGTTTGCAATACACCTGCTTTAATGACCCATCTGGTTTGAAGAGGGGCACCAGCAAGGGCAAATCCCAGGAACATTATCAGGTCCTGGTAGAAAGAAGTGGCCCTTTAGAGAGAAAGGTTTTTCCTGAGCACTGCAATTCCACTGGCGTCACTGGGTTGGAAAAACGTTTATGTGTCCACATTGTTTATATTGCACTTTGGTGTGATGGTACAATAGATCTCTCACATTTGTAGCACTCCCTGCTATGAGGTCAAACAAACACCACATTTATCCCAGCAGCCAGTGCAACTTCCTCTCAAAAACAGAGGAACTAATTCATAAACCACTGAATTCACATTAGCGGCGTTCCACGATGAGAAAACGTTCTCTTTGGTCAGCTACAATAAATCCTTCCCTCTGGTCCGTCAGAAACAAGCTCTCTCTCCTGTCTGACACAAGAAAACTGTCTCTAGGGTTCATCATGATGAATCCTTCTTTGTCTTGTCCCATTGCCTCTACCTCGGCATATGACGGATGTCCTGAACCACGTCGAAATGTCATGGCAGGCCAGTGTGTTGGTCGTCTCTAGATATCAAGAACAAAATTACAACATTTTCAAAGCACCTACAAATAATTCAATTTGAAGGCTTGGTTTTTTATACATACGCTACCATTCAAAGGCTTGGGGTTGGTAAGATTTATAATTTTTTTTTAAAGAAATCTCATGCTCAGGCTACATTTATTCTACAAAAATATGGTAAAAACAGTACTATTTTCAGGATTTGTTCAAATTGTTGTTTGAATAGAAAGTTCAAAAGAACATTATACATTTCCATTAGCTGAATATGCTTTAGTTACTTAAAGCTCACCTCTATGAAGAAGAGGCTGGCGCTGGAGGTGGGATGGTAGTACATGTATATAGTGGCCAACACAGCGACCACCATGAGGACCATGGTTACGAGGATGCCAATGAGCAGACCAGTCTGCATCTTCTCCTCTCTCTGTTTCTCTGTAATTTCCATCTGAGAGTCTGAGAGAGAAGAGGATATTTACACCTGCTTGTAAAGAACAACAATCACAACTACATTTTTACATTTTCCGAAAGAAATGTGAGTGGCACTTGCCAAAATTCAGGGCTTTGCTGTGGTATCTGAGTGGTTGCATTAAGGCTTAATACAGTTCATCCAAAATAAAAATCATTTACTCACCCTAATGTCATTGCAAAACCTGTATGACTGAACATAAAATGAGAAATTTTGACAATTGTGTGTTTTTTTGTCAATAAACTAAAAGTCATTGATTGCGGCACCAAATCATTTTGGTTACCGACATTCTTCGAAATATCTTCATGTTCCACAAAAGAAAGAAAGTACAGATTTCGAACAATATTAGGATGAGTAAATGATTATTTTTGGTAAACTGTAAAATGGTGGAAAAAAAGCTTCTTAAAGGCACAAAGAACTGACATTACACTGGTGAAGGCAGGATTAACAGGAGAATTCAATATATGCTGTAAATGGTGACAGAATTTGACAGAATTTTCATTTTGGGGTAAATTATTTAAGGAGCTTTCTTTGCTTCAGGAACTTCAAAGTAACATGCAGCACAGAAATAAAAAATGTATCCATGTTATACAGTGCAACAGATACAACTGTTAGAAGTTTGTTCTGGAGATGAAGGGTCAATTTTGCATTATAGATTAAATGCCGTGTTGAAAAAAGTTATAGCCTGAAGACGGAAGGAGCTGTGCAGGTGTTGTTTTTTTCTTGGTGGCTCTTATAATTGGCCTAATTTGGAAGCAAGGCATACAATAGAGTGCCGAAGTTATGACGTCACTTTGTAGGACAACTCGGATGTTAGCGGCGCATGGGTTCTCTCGATCGAAAAGCTATGCATTTTCCCCATAGACTTTTGGAAAATCGCAAAAAATAAGATCTGTGTTCAACAAAGAGTTGTGACCCTTACACGTTTTGTCTATCAAGATAATCTTTACAAGTTAATCCAAAATTCATACATTTTGAAGCCTAAATAAAGCCGTCAGATATTAAATGCTAACACAATAAAGTTTAAAAAAAACACAAGCCGGTTATAACTGGTGTGTTTTATGTCATAGATCAAAACGTGAAAATATTTAGAGGCTTTGTTGTTAACAGACCTTATTTCAGGCGATTTAGAAAAGACCCATTAAAAAACCCATTGGCCTTGGGGACGAGGGAACCGGAAGTGCTAAAATGCTAACTCACTTCCGCGTTTTGGCCTACAAAGTGACGTCATAACTTCAGCACTCTATTGGGGGGCATACAAACCTCTCAATGATCAGCAGTACATAACAAAACTGATACATACCATCAGTGAGGAAGCTGGTAGGAAGGTTTCTTATGAATAAGGTGTGGCTGGTGATTTTGGTGGAGAGCGAGGAGGCTGACGTGGTCGATGTTGTAGTTGTTGTAGTTATAGATACTGCTGTTACTCCTGTCTGAACAGCTGGAGTGCTGCTTTTAATGAAGGGCCGTTTTCTGTCACAGCTCTGGTTTTTTATCTTAAAATACATCCACAACAAGTCAGTGAAAATGAGAGATGGTGGACTGTAAAAGAGGAAGGAAAGAGGATCTATTCACCTCACTTAAGCACCCACTGTCAACCCAGTCTTGACGATACTGGTCAAAACCACTGGAACATCTGCAGAACAAGCATTATTTGCAGCTGTTGAGTAAATGTAGAGTTGAAGCACACTGCACTTTATCTATCTGGCTATTCACATCAAAAATACAAGTGAACCAAGTGTATACCTCTGTAGGCGATTACACCAGCTACAGTTGAAACCGATCTGAGCCGTAACACACATCTCACAGCTGGAGAACTGAAGGCAGGCTGACAGCAGGAGGAGCAACAGAGCAACGTTTTAACAAAGACGTACTAATTTCTGTTTTAAATGTACTGAAGTCAAACATAGAATTGCTTTTAGTTCTAGGGAAAAACATTAACAAAAATTTCTAAGCACCGCTATTTTCTGTGGATGTGATGTATTTGGTCTAAACTGAATCTAGTTGTATCAGCAGTTCAGACTCACTCGGTAGAGGAAGCATCTCGACAGCAGTGACAGTCATGATTTTGGATTTTAAGAGCTCTACCCGATGATATTCATATATTGTTCTCCTTCTAACATCTGTCATGAAAAAAGACAATGGAAGGCCAGTATCGTTATTGTTAACTAAAACTGTTAAAAATCATGAGCTGAAATAAAATATAAATATTTAATGAGTAACTACTACAAAGGTAATACTACAATAAGGTCCCATTAGTTAACATTAGTTAGTGAATTAACTGACAGTGAACAATTTGGAGTAACAGTGAGCAAACACTCTCAGAGTGAGCTGTGAGCAATTAAGATATGCTGCTGCTTTACAATATAGCGTACATGAATTACCCAGAGTAGATCAGTACAGGTGGAGCTGGGGAAGGTGGAGGGTTTCTGTAAGCACGCTGCACTGCTAAGGCAAATGCTAACCAAGTATTTTAAGGTTGAGCACGCAAGCTCATTGGCTACTGATGCAGCAGGAACCAATCAGCTGTGCCCTATAGAGAATAATGTGATTGCAAGCGGATTGAGTTATAGACCTACTAGCCTGCGCCATGTAGAGTTTCATGGCAGAACTTTGTATTCAAAAAATACAACTCTTCATTGTTTGTTCATGTTATAGCCCAGGACCATTAAGATGAAGTACTACAATTGCTAAAAATTTAAAAATGAAGTTAAAATAAAATAAAATAAATCAAAGCTAAAACGAAATATTGAAAACAAATACAAATCCCATAAAAACTAATAAAAACACATAAAATAAAATTCAAATAAAAACTGAAAATATAAAAAAAATATAAGCAAATTCAAAATATTAATAAATACTGTGATTGTATAAAAAAATACTAAAATAACACTAGTGAAGGCAGAATTAATAGATAAATTAAAAAAAAATATTTTCCCATTCAAGAAGAGTTACTTACTGGGAAGCTGTTCGATCTTATGAAGAACCACAAATGCATCAGAAAGCCCGACTTTCACTGGATGATTCACTGAGCTGATCTTACTAATGTCAATGGGAAGCTAAACGCAGATAAAAGCCGACAATCAGACATTGCATCATCAACACCATTCCCGTGAATACAGCTGCATGTAAAAATTAAGAAGTATCTAAAAAAAAAAAAATCAACCTCTTTATATGCAAAGGTGATTCTTCCATTGTTGTATAACGCTGTCTGGAAGGTGAAACTCCCGAGATGTGATGCATCCTGGAGATACACATGATCCCACTGCACAACAAGAGCTGTGGCTAACAGATAGGAAGTAGATTAATAATACAGCCATTTTAATATCACATTCAGCAATGCCAAAAATTGTCTTTTCCATTTTACCATTATCACAGTACATGACTGTTGAATTCTGTGAGATGCTGAGGTCAAAATTAGCCATGAGAGGAGCGATGTACTGAGTAGCAGTCAGCATTTTGTGGATAACATCTCCAGTGTAGATGAAACCTGAATAAAAAAATTATTAATATTGAACTACCATTCAAAGGTTTTGGGGTCAATAAGAAAGCAATACTTTCATTCAGCGAGGATTGATCAAAAGTGGCAGCAAAGACATTTATAATGTTAATTTCAATGTATCAAGGTTTCCTTCAAAATATTAAGCAGCACAACTGTTTTCAACATTAAAAATAAAAAGAAATGTTTCTTGAGCACCAAATCAGCATATTAGAATTATTTCTGAAGGATCATGTGACACCAAAGACTGGTTCAGATTTGCCATCACAGGAATAAATTACATTTTAAAACATATTAAAACATTATAGTGCACAATTTTGTTTTACTGTATTTTTAATTAAATAAATGTAGCCTTGGTGAGCATAAATAAAACCTTATTTGAAAAAATGATCTTTGTAAAAACATTTATGTATATAAAATATATTTAAAAAGTCAATTTAAAATATATTTGTGAATAATATTAAAATAAAATATAAATCATTCTTTGTTTTGCACTTACCCCCTGTCGCTACATGTATTTGCCTTAATGAATGTCCGTAGAAAGGGAAATTAAAGGACAAATTCACTCTCTATAAAAAAAAATAGAAAAACAACTCAACTAAATTTCATTATGTGCACAAAAATGTGTAACTGTTACAAAAATTTCTTTTAAGAAAACTTTGTAGCAGACGTACCAAAGTTTGTCGATGTGTGTTGGAGAGAATTTCATGAACTCTTCCCATGTTCATTTGCTCAATATTTACCCACAAATCCTTGCCTGCACTGTCTGTGGGCCCATAGAATTTGGATGTGTAGTAGACATGATCCATATCTCTCTGATGAGCAAATACACACGTTATAGAGAATAAAAATAGATAATATATGAGAATATATATATATATATATATGAACATTCCTGGATGTTCACCTTAATGGATAAGTTGTCATGACTGTCATTTGTCACAACTTCAGGAAAGCGCTCTGAATCTAATCTGCTGTGCTCTTCATAGCGCTCCAGACTGATCTCACCCACAGGTTTGGATGAGAGCATCCATCTCTTCCATCTTTTATTGTAAAGCTTGAGGTTTACACCAGCACTCTCTTGCTCGGAGAGACTCTCAAAGGTGAAGTTAGAGACACCTGATGAATTAAGATTATTCACATTTTACAAGCTGCATTGTCTGTTGTTACGCAAAAAGATGCATTAATACACTAAATGCATGCGAATTGTTCTCTGAATCAAAAGGAACATAAATGTTTATGTTTCACATAAAACAGAAGACAACATACTTTCAGCTGTTTTGATAACTGAAGAATGTAACATTGACAAGGATTTTTAGCAGCTGTGGCTCTGCAAATGACCTGTAATGCAAATAAACACAGTTCCTCACATCCTGCAGTGACAGGAGTGTGTCCAAAGTACTTCTTTCACAGAAGAGGGTGAAACATGCTCCGAATTCCTCATAGTGCTGGACGGGTGGAGTGTGAGGGCAGGGCAGTGTTTTGACTGGGGTAACACACAGTTCTTCCCAGTGTCCTTCTCATTTGAATTCTGCCAACGTTTTTTCTATACATTTTTTTGTTTCGTTTGGCATTGTGACATGTCCTCTGGTCTATTACATGCTGACAGATCGCAGGGTGCAGTGAGCAGTCATGTGCCAAAAATGGCCTGCATGAGCAGTAGCTACTTGATGAGTAAAGATATGATGATAAAAAGATAAATTATTATACAGTTACACTGCTTAATGTCTAAGCCGGACAATATTACTCTTTTACCCCTGGTTTCACAGACAATTAAGGCCTAGTTCTAGACTAAAATGCATGTTTGAGCTGTTAACTTTTTAATTAAATAAAAAAAAAAACTGGATCTCAAAAATATATAGAAAATCCAATTCATAGTCAATGAATTGAATATGCTTGTTCTATGATAAAAACAAAAATGTTTTTATAAACAAAGTATCTAGATTCTAGGTGATCTGCATGGAGAAGATACTTTACTTTTTATCTTCCAGGCTAAATCATTGTAGTTTTATTAATCGAGTTAGGAATACAATGTTACATTTCAATTAGCCTAATGTATTTTTAAAGCACATTTAAAGACACGTTATCCAATGTGCTGAACAAATTGAGCCACGACATAAAATAAAACAAAGCCCAACCCATTAATGAAATCAAAGGGTTAATCAGAATTAAAAGCCACCGAACCTATTTTTAAGTGCAGATTTAACACATGAAAATTCATCTTTCTAGTTAGCCAGCGCGTTAAAACAAAACAAAAAAAACAGTAACTTTTCACTATGAGATTATTTTTTAATTCAGTTTTACGTTACCTACATTAAATAACTCTTATTCCTTATTTTAGACGACTGAACAAAAACATGCAAAATAAATGAATGATTGTCTTACCATTGGATGGCAATTCCTGAATGGTAAATTTAACCTGAATAAAGGCGAATATTCCTAAGAAAATATGTGGTCTTGCCGGTAGTGCCATAACCAGGGGCGTAGCAACCAATTACATTTAAATTGTCTTTGCACATTAATATCGAGGGAGAAGAAGCCAAGTACGATGTTGAACTGCACGCGAGCGACGCGCATAATCCGAGATGGCCCTCACTGCAGAACATGAAATCCACGGGGAGGAGTCGGATCTAGATCCGACTCCTCCCACCTTACATACCTAAACCTACCCAGCTCCACCCCTTATCCCTAAACCCACCCCTAAACCTACCCAGCTCCACCCCTTATCCCTAAACCCACCCCTAAACCTACCCAACCCCACCCCTTAATCTGGATCCGACTCCGCCCCCCGGATCTCGTGTACTGCAATGAGGTGCTACTGGAGATTCCGGTGGCACGTTCAGCTCCGAACACACCCACGCGAGACTGTCCAGTGACGTGTGTATGAGAAGTTCATTATATGGGCCATTCTACTAAATAGTTTCAAACATCTTAATGTATGCAAATCATTTGCAGCAAATTTTATAATATCCAAATACACATTTCTAATTGTGCAGTTTCTCATATTATATTCAGAAAGTTTTGGAATATTTTGCCTCTCCCCAAATTTGTCATTACCGAAAAAATATATAATTTAATAATAATTTAAATTCTCCTATTAATATTTTGATAGATTTGGTATATCTGCCTTGTAAATGTATATATATATATATATATATATATATATATATATATATATATATATATATATATATATATATATATATATATATATATATGCTATTTTATTAAAACGTTTTCACATGTAAATCAATAACAATTACAATTTTAACAATATTACAAGGGTAATTTATGACATTTGTTGTATTTTCAATCCAATCTTTCTTTGTAAAAGGCATAAAGTTAGTCATGATTTCAAAGTTAAGGATTCATTAGTTTGAATATACTTGAACCAAACACCATCATAACATCTTATTTGATAATTCAATATAGCCTACTTTATTTTTGACAAAACATCCCATGTTTCAGTCGTGAATGTACATTTTCGGTAGTGAGTAGTGACAGTAAATGTTGAAAGTGACAGACAACTCGCACCACTGCATCTGTCCCATCGGTCAGGGGGTGTTGTTGTACATGTCAAATAAAATCAGTCATAATCAAATGTTATTTTTTATGTTTTTTTTGTATCATTACTTTATTTATCCTTGTTAATTCGTTTCAAATACAGTTTCTGAATGTTAGTTACATATAAAAACACTGTTATTCATGATTATAGTGTCGTATTTAATGGAAACGTATTTTTACTGTTAGTTAAATGAGGCAAAATATGTTAGAATGAAGGATAACTGAAATTCACAGCATTTAAACAACTTCTGCTCACGTATTTGAAGGCTGCTATTGGATCATCGAGGCTGATAGCACAATCACACAATCATATCATATCACAATAGTGATGCTATATCACATGCTTAATGGTCAGGTTAATTTCATGGCATCTGTTTGTATATAGTTTATTAAATGTGTATATGTTTCTGACACAGCTGAAACCTATAATACATTTGAATCTGTATAAATAATCTGCAATTTAAATAAATCTGTAATTTAAGCCACCACTGTCAATGAAACATTATGAAATCTTTATTTTACTCCTAAATGTAGTTGAACTTGAAGAGAACACACTGTCACACCAGTTTATTTGTGTGTGTGTGTGAGTTGCACAAAGTGAATGTGGTACCACGAAGCACAGAACAGTTTTGAAAATATAGTATTCAATCACATTGAACATATCACTCCGGAGTCAGCAATGTCTCCTGAATGTGAACAGCAGACTTCAGCATAAACAGAGCCATAATAGCAACGTTTTACTTTCATTTATCGGGGACCTTAAAACTGATGTATTTCATCCTTCCTACTTGTAAGTGTATAGATGAGTGTGGTTATGTGAGAGTGTGTGTGCTTGTTTGAAAGGCAGACAGTAAGAGGGAGCATTGGCTTACTGTGAGGAAACTGGTTCCTGAGAAATGAGGGGATTAGGCGAGTGTGACATGTCTCATGGGTTTGGAAAAGTCAAACAGCCCTCTCCTGAATGATGTTAGGTCAGCTCAAGATTCAGGGGTTTTAAAAAAAAGTGAAATATAAGACATAGCCTTTTCCATCCAAACCTCTACTTGCTAAAATTTCTTTTTGTTTTAGGTGAAGTCTAAATTGTCAGGTTTCATGGGTAAAACCCCATTTCCAGAACATTAGAAAGTTCTTATAATTTGCTAAACTAAATGAATAAAGCAGTCATACGATGTGGTGTAATATAATACAAAGCTGCGGTAGGAAAAGCCCTTAATATCACAATAGTGCCAACTGAAATATTTTCTAACACTTATAAAAGTGAATTATAAAAGAGCAAAGGTTGGTTTCCTGACACTCCAAATATTGTTAGTTGCACATAAGTAGTACGTCTCTTAAAACATATATTCAGTGCAATGTTAACTATGTGAATATGTAAATAAAACATAAAAATAAAAATAGTGTTAAAAATAAATGAAAACACCTTTGAAATGGCACTGTGGCATGCAAGGGCCTGAATTTGCATGCATACAATATAAATGATCCAATCTAGAAGTATATAAATGGTTTTAAATGTAATAATACTGAGATCGTAAGAAACTTATATAGCCAATGAGCCATTTTACTGTATTTCCAGTACATGGTGTCAACTCTTTCCAGTACACGGTGCTGCTGTGTTTGGCAATGATTCAGTCAGCCAGGCATTTAAAGGCCATTTGGCTACTGTTATTCCAAATGGTTGTGAATGACTGCATTTATTGTGGAGGATTCCAGATTATTTTTCAATATAATAGGAATATGGATGGCATAAAGATGACATGCACTATATTTGTTTCTATGTGAGTTTGGGATTGCTCATTTTATGTGAAATATTCATCATTTACATTTTCTGAAAATGAAATATTGTCACTGGAGCTGCCGTTCTCTGCTGTGGATGTTAAACCCTGGTAAAAACAGGAATAGAAAACATTAAAGATAAATTCTTACAACATAATATGCATGTAATTTAGAAAAAATACTCACACTCATGTTGCAGTCAAAGGGGCTATAAGAAGAGTTACTAAGCACATCATCTTCAAGTATAGATTCCCTGTAAAGATACAAAACATGTTTGTCCTCTTTTCTTTTTTTGTCATTAAATTCGAATGAATTGAGCAGTACATACCTTTTTCTTTTTTTATTCAGCACAAAAAGGGCAACACCAACAGTAAATATCACCACAAGTGTCACTCCCACTCCAACACCAATACCTACAGCTGAACAAACCAACAAATGTTTTTGTATAAGGAAATACAATGCTGCAGAATTTGACATGTCATACTTTACAATGCAAACTAATTAATTGTCACAATTATGTATGAGGAGGGTTCAAATAGAACACAAATTATGACTTTGGTCAATTTGGTCAAATGTTGGTCAGTATTTGATTTATCACTTGAACATTGAATTAAATACTTAATTATGACAGGTTTTTACTGGATTGATAATGAACATTAAATATGAAATACAAATATTTTTTTTTACCATTCATGCTTCCCTGAATGAGAAAATTAAATTGCATTTGAGCATTTGACATTTCAAATGAGCAGCCATTTTGAGAGTTTGATTTATTATTTGATAATTTGAGCATTTGATTTATCATTCAAGACGCTGTTTTGAGAGATCTTTTTTATCAAAATGTCTTGTTTGAAATACAAATATCACAACGTTTTGATCCAAAATGCCATGTTTCGATTTATGAGGAAATATGAGAAACAGAAATCATGATCATTTTTGTGATGATGAGTGCAGTGATGAGCTGATGAGATAATGCTGTGAAAATAAGTCATGATCCGGAAAAATCATTATCATTCCGGTCATGAAATGAGAATCATTCTGAATTCACCCTCTATATGCAGGTGTAGCAAAGAGTTTGGATCCTCTTGTGTGAGAGATGTATATAAGACTGGCAGGCATTAATCTAACTCTTACTGTCACTAGAGTGTGGAAGTGGTGAGGTGGGATCTGAGTCACAAGCCCCAGGAATAATGTGAACATCATCAATAGCTATACTTCCTTCCGGACCTTCTCCCTTCAGGAATTCAAATATAAACTGTGGAGAGAGGAGACAATGATGTACAAATGTTTTGGAATTTTCCTTTGGAGTAAATCTTAAAATGATTCCCATTGATCATGTGAATTCTGCATGATAGAGTTTGATACCCAGAAAGGCTCTCGGTATGACACATAGATGTTGCCTTTCCTCCACACGTCGCCCTGATCTCCTGACTCCACCCATACTATCTGGCCAAGCTTATTCCCGCTGTTATGGATGGTCCTAGGAAAGAAAGAGTCTCAATGAATTGTGATGCAAGTACATACACATAAAAGGCGTTTTTTTTTTTTTTTGGTCATGGTTCTGTACCTGTTATTAATGTATAATTTGAGAGTCCCAACTTTGTGTCCATACATATGATACCAGAATGTGAAGCAGTGGCCCCTGCTGTCAGGTGTGAATATCTCAC
This sequence comes from Chrosomus eos, assembly GCA_036326025.1. NCBI lineage: Eukaryota > Metazoa > Chordata > Actinopteri > Cypriniformes > Leuciscidae > Chrosomus > Chrosomus eos. Next base: position 18,370,328 of record CM070823.1, read on the forward strand.
TCAGGACCATGGCTGTCTCTCCCCAGGACCCCACAGAACTGTCCATATAAAGGTAATAACCTACAGGCACAAGAGCATCACAAAACTCTTTACACCTTAAATGAAAATGTGACCATTTGTGATCATTTTGTAAATAAAGGGTCAGATTTCGTCCCTATATAAATTACTCACTTCTTTAGTGTGTTACTGTGTTGAAAACAGCCTGTTTTTTTTAATCAGATTTTGATAAATCCCTGGGAATCAAATCTGCTGAAACATTTACTAAAAAGACTAATTTGTTCATTAAAGGTGCAGTAAGCGATTTCTGAGAAACGCTGTTGATATTTGTAATCACCAAAACAAACACCTCAACCAAAAAGGATCACACCTCTATCTTGATAGCTCCGCCCCCAAATTCACAAACAGGTTGCGCGTGATCAGATGCGTGTTTACACTTGTCTTTTCAATGTGTATGTGGACAACATCCTTATACAGTTCGCATGTTAATGTCGCAACAAATGAATCACTCATTCAATTATTCACTCAACCGATTAATTAAAAACTAATATTACAACGCATTCTCACCAAAGCGTATCTATGCATTTTGACATGCTTCAATATTCGAGCTAAGGTACTTACGTCATAGTGACGCGTAGTTAGTCTGGTAGAAGGTCTCTCTAATGAGCTAAGGGTAGGTCAGTTAGATCGCCTTGGTGGTACTACTGACGCTAAGGTACTTTACGAATATTGAGCATGGTCAAATGATTCCAGCGTCAGTAGATACGCTGGTGAGAAGGGCGTTATTACATCCAACAGTTTAATATCTCATAAAGTTTGTGTGTCAAATTTACAGAGATTCAAAAGATTATGTTTTTACAAATTGTTCTGAATTAACTAATTTTAATCACAAATATATTGTTTTTCGAGCCTAATTCTCTTGATTGACAGGTGAGTAGGCTTCCCTTAACTGTTGTCAGGATTTGCAATTTACTCCACAAAAGCAATGAGGTCAAGTGTATTTGATGACCTCTAAATATAGTTGGAACGACTGAATCACAGAACATTTTTGGAACCTATTGTAAACAATATTAAAAGCTACACTGAAAAATAAAACTGCAAGCGTGCATTCAAAAGTGATTTAATAACCCGCATATTGATAGCGGCTCCCTGATGCCCGCAAATTACATATACAATATAATTACCCAACTAAATAATTGCAAGAGAAAGCAAAATCATTGAAATATATTTGTTCCTCATATCCCTTCAGGTGCTCCATAGAATGCGTCATTTCCTTTCCGAACATTGTACTCAGCTTCGGAAACATATCAGATCTATATATATACTTCCTTCATAAACTAATTCTTTATGACATTTTAATGAAGCTCAGTGAACTCCTTCAGCTCACCTGTGGAAGTGTTGGTGGTGTGGTCCACACTGGGTCGTGTGTGATTTCCAGTACGTGCCTGGGTTCTGAGCCAGTCTGTATCATCCACCTCTATCAGATTCATCCAGCTGCAGAAGTTTGCCTCAAAGTCACATTGTCCTGAAGGAGTGCAGGGATAGTTTGAAACCTGAACATCATCAAACGCTATGACTCCCTGTTCAGTCTGGCCTGCAATCCCCTCCACCACAATCTGAAAAGACAGCTGTGTTAATGAGGACACTCCTGCAGTTCCACATCATTAAACTCAAGGTTACAAACTGTACTATGACTTGTGCCAGGGGTTTAAGGCCATTATTTGCAATATAATTGCAAATAATGGCCTTATAATTCTGAAATAATGTGCTGGACGTTTCAATCAGTCAACAGATGCAACGCTGACTCGGGTACTCACTCTGTAGTTTGACCCTGAGAGGGTTAGAGGGGTCTGGGCAAACCTCCACAGTCCTCCCTGTCTCCAGACTTGGTCACCAGCAGGGGACGATCTTTGTCTGAGAACTGTTGATAGACATTTAGGGTCCCAGTGCCCTGTCCCTCCATGTAATACCATAGCTGGAGACACTTTGCATCACCTGGAATGAAGATTATGTCTTCTCATGAGAGTTTTCCACCCTGTAGTTAATAGTTTACATATATCACAGTTAACAGAAAGATACACAGTTTTCTATCACCTGTTTGAAGCAGAGGAGATGTCATTATAGCTCTATGTCCTTGCACATGGGTAGCTGCACTTTCCATATAAAAGTAGGATCCACTCGCTGTGTTGGTTGTATGGTCGAAACCAGGTCTAGATTTAGATTTTACATTATTTCCTGACACTCGGATCCAGTCCAGGTCATCATTGTCCTCTTGTATCCAGCCACAACTCCCTTCTTCAAAGTCACAAAGACCCTCTGAAAGAAATATTAGCTGGTGATATTCATAAATCAATATTTAAAGATGCGCTGATATTAAACTTCTGTCCAATATTTTTTTTTGATAATACAATTTTTCAAACAAACAAAAAAATTTAAACTAAAAGAATTTTACTCTACAAGTGAATGTAGGCATTACATTATATGTGCAATATGTAAATAGATATTCATTTTGAGAATTGCTAAAGATTTAATTCAACTGAATTATTTAACTATTTTTATATACTTGTATATTAATTTTTTTTTTTTTAAAGATTAACTTTAATTTATCCGTAGATTACTGCAAAGGCAATACAAATTAAATTAGCATGTGTGATAATATGTGTGAATATTCTATTTTGGCTGTTACCAAAATATCAGCTGATAACGAAAATGTTATGCATCTTTATAAAAATTATTTTATCAACGTAAATGTTACTACTCATCAAACCTAGTTCTATAAAGAATTTTCATTTAAAGTTATACAATAAAGTTTTATGGTCAAGATCCCCTTAATCAAATCACCCCTCTTCCAGGCTCACATGTTTGTATGGTATATTTAATCAAATTGTCTTTGACATGAATCAAATGCATTAAATTTGGTCACTGACAGTTTGATACTGAAGAAGACAGTAACTAGATGGATGAATACAACATTATGTTACAGCTGTGCCAAATGCTTGTGGTGCTCTAATAAGCATGGAGGACAATTCAACAGGGCAATGTGAAAAACAACAGACCAAATACTAAGCTACATTATTATTTACCTGTGGCAGCACAGGCACCCTTAGTGACGGATAAATCATCTATAGCAATGTGCCCAGACAGTCCTCCAACTGAAGCCTCAATTAATATCTGATGAACATCTGTAAGTTTCACATGACTCTGAGCCAACTGCCATTCATTCCTCTGAGACCCTTCCCTTATCCACATCTACAGGTTTAGAGACAAGAGTTAGTATAAAACATTTTGCATTCCTTACATGTGACATTAGAAAATGCCCAGAATTTTTCTTTTTCTTTTGAGTCTTACTACTGTGATGTGGTTGGATGAAATGTCATATATAGACATTCTTAATGATCCCACTGTTGCTCCAAACATGTGATACCAGAACTTGAAGCAATATCCATCAGGTTCAGTAGAGGGTGACAGAGGAGACTTCAAAAGAGCCATATCCCCAGTTCTGCCATGACTTGAGCTCTTGATGTACAAATAATACCCTGTAAAATAACAGAAGACATAATTAGGACATACATAACGATTGACCTGACACAGATAAGATGGAAATGGTTGCTGGCTTACCCTTTCCACTGGTGTGGTCACCCAAAGGACCTGTATTTGGAGTCTCAGTCGGTCCGCTCCATCTCTCCCAGTCTAGGTCCTCTGCAGCTCCCTGGATCCATCCACACAAGTCCTTCTCAAAGGAGCATGTGACCAAGGAAAAGTCTGGAGTATAGGAGAAGTGAGACATGATCTCATCAGCATAATGTGGGCTCAGGTCACTGAGCAAAACTTTCTCAGATTTAAAAATGTAAACTACTCATCAAAAGTTTGGGGTAGATGAGATTTTTTTTATGATTTTGAAAGAACCAAGGCTCAGTAAGGCCTTGATTTGATTGATCAAAAATATAGTAAAAACAGTAATATAGTGAAATATTACTTCAATTTAAAATAATTGTTTTCTATTTTTTGATTTTTTGTTTTTAATTTATTTTAAAATGTCATTTATTTCTGTGATGTGCTTTCAACAGTCATTACTCATTCAGTTTTCATTGTCTCATGATCCTTCAGAAATCATTCTAACATGCTGATTTGCTCAATACAAATTTCTTTTAACTATCATTTGAAAACTCCCTTTTTTCCCCAGAAATCTTCTTTTGTTTTTTGTTTGTTGACATTCTAAATGTCTTTACTGTCACTTTTGATCAATATCATGCAAACCTTTTTTTTTATCTTACTGACCCCAAACTTTTGAATGGTAGTGTACATAAATAGTCACAATATTTCACTTTAATCTTTCTAGACTAATGCCATGGCCAGGTATAATAGGATAAGCTTGTATTATATAGAAGAAACAGGATCAGTATGCAGTTCAGAATTGTATACGTTTCCATCTCAACTAACGTTTCAGCAGCTTCCCCACCTGGAGTTTGAAAGTCCTGCTCACAGTTGTGAAAGGAGACATCATCCAGGGCAGTGGTCTGGGTTGTAGGCAGGGAACCTTCCTGTTTGAGTGAGGTCTGGCTGCTAAAAATTAACTTAAATGGGACACAAAGAAAATAAGTGCATATTCATGCAGAACACTTGCCTAATAGGTGTATAATTTGAGCAATGGATCCTAGAGAATTAATCCAAAAAGATCAGACTCAAGTTAGGTGCTTTGCGTTTCATATACATTCACTGTGCCATACCCTGTAAGGCTGGTCTTGTTTGCCCAGTGGTAAGTGTTCTGGGACCCACTCAACTGAAGTGCTGCTGGAACGTGACCAGAGCAGCGTTCTTGTCCTCTCCCTTCTCCAGGATCACGCTAAGATTGCATGAACTTCCAGCACTCATTTGGAAGTGAAACCTAGTGCGCAAGAGATAGTAAGGATATATGGGTACAAGGAACATGGCTAGTGTTGTGTAACAGTACTTGTTGTCAGTTTCACAAAAACAATATTTTACTTCCCTTTAATTTACTCCACATTAAAATGTGGTCGACAGTTCTGCACAACATAATTATGAGTAAACTCACAGAAGCTGACAGTATGCAGAGCTGATAGGCAAGGATGGGCTCTGAAACACAGCCTCGTTCTTAGACGGATCTACTATAAACGTCTGCATGTAGTGCCCTGAGGAGAGGTAAAGGGTAAAAAGAAATATGAATAATATGTACTTTGATATGTTTTTGTCATGGATTGACATAGCATTGAATTACCTTTTCCAGTGGTGTGGTCAGTAGGCAAGTCTGTGTTGTCTGTGGCCTTTACCCATTGCCACTTGTTAGGACCTACACTTATATCACTCCACTGGCACTGTCCATTCTCAAAATTGCATGGACCTAGACCGACAGATAGACAGACATGACATATACATACATACATACATACATATCGATAGATAGATAGATAGATAGATAGATAGATAGATAGATAGATAGATAGATAGATAGATAGATAGATAGATAGATAGATAGATAGATATTAGAGAATTAGAATATAATTTGACTATTATCTTTTATTTTTATACATATTAATCCGGAAGAAAGAAAATAGCAAGAAAATGACTGACCGCAGATTTCCTCATCCTCCCCTAGAGGGCAGTCTAGGTCATAATTACACTGTGCACCAGCTGCAATGCATGTTACGCCATCTGACCTCCAGCAGTGAAATTCATTCTCCTGAATTTGACAAACCATGTCAATTTATTACTAAAAAGATACAGCTTTCACAATGATTTTCTCTCAAAAAATTAAAAGAGCAGCAAAAATGAGACAATAAATCACTCTTCATCTTTGTACAGTATTATAGTCAGTATGCAATATACAGTTACAACAGTTATACAGTTATTTCCTGACCTTACAAGGGTTGACTGTTGGTGAAGCTGAAGACGCATCAGTCATTGGTGTAGTTGCTGTAGCTGGTGTCATCGATGGCTCAGGTGAGACTGGCAGCTCGCTGTTGTCAGGATCATGAGCACATGTCACAGAGAAGGAAATATCATCCACAGCTGTTTGCGATGCATGAGCCTCACCATTTCCCACATACTGGAAAACAATCTGAAAATAAAGCCAGTTTAATTTATTTTGTGATGTTATAAAATGATGTTATAGTATTTAAACCATGAAATGACACATACTGTAAAAAAAATCTCTGACCTTGCTCTTAACTGCAGTAGAAAAGGTGACTTCTCCTCTGTGCCAGAGGAAGCTCTGTGTCACAGTCTTGTCCCAAAGTATATTGTCATCATCTCCATTACTTAGCGTCCTCAGTGTGACGACTAGCCTGGAACCAGTGCTGTCACCATGAGAATAGTGGTAGAACCTCACCTGCAAGAACAAGGTGCATCAGTACATATGAAAGAACTTTGCATTACAATATTTGATCGACACATGACTCACGGTGCAATCAGAGCTGGGCAGCAAGGTGCTGGAGATGATCTCTGCTCTCAGTTCATGTGCTGGAGTGATGAAATGACCTAGAACATGCCACATGTCCTTCAGAATTCATTTTAACATGCTCATTTGGTAGCTTAAAATGCCTCCACTGTCATTTTTGATCAGTTAAATGCATCCTTGACCATAGTGACACAAACCTTTGAACGTTAGTGTACAGTATGTGTGTTATTTTGAGCACCTGCTGCAGTGTTGCGGGTGTGGTCTCTTGGTGGTCCATGCTTAGGCCAGGCTTGTTCTCCATTCTGCAAAGTCCAGCCAGCTTCCAAGTCACTCTTCTCCCACGAGCACATGCCCTGCTCGAAACTGCAGCGATGCTTATAACCCTTTACATCTAGACAAAAGACAAGAGGTCTTACTGTTTCTCATACAATGTTACTGTCCTACAGAGGTCATCAGTGCATTTAAAACTTTGACAATTTGAGGCCTTGACAGAACCATGTTTTTGATAGCTTAAACAGAAAGTCATACCACAGAGATCTTCATCAGTGCCATCACCGCAGTCATCACTGTAGTCACACACTCTGTTCAGCTCCACACACACGTGGTTGGAACATTTGAACATGCCCTCTTGACAAGATTCATGAGGCTCTGTAGGAGAAATGATGGATGATGGACTAATGTCTTGGCTCAATAAATAATGCTGTGTTAAAGGTTAAAGTGATCTGAGAGCTTTAAAATGGATGTATCAGTAAGAATAAGTTGATGTGTTTGTAACCTGCCTGGAAGAGTGCAGTTGAAAAAGGTAATGTCGTCTATTGCAATGTCCCCGAGCTCGCTGAAGGTTCTGGTAGCTTCAAAGAGGAGAGTGAAAACCTGATGGGTGCGACCCACACTCAACTCTGCCTGATGCCACTCATCTCCATGGTTACCAGACATCCACCACAAGGGCGTCCTCCTTGGACCTTCTTGGAGGAACACTTTTAGTTCCCCAATGCCTGGCAAAAACGAGATTGCATGAACTACAGTATACATCTTTTAGTATTACCCAAAGTAATTTAACACATAAAGATGTCTAGTCTTACCCTCTCCAAACATGTGGTAGTAGAATCCAAGCAGACACTCATTGCTGGACTCTTTCATGGCAGGACTCTGTAGAGCAGCATAGCTGTTCTGGTCACCACGGCTGGCTTCTACTGCCATGTACCAGCCTATGACAAATATATGTTTTTATTATTATATTAGACTGATAGCATTCTGTTTTTGTATTATATATTAGTTATGGGAATTCTGACTCATTCAAACAGTTTGTTTCAAGAACTGTTTAAAAAAAAAAACGATTCAGCAATTCTTTACGTCATTATGTGAAATCCCTGTCTGGCATATCACACGGTCTAAAATTCTCAAGTACAGCCATACAGTATGTGCAGTTCTTCTTTCTTTTAAGTTGTACTTAAGGGTGTTTATTGTAATTTAATTTATTCCAGTTCATTTGGTTGCTGTCATGATTCAGCTCCATTCATGTTATGATTCAATGCCATTTCAAACCTAACAATTATTTGCATTTACAATAAAAAACAATAAAACAACAAATAAATGTAATAAGAAATGAATACTTTTATTCAGCGAGGTTGCTTTAAATTTATCAAAAGGGACAGACAAGATGTTTATAATATTACAAAATATTTCTAATTTTAAATAAATGCTGTTCTTGCTATTTAGTAAAGAATCATAAAAAACTGCATCACCGTTTCTACACATATAATATGCAGCACAAATGTTTATTGATAATTATATATGTTTCTTGAGCACAAAATCAACATATAATTATTTATGAAGGAAGACTGGAGTAATGATGGAGTAAAAATTTAGCTCTGCCATAACAGGAATAAATTACATTTTACAGTATATTAAAATAGAAAACAGTTATTTTAAGATTGAATAATAGTTTAAATATTCTTGTTTTACTGTATTTACATTGATGCAGCCTTAATGAGCATAAGAGACCTCTTTAAAAACATTTTAAAAAATCCAACCCCATACACATTACACATTATATAGTACATTCCAGGTTAGGTGTTCTCCAAAATATTTTACCCAGCTCTGTGCCAGTAGTGTGGTCCACTGATGGGCCAGTGTTGGCGGTGGTTGTACCATTCTGGTCCCGCTCCCAAACAAACTGCCCGACACTGATATCTTTCCATTCACAAGTGTCAGTCTCAAAGTCGCACCCAACAAACACTCCACTTTCCACGCTGATGTCTGAATGTTAGTCAATGAAAAGACACTGAAAGCAAACCTCCCTCAAATAATGCTTATTTTTCTTGAGAAAAACACTTTTCACCACATCAGCTACATCAATCATTCAAAACGATTATTTTTCACTAATTAAAAAGACAGTTTACCTTTGCATGGCTCATTTGTCAATCTAATGTCATCCACTGCAATGTATCCTTCACTGCCTGTTTGAGCCTCTATGTGAATCTGATACCAGGTTTACACAGGTTGATGTTATAATTACACACAAATGGATACAATATAATGGTGAAAGTTTAAGAAATAGATAGGTATTTCACACCTGAAAGGGGTTGGTCTCAGCCACAGTGATAGAGACATTTTCCCAATTGTTTCCAGTGACCTGTGTTTCAAACAGCAGTTCCTGCTCTGTTGCACCTGAATCTAAAAGCAGTCTGAGGATCCCAGGGTCACTGCCAACAGAAAAGTGCACAATAAAAACTGCATTCACACCTGACAGTCAAACAGTGGAAGAGAGTGCAGAAAGCAATTAAGAACAGACCTTCCATTTATTTGGTACCAGAACTCCAAACAGTCGCCACTAGTTGGCCGGATCCTTTCAGAGATCAGCACAGAACTACTTTTTTGGCCTTGCCTGTTCCTCTGAGATGGGCTCAAAAGAAATTTGCCTGAAAAAGGATCAGGAAAAAACATAATGTGTTGTGTCTCATCAGCTGTCCTGCAATCTCATTTCGACTTGAGTCAAATATCCACAAACATAACTACTATAGGAGATCAGGAGGAGATCAGGGAGGTTAGTCGGACATTTTTCCTCTATTCCTCACCATCTGCAGTGTGAGTAGTGTAATCGATAGGAGGACCTCTGTTGTGACCGTCTGCATGAATCCAGTCATGTTCATCTGTGAATCCATTAGCAACATTTACCCATGTACACTTTCCTGACTCAAAATCGCAACTTCCTGCTTGGGAACAAGCTCCAGTTTTAACAGAGACATCATCCAGAAGAACAAACGACTCAGAGTTTTGACTGAGCTCTGCTCTGAACGCCACCTGTGTGCAAATGCAAAATTACATGAATAACTGCATAACAAACCACATGACATACAGTAAATTCGTTCCATAATTGAGGATACTACAACACAGGAAATGCAGGTATTTTGCAATTTTGTTTCTTACTTTCAAAATAACATTTTTAAAAAGCAAATGAAAGTTACCAAAGGATGTAGAGAAAGAATCAGGTAAAGAAAAACTTTATGACCCTACAGTCAAAATAAGGACGGACGAGAAGCAGCGATGAATCATCAGACCAGTTCTGTGAAACAATTCAACTGATCTATTGAAAAACTTATTCAAACTCAAAAAAATTATTCATTCACAAATTCTTACTTGGTTAGGATGATCACTGAAAAACAACTTAAATTTTGGACCGTTTCTCACCAAAAGCTATCTTATATTTTCACAGAAGAAAAAGTCATACAAGTTTGATAACAACATGGGGGTGAGTATATGATGACAGTTTTTACAAAGAAATAGAACCAAAGTCCCTTTCAAGGAAAGTCTGTTCACTCTGTGGTCATATTTGCAATGCCTCCGGGCAGCTATTTCGGGTTCTATCTATTTGAATGGGGGAATCTCAAAAACTGCTTGCTGAACTCACAATTAAATAACATATTTCAAATCAGAAACAAAATCTGCTGTCTTATGCTCAAATAGCATAAAAAAAAACTTATTTTTCAGGCTAGACCAATGCGCATGTACAGTCCGAAGCTACAGTCCGTTTTTCTATATCTATAGTCTTTGATAGAACTCACTCTGAATTTGGAAGGAGATGACACTGTGACCTCTGCTACCTCCCAACTATCAGAAGTCGCTCCAGAAAGAGACCAGAGTGCTGGACCCAGCTCCCCATTCAGAAGAACATGCACTGAGAGTGAATCCCCTGAGCCTGCAGACAGCCAATACCTACAAAAAACAGCATTCATCAAAACATTACTCTTATGGGTTAGAACAGAGCTTAAATACAAAAACTGGATCAATGATGGATCAATATGAGAGTAAATTGACACAAGCATACCAGAACTGCACGCAGGACTCTGTAGATGGGCTATACTCTGGTGTCAGAAGATTTGAAACCTCTGGTTTCTGAAGATTGGACCCAAGCACAGCCATTGAATGGCCTGTCATGAGACAAAACACATGACATGGGTCATTACATTACAAAAATAAATAAAAATAAAACTCTTTCACAACAAAAGCGGTTATTCCCTCCCTCACCAAGTTCAGTTCTGTATGTATGGTCCGTATGGCCACTGCTGCCATCCACATGGAGCCAGATATTGCTGTCAGTCACATCAGGTTTAAAGCCACACAGCAAGGGAGACTCAAATCCACACGGGTCTTTGGTAAAGAGATCACTTTAATAGCTGAGAATGTCTGGCAATTAGATAAGATGCTTTGAACGCTTTGACTCACTGTGTTCCTCACAGATTCCTGCAGTCACTCTGAAGTCATCAATGGCTATAAAGCCGCTGCCTCCTGCTGTTCTGCTCCCTGAGAACTTTACCTGTACAAGGTGATAGTCATGCTCTACCTGTTGTTTTGTTGGTAAATATGCATACATGTAGATTGAGATTTGGAAAACATGTCAGGGGGCCTTACTCGATCAACGTCTGCAGTACTAATGGAGACTTGTGCGTTCAGCCACTCAGAGGTCTGGGTGCCACTTCTTCTCCATGTGATGGTTTCCATTGTTTTCTGAAACCAATAACACTAATGTTTTTAAATGACAAAAAGACAACAACTTTTTTTGTCAACAACAAAAAAATATCTGAACTTCATTTAAAGGGGTGATGAACTGCATTTGTTTAAATTAATTTTTCCTGAGGTGCACTTAAAATGTTAGTATGACTCTTACATCAAAATTTGCCACGTTCTACCCTGATTTTAGACCTCTGATTTGAACGCTCTGTTGGAAGGGGCGGGTCTGCTGTGAGGCTTCAATGTAAACACTCACTACTGTGATTGGCTAACATTGTTGCATATGGAATAAGTATTACATGTGGAAGTCTCTTGAAAATTTTTACAATGTTTTAACTATTACAGCTGTCGAGATTAACTAATTGTAAAAAGTGTTTATAGCATTATATTTAGATCTATTCCCATCATATGAAAGGTTGCAGCATTGTGGGCGATGACAGAAATGTCTGTTGAACGCATGAATGCAGTGATCTCCTCATTGCAACTCGATTTCTGCACTCTCAGGAATTCTTCAATCATTACTAACAGTACAAATGCAATGTTAATAAGAGATTGTGCAGCGTAGACAGCGTAATTTATTATAACGGGAGTTTTGGCAAGAGTCCAGTCATTAATAAACCTGCGCTGTGTGATTGACAGCTCCAGCGATTATAAAGGAGGGTTTTTTGATCTTTTTTCTGAGTTTACAAATTTAATAACAGATTATTTTCATGCTACTAAGATAAACAATGTGAAATTGACCGTTTAGACACTGGCTTGATTTACTGACACATAAATAGCAATAAACATGAATCCTTACATATCAGAAATCATATCACTACATATCATGCCAATTACACATGCCATGTTGAAAGTACCGTCTCAATAAGCAGTTCTAAGTTTCCAAGAGATGGTCCTAACATGTAGTACCAGAATCCAATACAGACATCAGTGCTCTGAATTGTCATCGGCGCTGAAATGACAGCTGTCTTCTGACTGGTTTCATGTTCTTCAGACATATTTACAATGAGATAAAACCCTACAAGGCAAAAGATGAAAATGTATGACAAATTATTATAGACTGACCTGATCTGTCCAATAAAGGGTAAAATAATTAATCTTACCATTGTAATTCTTTAAGGTGTGGTCATATAAAGGTCCTAGCCAGGGTTCATTCACCTTTCCACCCACTTGATGGATCCAATCAAATCCATCATCTGTCTCCTGGATCCAGTCACATAGTCCTGAAAGCAAAAATCTGGAATTATTAGCAGACAGCTCACAACACACACACAGGTTTCAATGTTTTATGGGGAATTTCATTAGACAATGATTTTTATACTGTACACATTTTATATTATATGCCCTAACCCTAAACACATTTTTACATTTAAAATAATTATAATTATGATTTATAAGCTGTTTTCCTAATGAGGACCAAAAATGTTTATGTATACACAGATACACTGTACAGTATATATACAGTGTACACACACACACACACACACACACACACAAATACGGTACATACATCAGGACAATAAATCTAAACACACAAGAGGGTCGTGCACAGGAGATGTCCACGCAATTTGACAGATCTCGAAATTTGTTGCAAAGAAAGAAGAAAGGAAAAGAAGAAAGGGAAAATATTCCCAAGTCAAGATGTGCCAAGCTGATAGACTCCTATCCAAACAGACTGAGTGCTACAATACAAATTAAATGGTGCTTCAGCTAGTATTCAGGGGTGTGTACACTTATGCAGTTGTTCCAAGTTTTTTTCTTTTTTTTCTGAAATGTGTCATTTTGGTTTCCAGTGGCATTGCATAGGCTATCATTTTTACATTAAAAGAGCAAAAGTTATAATTATAATTTATTATTATTATTAAATGTTTCTTACGAGAGTATCTCTCGTACTGCGTAATATCTTACGCTATGGGGAAAACTCTTTTCCACGAGATATTGAAGCCAAAAATTATCCTTAATTTTTTATTAATGTAAAACGCTTTGCGGCAGCAAGCAGACATAGGCGAGACAGCTCGCGCGCCTATTGGCTGCCCTGCGGCAACAGCAGCAGCCTATCGAGAGAGGCTCTGCGTGACGTCACGACGAATGGGGGCCTTTCGCGCCCATATCGTCACGTCCCGCCAGAAAGGGCGTGGTCTCGCCCTAGAAATAGGCTCGATAGCTGCTCTTACGTTGATTTTCATCTCTTCAGCGAAGCCTCCCGCATCGCTGGATCCAGAGTGAGAAGCCGCGCCGTCGACCTGTAGCCTTTCAGCGGGACGTGCCATCGAGCCTGGAGTTGCTGGCCTCGCCGCCTTCAGCCGCCGTACCTGCTGCGCTTTCCGGCGTACATATTGTAGCAGACCCCTCCCGAATGATGGACAAAACTTTACTGATGTTGAATTTTATTGAGTCCGTTTTACTCCATTAATTATCTCAATAATCACCTCACAAATCACTGTAAGAGCTGAACAAAGGAAATACAAAAGCTCGCATTAACGACTCGTACAAACTCTCTCTCCGTTAAACTGCCAATAACATATATAGCAAAATACATAAATAACAATAAACCATAAACAAATGTATATACAGACATTATGCCTTTTCCGGGGGGTGCTTATCACTGTTAAACATTAATGGCCTGCACAACTCCGTGCACTCTCTTTGCTTTCCTTCTATCCACTGCGTGCTCTCCCCTCACTTCCTTTTTCCCGTTTAGCCCCGTAGACCACAAAACCCGTCAAAATAAAAGTCCCTCCTTAATAAGACCTAAATACACTAACTAACCCTAATTTAAACTGACAGGACTATCAAAAAAGTATATACAAACAAATTAAAAGAATTAACACATCAAAGTCTGTTACACATATCCTTTCCTCTGCTTAGAGTGTGTGTGATTGCATTATCTGCCTTTTTTCCCACCCCTCTAAAAGAGCGGCGTCTTTTTAAAGATGCCTTCCTGTGGTTCGAGCCCCACTCAGCGATGAGGACCGCCATGTCATCTGTGTGTCCTGCCTGGGTGAGGATCACGCGGCCATCGCGCTCGCTGACGGCGGATGCCATCATTGTGAACGCTTGCCTATGGTGACTCTGCGGACTCGCCTAGCTTTGTTCTCCGAGCCCGCATCCCAGCCCGCCGTGATGCCGCGCCGCAAGAAGCGCCGCGCCCAGCGCGCGCCCGAGCTATCTCCAGCCCGCCAGAGCTCGCCGGTTCGCCCGCCGGCTTCGCTCGAGTCGCTCCCGGACGGACAGCGGCCGCCGTATGCTGCCGCATACGCCGTCGAGTTGGACGACAACACTGAGGCACGTTCTCTTTTGGCTTCGGATAGCGAGGATCGGGCGAGCTCCGTGGACCTCCCCTCCGCTAACGTTTCCCGCCAACCCTCTGGGAAGAGAGCCGGCATTGAGGTTGAGCTGATGCGTCTGCTCACCCAGGCCGTGGAAAGCATCGGCCTCGATTGGGAGGCGCCCACGCTGCCGCTGCGCAACAGGCTGGGCGGACGCTTTCTCGGGAAAGACAAAGCTTCGTCACAGTCGAGACCCGCGCCCTTCCTCCCTGGACGGTGAGAGACATTCGTGGCTAACGCTATCCGAGATGACGGAAGCTGAGCGCTCCGTGTTCCTCGACGCACCGCGCTCTCGCTCTGCTGGACGCCGCCCCTCTCAGCGCAGGCCCCGCAGAGGATTGAGATAAAGCCCGAGGTCTCAAGGCCTTCCTAGTCTCTCTAGGAAAGCGACGGTGTTCAGTTCCCGCTGCGGCCGGAATTTCACCAAAACTTCTCGCTCGTTCAGTTCCAAGCAATGTGACTGTTCCAGTGTATTTCGCAGTGAGCAAGCTGGTTCCACAGCCCGCTTTCCTGCTCACAAAGGCCGTCGTTTCGGCTACTCAGCAGCGCCGCTAGGCCCGAGATCAGACACCGCGCTCTCGCTCTGCTGGACGCCGCCCCCCTCAGCGCGGGCCCCGGCCGAGGATTGAGGTAAAGCCCGAGGTCTCAAGGCCTTCCTAGTCTCTCTAGGAAAGTAACTGTGTTCAGATCCCGCTGCGGCCGGATTTCCACCAAAACTTCTCGCTCGTTCAGTTCCATGCTTTGTGACTGTCCCAGTGTACTTCGCAGCGAAGCAGCCGGTGTCTCAGCCCGCTTGCCTGCGCACAAAAGCCGTTTCTATGGCTACCCAGATAAATCCAATAAAGAGTGTATTTTCTGGTGTTCCGGCTACAGCCGATGGTGTTATGAGTGTTGTAAGAATGCCCACGCCCCAGTGCCCATTCCCACACCCAGACACAGCCCGCCACGGTGCAGGGCTAGCACACATAAAATCGACTCAGGTCGATTGTGCAGACTATGTAGTGAACGCGCCCATACAATGCCCGCTTACACTACACACTGCGTGTCCCTTGGTTTCTGTAAAAACGAAACCAACACACATTCAGTCGGCTCCGGCCGAAAGTGTTCTCAGTGCAGTAAATGTGCCCGCTGTCCCGCGCCCGCATCCTCTCACTGACACGCCGAATCCCACGAGATTCACCCCGCTCGCTTCCTCTGCGCAACCCGTCATAGAGAAGCTGAGCGCGGCCAGGCTGCCCGCTGTAATCAGTGCGCGCCTTGCACGCTGTAAACACAGCAGCGTTGATTCAGTCAGCGCGAGCTGACAGTGTTCTCAGTACAGTTAATGTGCCCGCAGTCTCGCGCCCACATTCTGGCACACACGCCGAATCCCACGGGATTCACCCCCGCTCGCTTCCTCTGCACAACCTGTCACAGAGAAGCTGAGCGCGGCCAGGCTGCCAGCTGTGATCAGCGCGCGCCTCGCACGCTGTAAACACAGCATTGATTCAGTCGGCGCGAGCTGACAGTATTCTCAGTGTAGTAAATGTGCCCACATTCTCTAACACACGCCGAATCCCACGGGATTCGCCCCGCTCGCTTTCTCTGCGCGCCCCCCCCCCCCGCCTCGAACGCTGTAAACAAGGTGTTGTGTTCCCAGTACACAGGGGCTCTCGAGCCGCCGTTCTGCCGCGGCCAGAGCCCAGATTTCATTCTACCCTTAGCTATTCACGCAGATGCGTGGTCAAGGCTTCCCGGGGTATCAGAATGGGTGTTGAACACTATAACTAGAGGCTATTCGCTACAATTCGCTCAACGCCCTCGCCGTTACACGGCGCGCGTCGAAACTACGGTGAAAAGCGAAGCATCTCATCTACTTCGAGCCGAGATAACGAAACTACTGAGGAAAGGGGTTATAGAACCTTTATCTCAGGCTCAGAGCGAAGGGGGCTTATACAGCAGATATTTTCTGGTACCGAAAAAAGATGGTGGGCAAGCGCCAGTTCAGAATGCTTACGGCCAGGAAAATCCTCGCGCAAGTGCGCCAAGGAGACTGGTTTATGTCAATAGATCTTAAAGACGCCTATTTTCAAATACAAATAGCGTCCCATCACAGGCGATTCTTGAGATTCGCCTTTGAGGGCCAGGCATATCAATACACAGTCCTGCCGTTCGGCCTGTCCCTAGCACCCCGTACGTTCACGAAGTGCATGGACGCGGCACTCGCCCCCCTGAGACTTCGGGGCATGCGAGTTTTGAAATACTTGGACGATTGGCTGATTCTAGCTCGTTCAAGAACGGAGCTCATAGAACACAGGGCCGCATTACTCGGGCACCTCGAGGAGCTGGGCCTTACAGTCAATTGGGCGAAAAGCTCACTGCTCCCCAGTCGGAGAATTTCCTTTCTGGGAACAGTGTTGGACTCGCTATCCATGACGGCACGCCTGTCACCGGAGCGCGGATTGAATATTCAGCACGTCGCGAAATCCTTCCGCCACGGTTCTATAGTCCCGCTTAGAAGGTTTCAGAAAATGCTGGGTCTGATGGCCTCAGCAGCCTCCGTACTCCAGTTGGGCCTGCTCCGCATGCGCCCACTGCAGCTATGGCTAAAAGCACGAGTTCCCCCCAGGGCGTGGACCGCAGGTCTATTTCGCCTCAGGGTCGACCTTCAGTGCATTTCGGCTCTGAAACCATGGAAAGTAACCGACTGGTATCAGTCAGGTGTGAGTCTGGGGATCCCCTCGAGTGTGAGGGTGGTGTCTACGGACGCCTCCACATCGGGGTGGGGAGCGCTGCTCGAGGGCAGACTGCTAGCTGGCCTATGGTCAGTACGGGAGAAGCTCCTTCACATAAACTGCTTGGAATTAATAGCAGTCGACAAAGCGCTACGGCGCTTCTGTCCCCAGATAAAAGGCCACCACGTATTGGTCCGGTCGGACAACATGTCAGTGGTGGCGTACATAAATCGCCAGGGCGGCGTCAGGTCCCGAAACCTTTACAGGCTGACGGAGCGCCTCCTGGTATGGGCTCAGCACAACCTGCTCTCGCTGAGAGCGGCGCATGTGCCTGGTCACCTAAATGTGGGACCAGACAGGCTGTCCAGAAACAACGTCCCAGCAGGAGAATGGTCTCTGCACCCGCAGACTATCCAGCTGCTGTGGGAAACGTTTGGCAAAGCGCAGGTGGACCTGTTCGCATCCCAAGAAAACGCTCACTGCCCGAGATTCTTCTCGAAAAGCCGGGACGCGCTGGCCCATGTTTGGCCCTGCCGCCCCCAATATGCTTTTCCCCCTGTCTCACTCCTGCCTCAGGTGTTGGAGCGAATCAGGAGGGAGGGATGCCCAGTGCTACTCATAGCTCCGCTCTGGACAAACCAGTCGTGGTTCCCTGTCCTGATGCAGCTGACCAGCGCTGCCCCATGGCCTTTACCGTTGAGGAGAGACCTCCTCTCTCAGGCGGAAGGCTCGATTTGGCATCCTCGCCCGGATTTGTGGTCCCTGCACGCATGGGCCATCAACGGGTACCCGCTGACCTCCCAGAGGGAGTGTTAAACACGATCGCGCAGGCTAGAGCCCCGTCTACCAGACGGCTCTACTCCTCGAAGTGGTCTGTGTTCTCTGCTTGGTGTCAAGCGCAGGGCTTTTCACCTGTAGACTGCGGGGTTACGGAAGTGCTTTCCTTCCTTCAGGAGCTACTGGATAAGGGCAGGTCCCCTTCCACGCTCAAAGTATACGTGGCGGCCATAGCAACGTTTGCAAAACCGGTGTCTGGCCAGTCACTAGGAAAGAACGACTTAGTCGTGCGTTTCCTTAGAGGAGCTCGGAGGCTAAACCCTTCCAGGCCCCCTTCAGTCCCGACATGGGACCTTTCCACGGTCTTGGAGGCCATGAAAGGTGCCCCATTCGAGCCAATCCAGTCGTCAGACATGAAACACTTGTCTTTCAAGACAGCGTTTCTTATGGCTCTCGCTTCAGTGAAGCGCGTAGGGGACTTGCAAGCGCTTTCAGTGAGCGCGTCATGCATGGAGTTTGGACCTAATGACTCAAAGGTCATACTCAAACCGAAGCACGGCTACGTGCCAAAATCCCTCAACACACCGTTCAGGGCCCAGGTGATTTCCCTGTCTGCCCTTCCGGTTCTCAATGAGGAGAAGGACGCGAGTCTCCTTTGCCCTGTCAGGGCACTAAGGGCTTATGTGTCCCGCTCGTCTGGTTTCAGACAGACTGAGCAGCTTTTCGTTTCGTTTGGCGGCCGTGCTAAGGGACTTGCCGCTTTGAAACAGAGCCTATCCAGATGGATAGTCGGTGCCATAGCGCTGGCTTACACTTCTAAGGGCCTACAGTGCCCTTTGGGTGTTAGAGCGCACTCCACAAGAGGCATGGCCTCCTCGTGGGCATGGTCTAGCGGGGTTACCCTGCAAGATATTTGTATGGCCGTGGGCTGGGCCTCGCCGTCTACATTTATAAAATACTATAACCTGGAGGTTCCCGCCTTACAAGCTAAGCTTTTGGCGGTATAAAATTCAGTGCTATCTGCCCGCTGTGCAGCTCGGATACTGAGTTTGACCTGCGTATTGCTCACTGACCGGTACAGCAGCTCATTAAAAATGTGGACACACATGTGGCCACCCAGTTCAGGCTGAATGTTCACCCTGACGGTATGCTCTATTTGTCACATGATTAGCTCCTTTCGGATGCTATTTTACAGGGAATGATGCTTCTAGCCTCTCTTCCCTCACTCTCTGTGAGTTTATGGTGATTATGCACTATATGCGCCCCGGGCTTCGGCCCCTGGGACTTTGGTGTTGGATCCCTACCAGCACGGCGTGTTGCATTGTGTTCCCCATAGCGTAAGATATTACGCAGTACGAGAGATACTCTCGTAAGAGAACGTACTCGGTTACTAACGTAACCTCGGTTCTCTCTAGAGAGGGAACGAGTACTGCGTATCTTGCCGTGCTTGGAATACGCTCTGGTTCGCTTCGGCGATGAAAACCAACGTAAGAGCAGCTATCGAGCCTATTTCTAGGGCGAGACCACGCCCTTTCTGGCGAGACGTGACGATATGGGCGCGAAAGGCCCCCATTCGTCGTGACGTCACGCAGAGCCTCTCTCGATAGGCTGCTGCTGTTGCCGCAGGGCAGCCAATAGGCGCGCGAGCTGTCTCGCCTATGTCTGCTTGCTGCCGCAAAGCGTTTTACATTAATAAAAAATTAAGGATAATTTTTGGCTTCAATATCTCGTGGAAAAGAGTTTTCCCCATAGCGTAAGATATTACGCAGTACTCGTTCCCTCTCTAGAGAGAACCGAGGTTACGTTAGTAACGAGTACGTTTTACACCATAAAATCCAGCTTTTTTAACAGAGATGTGTATAAGTTTTATCTCCACTGTACAAATAAATACATATACACATACACATCCATGTTTTGCTCTTTAATTTCTTACCCTCCTGAAAATTGCAGTCCAAGGAGGACACAGGTGGAGAGGTGGGCTCGGTTGTGGGTGCTGGTGTTGTCGGGAACAGGTCAGAGCAGTGCGTATTCCTCCTGATATAGATGTCATCCAAAGCAATAATACCTGTGTCTGAACGTCGACTCACTGCTTCAAACACAATCTGCAAACAGACAGTAAAGTTAAAGTCAGCTATTGTGAAGTATCTGATGGTGTGGCATGTTTTTGTGCATCAGTCTCTCACTTGGTGTCGTTCAGATGATTGGTAGTCTACAGTGACATGATGCCACACATTCTGATGATCGCCAGTTTGATTCCACAGACCACGTAGAGAACCGGACTCATTTACATAAATCGCTAGTTTGGTCTTATCTACAATAATAAAACACAAAATATACAATGGAAGAAAAATCATGGTGTTCATACTGCCTCAACTAGTCGTAGGAATTAGACCTCACTTAAAATCCTAATGAATTAACTGAGCCATTAACAAAACAGTATCACTTTATTTTACAGTCCTGTTTCCCATGTATATACTATTTACTTATAATTGGAATAACTGGATAATAACTAGGTACTAACCCTTAACCTACCCCTAAACCTAACCTTAACCCATGTAGTTACCCTATATTAACCAGTACTTTCTTAGGTAAGTACAATTACCCAGTACTTTCTTAGGTAAGTACAGTGTAAGTACACGCATATACACGTACTATACAGTAAAATAAAGTGCAACCAATAAATCATTTTAGATTTTTTTTACTCAAAGGCCCCCTGTTGTCAATACAATTTTCGAAGGCTAAGATATTTCTAGTATTTCTGCTGTAGTTATGACATTAAATAGCTGCTTGTTTTCAAACTGGTAGTATTCAATTAATTGATCACAATTCACTTTGTGACTCCAGAAGTTTTGTAGTTTTGAAACTGTATGTACTTCAATAAAAACGGGGGGGGGGGGGGGGGTGTTTAATTATTTTAATATGCTAATAATAATTTATTAATTAAATACTTTTAAAGTTACCACAAAAATCTACATTGACAATTCTTGTTTTTCTTATAGAATATTGCAGTATTTATTCATCAAAATAAAAAGTATTAATCTTTCAACAAATTAACTTTCTCCCACTTGCAGCGACATCTTTTTTTTCTCTGATGACGCATTTACTGGCATGAGGGCGGGACAACCTGTCACTCACATGAGATCGCAGCAATAGCAAACCACAACGATCCAATCAATTCCCGATGGACAAAATCAAGTCCTGTACTAATTAATTTCTTGTTCGTTGATTGGGATCACGCTTATGCTGGGTACACACCAAAAGATAATCAGGCTGATTTTGGGCCGATTTCCCCCCTTCCGAAAATCCTGGATATGTCCCGATTATCTTGATGGTTCTACAGATTATATTATCAGATTCTCCCTTGGTGTGAGGTGTGTTAAGAGTGTCCGAACCTGCTCGGAAGAACGTCGGAGCCGCCCCGATCGCGAATCGTAAATATTCAACATGTTGAATATTTACGATCAGAAATCCTGGGTCATGTTCAATATCACAACGGTGCGCAACGTTTTGCTACGGTTTCCGGGTTGAACGTCATGTTTCCTGGAAACGGCGTGAACCTGTGTGCAACGGGGTTTGAGATGCGTTTTCTCTTTTTTGGTGGGCGTGTCAGAACTGCAGTCCAATCAGCAGCAACATGTAAATAAAGCATGCGGTATTAAAGTGAACTCACACAATGGAAGTAATTTACAAATGTGTTCCATACGCAATAACTGAGGATATTAGAAGACATGTTTGTTGTAAGTATTATTGTAAAAATATAGGATATCAACATAATTATGTAGTTGTTTATATTTTTAGCTTTATTGCAAGTGTATGACATTTGGTATAGAAATAAACAATGCATGTAAAGTGCTTTTCCTAAAAATGAGAAAGAAAATACAGGGTATTAATAAAACAGTATAACAACACATAAAGTCAGTATGTGAGGCTAAATAGATGTGTTTTAGTCTTTATTATGTAATATGTGCTTCCATTTCAGTTTCCACAAATCCCTTCACTCGATTGGGATGTTCTCTTGTGTTCTGGGCGGCAAGTGCAGTAACTGTAACATCGGCCTATTTTGTAGTATTAAACACATATTTATTCCGACTTCATCAGGCTCCGAAAATTCTTCACAAAGAACACAAAAAGCCTTCTCAGCTGCCGTAGTTGCAACTCTTGCGTCATCACAACAGTGCGTTCAACGTGTCACCGTTTCTGTTTAAAAAACGTTCTGCAATGTTTTGTCGGCGCTGAACGCAGCCCTGATGTGTGGGGGGAACCCCGAGGACAAACGCGTGCGCGTTCTGGAGATTATCACGTGAAACAAAACAATATCCAATCAGAAAGCGAGATGTTGTAAGACGGAAGCATAACAAACGCAGTCAGGTTGATGTGGACAGCAGAGATGGAGGATCAACTTGTAGAGTTGTGGCAACAGCACGAATGTTTGTTCAATGTATCGTGTAAAACATATTTTGTTTTGAAAAGCAATTTCTTCCTGCATATTGTCCGCCATGCTCATTCTGAAGTCTCGCGAGATTTTGCAAGATTTCCTGTGATCACAGTCTAGACTCTGGTTGAAAATCTGTTCGTGTGTGGTACACCACACACTATAGGAGAAAAAGGGTTAAATCTAGGATTTTTTCTCCTCATGTTTGTTGTCTATCACATTTTGAAAATCTTATTAGATGTAAAAAATCCCTTGGTGTGTACTCAGCATTAGGAAGCCTGTCATCTTCGAGTACTGTTAAAACGAGCCAATTCACATTGGCGTGCGAGATCTGCATCTCACACTCCGCCCTGCGGTACGAATAAAAATACTTAAGTGGATGCACACACCAGTTGTTGTTCGCTGAGGAGCCGTGCGGAGCCCAGAGTCAGCGGTGGTCCATCAATAGTGGTGACGGGACTACGTCTCCATTCTCTAATGGGAACGAGGGTTACATACGTAACTGAGACGTTCCCTTTCAGTTGCTCATGTTCGACGTAGTCGACGGGTCGACTGATTGGGATCCCAATTAAAACGCCACTAGTGCTGCCACCTTCCAGTGCCTAGACAAAAGCCTTCTGATTCCACCGCATTATTGAGGCAGAAACGGGATAGGGCTTAGGCCAGTGAAGTCACTGCTGTTCCACAAGACCACTGGGAAAGCGTTCCCTTTCTTTGGAAAGGAATACATCCACATACTGCCTGTAGGGAAGTAACATGTAGAGGATACACATATGGACACGGGGCGTTACCGGGCAGTACAACATATGGAATGTCACTGAGGTGGCTCGAGCCTATAACAAGGGGGAGACACATCGGACAATGACGGCAAAGCAGGCTCTGCCAAGGGAAGACACGGGCTCGCCGCAGGGAGCCGTATCGTGGAAGAATACACATATGGGATCCCCGCAGGGATCACAACATATGGGACCCAGCCTCGGACGCTCAGCCACCTCCATTGCCAAAGGGTGTGGAGGAACTCAACAGGGGTCGGCTAAAGAGGGACTCTACTGGAGCAAGAATGGCTCACAAATCCAGTCCATAGGAGGAAAATGGCGCAGCAAGTCGACACTTCGAACCGAGCTTACAGTGAAACTGGCTTCATGTGAAGGGAGCCCACGGGAAGTAACTGGCTCGACACATAGGCTATTTTTATAGTCGAATGTGTTGCCCAGCCCGCAACTCTAAAACATCTGTCAGCGAGGCACCCTGTGTCAATGCCCAGGAAGGAGCTACACTTACTCTCTCTTTGGAGAAGCTCACTACCCAGGTGGACACGGTGCACATCGGGTAAACACACCAAGACCTCTGCTTGGAAACAGCCTTTCCCTTCTGCTGGTCTCCATAACAGACAAGAGCTGGTCTGAGGTCCTGAGGCTTTGCATTCTGTCCAGCTATAACCTCAAGGAGCTGAAGGGACAGAGCAAAGCTATGGCTGGGTCTGTCTCCTCCAGGGCAGCGCTTGCAGGTTCACCACCTGGTCTCGTTAAAGAGAGAGGTAGGAACCTAGGGCACATATCCAGGCCGGGGTCTCAGGT